>CM076970.1:22152781-22647951 GCA_039105355.1 Benthosema pterotum | reverse complement strand
TCATTTTGAGGATTTTTGATCATTTTCGAAAAATGTCGAAATTTTGCAAAAGCGCAAGGCTATAGCCTGACGGTCTTGCACAGCATGCCGTTTTTCATCATTTTGAGCATTTTTGAGCATTTTCGAAAAATGTCGAAATTTTGAAAAAACGCAAAGGCTATAGCCTTACGGTTTTTCATCGTTTTGAGGTTTTTCGAAAAATGACAAAATCTGGCAAAAACGCAAGGCTGTAGCCTGACGGTCTTGCACAGCATGCCGTTTTTCATCATTTTGAGCATTTTTGAGCATTTTCGAAAAATGTCGAAATTTTGAAAAAACGCAAAGGCTATAGCCTTACGGTTTTTCATCGTTTTGAGGTTTTTCAAAAAATGACAAAAAATGACAAAATCTGGCAAAAGCGCAAGGCTATAGCCTGACGGTCTTGCACAGCATGCCGTTTTTCATCATTTTGAGCATTTTTGAGCATTTTCGAAAAATGTTGAAATTTTGAAAAAACGCAAAGGCTATAGCCTTACGGTTTTTCATCGTTTTGAGGTTTTTCGAAAAATGACAAAAAATGACAAAATCTGGCAAAAACGCAAGGCTATAGCATTACGGTCTTGCACAGCATGCCGTTTTTCATCATTTTGAGCATTTTTGAGCATTTTAGAAAAATGTCGAAATTTTGAAAAAACGCAAAGGCTATAGCCTTACGGTTTTTCATCGTTTTGAGGTTTTTCGAAAAATGACAAAAAAATGACAAAAATCTGGCAAAAACGCAAGGCTATAGCCTGACGATCTTGCACAGCATGCCGTTTTTCATCATCTTGAGCATTTTTGAGCATTTTCGAAAAATGATGAAATTTTGAAAAAAACGCAAGGCTATAGCCTTACGTTTTTTCATCATTTTGAAGATTTTCGAAAATTGACGAAATCTGGCAAAAGCGCAAGGTATAGCATTACAGTCTTGCTCTGCATACCGTTTTTCAGCGTTTTGAGCATTTTTGAGCATTTTCGAAAAAATGTCAAAATTTCGAGAAAAAAAACGCAAGGCTATAGCCTTACGTTTTTTTCATCATTTTGAAGATTTTCAAAAAATGACAAAATCTGGCAAAAGCGCAAGTGTATAGCATTACAGTCTTGCTCAGCATGCCGTTTTTCACCGTTTTGAGCATTTTTGAGCATTTTCGAAAAAATGTCGAAATTTCGAGAAAAAAAACGCAAGGCTATAGCCTTACGTTTTTGTCATCAGTTTGAAGATTTTCGAAAAATGACGAAATCTGGCAAAAGCGCAAGGGTATAGCATTACAGTCTTGCTCAGCATGCCGTTTTTCACCGTTTTGAGCATTTTGAGCATTTTTGAAAAAATGTTGAAATTCGAGAAAAAACGCAAGGCTATAGCCTACGTTTTTTCATCATTTTGAAGATTTTCGAAAAAATGACGAAAATCTGGTTAAAGCGCAAGGGTATAGCATTACAGTCTTGCTCAGCATGCCGTTTTTTCACCATTTTGAGCATTTTTGAGCACTTTCGAAAAATGTCGAAATTTCGAGAAAAAAAACGCAAGGCTATAGCCTTACGTTTTTTCATAATTTGAAGATTTTCAAAAAAAATCACGAAATCTGGCAAAAGCGCAAGTGTATAGCATTACAGTCTTGCTCAGCATATGCGTTTTTCACCATTTTGATTATTTTTGAGCATTTTCGAAAAAAATGTCGAAATTTCGAGAAAAAACGCAAGGCTATAGCCTTACGTTTTTTCATCAGTTTTTGAAGATTTTCGAAAAAATGACGAAATCTGCAAAAAGCGCAAGGTTATAGCATTACAGCCTTGGTCAGCATGCCGTTTTTCACGTTTTGAGCATTTTCGAAAAAATGTCGAAAAATTTCGAGAAAAAAAACGCAAGGCTATAGCCTTACGTTTTTTCATCATTTTGAAGATTTTCGAAAAATGACGAAATCTGGTTAAAGCGCAAGGGTATAGCATTACAGTCTTGCTCAGCATGCCGTTTTTCACCGTTTTTTCACCGTTTTGAATTTTTTTTTGAAAAAAACGCAAAGGCTATAGCCTTACGTTTTTCACCTTTCGAGGTTTTTCGAAAAATGACAAAAAATGACAAAATCTGGCAAAAACGCAAGGCTATAGCCTGACGATCTTGCACAGCATGCCGTTTTTCATCATCTTGAGCATTTTTGAGCATTTTCGAAAAATGTCGAAATTTCGGAGAGAAAAAAAACGCAAGGCTATAGCCTTACGTTTTTTTCATAATTTTTGAAAGATTTTCAAAAAAATCACGAAATCTGGCAAAAAGCGCAAGTGTATAGCATTACAGTCTTGCTCAGCATGCGTTTTTCACATTTTGATTATTTTTGAGCATTTTCGAAAAATGTCGAAATTTCGAGAAAAAAAACGCAAGGCTATAGCCTTACGTTTTTTCATCAGTTTGAAGATTTTCGAAAAATGACGAAATCTGGCAAAAGCGCAAGGGTATAGCATTACAGTCTTGCTCAGCATGCCGTTTTTCACCGTTTTGAGCATTTTCGAAAAAATGTCGAAATTTCGAGAAAAAAATTGCAAGGCTATAGCCTTACGTTTTTTCATCAGTTTGAAGATTTTCGAAAAATGACGAAATCTGGAAAAAGCGCAACGGTATAGCATTACAGTGCCGTTTTTCACCGTTTTGAGCTTTTTTGAGCATTTTCGAAAAAATGTCGAAATTTCGAGAAAAAAAACACCGCAAGGCTGTAGCCTCACGTCTTTTCATTGTTTTGAGGATTTTCGAAAAATGACAAGAAATGACGAAACCTGGCAAAAACACAAGGCTATAGCCTTACGGTCTTGCACAGCATGCTGTTTATCATCATTTTGAGGATTTTTGATCATTTTCGAAAAATGTCGAAATTTTGAAAAACCGCAAGGCTATAGCCTTACGTCTTTTCATCGTTTTGAGGATTTTTGAAAAATGACAAAAAATGACGAAACCAGGCAAAAACACAAGGCTATAGCTTTACGGTCTTGCACAGCATGCCGATTTTTATCATTTTGAGTATTTTTGAGCATTTTCGAAAAATGTCGAAATTTCGAAAAAACCGCAAGGCTATAGCCTTACGTCTTTTCATCGTTTTGAGGATTTTCGAAAAATGACAAAAAATGACAAAATCTGGCAAAAACGCAAGGCTATAGCCTTACGGTCTTGCACAGCATGCCGTTTTTTATCATTTTGAGGATTTTCGAGCATTTTCGAAAAATGTCGAAATTTCGAAAAACCGCAAGGCTTTCGCCTCATGTCTTTTCATCGTTTTGAGGATTTTCGAAAAATGACAAAAAATGACGAAACCTGGCAAAAACGCAAGGCTATAGCCTTACGGTCTTGCACAGCATGCCGTTTTTTGTCATTTTGAGGATTTTTGAGCATTTTCGAAAAATGTCGAAATTTAAAAAAAAAAAAAAAAAAAAACTTTCATCGGTTTGAGGATTTTAGAAAAAAATTACAAAAAATGACGAAACCTGGAAAAAAAAACGCAAGGCTATAGCCTTACGGTCTTGCACAGCATGCCGTTTTAAACATTTGAGGATTTTTGAGCATTTCGAAAAATGACGAAAATTTCGATTAAAACGCAAGGCCTTACGGTTTTCATCGTTTTGAGGATTTTCTAAAATGACAAAAAATGGCGAAACCTGGCAAAACGTAAGGCTATAGCCTTACCGTTTTTCATCGTTTTAGAATTTTTGAGGATTTTCGAAAAATGACAAAACCTGGCAAGAACTCAAGGCTATAGTCTTACGGTTTTGCACAGCATGCCGTTTTTTATTATTTATAGTATTTTTGATTTTTTGGAAAAAATGACAAAACCTTGCAAAAACGCAAGGCTCTAGCATTACGGTCTGGCACAGCATGCAGTTTTCATTGTTTTGAGGATTTTCGAATAATGATGAAACCTGACAAAAATCCAAGGTTATGGCCTCACCGTTTTTCATCATTTTGAGGATTCATGAGGAATTTTCGAAAAATGACGTAACCTTGCAAAAACGCAAAGTTTCGTCATTCAGCACAGCATGCTGATTTTTGAGCATTTTCGAAAAATGTCGTAATTTAAAAAAAACACAGTAGGCCTATAGTATGTCGTTTTTCGTCGTTTTCTGTGATTTTCAAAAAATGACGAACCTGGCAAAAATGACAAGCTATAGTAAACGGTCTTGCACAGCATGCCGTTTTTCATTGTTTTGAGTATTTTTGAAAAATGCCGAAATTTCAAGGATAAACGACAGGCTATAGTACATTGTCGCACACAATATACTATAGTATGCCATTTTTCATCGTTTTTGAGGATTTCCAAAAAAAAAGGATTTTGGAAAAATGTCGAAATCAAGGAAAAATGATACACTACAGTACATAGTCTCGCACAACATACAATAGTATGCCGTTTTTCCTCGATTTGGGGAATTTTCGAAAATCATGTCGAAATCGAGAAATTTCAACCCACTATATTTCAACATACTATAGTATGTCAAAATTTCTCGATTTTGACATTTTTTTGAAAATCCTCAAAAATGATGAAAAACAGCATACTGTAGTATGTAAATAGCCATCATCATTTGATGCTTTTTGTTCTGAACAGGCCAATCTTGCAAACTTTGAAAGCAAGTTATAGCCAGTTAGGCTATAACACATCTGTCAGGAGCATAACTCTAGAGATAGTGTGTGAGTCATTCCACGGAAACGGTACGATTTGGACTTTTTTTTTCTGAAATTTTGACCGTAAGGTTTTACTTTTCTGAATAGCCCACAATATTAAGGACATCTTTAGCTATAAGAAAAACATAATTTCCCATCTCAGGCATTCAATATATTTTTTTATATATCTTTTAACATGTTAATTGATAACAGAGTTGAGCCAATTAAGTTAATAACGGAGTTGTGATTTTTGTACTAAAGATAGCCACTACTCTAACTGAGTTGAGTAAGTAGAGAAGACTTGGCATGCCTGAGGTTAAGGAATCAGACATATTGTTGGAATAACAAACAGAATCTTCATAACTAATTGTTTTATATCATTATTTCATGTAACAGAGTTGAGCTGTTATGATTTACGACCACATGTGAGAGTACAAAATGCCTCTAAAACGGTGTAAAAAGAGGTTTTAAATTGCCACTTTCTGTAGCATGTTGGTTAGAAGAGTTGTAGAATACTACAACGTACTTCCTATTGTTGATGTCACTAAAGGGTCAGTTAATTGTTGTTATGGAGGGAAGAATGACTTGTGTAACGGAGTTGAGTGCAATTGAGGGACACAGCTACAGGTATATAATGCCATTTAAATCATTAATCATCTATTTATCCAAAAACTAAACATGCCCAGCAATAAAGTACAGATAGATATAGATGCTCATGCTATAATTTTTGGATTTTTGTTGATGTTTAATAGTCATATGTCAAGTCTACTTTCATCAAAGGCCATTGGGGACAAAAATGTACAAAATAGGGGGGAGTCTACTGAAAGAAAAAATTGAAGATAAAATCTATGTAATGTTTACACAATATTAAAGGGAACATTTCAATTGGTTAAAACATCTCTTACAAATATATTTGTAAGTGACTCCATCAATAAAATACAGCTAAAATGGTCAGAGGGACTGCAAATCGTACCGTTTCTGTGGAATGACTCGTGTAACTAATTGTGGGATTTTCTGACCTAATCTGGATGGGTAATATGAAAAATTGTGTTTTACAAAAATCTGCCGTGGTGCTGTAAAAAGCTGAAATGAAAAATTGTGTGCTGCCTAAAAGTGGCTCTATAACTGGCTGTTCTGGAAAATGGAAAATTTGGGGTTCATTGTTGGCATCCAGAGAGGGTGTGTGCAAAGTTCGGCAGCGATCAGATTAACACTGCCGGAGATTATCTGTATACACACACACGCACACGCACACGCACACGCACACACACACACACACACACACACACACACACACACACACACACACGGACGGAGTGCAAAACAGACTACCCACCATGCTTTCGGCCTGGTGGAGACAATATTTAATTGAATGCACCTGCACGGGGAGACATATGAACAGGACAGTATGGGAGGGGGATATTAGTCACTACTCCAAGCATTGATTTCTCTCTCTCTCTCTCTCGCTTCTTTCCATTTATTTTTTCCACTCTTCACCGTTTTTCCAAGCTGCCTCTGCCCTTCCAGATCTCCCAAAGGATAATAGCCTCATAACACATCTTGGATATGCTCTGAATTATTAAACGTGTTGCTATCAGAGGCTGATACTCTTATGCAAATCCTTGACCTCATACTCTAGCAGTGCTGTGTGTGTGTGTGTGTGTGTGTTTGTGTACAGTATAATATATACTCATAATAGGGTTAGTAAATTTAACTTTGGATTATTCCTCCCCTTCAATAATACCAACTGGTATTGTATTGCATTATGTCATAAATCATCATTGATTAGTCACTTTAATCAAGGATTTTACCTTTGGCCTGGTGGAGACAATGAGGTTCCTATACAGTATGTTATCCACTCTCTGGAGACGGTCTGAGTGTTCACACAATGCTCTAATAATGATCAGACTCTCAGCACAGACATTCCAAGTTCAAGTTCCCTTCAACTGCAGTTCAATGGTAGTGTTTATCCATTTTCTTTATTTTTTTTTTCTTTCTCTCTTTTTAAGGCTTAAGGCCAACAAACAAAGAGACCCTCTGTGTTTCAACTTTATTAACTGAAGGCTAACATACAAAAGTTCACTCTAAAATTGCCAAGAGACCTTGCTTGAGAATGTCGGAGTGGTTTAAAAATAAAGATCAGAATCTCAATGGAGAGGTTCTATGTTCAAGTCCCATTCCTCGTACTGTTTAATACTAGAGACATTTTCAAGCCAGGAACTGAAAAACACAAAAAGCAGCAATAACGTTGGGCCTTTGGGCTATTGAAATTAATGTAGTGAATAATTAAATCTGTTGTCCTCATGGTGGCACTATAAAAGCCCATTTTACCTTTTATCTTATAACTCTGGAACCTTATGTCTTTAAATGTAAAAAAAAAATCCCTGGATTCCATGGTTTGTAATGCATCTCCCCATATAAGCCATATAGTCAGAAAAGATATCTATTCTACATACACACTTTTGACAACTTTTGCGCCAATCTCACAAAAATTGCTGCACATCATCTCTGGACCTCTCTGGTTCAGCTATAATTCACTCCCAAAGTTGGTGCGAGGGGTCTGTTTTTTGTTAGTTCTATCGAGTGGCCAATCTCACTGAAGCGACAACGGTCTTCCTTTGACTTTTGCCTTTAAGTAATAACATTTATACAAAAACAACAATAAAAAAAAAAAAACGAAGAGATTTGTCTATTGTTTATTTGTCTGTTTTTAATGTAGATGCTTGAATGTTTGTGAATCACAATGGAAGCAAGCCTGTAGCGTTTCTGTCATTTTCTATTTGGCATTTTTGTGAGCACACACAGCAAGCACAGTGGCTCATTGGATAAACAGCCTGACTGGGAATCTGAAGGCCACAGGTTCAACTCCAAGCTCTTAAAGTGTGTATATTTTAGATGATCTCATTCTAATACAGACATCTATGTTACTCGTATCTCTCTCTACTTCCTTTCTTCCTCGAAAATGATGAACACTATAGTATGTTGTCTGAAACCATGAATGTATGAAACCATGTATGTTGATTTTTTTGTGATTAATCCACTCCCTGCCTACCTGTAGGACAGGCCTACCTGCCTAACACAACAGGTAGGCAGATCACGACAATTAATTGATCCATTCTTTAGTTTAATCCATCTTTTGATATGAGCGTATCGTCTGACAATCGTTGCGTTGTTGCCTGTATGGATGAGGCCATGCTGAAAAACTGCTGCACCCGCACCCATTCTATCCCACGCATTCAAATAGCATTATCTCAGATTTGCCGCCTGCATGTTGCTTAATGGGTAAAAAGAACAGTGACTGAACGTCATTTCCGGGACTTGTGACCCGGGGATTATGCACAGAGGGTTAGAGGACATAATGGTCAAGACACCAGAAACACCATGACGCTACAAAATAAGGGTTTTGATTGAAAGCCGTGGCCAGTGCCGTGGCATATAGAGCAGAACACAACACTGTTGTCGTTGTAAACACAAAACAGACTCCAAAATGTTGTATCACATCAAAATTTATAGATCAACAGAATTCCAAAAGCAGTTAAGACTCTAGTGGGTGTGGTATATACAGTCAATTGTTGGCTTTACATTAAATAGCAGAAAGCTGTACACACACAAACAACAACACTCTAAAATCAAGACAGCCAGCTAATTCTGCATCCTACGATTCAGCGTCACGGCGGTCGCAAAATTAGCTCTGGCCTCCTGCCCATATATGCTACTATATCTTTCTTATTAAAGTTTCACAAAATTATATAAAAAAAAAAAGATCTTGTTTCTGTTATCTGTTTGCATACCGAGTCATTTCTAAAATTATGAAATCTGTATGTAACAAATATCTTAGGATATATAACGATTAAATACAACATATCCACGTATGTCTGCACACTCAAACTGTAGGATAGTACCCGCTAGTGCACAAGATCGTAACACATAAACCAGTGGTCTCAAACTGCCGGCCCGCGGGCCATTTCCGGCCCCCGAGATGATATTTTGTGGCCCCCACCTTAATATGAACGTTTAATATTAATGCGGCCCGCGACGGCCGCGAGTTCCCCCGTCAAATTCCGACCAGGCAGCCCAAAGCATTTGCGGGAGAACAGTCTGTTACTATTGACTGCTCATTACTGAGATCCTGTTTAAAGCCCGCCTACTGGCTTTGCCATTTGCACAGAATAGCAAAGAGGAACCGGATCTGCACCCTGAAACACGCCCTCCCCCCGTGCAGTTTAGTTCATTCTGTCGCTGAACTGTCAATCTGAGGAAATGCAATGACGCCATTGGCTGCAGTACGGGCGAGATCCTGTCATGGCGTCTCTCTATCCACCGCTCCGTGTTTACAAACACACGTAGGGAAAAGAAAACTTTGCCTTTTTACCAAGGACTGCGTTCGGTTTGGTAAATAATGACAGCGTAGCAGTTTTCTAAAGCCCGATACGGGCGGATGCATGGCTTATAAAGCAGCACGCTGAGCTAAGGTGAGTAGCCTAAAACGAGCTGTTGTGTCCCCCTTGCCCGTAGTGAACGGTGTTGTCGTTGCTCCAGGGCAGGCTTACATCTGCGCTGGATAGAATCATAGCCATCTAGTAGAAAAGTTGCGACATTGTGGGGTCAGAAACCGAAAGTGCTGAATTATTTTCAAAGCCCCATTGCGCGACCACTGCAGACAGCATTGCCAGCAAAGATGAGACGTCGCACAACTGGGATATAGTTTTCAAAGAGGTTAGCGCAAATAAATAAAAGCATATTTAGGCATGTGTAAAACATGACAACTATTGGGAAACTAATGCTGCTAGTTGGGCCTAAGTGGCGATTCTGATGGTCTACTCTAGCGTCATGTTTGCAAGACTAGTTTCTGAGTGACACTGACAAACTATATTTTTGATTTTATTTATTTTATGGCGCTGCTTTGTAGGGGCTGTATAAGTTCAAAATTGCTGTAGTTGGCTTTGTTAGGAATATAAATTGATAGCTAAAGTAAAGATTTTGTTACTGCTTCCTTATTGGTTGTAATTCATGCCATCACAATCAAATCAGAGCCACTTTGTTGATGGGTTGGCTGTCCGGTTATTTTGTATTGTTTGTAGGTTCTATTGTCCAGTAAGTAGTTCATTTAATATTGTTCAGTTATAGTTATTATCATAATCCTATTATGTGCTACTGAATGAAACAGATAGCACAGTGGTATATCAAAGGAAGGAAGGAATAGAAATATTATTATAGAAATGTTATTTTTGTTTTTTGTGCGACACAACACCACATATGCACACACTCTTTATCCCACATTGGTGAGTCTGAATCTACTTAAATTTAAGTGAAATGAAGGCGAAAATGGCGAAAAATAGGCTTGAAATGGCAAAAAAACGTTTGTCCATGTGACGCGCTGTGGCTGCGGCCCGGCCTCAACCAGGCTCTGCTTCTAGTGGCCCCAAGGCAAATTGAGTTTGAGATCGTAACACATAAACAGTAGTACATCACCATGAATCATACTGTATCTATTGTACCTACTTTATATATTATGTCAAATTCAGTTATATTCATCTTCAAAAATCTCTTCAGTGTAATATGCCCTTAGATGACTTTCTCTGCACAGTAAGATCCTCAGTGTCAACCACAGATTCCAAATGATAGTTCACAATGCATCAAACTGCAGTGCATTGTGAGCTGTTAAAATGTAAACTTAATAGAGATTACATCTTGTCTACTTATAGTGACCAAAAATGGGGATGCTAGGGTTAAATGAACACTCAGAGATTCAACTGTTTTTTTACTGCATTGACAGTACAGTACAGCAAAGATTTACAGGAAAAGAGTGTGGGAGTGCATGCTCAGGAATCAAACCCAAGACGTTGCTGTCAAGCTGCATCAGACCCTGTCTGTAAGTAGGTCCGGTACATGCCTTTAACCCAGCATGTCGACCCCCATCATTTGTTCGCTCCGGTCCGTCTCTATCGTTGGCCACGCCATCTTCAGGCCAGGGTGGTGGTGATTGTATTGTCAAAGCCTATATTTTTCCACTGTAGCAATCCTACTCACAACTCCAGTCAATAGCCATGACGTCCAGTCCACTGTGTGTGTGTGTGTGTGTGTGTGTGTGTGTGTGTGTGTGTGTGTGTGTGTGTGTGTGTGTGTGTGTGTGCGCGTGCACACACGCTTCAGGTTCTGACAGCCAGCATGGAGTTGATCTCCCAGATGAGGTTGCGGAGTTGGTCCATGACCTGCTTTAACTGCTGGTTCTTCTGTTTCAGCTTCTGCAAAAACAAACGGAAATAATTTCGAATAGAGTCAGGATAATAGCACATTTGAGAGACATTAATATCAGACACTAACAATATGATACAGAAATATTGTTTTTGCTGGTGTAACATAGGAAGCAAACAAGGAGAAACACTCCAACCGGTGACATTTCCAGCAAAGACCTAACAAGCCAATTTCTCTATTACAGGTGCACAACAGCAAAACATTCGAAAAATCCAGGTGTTCAAACAACCCACGGAAAAGCCGAACACAAACAGCTTGCGGCCATTAGTGGTTATGCAAAGAATCTGTGTGGGTTGAAGCAAAAAAGGCAACCTCGGGGAGAGAAAAAAAAATCTTCTTTAGTCCTCCCACCGCTGTCTTCTTTACCTACTGTATGTACAGAGAGGCAGGCTAGCGACCGCGGCGGTTGACTTTAACAATCTGAGAGCAGGTTAATCGCTAAACCAACACATGTGGCGGGCCTCAGGTCTGTCTCTCTCTCTCTACTGAGGAGAAAACACTCGACCAGCCATTGTCAATCACCCAGAGGGGGTTTTGTTGTCTACCGGTTACCCCTGAATACACTCTCCTTCAACTCTCTGCTCGGTCAACAAGAGGCTGTTGAACTCCAGTACCTCGTTGAATAAGGTTTATGCATAAGCAAATAAGGTCTTCGAAGCTGCCACTGACAAAAGAAAAAAGGCCAGAATAGCTGGCAAACATGAACATACAGGTAAATGCACCTTTGAGCATAACATGCAACAACATTTTGGAGATTTGATATGAGTTCAGCAATGGCAAAGCAGCATCATCCAGTGTTTGCTACTGTAACTACCGAAATTGCAAAGCCCCAGTGTTGGGCAATAACTAGCTACTAGTGATATATTACTTTAATACTGTTACTATTCCCTGTAATGATTAAGCTAAGGTATTACTCTGCCAAAACATTAATATTATAACCAATTATTTTGTAATAATAAATAAATAAATAAATAGCACATTTTTTTTTTTTTTTTTTTTAAACTTAATTTTTATTGATTTCTGCAGGTCAACAACAAAAACAAAGAGTTAACAAAAATACAGTAAAAAATAAAAAGTGTAGCAGGTACAGCAACGCTCCGTAAACAGTCCTTAATTATTAACAGTCTGTAAAAAGTTCTCAGTCCAGTTATTCATTTACAATTCCGTTATTATGGTTGGTGACATTTTGTCGTATTCTATAATTAGTCCATTTTTCCCATTTATAATTAAAAAGATCTCCTTTCAACCTCAATACATAAGTCATTCTTTCCATTGTAAATATTTCTTCCACAATGCACATCCACTGCCCGCTAGTCGGGGGTTCCGTTTTGAGCCATTGCCTGGTAATTGCTTTCTTACTAGCTGCCAATAGTATTTTGACCAGATATAAATCCTCACTCTGTATGGTATCCTGTGTCAGATTGCCCAAACACAGTGTCATACTGTTCTTGGGAATATCGTAACTCAGGATTTCCTTTATCTCTGACCATACGTCATGCCAATATGTGTCTATCTTGGGGCAACTCCAGAATATATGTTCATGATCTACATCTTTTGCTCCGCATAGTCTCCAGCATGGCTGTTGACTCCCCTTCATTTTTGCTTTCACTTTTGGAGTTATGAAATATCTAATCATATTTTTCCAGCAGAATTCCCTCCACATTCTAGAGCTTGTGGATGTGCACTGTATCTCACAGACATTGTTCCAGTCTTCATCCGATATCCGTATCCCAAACCCAGATTCCCATTTTTCCTTAACGTATAGCGTAGAAGCATCTTTGCTTGCCATCAATTCCTGATAAAGGGCCGATATTACCCTGCGCTTATTATTTTTCCCGTATGCTTGGACCATGATCTCCACGATTCCGCTTTTCCAGTCAGTTTTTATCTCTTTTTCAAAATAGTTCCTCAATTGCAGGTATCGGAAGAAATCATGTTTGTCCAAATCATGCTTTGCCTTTAGATTTTCAAAGCTCTGCAACTTCCCTTTTTCTACCACTGTACACATTGCCGTTATATCGTTCCATGTTGCCCATCTTTTATATCTCTGATCAATAGTTCCTGGTTTAAAGCGTGTATCATATGCCGGCCAACTAAGTATTCTTATTTCTTTTTCTATCTTGTGTTTTCTAACTATTGTATACCATATTTCAATTGTAAATGTAGTGATTGGCCCTAGATCTTTCTTCACTTTCATGAACATGTCTTTATCTGCCAATAAATGTTGCATCTGATATCCTTCACATTCCAGTTCGATTTCTTTCCACCTTGTAATATAACCCGGTTTACACCAGCATGTTAATGGTCTAAGTTGTGCTGCGTTGAAATATTCTCTCAAGTTTGGTAGAGCCATACCTCCTTTATTTTTGGGAAGCTGCAGAGTTTCATATCTAATTCTTGGCTTCTTCCCACCCCATATAAATCTCGATATCCATTTATCCCATTCTATGAATTGTTTTTTGGGTACCATCACCGGTAAAGACTGGAACAAGTACAAAAGTCTTGAAAGAACATTCATCTTAATTATTTCTATTCTCGAACTAAAATCCAGACATAGTACTGACCACCTTTCCAAATCTCTTTTGACCTTCCTATTTATTGGGGTATAATTTGCTTCATATAGACCTTCTCTAGTTTTTGTTATATTTACTCCTAGATATTTAATTGATTGCAAACTCCAGTTAAAATTATATTTTTCTCTTATTTCCTGTATTGGTGAATAATTTAGTGCCAATATCTGTGTTTTCGCCATATTTAACTTGTATCCTGAATATTTACCATAATTCTCCAATGTTTCCATTAATTTTGGTATTCCCCTATCGGGTTGTTCCAAGTATATTATTACATCGTCCGCGAATAATCCCACTTTCTGTTCTCTACCTTTCACTGTTACTCCTACAATGTCTGTATTTTCTCTAATTACTTGTGCCAAAGGCTCAATAAAGAGCGCAAACAGTGTTGGAGAGAGGCAACAGCCCTGTCTGGTTGATCTTTCTAGTTTTATCCTGTTTGATAGGCTCCCATTTATTTTGATTCTTGCCGTAGGTTCCTGGTACAGGGCTTTTATACATTGTACTGATTTTTGATTAAATCCAAATCTCTCCATTACCTTATATAGATATGTCCAGTTCACACTATCGAAAGCTTTCTCTGCATCAATACTCACTAGCACCGCCTTCCGGCCTGTCCCCTGTATTTCGTCTACTATGTGTAGTGCTCTTCTGATGTTGTCCTGTGTTTGCCTTTCTTTAATAAAGCCTGTCTGATCCTCATCTATCAGCTCCATCATATAGTTTTCAAGTCTTTTGGATATAATAGAGGTGTATAATTTATAATCCATGTTTAAGATTGATATAGGCCTATAATTACTACAGTACTCCTTGTCTTTGCCTTCCTTATGGATTACCGAAATGATTGCTTCTTTCCATGATGGCGGGATTTTACCCTCACTGTGTGTGTGATTAAATGAGGCTAATAATGGTGGTATTAACTCTTCTTTAAAGGTCTTGTAGAATTCTGAAGGGAATCCATCCGTCCCCGGAGACTTGTTGTTCTTTGCTCTTTGAATTGCATTTACTATTTCTTCCTCTGTTATAGGAGAGTTTAAGATTTCGTTTGGTTCTTTTTCTAATGTCGGTAAATCCAGTGAGTTCAAAAAGAGCTCCATTTCCTCTTCCCCTACTGCTTCTGGTTGTGTATACAATGTTTTATAATATTCTTCAAATACCTTCTCTATTTCCTCTGGATTGTTCAATACCTTATTAGATTTGGGGTCCCTTATTTTATGTATATTGTTCATAGCTTGTTGTTTCTTTAAGCGATTAGCTAACATTTTTGTTGCCTTGGCACCTCCTTCATAATATGTCTGTTTCATGTATCTATTTTTCTTTTCTACTTCATTCATAAGTAATTCATCTATTTCCTTTCTTATAATTTTAATCTGGTCGAGTAACCCTAATTCTCTTGTATTTTTATGTTGCTGTTCTAATATTTTCAATTTACTAACTTTCTGTTGGTATATTTCTAATCTTATTTTTTTTAATTGTGTGGTCCGTGATATTAATTTTCCTCTTATTACTGCTTTCATAGCGTCCCATAATATTGTCGGATCAACTTCCCCATTGTCATTCTGTTCTATATATGTATTTATTTCTTTTCGAGTGTCCTCCACCACTGTATTGTTGTTTAAGATCCCCACATTCAGTCTCCACACCGTGTCCTTTTTTTTACTATTTAAGTGTATTGTAATATATACTGCACTGTGATCCGATAAATCGGTCACCCCTATTTCACATTCTTTCACTCTGTGTATTTCCCCTTTACTCATTAAATACAGATCAATCCTACTGTACATGTTATGTGGGGGAGAGAAATGTGTGTAGTCTCTCTGCAATGGATGAAGTTCCCTCCATACGTCCACAATCCCCATTTCTGACAACATTGTATTCATATATTTATTAATTTGTTTTTTGTTTTTGTGTGTACTTGTGGTGTCCAAGTTGTAATTCAAAGTAACATTTACGTCTCCCCCACACAACCAGATTCCTTCAGCCTCTCTATTAATTATATCAAATAATGTTTCAAAGAAGAGTTTCCCGCTCTCCGGAGGTGCATATACATTAATCAGTGTAACCATTTGGTCTTCTAGTTTTCCTGTTATCAGTACATATCGTCCTTCTTTGTCGCATATCTCTTTTTTTAATTCAAATTTAATTGAGTTTGCCAATAATATGGCCACCCCTCTTCTATTGGTTTGCTGTTTGTATGAACTATAAAATGTATTCCTGAAACCAAACTTTTTCAAATTCTCATGTTCCTTGTTTGACAGGTGGGTCTCTTGTAATAGTATAATTTGTATTTTTTCTTTTTTAAATTTAGTGATAATCTTACTTCTTTTGGCTGGGTTGTTTAACCCGTTCACGTTCAGTGTCACCACTTTCAAGTTATTACGTTGCATGAAATGTTTTATGTTGTACTTTCTTCATTGCTCTGTACCTTGCTAACATCTTAAACCTTTTTTTCAAAACCGTGCCTGCTTTATGAACAAAAATAAAAATACACTCCCAAGAAAAAGGGGCTCTTTTTTGTAGCCCCGAACCCCTGTTGGTGGGAGAGGGGTAAAGCCTCCATCGCTTGGAGGGCCCCTCTCTAGTGATCTGGGGTCTTCCCATCCTACTAGAAAATGTCCAACAATTGTCCATTCTTTTCCTCCCTTGTCACATTTTGGTCTCATGAAACCAAGAACTCCTTCTATTGGTGAAGGGTGTATCCCGCTACCCATCCATGTCCGCAGTACCAACCCCTACTTCAACTTTAACCAGGTTTTCCAATTCTAACTTAAATCTTCTTACCCAAAACATTAAGTGAAACTCATTCAAGAATTAATGCAACCACAATTTAACCAACATTTCCCTTATTCGGGTCTTTCTACAATATTTTTTTCAAAGTGGCCTAATTTCTATTACTAAAAAAAAATAATAATAAAACAAATTTTGTTGTTTTCACTGTCATTGGGTCAATAACGTATATATTTTAATAGAAATAGAAATAAGAGAAATAAAAAAAAAGGGAATTGTTCTAACCACGACATGGAACGGTACACAAAAATCTATGTACGTGTGTGTGAGAGAATGGGCGAGCAAGCCCACCCACTCTCCCACACACACGCACTCACCCACACTCACACGCACACGCACGCACACTCACACCCACACACACACACACACACACACGCAGACACGCACACACTCATCCATATGGCACCCCAATCTAATGGCCTTAAAACCTCACTCTAGGTATACATCCCCAAATCTACCATGTCCTGATAAGGCATTGTCCCCACACTACACCTTGACCTGTATGTGTGTACAGAAGTCCTGTCTTGGCACAATGTCCTCATAAGTCACATATACATGTTGGGGCACACACAGTCATTCGCACGTCAACTTTCGTTCTTGTTATTAGGATACAGTGATACACCCCCCCCCCCAGAATTGCTTTCTTATCTGATCATCGTGGTGGTCGATATCCTTGCAGTCTCTCCCTGGCTCTCCAACGAACTCCTGTCAAGAGCCGGGCCTGCCCTCCGTTCTCCTCCGCGTCGTGTGGGGGGGGGCGCCGCCGCTCGTCCTCCTCCTCCTGCCCGTAGCCACCGCGATGCCGCCCCGGCGATTCTCTCCTCCATCGTAGTTTCGGGTTGTTTCTCTGGAACTGCGAACCCTCTCTTCCTCATGTCGAGCGCCGCTGCAGCCGCCGTGGTGTACGTCTTGGTCCCGTTCTCCCACTGGATCTTAATCTTCGTGTATGGGGTTTTGAAAGCAACACCTTTCTCTTTCAAAATCTTTTTGATTTCACCATAGGATCGCCTTTTGTTGAGGATTTCCACGGGAAAATCGTGATCAAACCCCAACTTTTTGTCTTCCACTCTGACGTCTGTTTTCCAAGCCTCGGCAAGAACTTTCTCCTTTATTTCGTATTTGAGGAAGTTTACCACTATGGACCTCGGGTTGGCTCCTTCTGGAGGTTTTTGCACAAGAGAACGATGACAGCGTTGTATTTCCAAGTCGATACCGGCAGGTAGGTTGAGCTTCTCCTTCAACATCGTATTCACATAGTCTGTCACCGAGTTGTCTGTCGTCGCTTTCTCTGGAACGTTGAATATGCGTATGTTGTTTCTACGTGACCTAGACTCCAAATCTGTCAGTTTAGCCTGGGTCTTCTCCTGTTGTCTGAGAAGCAGTAGGATTGCGTCCCCCGCGTCCACACTCCATTCTTCCATCTGTGCGACTCTCTCCTGGGTTTCGCTCACCTCTTTCTTCTGCTGTTGTAACTCCCCAGTCAGGTTTTCGAGCTTGGCGTGTATTTCCTCTTTGAATGTTGTTAGTTCTTGCCTTAACTCCCTCCCGAAGTCTCGTTTGAAGTTTTCGAAGGCGTCCATTAGGCCTTGCCTGAGCCCTTTCATTTCTCTCACCAGGTCATGCTGCGAAGAGCCCTCGCCACACTGCTGCTGTTGCTGCTCCGCGTCGGAATCCCCACCATCATCGCGTTCCGTTGTTTTTTCGGTCTGCATTCCGTTTTTAGTGGTTCTTGGTTTCCTCCCCCCTGTCATTGTTCAATTATCTTAGATTTTAGCTCTTTATATTGACGTTTTCGGGGAGTAATGTTGATTTTACTCGGGAGCTGTGGTTTCAAGCTGCTTCCCTCACCGCCGCCATCTTGAATCCCCCTGGGCCTTCATAGCACATATTTTTTATTTGCACACTTGGTTTTGTTGGCTGTTGGATTGAAAACAGTTAAGAGAGATTGCCGTTTTATTTTATAGCATTTTTGGCTGACAATTGGATTCAGTTCTAAAAGAAGATGAAAAACAGATTGTGTTGTATTTCCATGGAGGGGCACAAAAGTAATATAAATATAAATATGTAATATTACTGAAAGTAGTATTCCCCAACATTGAGCCTAATTCACACATTTTTAGAGTGACAGAGGAAGGTAGGGGCATGGAGGGGAGTCAGATAGGAGTTCACTCAGGAGTATGGAGCTACACTACAGTTGTGTGTCGTGCAGGGAAATCTATTAAGATTAAATCCCATCTCGCTCTCTCAGTAACGCTCCTTTAGCCGTGACTAATTACCAGCTATTTTTTTCACGGCGCAGATAACACCTTGAGTAATCGATTTCACACGGCCCCTCTTATTATCAACTGTTTAGCTGATTGTCCTTGAAGATATTCTGGAGTGGAACATTTGGAACAGTTCCATCGTCTCTCTCTCCGGGGGCCATCTTGCTTGCTGCATGCTTTGGGATCTCTCTTCAGCCTAATTCCTATACCACACGCCAGTGTATCTAGGGCTTCACCATCATACAACAACATATGAATTAGACTCTTTTTGTTCAATCCCTCTCTCTTGAGGTCTTTTCATGCTTACTCCTTTCTCCCTACCTTCCACCTTGTGTAATCTTTTCATTCTGAGACTGTGTGTGTGTGTGTGTGTGTGTGCGCGTGCATGCGTACGTGCACATCTGTTTCTACCAACTACATGCCTCATTACTCTGACTAGTGAGTCTTTAAATAACTGTCATTTACTCTGAATTGATGAGATGATACCCAAACCTTTCTTCTAATTACATCGATACACTTTAAGCCTGTGAAAGCGAGAATTGCAAGTGAAGATGTGTTTTTGCTACATCTGTGCATTGAAAAGAGTTGCTGTTTGTATACAAGGAATTTGGTGCCGTAAATTGTGGTAAAGTAATTACCACTGGTGCCATGATAGAGAAAAGAAAGTTTGTAATTCATAATTACCGTCAAAATATCTCAAGTTGAGAATTGCCTGGAGGTGGATGAGAGCCATAATATACTGTATCTGATTTTACTTTTCAACACAGGACAGCATCATTAGATGTTTCTATATTGTAGTAACAGGGCAGTATCATTAGATGTTTCTATATTGTAGTAACAGGACAGCATCATTAGATGTTTCTATATTGTAGTAACAGGGTCAGTATCATTAGATGTTTCTATATTGTAGTAACAGGACAGCATCATTAGATGTTTCTATATTGTAGTAACAGGGTCAGTATCATTAGATGTTTCTATATTGTAGTAACAGGGTCAGTATCATTGCCAGTGTCATGGTCAGTATGGTTGTCAGTATCATTACTTACGTGAGCAGGGGGGAGCACAAGTTAAGCGATTGGTTTGCTTAAGTATTTATTTAAGAGATCTCTATCAGCATCTTTTTAAGTAGATCTTAAAAGTATCTTTGATCGCTTGCTCTGCTTGCGCACAAGTAGGCCATGGCGCCCAGCAATGAGAAAAGACAAACAATGAGAAAAGTTGCATTTCATGTTGTAGGACCTTTAAAAACAGCCAGGAGATGGAGCAAAGTCGGGGGGGGAAAACAGCAGTCGGACACTGGGATTTGATTCATATGATTTGGCGGTGAATTAGCTGTAAGCCAGAGGCATCTAAGTCAACAATTCTAATCTACTTTTTCAGCAGAAGAAAAGAGCCTGAGTCTAGATCTTCATGAGTTATAGAAAGATATACCAGATGACTCATCAATGACCTTTGCCTTTATCCTGAAAGTGATCCTCCAGAAATATATGATGGTAGTGGTGACATGGCCAAAGATTACCATAAGACAGCTGTGCCTATCTGAAGAGCTGATTAGCTGAACACACACACGACACACTTTAAAGACAAGGCGAGTCTCTCTCCGTCATTAAGCCGAAGCCTTTTAAACAGGGGACGGATGAGGAGGAAACAGAGATCTCTGATATATACCGACGCGGGCAACGGTTTTGCGTTTCACCGACACGATGAGAACAGATGGATGAAGGGCTGTAAAACACTCCGTCTCCTCTGCTTTTTCAAATTCACTTCATCTGGCTCTCCCTGTACACCTTCTCAAGTCAGATCAAAGAGCTGTCCTTGAAAAAAGCTGGCAGGAAGGATGATGACTAAACCTTCCAAAAAAAGACGTGTGTGTGACCCGAGCGCCATTAGTCGCAGTATTATTCATGTATTCATATCCCAAGCCTTTTTGGAAAAGTGCAGTCAATTAAAGGTGAGTAGTCTTTTCACATCTGGAAAGGCTGCAAGACAACCCAGAGACAGCTCGGTAATCTCAAAGAGATCCAAACGTAGGTAATGAAACAACAAAGTAAATCCCAAGCTTATCGAGAATCGTCGTCAACACTCTTGATGCCGCCCTGTTGGTGATATCATGTACTACAGAGCCACGATAGGGACTCAGTATCCAAGGATCTTCCATAGAAAGGAAGGGAGGAAGTAAACAATCGGTGACTGCGATGCAGTCAAAAATCACAATTATGATGGTGCTTTTCACAAAAGAATGGATTATTTCGAGAAAACAGCATGGAGTTTTTGTTTTGAATGGACCTTTATGGAGAGGACGAGGACAGAAACACTCTCTTGTCCGCAAGTGTGCTGTGTCATTCTCCTGCTCTCTGTATGCCTTTTTCGTTCTCCGTCTCTCACTGTTTACGCTAAAAAAGGACAGAGAGACAGACCCTCTTTCTAGATGGCATTTATATGAACAACAGAACAGATTGTGAATGATTCCATTCGCTCTACAATTAGAAACATTGCAACACTGACTTCAGCATGTTATGAACTCTTGGGGTGTTTGATCAGAGGACAGTAAACAAGCGGGGCGGAGGGGAAGGAAACAAAGTCCAGCTTTCTTAACAAAGACCAGAGGAGGGAATGGAGAAAAAAGAACAGCAATGCAGCGAGTAGAGCTAAAGCCGTGGCTTCACTCAGGATTCTTTCGCTGCTAATCCGCCCTGTCTCTGGCAACTCAAATCACTGCTTTCACGCCAGCGGATCTGGCCGGGAATTACAAGTGTAAGTGTCTGTGAGCGAGGAGAAGGGATTAGGGAGATGGGGAAGGGAAGAGGAGAGAGGAACCAGAGAGAAGAGAGGAGAGACGGTGACAATACATCCTCTTATCATCCATCAACTGGCAGGCTGTCATTGGATGATTCAAGGATGAGGCCGCCTCCCCCCCTCCTCCTCCTTCCAGCCTCAGACAGGGCTCTTCTGTCCATCACGCCTGCCAGAAGCTGGGGGTGTCACGGCCGAGGGGCCTTGTCCATCAACCAAACACACAGGCAGGGAATAGCAATTGGTCAAAGCTGTTTCTGTCTAAAGTGTGCAATATAGAGGCATGGGTGGACGCATTTCAGAACTTTCGGAGAGAACATTAGCTCACAGAAAAAACGGGGTCTGGAAACATAATCAATAAGATGGTGATGGCGTCATGTGATTGACGACAATGCATTGATTTTTTTCAGACCTCCACTTCTAGGAAACACAGAATGGAGGAACCTTTTTATTAGGTATATTGATATGGCATAGTAAGATGTTGAAAATGAGTGAAATGAGCTTACATTTCAAAGGTGCTATCCAACCTGATTTTAAATCCTGGGTATTTTACTTCTATGGCACAGTGACAGTATGTCCACGTTCTAGGACATACTGTCCTAGAACGTGTTTCAAACGTCTCCACCAAAACCCTACATGGAGGCCTGCAAACCTTTTCCAGAGGAGTGAGATCTGATCCTATTCTGCTTAAGAGGCTTTTGTGTCAACTATTTGAGCAGAAACATTTCAATATTTACATGCCACATAGCGCAGCCCCATTTATTTAATATACAAATTACGAACTAACAAAAAACTGAAAGCAAAAACAGCTTGAGGACAAAAGGCATAAAAAAGGAATGGGGGGGGCTCCCTTTCTAAAATGCTGTTTTCTGCAAATTACCATGCAAGAGGTACATGTGTGTCTCTGTGCTGAAAGATGTAATATAGCAAAAGTGGACGTGATTACCTCTGCAGAACTACAAAGGACTACATTGAAAACTCATTGTTAACTAATGAAGACTCAAAACCACACCATCAGCAAACCTTTGACCAAACCTTTCCCAGCAGCAGAATATTCAATGAAGACACATTCTGCAGCTGGGAATCATGACTGTTCAGTGGTTTGGTGACTCGGAATAGAATCACTGCTTCTTCAGCTCTGTCCAGTGTCCACCCTGCTCTGTCCATATGTTGATCCTTCCCCATCTGTCCTTCCTTTTCGATGTCTCCCTTTTGACTGATACCTGTCCATTTAAACTGTAGATGGGTCAAGCCCCAAAGTTATAATAGTGCAGGCACGCCGTCAGCCGCCAAAACATGCCTGCCTCAATTAGAGAGATCTCCACATTTGGTGCTTTTAAAAGACAACTTAAGTTGTGGCTCATGAGTTCACAAACATGTAATCGTGTTTAAGTGCTGATTCTTTCTACTTTTTACGTATTCTATATAACACTGTCTATACCATTGTCTTACAACATTGAGTGTCTGTATGTTTTGGTTCATGAGGACAACAGATGAAATTTAGCTGTAGCTAATTCTGGGATGTCTGTAGTGGCGGCCGGTGAATAGGGGCGCATGTGCGCCGCACCACCATGCAATAACCTACCTCATGAATGACGGAGAAATGAAATCTGAAGCTTGTCATTTTCTTTAAATAAGCAATCCATCAGTGCAAATTGTATATAATATAAGTAACTAAAGCCCACTCTAACCACAAAATGATTAAAAGTTGTATTATACTGCCATGAAATGTCAAAAGTTGTTTACGTTGTACAACGTTGCTGATAGCTTACTGAGTGTCACGTGTTGGTTCGCATTCGTCTTTAGGCATTGAGCTCTGCACTGAAGGGCAATGCATTGCGGTCCTATTGACTTCAATGCAAACGGTAGGAGCGATCCCGGTCGCAAAATGTGCGCGACCAAACCACTTGAGGGCAGCACACAACACAGTTTTACATAGAGTTGAACACAACTCCACCACAGACATGAATGAAGAGACACAGAGCCAGGTAAAGGGAGGAATATACAGTAGGCTAGTTGAATTAATTTTGATAATGGAATAACAAGACAAAGATTTTATAAGATAACTATAAAGCAATGCAGAAAACACCAATTGAAAGCAAAACACTGCAGAGCTAAAGAGCTGGAACCAGATAAATGTAATCATCACACAAAAATCCAAGGACAGAGGAGGAGAGTATCCTACACCAGTAGCCTACCCAGGAGGTCCAGGACCTTTTCAAAGAGCTGGTAAAGATTGGCTGACAGCATCCATTCACACCAACTCATTGTTTTGCTTCCATTGAATGTGATGATATTATTATATTATCATCATTATTATTATTATGATTTTTTTTATAGCGCCCCCCCTAAAGAAAAAGTCACCAGCCGCCACTTCTGGGATGTCTGTACATATTCTGTATGTGTCGGTTTCCTGTGTTCATCAAACTGGTGCTGACCCGTCTAAATAAACAAATAAACAAACTAAACTAAACTAAACCTAGAGTTCTTAGCAAAGAAATTACATTAAGATCATATCCCTCATGCCATGGCTCCAGCGCTGGCCCGACAGTCTGCTCTCACCCAGGCATATTTACAGACAGTTCACAGTGCAGTAGTCTGTAAAATGTGTTAGTCACTGTCTTACCGGTACCTCCCCAGTAAGCATGGTCAGGACCGGGACAAATTAGTAACGTCTTGATTGTAGCCAGATCAAGGCAGATCTGGCCAAGAACAGCTTAGCTATAGCTTTTATTTTATTTAAAACCGGTGAAGACGTCCTAGAAATGGCATAAAGATCATCCCCTATGGGCTGTGATTTGGCCTAGTCTTGAACGTCACTGGAGTCACTGGAGGACTCCAGGCCAGATCATAGCCCATATGGGGATCATCTTTACGTCAATTCCAGGACCTGATCATTCGTCCTGGTCCTGACCATGCTTACTGCCTTTAGTGCATCCTGCATGTACGTTATGTCCATGGTCAACACGAAAACAAAAGACAGGAGTGTTTGTTTATTGGCAATTATCCCAATTCCGATTAAATAGGCTGCTTGGGACAGCAGTATTTGTCCATGATCGAGGGCACTCCCAACACCATGCATATGAGAGCAGATATAGAGCTTACAGATACTATGTGTGTGTGCGTGTGAATGTACATCCGGTGTGTGCAGTGTTTGTCTTTCTGGACGCCTTATCTGCATCAGATTTAACTGAGGATAATAAAATAAACAGTTGTGTTTAAATAGACTCCCTCAGAGAACAAACTAACTTGATCCTCAGAATATATTACACAAATAGTAAAAGGACACCGTCTACTCGGAAGTATGAGATGTAAAGGCATTTGCTACATGCAGATAGAATACTTTAGTCATGATGATGATGACATCAACATCATCATCCTTTTGAAAAAAATCATCATCATCATGTCTCTCCTTTCCCTAAGTTTTATTTCTCTCTCTAATGATCGGTAATAAAAAAGTATACGGAAAGTAAAAGCTTGAACATTTGTAAATCAAAATGTGTTAAATGTCAAATACAGCACTCTGGTGTAACAGTAGCATGTAGCGCAGTAGTTTAAGGACCTTGTTTTGTATGTCCAAAGTTATGAGTATGACTAAGAACTCGTTGTTACTAAGTTCATCTGATTTTGAGAGTCCATGCTGACTTGGAATACAGGCGGCAAAGGTCACTCACTAGCTGAGCTTATAGAAAGAGACAATGGTGGTCGTTCTGGGTTTGAAGCTGCTGATCACGTGGGTTGCATGATTGTAACCTGCTGTGGTGGTATCATCAACCTGTGGTGGATGATAATGAGGAGCTGGCAAAAGGCAGGATAATTTAAAAAACGGTCTATGGTCTTTTGTTGTGTCGTGATCCAAATAACCCGGGAGGGAAATCATTTCTAACTTTATGGCCAAACATTACTTGTTAAAACATGTTATAGCCATGCATGAGGCCGATTTGAAAGATAAAGTAAGGAAAGTACCTCGGCCTCCTGGCAATGTGAACAAGAATTAAGACACAAGACAGGGGCAAAAACATAATCTCTGGCCTCTGACTTTGGCTTGTCATAGATAATTAATCCTTATCTGAAAAACGAAGAGGAAGTGCTTTGTGGGTCCTTAGTTTTCACAAATTTTAAGCAGAACAAGGATTCTTAAAAACTTCTCAACCTTTGAGTTTCTAAAGGTTTGCAGCATTTAAACTTTAAAGATGATCCAAGGCAGTCTTTAAAAAGCAAGGGTCCAATGGACCCTGATGAAAGCCTCTGGCCGAAACGTGTCGGTCGATTCTTTAACCCTTGGTGTTTTAAAGGCATGAAACAAAGGATTTCCTACTTCAGCTGAAAGTAGAAAACTAGCAGGCATGGATCATCTTTAAAATCCGCTACTTTGTTTTGCTTTCTACTGTGAACATTTACAAAGTCAAAGGCATGGAACTTTTAAAGATCTTTAAGCTTGTCCTATGATCACCCTTATCGTGTCTGAGATGTGACTTCTAGCAGCACATAAACGCATATATACAAAGCAGATTCTTCTGTTAGCATTATATCAAACTACATCATTTGTGAGAACATGAAACTTACTGTATCAATGTTATATTATTATTATTATTGTTATTATTACTATTATTATTATTAGGTTCTCTAGTACAACAAAAATGAACTGTCACCAATGTCAGTGAAGGCGAGCAATGAACCTTGAACCTTGATGATGTCACCAGCAGTATGTGAAGTGAATGCTAGTGATAGTTTTGGTTGCCGTCCACAACAGATAAGATGTCAACAGATAAGATGTTCAGTACTATTTTAGATTTAGATCATGCTCAGATGTCTATAAAATAAACCAACTATTGCTTTAAGAAAACCTATTTAAAAAATAAAGAAGAAATGCGTCAGCAAGCAGGTTATCCTTAATTAGTCTCTTCATGTGTCCCACCTGAATTACTCTGGGATGCTACATGTAAAAAACAAAACAAAAAAACATTGGACAGTATAACCCACAGGGACCCGCACCAATCAAGCAGCCTGTAATTTGCCCTGACATCGCTTTTAAAACACTGTAATCGACTTGATAAACTTTATAGCCTTTTTTTCTGAAAAGGAGAGTTAAGTTTAAGTGCCTTGCCAGCAGCAGCGTCCACCGTCCGGGCGTGTCGGGCTCTCCTGAGGGAACAAAGCCCTTTAACACGGATTTGAAGACAGATAAAGCCTTCTACACTGAAGGTGGCAGAAATACAATAGCAATGTTGTCATCCCTGCATACGCAGACTGACTGGGCACGTCGTCAGTACTGAGCTGGAAAGCCCGCAGTGTCGGCCAAGTGTTGCAGAACAGTTTGCCATCGATTTGGTACCTTTTAAGAACCATCTGGGCAGGAGGCAAAGGCACAGATCCCCCCACCCCTTCTCTCTCATAAGCACCTGACTCTGTTCCAGGTAGCCCTATCGATTGGACCTTCCCCTGCGATTTGGTTCCCAGTGATAATAAATGAGGGGTTATAGAGGGTTTGGATGTTGTTAGCTTAAAAGCAACAGAGGGTGGCCAAGCAAATGGCTGGAGCTGTCTCAGGAATTGCACATCAAATGATAACCTACTTAGTGGCCGTTGAGAACAAAACGAAAAGGAAAAAGATGGATATATACTGTATATTCATTCAGTCCAGTGCCTCCACACTTCAGCGGAATTGCTTAGCCGCGGGGGTGCAAGGCGCGGGGGCGTGTTTTAAGTAAATACCTAATCCATCAGGTTGAAAAGTTCAGCACATCTTCAAAGCAGCACTTATGCTTTAAGCACGGTGAGTTGATTAGTAAAGAGATGTCTGTTCGCCGGCGCTTCAGACGCTTGGGAATTGATTGGCAGGGTGGGATTTAGAATCCCAGACCTGCTTCTTCTCTGGGTCTGCAGGCTGGTTGGTTGGATTAGCTGATTTTCACATTTCACATTCAACTGGAAGGAGCCGTGCTGGTGGGAGAGGATAATTACCCATGAACGGAACAAAAGCCTCAGAGTTACTGGTTCAATTCCCAACACGGGTCACAAAGTGTCAAACGGCTGAGGCTTCCCCAACTCTCATGGTTTAATTAGAGAACTTTCCTCACGGATGATAACAACTAGCCTACTGTAGCTAGCTTAACATTTTTAGACCGCCATTGGCGCTGACCTGCGGAAATGATCAAATAATGCTACGATCAGCGCTGGTGCCACTGATTAATGGCAATCACTTCTTCAATAGTCCTTTTGATGATCAAATCATAATGCTACTCATCGTTAGCTGTTGCCGTCAATAACAGAGGACTGTGCATCATCGTATCCATAAACAGACATGCAATCTGTTTCTTTCAATCTCCCATTCCACGTCCCAGATGGTATTTTTGGTCAAAACAGTGCAAGTCCCTCGGCCCAGACCTAAAACAGGATGATGATGATTTCCTGTCTGGAAATTTG
Source organism: Benthosema pterotum (assembly GCA_039105355.1). Classification (NCBI taxonomy): domain Eukaryota; kingdom Metazoa; phylum Chordata; class Actinopteri; order Myctophiformes; family Myctophidae; genus Benthosema; species Benthosema pterotum. The sequence goes on along the minus strand of CM076970.1, from coordinate 22,620,202 downwards.
GCTCTTCAAAAATAAACTGATCACTATTAAATGCTGATATTGTTATAATCACAATTCATTAATAAAAGCTAGCATATTAGGTGTTAAGGGAGAATTCCACCCTAGCTGCTTCCTATTGATAATGTTTATATTCACAAAATACCAAACAATCAAAATAGTTTTTAAACAGATGTCAGATGTCAATCATATGTCTATGACTAACCTGGTTGCTAACCAAACGCACAGCCAACGAGGGCTACTAGCATTTCAACACACACTACAGAAATGATAGGTTTTAGAAACATCATCATCTAACAAATTCTACAAAGAAACTATTTATCATAGGAAGACTGCATAGCCACATCGATAGCCAAGTTACCACAGTGAGTGAGGGCAGCCATGTTTGCTGTTTGATGCCATCGAGCGACAGCAGACAATCAGCCACTGTATCGGATCTTCGATGCAAACTGACCCCGCCTTAGCAGACAGCTGAATTCAGCAGAGCCAGAGCTTTGAATGATTTCAAAGGTTTTTCAGGTTAGGTGGCAATGATTTTTCAGCTTTGATTCTTCATAATATCAAAGCATCTCATCAGTTTGTATAATATGCAACAGCAGTGAGAAATCTAGTAACCTTGTGGGACTGCTAAAGAAAGTTCCAATTATCATTTCCTTTTTTAGAGGGAACTTAACAGCAAAAGATGAGCAATCCGGACTGGCAAAGCAGCTTTCTGGAAAGAGCAAAACTTTAAAGCAATGCAATTCCACCTTAGCGAATTACCTGCTAACCCCACAGCACAGGACCCATTTTTGTCCTCCTTTCTATGCAGAGGCTGTGCTGTGAAATGCAGATTCACAGGTTACAAAGATAGTGGACGCTGTCACTTGTGTGTTTCATCCCAGTCAAGGACCTGATCTGTGATTCATACATCGTTGCGGGAGCGAGAAGCACTCCCGGTAACATCCACAGATTTCATTTTCCTTCTGCATCTGAGATAGCGTTTCTTTTTTTCCCCCTTTTGGAAGACACACAGAGAGGAGGAGGATGAGAGGTGATGCTCTGAAGACAGAAGTAAGAACCGCTGACACTCTGAACCCTTCGCTCTCGGTGCTCACACCCCCACCGTGACTCCTAGGGGGGATCACAACGGGACACATTTCTACACACTCTTCTTTCCACCGACGTGCTTTCAATGATAATGCAGTACATTTAAAGCCTGGGATGATGCAGGCATTAATAGTCGAAATACTAGATTTAGATAACGTCCCTTCTGAAAATGTATTTTTTCAAGTTGGACTAAAACCATCAAGGTTGAGTTAATTCAAACATTCGAGCTACACCAAAGCAGGTAGTAGGGGTGGATATTGCTTGAAATCTCACCATAGACACAGTACGCAGAGGCCACAATGATATGCAGGAATATTATTGATATATTTTGTTAAATGCCTGATCAAAAACAATGGCCATGTGCACAAAAAACACGATAAAGCACTTTCAGGCTCACAAAGCTCATTAAATTAACACAAATGTTTAAAATCGTAACAAGGGGTCTGAGAATGGAGTAAATTGCACAGAGGTACAACAGCACAGAGGTATGTTTGAGCAGCCACTCGATTCTCCTATTCTCCAGATTTTCGGTCAACATACTGTATTTCCATATCAAATATTGAATGCACCACTAGTGTGTACTTTTTAGCCACAAATTTAAGTATATATATATATATATATATATACTGTACGTATAGTTATATTTTTTGCTGTTTCCCCCTCTACGTTACTTATACTTGCTGCAGCTGTTGCCCTGCAGACAGACACTTGCTTTGCACTGCAGACGATCCAGAACTTCACTTGTTTTGGGCTGGACTTATGACAAGGCGGTGCTAGCACGTGGGCGTCCTAGCCACTCACAGCGCAGCAGTCTCCAGCAGTTTCTTAACACGCCAATAGAGTGGAGATGAGGTGGAGTTAGAGTCAAAATCTGTTTGCAAACACTACACACTAAAGTAGCCTATAATAATACCTTTAAACCCGCAACGTAGTACAGCAGGAATAATCAGGGGTTGATTGACGCTGAGGGTTACGAAAACGTCAGAAAAAAAACATGTGTGTTCTCCCCCAAAACAACCCCCTCCCTTGCTCCAACCGCTGATGGAAGTGCTGGGGTTGCCACCACTGAGACAACGCCGACGACCCACGCGACCCCTGCCCACCCAATTAAAAAGTCCCTGGCATGCGGGGAAGAGAGAGAGCTTTCTAATGGGCTACACATGTGGCGGCTAATAAGGGGGTGGTATGCCCACCTCCTGTGCATAGCCTACTAATCGCCCAGAGATGTGTGGGTGTGTGTACGTGCCGAGACGTAGAGGAGGAGGACTACAAAGGGGAGGTGGGTGGGGGGGGGAGAACAGCAGAAGGGAACGGAGCGGCGGCGGCGAAAGAGAGAGAGAGATTAAGACAGACAGTCCGGCAGGGTGACAGAATGAGAAGAGGGGGAACACGGAGGCTGACACGCAAAAAAAAGAGAGAGAGAGGAGGTGGGAGCATCTGCCAACCGGCGGCTGGCTGTACGTGTCCCTTCTGTCGCCTCCCTCCCTATCCTAACGCTCTCATTACCGTTTGGAGGTTGTGTTTTGTTTGTCGTGGTCCGTGGCGCTTTGCACTTCAGATAAGACTAACCACCGATGCCACTGGAATTCATTAAAACCCGCACCAAACCGGCAGCCAGCCGCCACTAGCAGCAGCAGCAGGGATTAGGGAGAAGGAGAAGGGAACGGCCATTAGTGTTAGCCTGGCCCTGCCTGCCTGCCTACCTACCTGCCCCCTTTTTCCCCCTCATCCCTGCTTTTAATTTCTCGACATTCTCGTTCGAATAAAGAGGACAGACGTGGTAATTAAGAGGGGGGTGACAGCGGGGATAGAGGGGAGGAGGAAGTGGGTGGTGGGGGCAAAAGACCTACCAAAGATACAGAAAGAGAGAGAGAGGTGGGCAGAGAGAGAGAGAGAGAAAGGGATCACGAGAGAGAGAGAGAGAGAGAGAGCTGTGGTGAATTAATAACAGGCCAGATCTCTCCAAGGCCTCCTTAACAGGCTGTGACAGGAATTTATTCACACTTAGGCTGGTATTAAATCAAACGTGGGGCGAGTGGCGGTGGCAGGCTGTGGCGGGAGGGGGGGCGGGGGGGGGGGGGGGGGGGGGGGTGGGGCAGTCGGGGGGACGAGGGGGGTTAGTGGCAGAGAGTACTAGTAGGGGTGAGGGTTGGGGGGGTTTAGGGTGTCTCCCTCCTGTCACGCGCCGCCATCCATCCGCCACGGCGACCCCGCATCCGTGACACATGGAGGCGGGAGGGGACGACAGGAGGGTGGGGGTTGGCATCGCGGAGTATCCCCTTATACTGGATTGACGATCGCTATATTGAGAGAAGAAAGGGATGAGCGCCACCGCCGCGGCGTCTTCTGCCACCCCCCTACCACAGGCCCAGATGGAATGATTACTGAGCAATCCTGACTGACTCATAATGAATCATCTGTCCCGCTTTTTATTCAAGGAATGCGAGCTGTCACTCAGGCCAGACAGACAGACAGACAGTGAGTCAGTCGGTCGGTCAGTCAGTCAAGACGTGTTGGTGGTGCCTTTGTAACATTCATGATGCAACAGACAGCTGGTGACAACAGAATGCAAATGGGCTCCTCAAAAAAAAAAAAAAAAACTCGAGTCAAATTAACGGTCACTCGGAGGGATTCGGGGGGCCGCATCTGTTTTGGCATTATTGCAATTTCCCGTCCTCTCTCCCCCCACACACCCTAACTGGGGTGTGAGCGGTAATGTGGGGTATTCATTATGGACGGGGAGTACTCTGGGCGGTCAGTCGGGGTCTTCGTCCGGAGCGTCGCGTTTCTCATTGGCTAAGTCAAGCAGCGGGTCGCAGCTGGCTGTGTCGGTGGAATTGATATGCGCCGTCACATCCCAAAAAAGGATGGCACCGAAGGTCGGTACGCGCCAAACAACCGCGACCCGCGTTATGCACCGATTAATTATCACGGCTATCATCGGATAATGCATTTTAAACATGTACGCAAACGCCGCTTACTTGAGTTCACGTAGCAAGCGCGAGCGTGGACTCATTTCTGTGACGTGCACGCCATCCCGTGTGCGTACGCAAACACCTTTCGCTCATATACTCCCACTTCTAAAGCACACACAGGAGCCGCGGCTCGGAGAACACGCATAGATATGCGACGGCACGCGCGCGAGCGTGATGTAGTACACGACTCTCCCATCCGTCGCGTCGCCTGCAAGGACACACAGACGTCGGCTATAGCGCGCCGTCACGGTCACGTGGGGGCGAGGAAGCAGGGGCGGATCTAGGCATGGGCATGGGGGTGACAATGCCCATCCCGCATTTCATGATATGAAACACTACTACTGCTACTAACTAACTATAGTTGTGGCACCACTAAACCAACAGCATTTCATCATTGAAAACAGAAAAGTCTTGGAGTCAGACCTTTAGCTTTATGCATGCTGCGTGTCTGTTGCAACTTCAACAACAACTGATGTTATTATTGATGCTAACTTGCCTAATATAAGTCCTGTAGCCGAAAATGGTATGGGTGCGACTTCATCGCCCGTGGCGCGAAGCGACACGTGCGATGAAGTCGCCCCCCATACCATTTTCTCCTGCTCCCCCTCGATTGGGAAATGTTGCATCCTGCCCTGCGAGGAAGCACACGCACACACACACGTGCGCGCGTGCAGCGTGCTTCCTAGCGAGGACACACACTTGTGGAGAGTGATGGTGAGAGGGATGCCTCCTCCCTCCTCTCCTCTCCCCCCTGCAACAGAACGGCGGGGCAGATTGCATCACCATCAGTCAGCCAGACTCCGACAAACAGCAATTACCCCAATCGACAGATAACGAGAGCAAGGCCATCACTCACAGCCAAGACGGCCCATAAAGCAGCCAGACATTACCATGGAGAGAGTCATTCATCTGTACACCCCCCCTGCCCCCCCCTCATACACCCCTCTTCTCTAATCTAAACTATCCTTTACCACTGCTACCTGTTCATTCGTTCTGGGGGTGGGGTTGGGGGGTCTACATGTCGTTGGTGTTCAGGACAATCGCATTGTAAAAGTTCTTCCACTAAATCAGCACTTTTCAACCATTTTGATACCAGGACCCACTATTTATTCAGCATTTCAGCCACGGACCACCTTTTGAGGACATTTTACTTCCAGAGACGCCAAAACTAAAGATTTCTTTTGCTTTTGTCCACAAGTCCAGGCTGGATTTGGGAAACAACACAGGCCAACATACAGATAAAAAATGACCATTAATCTTCTACATTCTCTAGTTGTGTAGACTTGGGCTAATTTAGATGAGAAATACAGTATTTTAACTCTTTTGAGTGTAAACATGAAACCAAATGGACCCGGGTCCATTTGGTCTCATTTTTACGTTCTCAAGAGTTACATCCAACCAACTTTGAAAACCACTGCAATAAACCGTTTGTGACAAAAAAAATGTTTGCCGCCTACCCTTTTGAGTGGTGCCAGGCACAATGACGTGTGTCTGTCCCTACGTATGTATTGCTGCATATGTCCAAACGAGTGTGGAAATAGTGTTGTTTGGCCGCCAGTTGTCACTGCTGAGCAGTCCCGGCGTGCCGTGCACACACACACACACACACCCACACACACACACACAAACACACACAGAGCCAGGGTAGGGTTCATCTTGGTAGTATCCGACCGATCCAATCGCCTGTTTATTTTCCATCATGTGTTAAGCGGCCAACGGTTTATTATTATCGTCTCAATAACAGAGAGAATCTTTAAATTACGATGCTGCACTCCGTGGAAAAAAATGGAATGGGGATCCAGGAGCTCACAGAATCTTTTATCTGTTCTACGGATGAAGAGAAATACGGGGGCCAAACCGTCTTGAGCTACTGTAACATGTCAGCCCAAAATTGCGTATTTGGACTTTATCTAACCGCCCGCGCATCAATCTCTCTTCCCTCTCTCTCTCTCTCTGTGTGCTGCTACGTTCTCAGAGGCAGGCGTCATATTTTCTCTTGTGTCGCACACACGCACACAAACGCACACTCACACACACACAGGTGTCTCCCGCTATTCCATTCCAGAGCCCCATATCGTGATCCTTAACTGTGACAATCCGCCGTTGTCTCCACATCTATCAAACCGTGGCGCTTTCATCCATCTTCTTCCAGCCATCATCTGGGTCCTTTCATGTGTGTGACTGTGTGCATCAAGTGGTCTTCTTTGACTAGTATCCCCCCCCCCCTCACTGCCACCATTCGTTCATTCTTTTCCCCTCCACTTCCCCCATCTTACCGCTACCTTTTCTTGACAACACAGCTATCTGTCTGTGTCTGGTCATCCATCCATCTCTCTCTCCTTGCCGAATTACCCTTCCTCTACCCCCTCCCTCCTCCTCCTCTTTCAGAATGCATTTCCAATCTCCCCTCATCCTCCTCCTCGGCATATTTAATGTTGTTTTCCTCCATTACAAATCTGCCATTCACAGATCGGAAGGGTGGTGGTGGGGGGATGGGGTGGGGTGTTGGTTATCCTACGTAAATGTCAACAAAACTACAGTAAAACTTTCAATGGAATAAAAGTTGTAAAAAAAAAATCCAAACGACGATACCAAAAAAGACAGAATATGCTATTTAAACAATTCATAGCGGTCCTTCCCCCTGATCCTCATGTTATCTCCTCCCAGGCCTGTCTCTGAACCTCATCTGTCAACCTCTATCCCTCTCCCTTCACTTTTTCCCCTGTCCGTCTATCCCTCATTCCATCAGCCCTCTCACCTCTCTCTCTGCTATCTCCATGGATACTTCTTTCTTTTCGCTATCTCCACATCGTTATATAGCCCTCTCAACTTTCCTGTCCTTCCATCCATCCATCCATCCATCCATCCATCCATCCATCCATCCATCCATCCCAGTCCTTCATCCTTCTCTAGCCCTAGACTAGGCCATTCTAGGGCTGGACAATAACCCAGCAAATACATAGAAAATGATTTAGAACTTACTTAATTACTAAATCGTAATAACTAGGCTTGGGTACCGTGAGCGATACCGATACTGGTATCGATTGGGACATAGCGATACCTAGTGGGATCGATTCACTTCAAAATGAACGGTGCCTCGTTTCGATACTTTCCACTGTCATTCTGTGCCGCTGCACTTCAAAGAGCGAGCAGAAGGACTGACGCTGACAAGATAAAACAGCTGTCCTGGTTGACTAATTACAAAGACCGCATGGTTTTTGTTGACTAAACTAGCCAAACATTTAGTGCTTTGCAAAAACTTCCACTCTGCATGGAAATGTTCTGCTGATCAGAAAAGCTGCCGCTGTAAACGCATCATCCCCTCCGTATGTATGTGTGTGTATGTATGTGTGTGCGCGCGCCCACCTCCGTTCGCCGCGCGCAGAAAGAGGGAGAGGGAGAAAGAGGGAGAGGGGGAGAGAGAGAGAGAGAGAGAGAGAGAGAGAGAGGGGGGGGGGGGGGGGGGGGGAGAGACACACATACACACACTAGCTCTGTCCAGTGTCCACGCCTGCTACCTGATGTCGTAAATGTCTAGTCCTCTCTTGTCCAATCGTGGCTTTTAAAAGTAATTTCCTCAAAAAAGTGACAAATCCTAAGCATATTCTCCATGGATGTAGGCAGGAAGTCCAATTAAATCCTCATGCAACAATTAAATGCTATCATTGTGAACTTTTTCTTTCCCTTTTTCACTGTGCGCAGTCTATGCCCCCTCCCCCTCTTCCCTGCATGCTGCGTGCCATAGCCAGTGTTGCCAACTTCCAAAATCCAAAATGCACTAGTGGCACTTGCAGAAAGCACTAGAATGCGATAGAGCAGTGGTATTCAATCATTTTCATAGCGGGGCTCACTGTTTATTCTGCAGTTTAGCCACGGAGGATCACCGGAGGTCTGGGAAAAAATGTAAATATAGAGACAAATGCGCCAAGTTGGCAACAGTGGCCATAGCATAGGGTAACTAATTTTTCCTTGTAAAACAATTTACCAACCATCAGTATTATCTAATATTTTTATTGCTAATAAGTGATTAAAAGGCTAGTTAGATATTCATTATTCATAATAAATAAAAATGTTCAAACTGAGATACTGTATTTTAAGATAATAGCAGTCACCATAAAGATACAGTCATCATACATTATATAATTTAAGATATGATTCAAGCAAACCATTGCTATGATGTGTAAAATATATAATACATAATTTAAAAAGTATCGAAATAGGTATCGTTTCTGGTATCGTATCGATTCCCAGGTATCGAGTATCGTATCGTATCGGTTCAAAGGTGAAAGGTACCCATCCCTAGTAATAACAAATCAAGCCAAAACAGATTTCTTTTTATAAAAACACAACATTGATTAGTCAGATTATCCACTTTACGCCTGTATTATACTTCATTGGACAATGGTATCATCATGTGAGAAAATAGCCAATCTACAAGCTCACAACACACCACGATGAGACCCGTTCCGACTCCGAGCTTGTGAGTTTGCTATTTATCTAGGCATTTTTTTAGCCATTGTCTGTTGGTGCAGACTGTATTCCAGGACTGTCCTGTCTGCTTATGCAGACTGTATTCCAGCAGACCGGTCCTGTCTGCTTGTGCAGACTGTATTCCAGCAGACCGGTCCTGTCTGCTTATGCAGACTGTATTCCAGGACTGTCCTGTCTGCTTGTGCAGACTGTATTCCAGGACTGTCCTGTCTGCTTGTGCAGACTGTATTCCAGCAGACCGGTCCTGTCTGCTTGTGCAGACTGTATTCCAGGACTGTCCTGTCTGCTTGTGCAGACTGTATTCCAGCAGGACTGTCCTGTCTGCTTGTGCAGACTGTATTCCAGGACTGTCCTGTCTGCTTGTGCAGACTGTATTCCAACCCCGTCTTGTCTACCAAGCGCAGACTGCGGCCACCGCTAACATCTGCTTCCCCCATCCGGCTGTTACGCACGCACGTCTCCTCTGCTGATCACCAAGTCCCCAACGCATGCTGTCCTTATTGCCGCCTTAATATGCAGCTGTGCAGCCCGGGCAGAAATCATGGTCTAAATATGCTTCAAATACTTGCGGACTGCGTCGGAAAAAAAAGGCCCGCGGCCAGATTGGAATTAAGCGTGTCTAATTAATTGGTTTGCTCGCCTCGGGGGTTCACATATATACGCATGTGGGATTGTGGGTGGGTGGTTTTTCAATGCGCGTGTCCCAAAATGCACCGTTTTGTTTGTCTAAATGTGCCCACGTGACTTGCATATGGGACACGTGTGTATAATGGGGAAAGACTTCATAATTATAATTTCACCATCCAGAGAATTCAATTATTTTGAGTACATTATTTAAGCAATTACTCAGTGTTGAGTGCCTAAAGCTGCAATCTGGAACTTATTTTAGCGGATACATGTTATTTTAGCCAATTTGTATATATATTTAATTTAGACTTGAATACAATAACGCTAGGACATCAAACATGCAGACATTATTCCACTCTGTGAGGTGAGAGATGAACTAATAACTTTATTCAACAGTATGTATGCATAGTAGCAACATTGGGCATTTTTGTTGTCAACATTGAGCATTTTCATTAGTTTCGTTTATTTTTGTCAATGCTTTGAACCATAGTTGCGCAGTGCTGTTGCTGTATTAAAAACCTAAAGCCGGAAGTTCCAGTCTGCATTATTCCCATTAACAAGCTTACTGTCTCAATCTCAATTGTGGCAGTAAGTAAGGATGACTCTAACTCGGCAGCTCGGTATGCAGAGAATCCAAATTGGGGGATTGACAAAAAAGTGTCTCTTGTACACATAACTGTGTGAAATGGTGCATTTGCAATAAATAGTGCCTTTATCCAAGGCGCTTTCCATAGACTGTGCATCACAACATCCATCCATTCACACACACATTCATTCATGCACCTATGGCAGTGGAAACCATGCAAGGCAATACACAATACATATTGGTTCATTTTTGGACCCAGAAACAAAATCTCTTCCAAATCCAACAAGGCATGCCCTATGCAGTGGAAAAATGTGTGTGTGACATTTCTTTTTTAAAACAATATTTTATCAGGAAAGCTATTGGTGGAGAGGTTTAGTCATCACGTTATGCTTAGCTCTGATTGGACCATTGCAGTTTGGGGAGGGGCTTACCTAAAGGTCTATTAGGGGTTCAGTGTCTTGCTCAAGGACACTAAATCTGGAGGAACTGGGGTTTGAACCAGCAACGTGGCAGTTGCCCTCCGGTGACTCTACCCCTGTGCCAGTGCCACCGTCTGTTTATGTGTGGGTACCTGTGCTGCAGTGTTGTGTTGGTATATATACTGTACCGCAATGTGAATAACAAAGTGTTGTACCCTCCTCTGTTCATTCCCTGGGCCCTCATACGGTGAGGTTTAGTGAGGTTGCTTTGTGAGAGGTGTGATGAGTGTGTTTCAGACAGGGGGGCAGAGTGCAGCCAAGTGGCGCGCTTCACTGCAATGTTTCACTTACTGTAGCGTTAACATTTAAAAAGGCAGTTGGGGTGGTACCGAGCCGATACAGCGATCTGTAGAGAAAAAACAAGCAGCGCTTGTCTCTTGCCTCTATCTGACACAGGTGACCTTGGACCATTATCATCACAGCAGCAGCCAAAGACAAGGCGGCCGTGTCTACACTGTCTACACTCTGTGCAGAGAAGAGACAGCTCCAATGTAGAGCTACTCTGTAACCACTAAATGTTCAGAATTCACTTGAGTAAAAGTACCAAAGTATTGGTATGAAAATGTTACAAAAGCAGAATGCACTCATTATTTCACAACCTTTCAAATCCAGAAAATGTATTAAAAATATGTTTGAAAATAGCCCTGCTCTGTACTGAGCATGCCTGTGGGGAATCCTAGGGGGCAGGACAATTACACACGCACACACACACACACACACACACACACACACACACACACACACACACACACACACACACACACACACACACACACACACACACACACACACACACACACACACACACACACACACACACACACACACACACTATTTTACTTCTGTTCTGATGAGGGATAAAACAGCGTCAAATGCCACTCACATCTCACAGGTAACACTATGCCTCATTTGGCTTTGAGGCAGAAAACAAAATGGAATATATAACTCGGAACGAATGTTCTTCTGGGAGGAAAATATGCCCAGAAACCTGCAGTGTCAAGCAAGCTGTCTCGTTAAAAAACGGCAGTTCTGTTTCAGTTCAGCGGTGCCGGTGACAGAGTAAACAACATCTACTAGTTACACAGATTAAACTTTCAAAGTTAAGTGTATGGCTGCTGTCGGAGGCCGTAGAGAGCTGATCGATACATAGCATACATAATGTGACCAGTTATATGAAGATAAGGTTGAACATCGTGCTCCTTTGAAGTTATCGGTCAGCGGCTCAGGACAAAGTAGAACGGTCCAATCATAAAGAATTACAATCTAGGCATTTAGTGGACGCTCTTAAAGGACAACTTTAGTTGTTGTTGTTTTGTTTTTCAACCAAGGTTCATGTTTCAGGTTGTTATTAGAGAAAGTAAAAGATGAGTACATAATGAGGCTAACAGAATTAACTAGTTAATCGCGAGTTAACTCAGCCATCAGTTAACAAGATTAATTTATTAATCTTGCATGATTAACTCACAGTAAAAACAAAAGCCAAGTGCGTCCATTTGGTTCAATTTCACCAAATGCAGGTGAGTAAACATCTGCATTACTTAAGTAAATTTAAAATAAGTCAAACATTCTACACCACCAACATCAATGCTGCTTGGAATTGTGGACAAATTCTTTCATTTAGATCTGGAAGTCTAAATAAATTTCATGAAATGGTGGTCAGTGGCTCAAATGCAGAATAAATAATGGACCTTGATATGAACATTCTTGAAAAAGACTCACTGAAGGTACATTTGGAACCGATAAAAAGTATGCGATTCAATTGCGATTACTCAAAGATTAACTATGGGCAGCCATGCGATTAAATATTTTAATCGACTAAATAATGGACAGCTCTAGTATATACAGTATACTTGCTGGTGAACATGGAAAAGAAATAATAGTAGTCTTTTACTTTCTCTAATAACAACCTAAAACATGAACCTTGGTTGAAAAAACTAAAGTTGTCCTTTAATCCAGAGTGATTTACAGTAAGCAAGAACAACACATGGTACCCTATTGGCCTGAATATAACAGAATTAACCTAAACAATGAGGTATCTTATATTCGGGGACTATACCATTTGATTTTGAACATTATTAGGGCCCGAGCACTGCAAAGCAAGTGCGAAGCCCTATTGATTCCGCAATGTTTATTATTAGGGCCCGAGCACTGCAAAGCAAGTGCGAAGCCCTATTGTTTCCGCAATGTTTCTTATTAGGGCCCGAGCACTGCAAAGCAAGTGCGAAGCCCTATTGTTTCCGCAATGTTTCTTATTATTATTATTCTTAACCGAAGTAAATCGCGTTTTTCGGCCGCATAACGTACACGAAAAGTTGCGAAAGTTGGCACGCACGTTCCTAGTGGCGTAAATTTACGTATGGTAAAACTGTTAAAAGTGGGCGTGGCCTAATTGTGCAACAGCGCCCCCTAGAAAACTTCGTGCCTCAAGCCCCACCATACGTTTTGACGTACATCAACGAAAATCGGCACGCACCTGTATCATGTCGCAACTTAAAAAAAAGTCTCTTGGTGCCGCGTCCGAAACCGAACAGGAAGTCGGTTATTTCAAAATAAAGGCTGCGTTTTGGTGCAATTTAGGCCATTTCCACATGTCGCATTTTGGCCAACTCGTCGGAGCGGGGGGTCCGTTCGGAAAAAAAAATCGCTCGGCAAGCAGAAAAGACGTTGACGATGAAAAGTTATTAAAATCGCGAGTTTTCGTAAAACGGCGCCACCGTGGCGGAGCGCCAAACTTCGCCGCCAAACAGGAAGTGGTACTTGCACCTGATTGGTCGATACTATTTTCTGCCATAACTCCTCAATGCTATGTCATAGAGACATATGGCTGGCATCATGGGACCCGGTATTGAGTCCCTGACGTCCTGATTGGTATCGACCAATCAGAAGAGGGGCCCCGCCCCCTGTACTTGGACCTGATTGGTCGATACTATTTTCTGCCATAACTCCTCAATGCTATGTCATAGAAACATATGGCTGGCATCATGGGACCCGGTAATCAGTCCCTGACATTCGTATTGGTATCGACCAATCAGAAGAGGGGCCCCGCCCCCTGTACTTGCACCTGATTGGTCGATACTATTTTCTGCCATAACTCCTCAATGCTATGTCATAGAGACATATGGCTGGCATCATGGGACCGGTAATGAGTCCCTGACGCGTCCAGACGTTGATTGGTGTAACTTAGCCCGCCCCCTCCTCTGATTGGTCGATACTATTTTCTGCCATAACTCCACAATGCTATGTCATAGAGACATATGGGTGATAGCAATGAACTCGGTAAGGAGTCCTTGACGCGTCCCTGACGTTGATTGGTGTAACTTATCCCCGCCCCCTCCCCTGATTGGTCAATACTATTTCCTGCCATAACTCCTCAATGCTATGTCATAGAGACATATGGGTGGTATCATTGAACTATGTTTTGGCTCCTTGTGACTTAGCCGCGTCCCCTTTTCTGATTGGCCGATATTTGCCCGAAACTTGCACGATCGAGGGCCCGTAAATCGCTGCTTGCAGCTTTAATTATTATTCTTTTTCTTCTCCGAAATAAATCGCGTTTTTCGGCCGCATAACGTACACGAAAAGTTGCGAAAATTGGCACGCACGTTCCTAGTGGCGAAAAAATTTCGTATTTTAAAATTGTTAAAGGTGGGCGTGGCCTAATTGTGCAACAGCGCCCCCTAGAAAACTTCGTGCCTCAAGCCCCACCATACGGTTTCACGTACATCTACGAAAATCGGCACGCACCTGTATCATGTCGCAACTTAAAAAAAAGTCTCTTGGTGCCGCGTCCGAAACCGAACAGGAAGTCGGTTATTTCAAAATAAAGGCTGCATTTTGGTGCAATTTAGGCCATTTCCACATGTCGCATTTTGGCTAACTCGTCGGAGCGGGGGGGTCCGTTCGGAAAAAAAAATCGCTCGGCAAGCAGAAAAGACGTTGACGATGAAAAGTTGTGACAATCGTGAGTTTTCGTAAAACGGCGCCACCGTGGCGGAGCGCCAAACTTCGCCGCCAAACAGGAAGTGGTACTTGCACCTGATTGGTCGATACTATTTTCTGCCATAACTCCTCAATGCTATGTCATAGAGACATATGGCTGGCATCATGGGACCCGGTAATGAGTCCCTGACGTCCTGATTGGTATTGACCAATCAGAAGAGGGGCCCCGCCCCCCTGTACTTGCACCTGATTGGTCGATACTATTTTCTGCCATAACTCCTCAATGCTATGTCATAGAGACATATGGCTGGCATCATGGGACCCGGTAATGAGTCCCTTATGCGTCCCAGACGTTGATTGGTGTAACTTAGCCCCGCCCCCTCATCTGATTGGTCGATACTATTTTCTGCCATAACTCCACAATGCAATGTCATAGAGACATATGGGTGATAGCAATGAACTCGGTAAGGAGTCCTTGACGCGTCCCTGACGGTGATTGGTGTAACCTAGCCCCGCCCCCTCCTCTTATTGGTCGATACTATTTCCTGCCATAACTCCTCAATGCTATGTCATAGAGACATAATGGTGGTATCATTGGACTACGTTTTGGGTCCTTGTGACTTAGCCGCGTCCCCTTTTCTGATTGGCCGATATTTGCCCGACACTTGCACGATCGAGGGCCCGTAAATCGCTGCTTGCAGCTTTAATTATTATTATTATTCTTAACCGAAGTAAATCGCGTTTTTCGGCCGCATAACGTACACGAAAAGTTGCGAAAGTTGGCACGCACGTTCCTAGTGGCGTAAATTTACGTATGGTAAAATAGTTAAAAGTGGGCGTGGCCTAATTGTGCAACAGCGCCCCCTAGAAAACTTCGTGCCTCAAGCCCCACCATACGGTTTGACGTACATCCACGAAAATCGGCACGCACCTGTATCATGTCGCAACTTAAAAAAAAGTCTCTTGGTGCCGCGTCCGAATCCGAACAGGAAGTCGGTTATTTCAAAATAAAGGCTGCGTTTTGGTGCAATTTAGGCCATTTCCACATGTCGCATTTTGGCCAACTCGTCGGAGCGGGGGGGTCCGTTCGGAGAAAAAAATCGCTCGGCAAGCAGAAAAGACATTGGCGATGAAAATTTGTGCAAATCGTGAGTTTTCGTAAAACGGCGCCACCGTGGCGGAGCGCAAAACTTCGCCGCCAAACAGGAAGTAGTACTTGCACCTGATTGGTCGATACTATTTCCTGCCATAACTCCTCAATGCTATGTCATAGAGATATATGGCTGGCATCATGGGACCGGTAAAGAGTCCCTGACGTCCTGATTGGTATTGACCAATCAGAAGAGGGGCCCCGCCCCCTGTACTTGCACCTGATTGGTCGATATTATTTTCTGCCATAACTCCTCAATGCTATGTCATAGAGACATATGGCTGGCATCATGGGACCCGGTAATGAGTCCCTGACGTCCTGATTGGTATCGACCAATCAGAAGAGGGGCTCCGCCCCCTGTACTTGCACCTGATTGGTCGATACTATTTCCTGCCATAACTCCTCAATGCTATGTCATAGAGACATATGGGTGACACCATTGGACTAGTAATGAGTCCCTGACGCGTCCCTGACGTTGATTGGTGTAACTTAGCCCCGCCCCCTCTTCTGATTGGTCGATACTATTTCCTGCCATAACTCCTCAATGCGATGTCATAGAGACATAATGGTGGTGTCATTGGACTATGTTTTGGCTCCTTGTGACTTAGCCGCATCCTCTTTTCTGATTGGCCGATATTTGCCCGAAACTTGCACGATCGAGGGCCCGTAAATCGCTGCTTGCAGCTTTAATTGTTTCTTTCTTTCTTTGTTTAACCGAAGTAAATCGCGTTTTTCGGCCGCATAACGTACACGAAAAGTTGCGAAAGTTGGCACGCACGTTCCTAGTGGCGTAAATTTACGTATGGTAAAATTGTTAAAAGTGGGCGTGGCCTAATTGTGAAACAGCGCCCCCTAGAAAACTTCGTGCCTCAAGCCCCACCATACGTTTTGACGTACATCAACGAAAATCGGCACGCACCTGTATCATGTCGCAACTTAAAAAAAAGTCTCTTGGTGCCGTGTCCGAAACCGAACAGGAAGTCGGTTATTTCAAAATAAAGGCTGCGTTTTGGTGCAATTTAGGCCATTTCCACATGTCGCATTTTGGCCAACTCGTCGGAGCGGGGGGGTCGGTTCGGAAAAAAAAATCACTCGGCAAGCAGAAAAGACGTTGACGATGAAAAGTTGTGATAATCGTGAGTTTTCGTAAAACGGCGCCACCGTGGCGGAGCGCCAAACTTCGCCGCCAAACAGGAAGTGGTACTTGCACCTGATTGGTCGATACTATTTTCTGCCATAACTCCTCAATGCTATGTCATAGAGACATATGGCTGGCATCATGGGACCCGGTAATGAGTCCCTGACGTCCTGATTGGTATCGACCAATCAGAAGAGGGGCCCCGCCCCCTGTACTTGCACCTGATTGGTCGATACTATTTTCTGCCATAACTCCTCAATGCTAAGTCATAGAGACATATGGGTGGTAGCAATGGACTGGGTAGTGAGTCCCTGACGCGTCCCTGACGCGTCCCTGACGTTGATTGGTGTAACTTAGCCCCGCCCCCTCATCTGATTGGTCGATACTATTTCCTGCCATAACTCCTCAATGCTATGTCATAGAGACATAATGGTGGTATCATTGGACTATGTTTTGGGTCCTTGTGACTTAGCCGCGTCCCCTTTTCTGATTGGCCGATATTTGCCCGAAACTTGCACGATCGAGGGCCCGTTAATCGCTGCTTGCAGCTTTACCATTTGATTCTGAACATTATTTAATGTTCTTTTTCCACAAATGACTCTTCTAAAAATGGGGGTTGTCTTATAAACTGAGTCGTCTTATATTCGGAACAATACGGTAATACATCAAATGCATACTGTAAGTAATTAAACTATGTGTATAGATAGACTATAGAGACTATAGAGACTAAAATACTATCTAAATGAATTACGTTAAGGGTAAGGGCTATGGCAAGTGTTATAGGCTAAGATGGAATCTGAAGAGATGGGTTTTCAGACTGACTGACTAATGATTTCCATTCTAAGAATGGTCACTTTGAACAATATTAAACAGAATATTGTAAGAGTTACTGTGCAATCGAATGACATATTTTAAATATGTTACTTTTTTTCTTTCCCCAGTTCTAAGCACACAGTGATTTATGTTCCTGAAGCCTAGCGGGTATCCATGCACCCGCTCCCCCGTGCCTATTATTCACCACATGGAAATGTCAACTTGATGGGCCAGGGCCACCTCTTGCCGAGAGAGAGAGAGAGCGAAAGAGAGTGAGAGAGAGATTATTGGGCATAATCCTCAGCTCAAAATTATCTATGGTGGTATGCCATAACATCAAGGGCCAGTCAATGGTAACAGAAGCACTGAGTTCATACGATGGCATTATCTGGGCTGAAAGCGTGCTCCAGAAATGTCCAACGGATACGTTTTTTCCCCCCCCTCAGAATTATGTGCGATTCTATTGCAGGATTAGTAGCCTGACTAATGCAGCACTTCCGTTTACCTTGCTCTCCTCTGCGGCTTTGGAAGGAAACCTGGTCAAGATTAAACACTTTTTATACCAGCCAAAGGTTCCCCCGTTTGACTGACAGTGTGGCACGTAAGTGTCAAAAGAACTACCCTTCTATGCGTCAGTATCAAAAAAGAGGCTCTCTATCAGAGCCAGGCCCCCAAAAAAACACGCCTGACAGTGAATAAATTGCAAAAGTGCTTTAGGTGTGCTCGATGTCAGACAAGTGAAACAGCTCTAAAGTGAGTGCATCATACATCACTGCCTCGCGAAATAAAGTCATCTCATTCTTTAACATTTTAAACACAGTCAGCTACTATTTTGCTCATGTCAGCTTTCTTCGCCCCCCCTGCACTGAGAGTTCAAACACAAGGTACAATAATCCTTTCTTACTATTCGGAGCATGTTCGGCTACCAACAGATTTGCCCTCGTCCGTCGGACTGCCCGTGAGGGTACTGCTATAGCACTGACTGTACTGTCTTTGAATGCATATTCAGAGCTGCGAGGTTATATCTGTTGCTATCGTCCAGGTAGTATCGGTAGAAATGTCAACTTTGGACCACACGTTCATGGTTTTCGATCGCAGCCACCCACAGCTCAGTTGTTGGGTGTGGCGCTCCACTTTGGAAAACCATCTCCCAGAGGTCTAACACATTGGAAGGACAGAATCCCATGTGATACAGTCTGATTCAGACAATATGGCACTCCTGACCTATTTCTAGCAGTGACAACCAAACGTGTAAAGATGGCTGTGATAAAAAACACATGTTTTTTGATATGAATGTGTAATATGAACCTCCCAACATGCGTCCCATTGTCTTTTAGCCTTACCTTGTTGACCTCCAGTATCTCTCTCCTCTCCTCCGTGGCAGGGCGGCTCTGGCTAGCCGAACGGTCCTCGTGTTTGGAGCTGTCGTCCTCCACGAAGGGAATCAGTTGCTGGAATGTGGAGAGAGAGGAACAGTTGTTAGTGAGAGGTGGAACAATATATTAACTGCATCGACAAATCGATTTTTAATTTTAAGAATCGAAGTATATCGAAATGAAAACGGCAACATTGACTATGTATCGTATCGTTTTGCAATGCAAATGATTGGTATCAAATCGTTTTCTTTTCAGATAATTAGTTTAAATACTTAATTTGATGTAGTATTGCATCAATAGCGTTGAATTTAGCAGTTTTTAAAGAAAAAAGAAAAAACTCTTTCTTTTTTCTTTAAAAAAAATCTAAATTTGATGTGCTATTACTTAATTACTTAGTTTAAGACAATTCCAATGCATTTTAAATAGTTACTATATTGATTTAAAATCATTGAATTGTATTGGATCGTATCGCCAGAATGACCCAATATCGTCCATGTATTGTATCATCAACAGTGTATCGTGATACGTATCGAGTCGCTGTTGGAATGTATTGTTACAACCCTGAGTAAACACAGGTCGTTAGTGAACACAGGTCAGTTACCGGAAGTTGTTAGTGAACACAGGTCAGTTACTGGAAGCAAAATCTCAGATAGTGTTAGAAAGTACCAGAGTTTCTCTCGCTGGCATATACAGTATTTTGAACACCAGCATATTCTCCAACAATCCTTAAGGTCTGTCCCACCTGATCTCCGCACAACAACAACTGTAGGCTATGTAAGAAGGAGGAATATTTATTTTTTCTGCTACGGCTGAAGACAATCGTTTCTTTTTCCCATCTCCAGCCGTCCTTCTCTAACACAGTTGTGAGAAACACACTTCCTGGCCACAGTCCAGAGAAGCACCTGCATTTTTAGTTTATTCTTGGCGTACTAATGGACCAATGCACATGAAATGTGGCCAAAGAAAAAAAAATACTCATGTTTCATGTCGGTCTAAGCGCATATTTTCGTATTACTCCTACAGATTTTGTCTAAAGTAATCTCACGCATTATATATATTGTCTCTGTATGCATGTGGTATTCCAATCCGATTGGCTATGATTGGCTTCCAATGGTTGCCACAATGGTGGCCGTTTTGCACAAAATGCCTTGCATCATTAATGCAGCACCCGATTGCTGGGTAACATTTCATGTTTGGTAGTTTCAAGAGGGTATACAACCAGTCCTAGCAGAGAGCTGTGTGCCGAGGATCACACTTTTCAAGTTTTTATTTATTTCATGATCTGAAAGACTAGTTTAGTGCTCGTCTCGCACACAAAGGTTAGATCTGCAAGCTCACAACACATTGAAGATCTGATATGGACTTCTGAAATATTCTGTATTTTGATACAAGGACCTATTGCACAGACCATTTCACAAAGGTACAATATAAAACACAATCCTATGGACCACAAAAATTGACTAAATAGTGATCTGTGGACTACTGCTGGAGAAACTGTTTGCAAATCTGCAATATCCCATTGAATGATTACTTCATTAAAACAGACGTTGTTTAAATCTCGCTCTCGGAGTGGAGACAGTTTGTAAACTCGTTATCATTTCATCATCTGGCGCCTCGCGTTGCTTAGTTTAAAGCCATTCTGCACCGTAATTTGTGTTTTATTTTCTGGAATCGATTTTTACAAGATAGGGTGTTGCCTCTTTCTTGTCTGATTCAAACAAAGCGGTTCCATTGTTAGTATAAGATAATCTGGTTTGAGACGTAAGGAGCGTCACCCTCTTGTCTCGTGCCTCTCTTACTTCATCTATATTGGGACGAGTACAAAAACATTGTTACTTTATACGGGTTTTAACTCTGTTAAACATACCAGCTCTGGAAAACATTAGACTAGAGGCCACTGCAAAATCACCAGGATAGTTCTGTGCTTGCGATCTGCTATTTTTCAATAGCTAAAGCTAAAGTATTTAACGTAATGCTTAAACTACCAAAAGGGGTTTTGTGTCCAGAGATACTGAGAAAATTCCAATAAGAAGATGAAAATGACAACAGGAAAGGTCCCTTAATGAAGAGAAAATGTGTATTTCAGACAGTCTGTATTCATTTTGAAACAACAAACTGCAAATTCGTTTTAAACTGCACAAGTAAAACCATTTAGTGAAATAAACATGATTTCTCCAACTAATTAACTAGCAGTTTATTGCCATCCAGCTGTTCTCAGTGCAACTATCGTCTAACTTTCCTATTTAAACAAGATTTGTTTCAGGTTATCAGAATGTAATTAAATAGTTGGATGTCAACATGGATTTATGGCTAACATACTGTACATAACATACTGTACATTTAGTGATGCTTAAGAACATCTCGCAGTGGTCTCTTAATTGTTTTCGCATTACAGTACATACTGTACCTGCTGACTGCACTCATATACTCTGTATGGCGTGCCGATGAACAATCCCTTACACACGACTGGATTTTTTTATACATTGCCGCCGCCTATCTTGGTTCCGCATTATAATCTTGTTTCCACGGAGTGGTGAAAATGGGTATTCTGTGTAAGCTCTTGGACCCCCGGCTTGTACTATCTTAGCCCCCTCTCCTCTTTAATGCAGCGAGAGAGAGAAAGAAAGAGAGAGGGAGTGGGAGATTAATTCATTTTTAAACGCTCTGTGTGCTTGACCTTGTCTGCTTGACACAACAGTGAGGCTGATGTGTGTGTGTGAGGCTCTCACTGAGAGAGGCCCGTTCCTGAGAGCCCGTCCTTTAGATGCACACTGCCCCCTAGTGGCGAGCCAAGCAATGAGGGGAACAGGGGGGACGAGGGGATTGGGGGCTGTGGAGGCTATAGTGCTGGCACATGCACAGTCGCACGCAGAGACACACAAACACAAGCACACACAGTCACCCAGGAACACATTGTTCCTGTCAACCCCACACAGGGGTCCCATACGAGAAGTGCCTGGTGCATTAATCTGCAACAAACCCAACAACAATGCGGAATTGTGTTGCGTGCTTTGACGCAACGTGAGCCCAGAGGCAGTCCGTCCACTAGAACTGGCAACCGTCTCGGACCGGGTGGGTATTGGCCTGAATATAAGACAGTGTTTTTTTCCCCAATGGAAATATCCTAAAAAATGGAGTCATCTTATATTCAGGAACTATATTATTTGACATTCAATGTTGCTTTACACAGTTGTACACTAGGAGTGTACCTCAAGCGGTCATGTATGTTTTCAGAGCATAAAAATGGCAATAAATGGTGATAAATGGTGCTTTTATAAAGTGCCTTTATCCACGATGATTGTGCATTACATTCACCCATTCACACGCACATGTTCACACACCGACGGGCGGAGGAAACCATGCATAATCCAGTTCCTAGCATATATGCCTGTTCGCAATTTTGCGTCATGGGAATTTCTCACTTGAATTGAGTCAAGGGGTCCCTAGACATGAAAAATCACCGAGGTGCTTGTCCGTCATAGTGCCACGAAGGGCGTAATGGCCGAATCAAATATGGCCGCCATCGTATATGATGAAAATCCAACTTTTGTGTACATACACATGCAATACCTCTATCCTGACTAATTGGGGGGCGGAGAATTCATTTCTGATGTTGTTATGACCATTTGGGGTTGTTTTGACCTTTAAAGGTCACGGTCAAGGTCATTTTGCTATTCCAAAGACCATAACCAACCATAGTTAGGGGTAATAACGGGTGCAATGGGTCTCACGTGTTGGTTCCTGGTTCGCATTCGTCTTTAGGCATTGAGCTCTGCACTGAAGGGCAATGCTTTGCGGTCCTATTGACTTCAATGCAAGCGGTAGGAGCGATCCGAGAGCGCATTCGTGCGCGACCAAACCACTTGAGGGCAGCACACAACACAGTTTTACATAGAGTTGAACACAACTAATCCACACAGATAGTGAAGAGACACGTTGGCAGCTAAAGGGAAGACTATAGCCTACAGTTGTTGAATTAATTTCGATAATGGAATAATAAGACAAAGAGAACTATGTTAAAGCAATGCAGAAAACACCAACTGAAAGCAGAACACTGCAGGATTTTTAGAACTAAAGAGCTGGGAGCAGATAAATGTAATCATCACACAAAAATGACAAGAGGAGGAGAGTATCCTACACCAGTAGCCAGGAGGTCCAGGACCTTCTCAAAGAGCTGGTAAGAAGGATTGACTGACAGCATCCATTCACACCAACTCATTGTTTTGCTAAATAAATGCCTTCCATTGAATGTGATGATTTCCCCCCATTATTATTATTACTTTTTTTTTTTTCATAGCGCCCCCCTTAGAGAAAATGTCACCAGCCGCCACTGATATCCAGTGCTAACACAGGATATGATTTGCAGCAGAACACGTCAAGGTGTTCTGCTGAACTTCTGGAGTTTGAGAAGGAATGTGAGGCCAAGTCAGAGCTCTGCCAATTCTTTGGAGTTTGGCTGGAGTTGGTAGCTGTAATAATAATAAAAAATGCTGTAGTCTCTGAATGCAAAGGTAACTGAAACTGACATGCGGTAATGTTGAGACTATGGCGATCTTTGCAAAATGTGAATGCATAAACTGCCTGCATCATGCTCATGGTATGCAAATCATACCATGGGGGCGGCTGTGGCTCAGGAGGTAGAGCAGGTCGGCCAATGATCCAGTGGTCGGCGGTTCGATTCCCGGCTCCTCGTGTCTACATGTCGAAGTATCTTGGGCAAGACACTGAACCCCACCTTGCCTCCAGTGGCTACCACCACTGGTGTATGAATGTGGGAAGTGGGGACGCTGGCGTTGACTGTTCGCCGCTCTACTTCCCAATGTATGAATGGATGGACCATTGTAAGCGCTTTGAGTATACACGCTGTGCATAGAAAAGCGCTATAAAAATGCAATCCATTATTATTATTATCAAGGTGCTAGAGTTCGGCCAGTGAGTTGTTCAGGATCGCCAAGGTGTTCTGTGCTGTAGGAGTGACATGAAGTTCAAGTAGACCATTCAGTGGTTGTCGAAGGGTCCTGGAGGTCACTATGTAGTACGAGCAAGCAACATACGAGCAAGCAACATATGCAAATGCCGTTGCAGAGTTTCAGCTTGTTTCATGAGAGTGGGTTGACCACCAACGTCCTCAACCTTCTCACCAACGACCACCCCAAAAAACACACAGAATGCCATCTCCAGCATGCACTGTGCACCACTCTCTGCCTTAAATTCAGCAAGAATGTGGCGAAGCTGCTGGACTTCATGTTAGAGTGCCAGAATCTATAGCCATTGTCAATGTGCCTGTAGCACTGCACAATCTGCTCACAAAGCAGGCTGTATGACAGAGGGGTCGGTCTGTGCCTGCGCAACTGTCTAAAAATGGGGGGCATGTGTACTGCTCATACACACACACGTTAGTCGAGAAGACTAAGAAAATTAACTCAGCCATACCAAAGAGGAAGCTAGCTCACTTCAATGAGCAATCACAGAAGGCCCAACAACCATTTTGAATAAGCATAGTTGATGGTGATCTTCCATCTCATGTCAACAACTAAACTCTTGTCAGTGAGATTGAGCCTGGACTTGATCTCACCCAATTGAGTGCAATATCTGCTCTTGCCACTCATGTTGTGGTAGACCTCATGTCACCCCTCTACAAGTGATTCCTACATTGAAAGGTCTCCAAAGGAAGTGGAGGACATGTGACATACAGACTCAGCAGCAGCCATTGACATCATTGGCATGAACAGAGACCCATTCCTCAGCAACTCAGAGAACGAAGTAGTAGTAGAAGTAGAAGTGGAATATCCAGCTGTTAGTTCAGGACATGGTGTGCAGTCAAGCCTGTGGCAATACCATCAGTGTCGGCTCTGTCGTCCATGACAATGAGGTTCTCTCAGTAAAGGTGGCTGGTGGTGAGGACATCCCTGATCTCTTGAACTGAATTGAGGAAGCTGTCACCAGGCTAGTGTGGTGCATATGGAGTGGGCTATTCATGTTAAACAGTGCAAGAGAGTTCTTATAGTTTCCAAAGATACGGACACCTTTGCCTTACTGTTAAATTACACATACAGTACTTCCAAGCACTGGGGGTGAAGGAAAACTGGCAGCAGTATGGCATTACGGAAAAGCGACTCATGCTGCCACAGCATCAAGGAAAACCCCTAGCCAAGACTGTGATCAAGGCACATATCTTGACTGGAAAGGACTGCATGAGCAAGGTGGGGCGGCTGTTGCTCAGGAGGTAGAGCAGGTCGTCCAATGATCTGTGGATCAGCGGTTTGAATCCTGGCTCCTCCTGTGTACATGTCGACGTGTCCTTGGGCAAGACATTGAACCCCAAATTGCCTCCAATGTTGGTGTGAGCTTGCCACCATTGGTGTGTGAATGTGTGAAGTGAGGATGCTGGCGTCGACTGTTTGCCGCTTCACCTCCCAATGTATGAATGAATGGAACATTGTAATGCACTTTGAGCACTTGGAAAAGCACTATGAAAATGCAATCAATTATAAGGTAAGCACCAAATATGCTGCCATGGCTTCTGACCCAGTACAATATCTGATAAACTTTAATGAGACGGAAACCTTAACTGACAGAGAAGTACTTGGTACATGCCTGGACAGGGGCCAGGTCAAGTACAACATCTGAAACGTTTGATGACCTTTGATTGGAAAACTATTTCAGTGTCAGTACTGGAATTGATGCTATCCCTCCCACAAGCAGTTTGATCAGAGGTCACATCAAACGAGGTGTCTTTCTGGTGCATAGGGCTTGCAACCTGCTGCCAACATCCAAGGAACCAGAGGCAAAACTAGCACCAATGGAGCAAGGATGGGAGGAGCACTTCAAATTGGTACACTTCTGCCATCAAAATACCTTACCACAAGCCCTTACCACATGTCAGCACTCAGCTCACCATGTCCAATGTGCAGGCAAGTGTGACACACAATGATGTGGCTGTCAGGCTGCTGGACTTCCATGCATTACATTCTGCCATGGAAAAAATAATGTAATAATCAATCACACTAGTGTGCATGTCCACATATACAGTATCCACTGTATATACAGTATCCAAATACTTGAATATGTTATTTGTATATTACTTCACTCTTATTTAATAATTTCAGCACTCACTTAAAGGTTAAAAGAGAAATATATGATTGCTATATGTATTGTGTATCTTTTGTTCTAAATAATAAAAATAATAATTAGTAAAAGTGACAGTAGGGGACAAAATTGTTATTCAGTCATTGAAAAAATACAATTGACAGTTCAGTTAAGTCAGTCATTGAATAAATAGATGAATAAACAAAAATAAATAAATAAAAATGGGGAGGAGAAGACAGCTTGCACGTGGCCTCCCCGTAAGTAGCTGAAGAGTAGTGGTTGCATGCCCTTTAAGCAAAACAAATGTCTTCCCCACGACCAACGACCCCATCAAAATTATGCTTATCAATATCAATATCACCCAGGAGTCATGCATGTCAGAATTATATGATTAGACCTACTGCACCAGTTTTTAATCATAACGATGGCCAAATTAGGTCTTCGGAATAGCAAAATGACCTTGACCGTGACCTTTAAAGGTCAAAACAACCAAAAATGGTCATAACAACATCAGAAATGAATTCCCCACCCCCCAATTAGTCAGGATAGAGGTATTGCATGTGTATGTACACAAAAGTTGGATTTTCATCATATACGATGGCGGCCATATTTGATTCGGCCATTACGCCCTTCGTGGCACTATGACGGACAAGCACCTTGGTGATTTTTCATGTCTAGGGACCCCTTGACTCAATTCAAGTGAGAAATTCCCATGACGCAAAATTGCGAACAGGGGTATATGCTAGGAACTCCGACGGGCGGAGGAAACCATGCAAGGTTTCCGAATGGCATATTGGGAGCAATTAGGGCTTTGGTGTCTTGCTCAAGGACACAGAAAGGCTTAAAGAAAGGTTATCTACCAACAATAACTCTAGGGGAGCTGGAGTTGGAGCTGCCACTCTGCCCCTGGCAAAGATTTCACACAGAGATCAAAAAAGGTGTTTTATTAGCGGCAGAGCAGTGATGTAGTCAGGACAGGACGGAGCGCTCAGGCATCATCTGTAACCTCCGCCAACTCCATCTTTGCCAATGTATTTGCCTGGATATCAATCCAAATGATGCATAGTTGGGTTTTTAATGCCTACCGAGGGGAAGCCGCAACATAATTAGCACAGCGATGACAAGCAGGCACCTGGTTTAAACAGCATTAATTGATAATGTTGTTTTCATCTGCTTGAAGCAGCGACCAGATGGGTCCGCGTATCAGGTGTTTCTACTTTGGGACAGTTTACAAATTCTAATGCTTCATTTATCCTCCTAGAACATCATCAGTGCCCGTTTGGCAGCGATGCGACCTCGCCTGCATCGCTGCAGTCAGAGCATCATTGTGATGCCACAGCAGGCACGTTTAGAGATAGATGATCAAATAGATCATCTACAAGCTTGTAGATCTGCTATTTCTATACATAGTATACCTGCCGGTCAGGTCTAATCTCCTGGCACTCAGTGGAGATGAAAAACATTTTGGTCCCAGTCTGGCAGGGAGTACTTATGCAAAGGAAAACGACCATCTCTCTCTGAGGCATCCTTGCCAAAGCAAAAAAAAAATATCGCACAGGTCCAGATCCTAAACACAGATTAGATACGAGACCTCTGAACAATTACCAGCCAATGAAAGCTTGCCGCCAGGTGGGAAAACAAGTGAAAAAAAGAAGCGGCGACGGCAGCATGCTCCAGCAGTAGCCTGGCTAAAGCCAGAACGAATCAGCTGTTGGCAAAAAAAATGCCTGCCAGCAGATAGGTCAGGAATAGCTCAATTGTATAACCATTTCCTACTCCAGAAAATTAGGATCAGGACACAGTACTCAAATGTTTACATATTGTGTCTTGATTTGCCTGGAGTAGTTAATGGTTGTACAATTGAGCTGTTCCAGACCTATCTGCAGACAAGCTTTTGTTGCCAACAGCTGATTCGGTCTGTCTTTAGCCAGGCTACACCCAGCAGCAGCAACGATCTGGCACTGTGCTATTCCAAACAGTGCAGGAGATCTAGAGGGCTAATTCTGTTTCAATTGTAGCCGCTTGGCCCTCTGTCGGCACAGGCAGCTGGCGGAGGTCTCTCCACGGGCGCTGCTGAATGATTAGAGCGAGAGGCTGCCTCCTCCTCCTCCTCTTCCTCCTCCTCCTCCTCCGGAGGCACCGGCTCCACATTTTTATACTGCAAAATATTATGTTGGGGATTGAACTGTTGGATGGAGTACAGTTGGACGGATGCACAGTGAGAGAGAAGTGGGGTGGGGTGAGGTGGGTATACGTTTGCGAGACCTACTACTAACAGTCCGACAGGCTTTAGTCCGAATACTACGTCGTCCTCGATGTGTGGCTGCAAAGGATAGGCCCAGGAAGAGAATGAATAGGAAAAAAAGAAGAGGTAGAGCAAGATGGAGAGTACAGAGAGGGATCAATCTAAGAAGAGTAAACCAGACGTACGGAGAGACACGGAAAGAAAGTGAGAGAGACGGGGAGAGACAAGGAGACAGATGAAGAGAGACAAAGATGGGAGTGAAAAGGACGTAAAGGAAGAATGAAAGACAAAGACACACACACACACACACACACACACACACACACACGCAAAGAGATCTGAGCGTAACCTGAGCAGCGCTCCCCACCGTAAAATCCCTGAGTGTTCGTTAAACTCGGCGAGAGTGCACCAACGCAAATCGAATGGTCCCCTTTTCAGTCGCCTTGTCGTGCTCTCCGGGTTAAATTAAACACCATTGATTTTTTTCTTCCCTCTCCTGCTCTCATCCGTCTCTGGGCAGGGGGGTGGGGGGGGTTCGGTGCCAAAGCCAAAGCTATGCAGGCTCTCGGGGGGGATAAGAAGACAGAGACATGTGTAGGATATTACATTAGACAAACTCTGGTTCTTGTCACAAGGGGGGTCACGGAATATTCAATGCAGAAATGAAGAAAGTGTTTTCATTTGATAATTCCAGACCCGGGCCAACGGCATATTGAATTTTTAGAGGCAGGCGAGCTGACTTTGGCAGCTCCAGGGTGGAAAATGAAATGTGCAAAAGCACGGTGGGAAAGATGGATGGATGGTGTTTTGTCGGTGTGTGCGTGTTTGCGCGTGCATGCGTGTGTGTGTGTGTGTGTGTGTGTGAGAGAGAGAGTCACAACCCCCTGCCTCCTCCTCCTCCTCCGCACCAAGATGGATGTGGTTTCCTGCTTGACAGAGAAGAATGGCCTAATGAAGTTCTCCATGTTGCCTCGCAGAGACAGGCGAGAACAATGAGGAGAAAAGGACTTCCAGAAAGTAAATGAAAAGGCATGTCCGTCCGAGGCAGGAAATGACAGCGAGGGGAGGACGTTTTTGGGAGAAAGGGAGGAGACGTAAACCGTACAGCACGGGCGACGGGCAGCAGAGAGAGAAAACACAGAATCAGAGACAAAAGGATGAGCCAACGTGGTGGCAGGCCAGGCAGCGACTGCAGGCGGCCTGGCTGCTTACGTGGGCACCGTCGCGGGCCCAGCTGTTCATTAAATGAGCCTGTTGCTAATTAGGCTGCAATGAGGTCACAGTGCCTGAGTCATCGATTCCACTTCCTGTTTCGGTGGCAGCCAATAGCGGGCGGCTGTCAGTGCAAACCTGAATTCTGGCCGATGATAAATGGCAGCGGAGGCCGGGGCCAAAATCAACAACAACCCTCTCAGACAAAACACGGCCGAGCTGGAATATTGGCTGGTCAGCAGCCTGACTCTGAGTCTCTGTGGCTTTGAGGGGCAGAGGTATAAACATCTGACTAAAGTGGAATGGTGCACGAAAAGTCCAAAAACAAAAACACTGTATGGTGTAACAACTCCATGATGAGTTAACAGTATAAGCAAGAGTAACAACAAATGGAAATGCCTCCATGTGGTGGTAACATCTTCGGCAAAGATATTTTGGTGCAGCAGGAAAAAAGAGCACTCCATGTACAGAGCCAACTCAGGTCAGGTTTACTCAGCATAGAGAGGGTTTAAAGTGGGTTAAAAACCTAAGCTATGAGCCATGTATAATTGTTTAATAACCCGTAAATGTGTGTTCATCGCCGGCCGCTTTTCCGAATAGCCGTCTAATTCAATGTGGAAAGCTTATGCTGTGGCGCTAGCAGCCATTTCAGATTTGTTCCAATTTAAGAGTGGTGTCACTCCTCCCACATCCTCTTTTATCCTCGGTAGGAGTCTGGTGAAAGAGATTAGCTCCGAGTCAATCTGTAGAAATTGGGAAGGGACCACTGCAGCCCATAAATCCAATCAAACAGTAGAGAATAGCCAAGCTGCAGCCCTGCATGACGCATGGCACCACACCGCATGCTCAAGGAAGGAGGGAAGGCACTCAGAACTTTTTAGAGCAGTCAACAAAAGTGAAATTATTTAAAAATGGAATGCCGTGTTTTTTCCCCCAAATTTGTTGTTTAAGAGGAGGCGTTACTTAATTAGACCCCTTGGTTTGTTTTTATGTGCAATGATGTCTTCCTTTTGTATTTAGGGTCTCTGCTTGGGGCTTCAATCTATCCAGTCAAACGTGCCAACAAAAAAAAAAAAACAGTAATATAGTGACATCACACTATCAGCCCCTCCCCCTAACTCCTCCCCCTTTATCATACAACAGCAGCTGAGGGTGTGGCTTCAGTTCAGTTGGATCTCCACCCGTCACCATATAAAAACTTAAAATCTTAACAAGTACACGTTTGTGAAACAAATTTTCCTCCTCCTATAACAATAACCGGTGTGTCTCTGTGTGTGTGTGTGTGTGTGTGTGTGTGTGTGTGTGTGTGTGTGTGTGTGTGCGTGTGTGTGTGTGTGTGTGTGTGTGTGTGTGTGCAAGATCGCGTTTGTGTGCATGCGTGTGTGCCTGCATGTTTCTGTGATTGCGCTGTATGTAGGTCTGCACATGTGTGTACAGCCATACAGTTTTACACACAGGTTTAATGGTCATATTCATTGCCGCATGTGGTTTATGTGAAGTCAGGCAAGCATATGGGTCGGTGGGCAGGGTGCAAGTGTAGCGTGTGTGTGTGTGTGTGTGTGTGTGTGTGTGTGTGTGTGTGTGTGTGTGTGTGTGTGTGTGTGTGTGTGTGTGTGTGTGTGTGTACTGTATGTGTTGCGTGTTGGCATCTGACAGCTGCTTTAGAGGTGGTGGGTGACCGTAACCACCGGTAAAAAGGCCCTGGAGACCCACCTGGAGCAACCAATGAATCTGCTCTGAGCTGAGATGAAACAGACCCAGGGAGGGCGTGGAGGCGGTAAGGGCCCCCCTGGGTTGAGGTGTGTGTATGTGTTTGTGCGTGTGTGTGAGTGTGTGTGTATGTGTGTATGTGTGTGTGTGTGTAGCAGGGGGGGTTACCAATGACCTACTTGCTTTAAACTAACAGTTTTCCCTACCACTAAAGTCAGCACAAGCAGTTTTGCGGGAAGGGGCTGCGATGCATCATGTGTGGCAGCAGCAGCGCTTGGTCTCGGACCACAAAGTCACCCCGGCACCAACAATCCCTATGAGCACTGATTCGTTCGTTGCGTTTTCGGTGTCACGCATGAAAACGGGCGGACCAGCAAGCTCGCAACGCGCCGTCGCACCACGCGGGCACGTTGTGAGCTTTCAGATCAGCCATCTTGTGAACGTGACACTTGGCGTGTGAGGAATCCTAACTCCGGCTTTACAGGGATCCCAAGCAAAACTAAATACGTTTGGGATTTGTTTCCAAAAGACACACTATATGTTTCAAAGAATTTTCTTATCGGGGCTGCATAAAAGGATTAACTAAAGCCGCTACAAAATGTGCAGCGACTTAATGTTATGTTGGATTTTAGTCTTTGCTGGCATCTTGTAAAAATATACAGCAGTGCGTGTTCTTTCTGCACTTCTGTTCTACTTTGTACTTGAAATTACTGCAAAAGTCACATGATCCCTGTTAAATAAAGAATCGAGAATCAATGCTACATCTTGGATATCAAACGGTGGAGTTTCAAAAGGCAAACATATAATATGATATATTATATGTGTGGGGGTGGGGGAGTAGAGGGATGATGACATCACCCTTGTATTCACTTAATTGAAAGACAACAATTCTGGGAATTATTTTTAATGTGTATGAGAATGTACAGTAATCTTTCAACCATGTCACAAGTAAGTGCATAAAAATCCTTTGAAAACAGCAGATCTGTAAGCTCATGCAAGGCATTGTGAGCTTGTGGATTCTCTATTTTCAAATAGCTGAAATGTAGTGGCTAAGATACGCTTTAAGTAGCAAGTAAGTCATCAAATGAAGGTAGTGGAGTAGGAGTAAAAGTACTGGAATGTGGAACTACCCCAGAAAACTACGAATACCTCAAACTTGTACTTTTCACCACTGCTCAGAAGGCCAGGGGCCATAGCGGTTGTACAACCTCAAACTTCTGCCGTTCGCTGCTGTGCTATAGTGCTATGCTATGCTGCTATAGCTACACTATATGCTGCTTACTGTATGTTCCTTGCTCAAGGCCAATATCACAGAAGATGCTGAGGAACAGGAAAGCAAACTTATTTACTTTCCTTTGCCCCGGACTGTTTCTGCTGCTCCGACTGAAAAACTTCCTGCAAAACAACAATGTGCTTCTCTGTCTTTGGGCTAGCCTCTGAGGCAGTTCTGCTGGCCCTTTATTTACCTTGTTAAATCGAATAGAGTTATTGTGTAGTATAGCATTGGCAGTCTCCCTGTATATACTGTACAATGCACCGGAGTCTCACCTCTGGGGGTATGGGGTCCAGCCCGGTGCAATTCTCGTTGCACTTGTCGTAGACGAGCCGCAGCTTGCGGAAGAGCACAGACAGCATGCGCAGGTGCTCCTGGAGTTTCCCCAGCCTGTCCTGATGGGTGTTGGGGTGATATGTCACCCCGTTGGGCAACTGCAAAGGCAGCATGGAAAAGAGGAGAGGTCATGTTCACAGTACACAGGTCAGGAATTGAACATTTTTTCATTTAAACGTCACTGTGGCTGGTAAATTTATACAACGAAAACCTCCAAACAGGGGGAGGTTATCTGCACGAGCAGCTGGTCTAGGCAAACAGAGGTTTTCAGCTAGTGGCCAACATGCATTTTACACAGTAAAATGCCTGTATAAGGGTATAAACATTGGAACTGCTTTCTACATTTAGCCAGTGCTCTAGTAGGTGGGAGAGAACTACAGAGCTCTACTTTGCTTTCCCACTAAAACCAATGCAAAGAAAGCCCACATTTCATGGGAATGTAATATCCTATCCTCTATCCTGGTAAAAACAAAACCTTGCTATTAACATTTAACTTTGGTGATTATAGTATATTCTAGGAATAAATCTTCAAGCATTTTCAAAAACACCAGATCTACTAGAACAGAACTAATTGCAGTGCAATCAACTGTGAGCTCGGTCAGCTATTTTCGCCGCACGACACCGAAAATAATTGGTTTTAACTACACTACTTGTTAAGGATAACCAGGCTCATTACGATCGAGTGGATCAGAAACAGGAAGCCTCCAGGGATGCGCCGTCCAATTTTAAACATCCTTCATAACGTGAAAGCAGCATTTAACAATGTCTTCTGGACATGAATACGTAAACAAGCAATCTGAGAACCTATCATCAAAAAATAAGGGACAACACCGCCATTGTATTGACGCAAGTCAAATGTCTGCCTTGAAACTACGAGACCGAAATAAGATAAGAGGGTGGAAAAGAATAAGAAAGGGAGAGGAAAGTGAGTGGCGATTAAGTTGATAAGAGAAGCCGGAAAAGGAAGCATATGCATATGAAAGAGTATCATCGCTATATGTAACATCTTTGATGTGGAACTACAAGTCACAGCTATGGTGTTTTGCATTCTATAGCAAACTTTAATTGTGGAATTGACTCTTTTAACAGACACAAACTGACACTTGAGGATAGTTGTTGATCCAGTAATCTATAAACATGTTTGAATAACACGGGTTGACGCTAGGGTCTCCGAGGCACTTGCCCATCGGGCAAGTGCAAGTCAGGCAAGTGCAAGTCACTTGCCCTCAGGTCATGGTCACTTGCCCCCAAAAATATATTGTAAATTTTGCATTGAAGTTTACTTCCTACTTGGGTGTTTTAAACCAAGGGTTTTCAACAGGTGGACCGGGGACCACCATTGGTGCCTGAGAGGGTTCCAGGTGGTCCGCAGTTAAGTTGGTTAGCCAGATGTAACTCTTGAGAGTGTAAAAATGAAACCAAATGGACCCGCAAGGGTCCATTTGGTTTCATTTTTACACTCTTAAGAGTTAAAATTCATCATCTTAATCAGCCCATAGTGGTCACAGACCCAGTGGTCCCTGACCCCAGCAAAATGATAGTTTGGAACCAAATGGACCTGGGAGAGAGATAGCTCTACCTATCTCTCTCCCAGGTCCATTTGGCTTTAGATAGCTCTAAAGCAGGGAAAGACACAGAGGCAGAGTGCAATGACTGCCTTCAAGACAAATTTATCTTGTGTTGTTATAGTGTACTAAGTTGCACACTTGCCCGATCGGGCAACCAGGTAGCAGTCTTCACTTGCCCCACCATTTTTTTACTTGCCCCGGGCAAGCGGGCAAGTGTTAGTGTCAAGCCCTGAATAAATGTGCTTCTTGACTATTCAATTCCATCTCTGTTTAGCTTAGGATCTCTACTCTTGGCACGTCACACTGAAAGTCGCATTCAAACTTGAGATGTTGTGAGCTTTTTTTTGTTTGTTTGTTTTTTTGCTTGCATTTGTCGAGTGAAGATCGACAGGAAAGAGGGTTGTCATGAACGGGATTCGAACACTTAACACACTGTCAGGCCAAAGCCGATATGTGGCATGCGCCTGGACCACTAGGGCAGCAGGCGCTGCATTGTTGTTGTTGTTGTTGTGAGCTTTTATGACGGGATCAAGTACAGATCCCCCCCTGGGTGAACAACATGGTCAGTAGTAAATAGGGTTTGAGTGATTACGGTCACCTTATGAGTGACAGAGGGACAATTGTGGTCCGGGTATCTGGGAAGAATCACTGAAACAGCAAGAAAAACCAAAAAAGCTTTGTCTAGCAATGTATTGTATTTCTCACCACAATGACAGAGAAAAGGTCTTGTCACGTTGTGTTACAGTTATCTAATTCCATGGTGGGGAAAAGGGAACAGTATTGAATTCTACATATTCAAACCATTGCACGCGCGCACACACACACACACACACACACACACACACACACACACACACACACACACACACACACACACACACACACACACACACACACATCCACACCCAGCAAGCAATTCCGGCCAGCCCACAGGCTAACCTGCATGTTGCGGAGAAGCTGGAAGATCTCCATGGTTCTGAGGACAATGTCCTGCACCGTCTCCTGTCCGATGCGGCACAGCGAGGCCGTGTTGACGTCACGCGCTGCCTGAGCCTGCTGCTGCTGCTGCTGCGGCCCGCCAAACGGCGTCACCAGAGGAGGCGTGGTCATGGTGACAGGCGGGAGAGAAGGAAGGTGTAGACGGAGCTATACCTCTCAGGTTATTCCACGCCGATGCACCTTTACATGCCTGGAGGACAGTGAGGAGGAGTCAAACACATAAGCCAGTGGTTTTCAACCTTTTTGATACCAGGGCCCACTGTTTATTCAGCATTTGAGCCACAGAGCACCATTTAAAGGTAGGGGAAGTGATTTTAACTTTTGTCAGATATCACCCCAAAAAGTTTTTTTCTGTTAAAATGCTCTATTATAAGGTGTGCAGACCATATATGGAGTTTCCCCCTCCCCCACGTTAGCAGAGGAGCTAATAAAAGTTCCCCAGGTGGAGGGTGAATTCTCCTCCAATCAGGATCGAGCAGCAGGTTCACATAGTGTAGCTACTCTTGGGCGCCCCTAGTGCACCAGGCTGGTACTACACCATGAATTTCAAATCACTTACACTACCTTTAAGGACATTTTAGCCCCACAGACCCCAAAACTAAAGATTTCTTTTGCTTTTGTTTTTTTTTTGCAATATATTTTTATTAGCAAAATTATTAGCGAACA
The DNA here is from genome assembly GCA_039105355.1 of Benthosema pterotum. Lineage (NCBI taxonomy): Eukaryota > Metazoa > Chordata > Actinopteri > Myctophiformes > Myctophidae > Benthosema > Benthosema pterotum. The sequence goes on along the minus strand of CM076970.1, from coordinate 22,584,444 downwards.
ATACAGTTGAACATGTATAAATTTTCATTTTCTTATTTTCTCCCCACCCCAATCCCCCCTCCCACAGTCACTATCATCAGTATTAAAAAAAAGTTACAAATATGAATAAAAAAAAAAAAAAAAAAAAAAAGACTATTTTTTCACAAGGTGTGCTATATAAATACAGCTGTATGTACACAGAATAAATTAAGCATCATTTGGTAATGGTTCGGGTTACCTGGGTTCAGAGACAATTTTACTAAGGTTTGATCAAATTAAAGTTGAGTGATGCCACAAGTCACCCTCACAAGTTATTACAATTTTCCATGAGCTGTTCAGGCCATCAATTGGTAGGTAATACTCTAAGATTTTCAAAATATCTAATAAAAGGTTGCCAAGTAGAAAAGAACCGTTCTACTGAGCCTCTAATCGTAAACTTTATTTTTTCCAACTTCAGAAACCCCATAATATCCTTTAGCCACATTGTACTAGAAGGAGGGAGTGGGGATTTCCATCCCAATAATATTCTACGTCTTGCAATCAGCGTGGTAAACGCAACTATATTAGACTGTTTCGTGGACAAAAGCGTAAAGTCTGTTGATACTCCAAAAATAGCTATCTGGGGTGACGGATCTAGACGAACTTCAAGTACTTCGATAAAATCTGAAAAACTTCAGTCCAATAAACCACCAACCTTGGGCAAGACCAGAACATATGAGCATGATTAGCTGGCGATAGGGTACACCTATCGCATTTATCCTCTACTTCCGGATAGATTTTGGCTAGTTTAGATTTACAGTAATGAAGTCTATGAAACACTTTAAACTGAATGAGGCCCAATGTAGCACAGGATGTTGATGTGTTAACCCGATCAATAGCCCCATCCCACCACTCGTCGGAGAACGTTTCGTCCAGTTCAGCCTCCCAATCAGTTCTGATTTTGATCATAGGTTGTGTATTTAGTCTTGTTAGGGAGTTATAAGTTACTAGATTTCTTTTGCTTTTGTCCACACTATGGATTCGGAAAACAAAGCATGCAAACATCAAAATCACCATTATTCTTCTGCATTCTCTAGTTGTGTAGACTTGGGCTAATTCAATGATGAATATAAAAAATAAAATATGATGAATATAAAATGAAACCAAATGGACCCTTGCGGGTCCATTTGGTTTCATGTTTACGCTCTCAAGAGTTACATCTGGTTGACAGACTTAGCTGGGGACCACCTGGAACCATCTCAGTGACCACTGGTGGTCCCCGGACCACTGGTTGAAAAACACTGACATAAGCAATGGGCTCAATGCACAGCAGCAGCTACAGTAAATCGGAAATAAATTGGGCCTATTCTTTAGTAAGTACTGTAAGCACATTTTATTTATAGAGCACCGTAAAACAGACATCTGTGTCACAAAGTGCTTCACAACAATAAAAAGCAAAACATAACAATAAAACAATAAAGCAAGGAGACAGAATAAGCACAATATGCAATTATGCACTGGTGAAAATTACATCAATACGGGACTATGTTGCCATGTCTGAAAAATTGTTTTTTCCCCCATACACAGAGGCCACAGATTTCAGGAACAATGTGGATGACTTAATGGATCTCCATATATGGGCTTAATATTGATAACATCAGGGATGTCACCCCTCTTAGGATGCCACCGTCATGCTGATGGGTTGGAACTTGGGTGATGCCCCAACCAATGGACGGAAAACTATAGGCTCCATTTTCGTTACATGCTGAACCCCTTATCCCAAATCCCTAATTTCGTTTTTACTATTTTGAAAAACTTTTCAACCTATTAACAGTGTTGGGTATCGTTACTTTATAAACTAACGACGTTAGGTTATTGGACTACTGCCCCCTAAAACTAATCTCGTTAAGTTACAAGTTACTTTCTATAAAAAGTAACGTAATAGATTATTTTCCGTTATTTTCCGTTCCTGAACACAATTAAAATACTCCTTTTCTCTTTGTTTTTAATGTATGCACAATTTAGTTGCATTGTATTACCAGTGCATGAGTTGAGATGTTGCACACATGAACCACCACCACCGACAACAACTAGTCAACAGTGACACCATGTCACCCATCACCCACTATGAACTAGGTTGCTACAAAGTAGGCTATGTCAGATCCACAGTAGTCCTACAGACAATATTATGCTGTACGCAGTACAACCAGTCAGATAGCATGATGATGCCCTCTCCATGCTGCGCGGCGGCAGCTCCAACTACAGTAGTCTATATAAGACAAGGCACGGCGGCCAAACAATGAATTAAACATTACTCACCTAATAACGCAGCCAGAGTTTATAGCCGATTCCCAATCGAGAGTGCGCGTGTTAATCCAAAAGTTAATCCAACAGTGTAGCCTACGGCGTCATTGTTTACAAGACTTTTAGCAAGTCGCGCCTACAGTAGCTGCTCACTACGCAAGCAGCCAGCGGACTTCCTCTTTCTTCCTTTTCAAAATAAAAGATTCATACTAGAGTATAACTAGACACAAGCTAGACAGTAGGTTTACTATTATTTCTTAGGCGGATTTACAGGATGTGCAGACAGAAAATGTAAACTACGCACATCACTTGCAGAAGGATGAAGCCACAACGCGCAGTCGGCTTATTCTACCATAACAGAAGGAGGAATATAGGCTACAACACCGAGCAATCTCAAGAAAATGAATTGCGACAAACTATAGTAACGAGTTACTTTTTTGGAAATGTAACTAAGTAACTAACTACTAAATTGCAAAAATAACTCGTTAGGTTACTCCGTTACTAATAAAACTAATCTGATTACGTAACGAAGTTATCAATAACGGCGTTATCCCCATCACTGTTCAACCTATTAACACGTTGTGAGCTTGTAGACTGGCCATACTGAAAAATGTTTTTTTAAATAGTTTAAAAAGGCAAAGAAGTTAAGAGATAAGGGGTTTAGCGGTAACGAAAATGGAACCCAAAGTCTGTAAAAAATAGTCAGCATGCTGATATAGTGCATGTTGGTTCACTGGAAAAAAATGTGATACACCAGTGTGTCTCATGGTTTCAAATAAAGTGTATAACACTATAAGTAACTCATGAGAGTCATGGGAGTTTACTGTGCTAGTGCTACTACACTACATGGAACAGAGCCTAGTATGAAACCTGTGAAGTACAGGCTCCATTCAATTCCAATACGCCTGCTGTTCATACAGTAGAGCCTGTTTATTAAAGTAAAATTCAGACATTATGGACACGTCACCTTTAAGCCCCGCGCCGCCTTCTTGCTAAGAGACAATTGTAGAGACAGTACTAATGTAGATTCAAACCTGGGTCTCTGAAGCCAAACATCTAATCCAACAGCCTATAAGAAGGAATCCACCGTTGGCAAGGGGAGATAATAGCTTTTCTGTTCTTCAGCCTGAAGCTCTGAGTCATTCTTCTACACTAATTGCTAACCACTGTGCCTAAACCAGGATTCTAACAGGGTTTCTTTAAATGGGTGCCTACGTGCCACAGCGCTAATCCAGGTGGCGCCGTGGAATACTTTGATAATATTTGGCATTCACCAATCACTAAATAAGATTATTTTATACGAGCTTAAGCATTGAGTATGACAATAGAAGTTCAAACAAAAGTTATATGAAGCATTCAAAGCAAAGAATGGATATTGTCTTTTTCTCAAGTCCAAAGACATCCAATATTTTGAGGCAGTGGTTTTCAACCAGCGGCGTGAACTATGACTGGTCCTCGGAGGAGGTTCTCCATTTTTAATGGAGGCCTGCTTCGAATTGTTTACCATCATTAGTAGGGCTTCAAAATTAATCGAAATCAATCGAAATAGAAGTTTCATAGTTTGGACAATGTAAAAAAAGAAAAACGGAAATCGTGATTTCACCTTTCCTAGCACATTTATGGTGAAAGTGTATCACACTCACTCACGGCCTAACTTACCATAAAAGGTGTTCTGTTAAATAAGAAAAGAAAAATGCAATGTTTGCTGTTAATGTTCATTAAAAGAAAGACAAGTACGGTTTGCACTTTATCCATCATCTTTGTTCAGTAAGAACCACCCTATTCTCTGATGGTGGGAGGGGAATAAAATAAAAACATTTTTAAATAAATAATTATTTTCTTTTGTAGTTTTAAACCTTTTCAGAGAAAAAAAAATAGGTTTTATTTTTAGGCAAAGCCGTGAAGCCCTAATCATTAACTGATAATTAGAATTGTTGCAAATCAATAGAATGATACAAGAATAACACAAGTAAAAATAGGGCCTACCAATCTGTTATGTAAATTGTCAAAGGGTCTGTATTGGGGTGAGCCCCAAAAAATTAACCACTGGCCTAACCAACCCACCCTAAAGTGCTCATCTACTCTACTAATATAAACACACAATAAAATAGGAAGAGAACAACTTAACACCTCTGATAGATAGCCAGCATGGGCATCACAGTTAGTATCACAATTTTCCTCCACTGCAATATAAACCAGTAAGGTACGGTGCGAACGCTGTCTGCTACCCTTGTACCCATGTACTCAAATATGAAGTGTGACGCACAGACAGACATTTCAGCCTGGCTTACATAGTCGTGGACAAAGCCAACTCGGGTCGTGCCAAATCATGATGACACACACAATCTTTTGGGACGATCAAATAATTTCTAAGATGAAAAACAAAACAAAAGGTGTTGTATCCTGTCATTTTCTACTTCTTGCTAATTAGATATTGCATGATGATATTGTGTGTGTTGTCATGATTTGTCACGACCTGAGTTGGTTTTGTCCGTGGCACAATCATGTTTTTATTAAGCATTTTCAAAAAGTCTATGAGAAAAATGAATGGGGAATCCACTTCTGGAACAGGGGTGGTGACGTCACTGCGCAGGTCTATTGGTTCAATGGAGGGAATTATAATTATATGATATGATGCTTTATATTGTTTATCATGACACTATGCAAAGAGTATGCTGGTGACCACCGGCCAGTGGTATCAACCTTTTTCATGTCCAATGCCTTCATTCTTCCGGGATTTAACTATAAACCACCATTTGATGACACTTAGCCTCGACCAAAACTAAAGAATATTTTGTTATTGTAAGATAAGATTTTGTCCACAGTCCCATGGTTTATAGATGTGGCATGGTACCATCGAAGATTTAACAGGCAAACGTTGATCAAAATACCAATTACCAATTTAATTGTAGAGAGACCTGCAAGGGTACACTTGGTTTCATGTTACACCCTCAAGAGTTAAAAGGTCATAAGGGTCCGTTCCATTTGGTTACCAACTCCAGCTAAATGATGAGAGAGTGGTCCAGGTTGTCCCCAGCCTAGCACTGTCCTGCAGTGAAGTAGTTACTGCTGGCATTATTGGTAGAATAGAATATTATTCACTTATATCTTAGCACTTTTAAGATATTAGGATGAAATAGTTCTATCGATACGTAAAGTAAACATATCCAAAATAGTGTTGAATGTTGGATATGGTAGGTTAAAATAATATTAGAATAGATGACGACTGTAGTAGTTCATTTATAACAGCCGGTAATGGCTGCAATGGTTGCATGCCGCCGGGGTGTCGCAGACCTACAAGCTCACAACGGGTCTCCTCGGGACGCGTTGAGAGGTTGTAGGTCTGCCGCAAAAAGGGTAGCATAATCATAACTGTCCACATGCGAAAAGTACAGTCACTCTGGCTGGATGCAGAGACATGACACACGACGCGTGTTTACGAATCCCACCGCAGTTTTGGGATAGACCCGCCTTACCATGTGTCTGATTAGCTCTCAGGCAGACATTAGCCAATCAGACACATGGCAAGGCGGTTCCAGAACCTATTAGACTTTATGGCTCTGGGCGAGTCCATCCCAGAACTGAGGTGGGATTCACAATCACGCCAAACCGGACACTATCCAACTGTAACTGCCTCTTAATCCACTTTCTTTTACATTAAATATCTTATTCTGAGACATACGGTATGTCTTTGAAACGCTGCTATGAATCAAATCACAGTGGTAAACAATATAATAGTTAGGTCGCATTACCTGTGTTGTGTTAATTTATCTAGTTTGTTGACATTATGTCAAAAGCCCCTTGCTTTTCTTCACAGCTCAGCTGCTGTACAATGTCGCGAGAGATGGCTACGACTGCTGGCTCCTTACAGTAAAGAATGTACAAATGTCGCGAGAGATTGTCTACGTCTCCTGGCTGCCTACAGTAAAGAATGAAGTGCAAGCGCCCACTGAAATTATTATTTTATGGTTTTCTTAAATTCCGTGTTCAAGAGAAATTTGCCACGCTGGTGCAGTTGAAACAACCATTCGTTCACACCAGAAATAGCCCCACAGATACACGTAAAGAATGAATCATTGCCTTGTTGTGTTTAAATTATAGCTAAACATTACGGTAAATGCCTATGTCCACAGCGCCATCTGCTGCCCTTGTTCCTGCATAACAACCAATTTCACTAACTGATTAGTATAACGGTACCATAATAATAATATAAATAATCGCTGGTTTCATGTCATTACTACAATCAAATCGCCACCACTTGTTATGGTTTAGTAGTAAACAATGTTATTTTACTATGCACATTTAAAACGACCCAGAACTGCAGTTTCTGAGTCTCATCTACTCGAAAGTGCTCAAATTAAAGGTTTTAAATTAAAATATACATTACTTGCAAACACAGCCTTGCATACTTTATGAGCAACCAGAATTTAATTTAGAAAATGTGAAATACAAGAGTGTCCCTAAAATAGCCTGAGCTGTATACTCATTCTGTGCACTCCACCATGCAAAATTACCAGAGCTGACTGACATTGCACGGAAATAAAAGCTCTATTTTGGGGGGCAAATGAAAGGCTGTGCCTTCAGGCTTGAGTGAAACTGAAAAAGTAGATTAGAATGCCTATTACTTAATTTCCATTATACATTTAATTTGGTGGTTACAGTCTGGATTTCAATTTACATTTAAATGGGGCATCCTTTTGTGTGATAATAACCTAGAGATATTCTTTTCGTGCCTGGGTTTCCTTCTAAATAAAAGACCCCCTATATAAGTCCAATGAGTTGATAGAGAAAACACAAGTCAAGGTCAAGTGATTCCCCGCAAATTCTTAATTACATAAATAGTGCTGGTTATGTTGCTATATTGTAGTGTAGCAGTGATATGAATTGTCTGCAGGTCCTTACAGGACAGCCCATCTATCATCAATGATCAAAGTCTATCAAGAAAAACAAAACGTATTGATTTAAGGGTAAGATACTAAATCAACAACTCAGATGGTTTCAAATTACGCCTCCACTGAATGCTGTCAAGACAAGTTGATGACAAATGTGTTGGTTTCGGATGACTTAATTCATATTAACGTTGTTGAGCCAGATTGTACAACATGGCAGTGAACAAAAAAGAAAATCAATGTCACTTATTTGGCACACGGTACGGGTAATGTCATCAAAGACTAGAATTCCTTTTTGGAAGGCAACATCATCATTAGTATCACTTTTATAACTGTAACCATATTCTATGGATCTCTCAAACACAAACAAGCAAAAGTCCAAATGAATTATTGAGCAGACAGACAATAATACAGTATCTCATTACCCCTGTGCATGTCCCACACCACAACATTTACTATGTTTAGCCCTCCAGCTAACAAAGCATCAAGCAATACAAATGACCTTGACACTGATGCTCCGCTCTAGTGCTGCACGGTTCTTACGCAAATGTAAATCTCGATTTTCCTCTACAAGATTCTTTCTGTGAAAACATTTATCTATACCCTGTAGTTACAGGTTTCTGAAATATATTTACTACTGTGACTTTAGAAAAGAGCACATCAAAGTGCTTGACTTAGATCCCCATTATTCTTTCCCGTTACAAAAACAAAACTAAAATGAATTGGACAACTAACTAGTGCTGCATGATTCTTGCTAAAATGTGGGAATGGGATCGCACAAAGCTGGATTTTTTAATATAAATTCTACAGCACTACTGTTCCATGGTGTCACTCACATAGAGGGTGATTAAACAGTACAAAGAGAGCTGATACTGTAGATTCAAAGACAGAACTACCCCGTGTTTAGAAACATGGAGTGTGTGATGAACTGACTGGGGTTATCAGGTGGTACCAGTGGTTGTTCTAAACTTCTTGGTGGTGGCAGTTTTGTCAAAGGGACACATTTGACCTGAGATGAAAAAGACACTGTCCTTAGCTTTGTGTCAATTAAACTTTATTGCTTTTCCAAATTTAGACACACAATTCAAGACAAAACTTTCAAAACGTTTGTTTCAGACACAAAACCTCAGTGTTGAAACTTTCAAAATGTTTGTTTAAAAATATAAAATAAAATGTTTCTTTCAGACACAAAACCTCAGTGTTCTAACATTCAAAATGTTTCTTTCAGAATATTAAATAAAATGTTTCTTTAAGACACAAAACTTCAGTGTTCAGTGTTCCAAATTTAGACACAAAATTCAAGACAAAGTTTCAAACATCACACACAAAACTTCAGTGTTCAAACTTTCAAAATGTTTTTTTCTTCCAGAAAAATAAAGTTTCTTTCTTTCATACATAAAACTGCAGTGTTCAAACCTACAAAATGTTTGTTTTAGAATATAAAATAAAATGTGTTGTTTTTTTTAAGAGACAAAACTTCAAAACAGTGCTCAGTGTTCAAACCTAAAAAAATCTCTCAGTACTGTATGTAAAACAGCACACAAAGAACAAAAAACAAAACAAGAATGGCATATGTTATAGAGATCACATTGTTTCAGCAACTTTGGTTACATACAATTCTGTTAAATAGCCATATTGAAAATGAAATGAAACAATACTGCTATCTTCACTTCTACAGCTCAAGTTACACACACACTGTTGCAACATCACGATGCTCAATGAACAATACAAGCTCACTTTTTCTAGAGGGAACCTGCATCCCTGCCTGTAGTTTTCTTCATAGATTTTCAACTTAGACCAACATCTTTCTGTGATTTTTTTTTTTGCAAAACAATCAACAAATGAGCCAAGACTCAAAGCCTTTGCCCTTCTACAGTAGACACCATACACAGTACATCCTTTCCTTATTGCACAATCTCAGCTCAATCTCACCATCAGTTATGGTAGATCTAAGATGAACTAAGAGTAGGAGGATTTCTCATGAGGTTCACTTCAGCCATATTCTCAAAAGCAGCACTCAATGGGATTGTAGCTGCTATCTTTGCGTGTCTGAAGAGCTCAAACAAACACAGGACTGTGCATTCTATTTTTATTGCAGTTCCAATTTTAGACACAACTTCAGTGTCCAAGCTTCCGACCACAAAGGAAAAGATTGGGATTTGTTTCAGTAATTATTTGTTTCAATAGCTTTAGTTATGTACAATTTTACTAAATTACAGTATTGAAAAGTAATTCCTGTTATCTTTACATCTACAGCTCAGGTTGCACACATTCTTTGTTGCAACAACACTTCACAAGGCTCAACAAACAGCACCAGCTGTTTTATTAAGGGTATCTGCATCCCTGTCTGAAGTTTTCTTTGTAGGTCTTCAACTTACACCAACATAATTCTGCGGTTGTGGTGCTTTTTGGCAAAACGATCCATAAATGCGTCAAAACTCAAATGCCTGAGTCTCCTAGACTCAAGACAAAGGACTTCCTGATTGCACAAGAGCTGCGGCTCAATCGCACCATAATTTAACTCTGACCTAAGTTCACCTAAGGTCCGGAGATTGGTTTTCATGAGGTTCACCTTAGAGTTGTCCTCAGAAGAAGCCGCACTCAGTGGGATTGCGACTGCGATCTTCGCGAGTCTGAAGAGCTCAACAAACACGTCTTTGTACGTCTCAAGGATCAGTGCCAGCTCTGCCGTACTAGAAGGACTCTGCATCCCAGCCTGTGTTTTCCTTTCCAAATATCGGATGAACACAGGTACCTCATTCACCAAGTGCTCAATGTTTGAATCATACAATCGAGCAAAGGAAAGCAGAGCATCATTTTGAAGAAACGCGTCACTTTTGGGGTTTAGTGCTTGGATGCTGGTCATTATGTTGCACGTTGTCTTTGAAAAACGTCTGCTAAGCTCATTGACCATCTGATCAATGATGGGGTAGAAAAAGCCTCTACGGAACCTCTCTTTTTGTTGAACAGTAGTCAGCCCGTGATTGTAACCAAGATCGGTGATGCCATCGAGACTGAGGTCGCCGAGGAGGTCCTGGACGTCATGTGGGACATCGTCGAGCTCAGAGCTCAGCCTTCTTTCCCGTCTTTCAGGTGACTCTATTGCAGCGTCGCATTGCTCAGAAATGTTCAGCATTTCCTCCCACAAGTCATCAAAAACGGACTCCTGTCTGAAGCCAATCAGTGTCTGGACTGAGGCTTCGACCAAATCGGCAACTTTTGAAACGTCAGGTGCTGAGGACTGGAGCACATTGGAGAGGGCTTTTGTTTCTTCGAACACTTTGCACAGTGCAACAAGGTGCACAATGAATTGAAGGTCTATCTGACTCAGCAGACCTCCAGCCTCAATGACTGTCCGAGTGCCTAATTCCTCCTGCTCATTGATCTCGTGCAGAAGTCGCATAAAAGCAGGCAATCTCTCCTTAATGTTTTGTAGAGCTGAAAAGCTATCTGCCCCTTGGATGTCAGTTAATTGCCGTAGTTCCCTTGGTGGTCCTTCGTACATGTCTCTTTGCATATCCAGCCATTTAGAATTGACATATAGCCGAGATGTGAATACGCACAGATGTTCTAGCAAATCGAACAACACATCTGCCTCTGGGACAGCTTTGACCGCATCTACTAAAACTGCGTTTAGACACTGGGCGTCGCTATGGAGGTAAAATCCATGTTTTGCTTGCTCTTTGATTCTAGCCTGGACCCCGGAATGTTCCTCGAGATTCAAGAGTTCAATACCAGTGTGTACTTGGGCTACAAGGTTGTTTCTGGGCTCCAGACCATGCCCTTCCAATATTTGGACAATCCTGTCAGCAAGCTCTGACTCGCTTAGCCGCCACGAGGATTCAAAGTGAAGAAAACTCTCCCGTGCAGCTCCATTGAAATAGTATCTGAGTATTAGGGAAATCTGCCCGTTTGCTTCATGTGCCATGATACTGAACACTTCACTCTGTCTCAGCTCTTCTGCGATCTCGTCTCGCACCATGGCTGCAAAGCAATCCAGGACCTCATTCTGAATGGCTTTGCTTGTGTACGCCACATTGTTAACGGAACTCATCCTTTTTTTAACAGCTTTGTTCATTATAGCACCAAGCTCTAGAAGCACATTGAGGGACCCTTTAGAATTTGGGTCATACTCACTGAAGCCTCTATCCTCAGGGTCTGACGTGGCAGTAAACCGTAGTGCTGCCGCTATGATTTGCAGATATTTCCGATTCTTGCTAACCTGTTGGTCACGCTTCCCTTTCGTGTCATTTGTCAGTGCCGGATCAGGTGCCACAGCTCTTTGGTGGTCCCTCCATGTAATCATTGCCCGCTTGTGCTGCCTAGACTTGGCGTGCATTGCAAACCCCCCCTGTCTGTAGGTTGATTTTTTCCAGTTTTTGAATTCAGGCGGTGGGTCAGATACCGCCTCTGCGCCGTTAGGGGGGCTAAAATGCCTACATGCATAACAGTAAACAGAGTCCGATACATTAGGATACTCGAGCCAGGGGTGAATGTTGCACCAGGCCGCCTTGAACCTTCTTCTCATGTCCAATGTGAAGGTCGCTGGTTTCCATTTTGGTTGCACCGATGGGCCTTTTTTACGCTTGCTGATACCTGCGGATCAACAAGTTGTAGTTCAGAGGCAAATATTATACTTTTTATTCCAATAGAATTATGTGACGTTTTAGTTACTTAAAACTAGATCAGCACTCGGTAGAGTGCATACTTGCGCATTGCACACAAGTAGGCCATGGCCTACTCGTGCGTGAGCGGAGGGGGCGAATCAGAGATGATCAATAACAATTATTCTTATTCCTCTGAAATAAATCACTTCTGTTGTCACAATATTCACTACCATCACAAAACACCTTGCCCAGAATACCCCAGAACAGGGGTGCCCACACTTTTTTGACTTGAGAGGTACTTTCAAAATGACCAGCTTAATAATAACACATCAAAAATGTGATTATACTAACCTGTTGAAAATAACAAGTTAATTAGTTAAATGAATTTTGTTGATTAAACCGATTAAAAATGTAATGCAATTAACTCATGTGCACACTGAGCATTCTCTCATTACAAAAAAATGGGTAGAGAATGGTTTTACCGAGACATACGTATAGCTGTGTGTCTCCCTGCAACCAGAGCCATAGAGTATAGCTCAAGATTTACAAACTTTGGGGGCTTGTAGATCACTTATTTTGATGAATATTTAAGAAATAAACAGATCTTTTCTCCCCAGATTCTTTCTTTTTTAAATGTTCTAAATCCTGTAATTGAAAATGGGCATATTATACTATATAGTATACTATATAGTATAATACTAGTAGTATACTATATATATAGTATACTATATAGTATACTATATAGTATAATACTACAACCCTACTATACCATTACTGAAAACCCGTTTCAAGGCCCCTATAAAGTGTGAGCTTTGAAATGGTGGTGATGGTGTTACTTACTGTTATAGAGTGTTTAAGAATAATGCACTTAAAATGAAAAATAGAGGGGGAGAATTTGAAGGGCTAGCGTTTGAGTTGACGGCTATATATTCAATGGGACTGTCATGTGATCTACCCAGTGCATAGCCTGTGGATCTACTGGTATCACGATCTAACTTTTGGGCACCGCTGCCCAAGAACAACCACAGACCAACCCCCAACCCCGACCCTCAGAGAGGAAATACCCAGAACGTTAGCCATGAAGTCCTCACCATTTCTCCACCTCCCAAATCTGCTAAACGGAAGACCTTCCGCGGCAAGTTTCTATCCAAGGTCCCAATTACATACATTACAACAAAAACGGCCAATCAAAGTGCCCCGAGAGACGACGACTACCGACCGTGCACTGCGCACCCATCACTTAACTTGCTCACACAAATAATTACATTACAAGTATTTAGCAGATGCTCTTAATTCAAAGCATCTCGTAGGTATGACAAATGTACTGTATGTCACTAAGCAATTAAAACACAAGGTAATTCAACATTCAGAGAATTCAAACATTAATTATTTAACTGAAGTAAAACATACTTCTCCTTCCATCACTACTTTACAAGGAGCATCACAAACCTGGTCTTCTGGTGTTTGGTCGTGTCTTCGAGTCTCTCCTCCGTGCTTTCAGTCTCTCTCCAGCTGACGGCAAGGTGTCTGGCTTCATCTCTGTGGTGATCTATAGGTCCTGCTTCAGTGCTTTCTGTCCACCTCAGGTCAACACCTAGATCTGTATCATATGAGAGGGAAAGAATTCACAGGTTAATTCTAAAATCATTCAACATAAACACATGCTGTAAGAGCCCTACATGGCTATTATTCGTTTGAATAATAGCCATACTTTATAGCATTGACTTGTGGATACATTTAAATGTTGGCGCTCTTTTCGTGCTCATTGTTCCCTGTTTACTTACCCATTAAATAATTCCAAAGACGTGGAGTACGATATAGTCCTCTAGTTTCATATCCATGTGAAAGTTGTGGCACAAAATGCCTATTTAGTCAAATATCTCCACTTTTCACAAGACAAACACAGACATCTCTCCCTGGGGGAAAGGGGATCATAATACCAGCTGCACCTGATCACTGCAAACGTCATCAGGCTAAGACGAAAAGTTCGGGGAACACAATTGCCTGGTGCATTGCGATAGGGGCTGGGTAATTAATCACACCACCTGCCAATTGTGTTCCCCGAACTTTTTGTGTTAGCCTGATGACGTTTGCAGTGATCAGGTGCAGCTGGTATTATGATCCCCTTTCCCCCAGGGAGAGATGTCTGTGTTCGTCTCGTGAAAAGTGGAGATATTTGACTAAATAGGCGTTTTGTGCCACAACTTTCACATGGATATGAAACTAGAGGACTATATCGTACTCCACGTCTTTGGAATTATTTAATGGGTAAGTAAACAGGGAATAATGAGCACAAAAAGAGCGCCAACATTTAAATGTATCCACAAGTCAATGCTGTAAAGTATGGCTATTATTCAAACGAATAATAGCCATGTAGGGCTAATGCTGTAAGAGCCACGTCACCTAATAAACCTAGCCCTACATGTCTATGAATCCTATTCATAGACATACATCGATTGCATCACTTGCTCTAACATTTAACTATGGGCGCTCTTTGCGTGCTAATCATTCAATGTGCACTCACCCATTAAATGATTCCAAAGACGTGTGGTCTCATATAGTCCTCTACTTTCATATCCATGTCAAAGTTGTGGCGCAAAACGTCTGCTTAGTCAAATATATCCACTTTTCGCGAGACGCACACAGACATCTCTCCCTTCAGACAAAGGGGATAATAATATCAGCTGCACCTGATCGCTGCAAACGTCATCATCACAAAAGGTTTGGGGAACACAATTGGCAGGTGGTGATGACGTTTGCGGCAATCGACAGGAAGTTTACGTGAATCTGTCCATCGATCATTCCGGGCCCCTTGCTTGATGAGACAGTCGCGCGTGTGGACGTCGCGAAAAGTGGATATATTTGACTAAGCAGACGTTTTGCGCCACAACTTTGACATGGATATGAAAGTAGAGGACTATATGAGACCACACGTCTTTGGAATCATTTAATGGGTGAGTGCACATTGAATGATTAGCACGCAAAGAGCGCCCATAGTTAAATGTTAGAGCAAGTGATGCAATCGATGTATGTCTATGAATAGGATTCATAGACATGTAGGGCTACTAATAAACCATGCAGTAAGTATGTCCCTGAATGCCTTAATGAAATGAACAAGTTGGCCACTATTGTAAAGTGTATTGCGAACTAGTGTTTTTTTTTGTTTTGTTTTGTTTTTTAAGATTTGATGTAATTGTACCTGAATTGTACTATTTCTCCAAGCTGTTATCAGTCTTGTTGCAGTGTGTACTTGACTTGTAACGCAACTCTCATTTTCTCTTAATAAAAATGTCATTCTTCCTTTATTCATTCCATCATTCAACCTGACTGAAACCAGTCCAGTAGCTGAAGAGGTCATGAAGTCGCTTTTTAGAACAAGTCAACTCCAGCCTAAACAGCGACGGAAGATCTTTCTTAAAACGTCACAAGTTTACAAGGAGTGCCGTAGGGCCTGTTTGCGTTAACAACAACAGCACGACCAGAACAGGAGACTTACCTTGTTGTATAGTAATAATGAAATACTTTTGCTCAGTCTGTCATGTTTCGTTTTGATTTGTACTTTCTACTGGTCAGATCAGGCGTGTTTATGGTTTAGTAGTTTATCGTCAACTTCGCAGCCCGCCAAGGGAGGCGTGTCACAGGCGTGTGCAGTGTTGTGTGTACCGCTCAGAGCGATCCGACTAGAATGCATTGCTGCTGCTGAGACATTTTCGTTCCGCCTGTGGGGAACCCAGGTCCCTGTTTGTGTATAAAATGTTTTTGATTATTTTTTATGTAAACAAGTCATTTTCTGTTTTTATTTGTTTTACCCTCTTAGTAGTTGGTGTATTGTCCAGTAGGCCACCTTCCTTTACCAATTTCAATCCAATATATTACAGTATATCACTTCAATATATTATATGATCACTCAATACATTACTCAACAGTGAACAGTTTGGATATATATATATATATATATATATATATATATATATATATATATATATATATATATATATATATATATATATATATATATATATATATATATATATATATATATATATAACAGGATATCTAAAAACAGATCATCTATATTGCCCACTTGGTGGAGGGGGCAGTGGTGGAGCCCAGCCAGTGTAGCATCTTTGACCTCTTGGAATTATCACCAGTGTGTGTGTGTGTGTGTGTGTGTGTGTGTGTGTGTGTGTCAGTGCGGGCACATTAGATGATGGCCACGGGACTTTTTACGCTCTAAAGATCGGCTCTTTCGAGGCTTTGGGCGGTTCCAAGAGGAGACGCACAGCAGAGCCAAAGTGGGACAGAGTTACGACACTCCCGTCCAAAAGTGTATTGAGCTACTGCTCCACATAGACCTCTATTGAACTGTAACAACTTGGCATAAATGCATTCAACTCATGCAACAGCCCAGCTTTAATGATCTTAAATCCCTTGATTTTAGATCGTTTTGTAGCTATAGTACACCCTATTTAGTTGTCACTGTACAGTAGCCTACTTTAAAACAGTTGCCATGTTTCACACATGCCTAAAGTAGCTCTTATTTGCGCCGCCCTTGTTGAAAACAAATTGTATTTCCAACTCCACGTTGTCCCTATTCAGGCTCCATGGACAGTGCGCTCAGTTTCCAACCCATCAATGTCGCAACTCTTCCACTAGATGGCTGTGGACGTACGGTGGAGAAGCTGCTGGCTGCTTCTGTTCCATTGGCTGGTGTCTATCACTGCCGGGTGACGCGCATTTGTAGGCACCGTCTTTTTTCCGTCAGGCCGAGCGCACGAAAGAAGCTGGTCTTTGCGGCACTTTTCCGCAACGGCCATTTTTATTTCCCATCCACATCCATTCAAAAACTCCAAACATGGCGAAAAAGCCACCGTACTTTTTGCGCTGTAGTGTAGCCATGCCCTGTGTGGTCCTGAGTGCATGCCTTTCTTGCCTCACCAACTCTTTTGCACCCTTCCTCTTTTTGCACGCCACTCTGTCCTGCTCACGAGTCTCTGCACCCCTACCCAAGACAGTGACACACATACCACCCCCCTTCTCTCTCTCTCTCTCTCTCTCACAAACACACACACACACACGCATACGCACACGCACACACACACAGTCTGGTGATCATGTACTGCATGCACTCTGGCTTAATATTCATATTGTGGGTTAATTTAATTCCAAAAAAGCTAAATATGCAACAGTAACAAGTTAATAATCTGCCAAACTAACAATAGAAATGTGTTGATATGAATGAACATTTAACACCTTTTTAGTTTTCTTTGGCAATGTTTTGTTTTTATCAAATTGAATGCCAGGCAGCAGATCGAGTCTGTGAGCTACCATGACTTTTATTTTCAAGCCAATCTCACAGCTCTTGCACTCCATAAAAACATGGGAGGGCAGGGGATGAGCCTCAACAGCAGTAAATATTACAGGGTCAATACAGTAAGATATAAGAGTCTCTCGTTGCCCTACAATTGCTGAATAGTTAGACTGAAAGCCATAGCCTGCAGCAGCCCAGCACAAGGTCAAGAAATGGACTGGAAAAAACGTATTAGCAAGATCAATGTGAACCTCAAGACAATGGATCAATTGTGTCCCTACTGCCCACTAACTATAGTTATAGATAGTAGAGGTGAGGTAGACAGTATGGCAAAGTAAATACTGTATAAATAGTAGGATGGCCAGTTATATTTTATTTTTTAATTAATACTTATACATATTTCATATACATTTTTATGATCAGTTTAGAGAGAGCATCATAGATACATGGCATTTCAAAACAGAATCATTTATGGAATAAATGAGTGTCATTTCAATGTACAATTTTCAAATTGCTGAGAATTTGTAATTATGATTTGGGTCCATTTGTTGAATGAATTGCAACACCATCCAAAATCTTACACATTATGAACCAACAATAGAAAAACAATGTTTAAAAAAGTACTCTGTTGAGGTCACTGATAAATAGGTACAAACAAGGACTTTGACTGTTATCAAATAGCACTCAAAATGTGCACATTAACAACAGCACACATTAAGAACTTAAGAAGCTAATTACATTTCAGCCAGACAAAATGCACCATGGGGGACAGGATAGCAACTTTTCAACTCAACAGTTATGGTCATTTGACAGATTCCCCATTATCATGTAAATAATACCTTATTTTGGAGGGTTGACACACTGTCACCAACTATCAAGTGACCCCCAACAAGTTCAGTGCTGGTTCAGAGTGCCTGGTTAACTTGATCACCACAAAGGTCACACCAATTTAAAGCAGTGTCCTGTTGGTCGCGCAGTCTTCTTTATTCTTCATTATTATTATTAGCCACCTCTCAGAGGGGCTCCATTTAAAAAAGCCCCCCCCCCCCCCACACACACACACAGGTCTACATCTTGGGGTCCTCGCACAGGGTACAGCCAGGCTTGAGGTCTGCTTGCCTTTCCATCTGGATGGTAACGGAGTGGAAGTTGTAAGCAGAGAAGCAGGCCTGGGTCATCTCCCTCAGGACGGACTGGGCATCTTTTGAGTCATCTGTGAAAGTGGTGTGAAATACAGGATAGTGATAGTTCCTTGTCTGACACGCAGTACAAATTGACCTTTACAGTTTATTTCTTGAGTTAAATTAAAAAAAAAAAAAAAAAAAAAACAAGCAGGATTTTACTGTGCAGACTGCTCCTGCAAATTTAACTAAAACAGGGTAGTCGTTCCTCTCACCTATGGCTACGTGTGCCGTCAGTACAGCCTGGTTCATGGTGAGAGCCCAGATGTGGAGGTTATGCACTGCCGTCACACCCTTCACTGCTAGCAGATCCTCTCGCACTTCACGGTACTTCACCCCCGACGGCGTGCCTGCGGTAGAGAGATAGGTAAATTCTGTGCATTGACTCTAAAAGTGTAGCCTAAAGCCTGGTGTACGTTTCACTAACAAAGTCAATTGAGATAGTGGCACTCGACAAAAACATTATAAAGGTGCGAGAGTTGCTCATCTTGTGTACATAAATCAGTCTTATGGGATTCAGCCTTACCTTCCATCAAAACAAGGAGGATGTCTCTCATGATGGTGAACGTGGTGCACAAGACAAATATAGAGAAGAGGAAGGTGCAGATGGGATCAGCCATCTTATACTCTGGCTGAAAGAAACAGATAAACTTTGTGTGAAATCACACTAGAGGGAACAATGAATACTAAAGGGCTGCTTTAATGGTTCCTGGTGGCACAGCATCACAGCATGGGGACAGGGAGAATATAAATTGTCTGGTTTCGGCATTTCCTGCGACCGATGGCCATAACGCAGCGTTACCGAGTGCCTGGGGCGATTATGTCATGCACTAGATGATCATAAGGACTTCAAAAGCGCATGGAAACAGGGGAAATAAAGAGGCTGGCCTAAGGCTTTGTGTCCACCCAGGACAATACTTGGCACTGCCACCACTCTGAGGTTTTGTTATTTTCAAAGTGAAGGACAAGGGCGGATCTAGGCATGGGCATGGGGGGGCAATGCCCCCCTAAATACCCAGTCTGCCCCCCCCAAACACAATGCCATGCAAAACAACCCAAGATATTTCAAATTAAAGAAGTGCTTATATTCAAAAAAATGATTTGAAACACCACTACTGCTACTAACTACAGCTGTGGCATCACTAAACCAACAGCATTTCATCATTGAAAACGGAAAACTCTCTGAGTCAGACCTTTAGCTTTATGCATGCTGCATGTCTGTTGCAACTTCAACAACTGATGCCCTTATTGATGCTTTACTTGACTAATAAAAGTCCTGTAACCGAAAATGGTATGGGTGCGACTTCATCGCCCGTGTCGCTTCGCGCCTCGGGCGACGAAGTCGCCCCCATACCATTTTCTCTTGCCCCTCCAACATGTTCTCTTGCCCACCCAAATGGGCATTTTACATCCGCCCCTGGTGAAGGATGTTCTCCAGAATTTCTGTGCCCAACAGTGCCGGGAGCTTAGTGTGATTTTAACATCAGTGTTAATGTGTGTGTTTTGAGACATTGTTTATCCATGAAACTAGAAGGGTTTCTTTCTAATCACTATGGCTTCACGTGCTTCATTTGTTACTTTTTAAAAACGATTACTGAATGCACATACCTTGAAAAAGATGATGATGGCACTGACCAGCACACTGATGCTCTGCAGTAGATCTCCCACCACGTGGACAAAGGCTGCACGGACGCTGGCATTTTCCTGCTTGGCCCTCCCTCCTGAAGGCAAATAAATGTACATACAGTATATAACGATTTAGTTTTGTCAACTTCAAGATGACGAAATTGATCACGATCATCTGAGAGCTCCTGAACCTAAAGGTTTAACCTGTGACCAAAAAGAGAGTAGACCCAGGGACCTAAACTAAAAGCTCTAAATGCACCCGTAACCCACAGATGGGTTACACACACACTGTTATGGGAAACTGTGCTTTTACACCGTACCATGTGTCACCCCTTGATGCTCCACATCGCCGCCACATTGACTGGCATCATCCTTGGCCTGGTTTGGGTCTGCGACGCAGTCCTTCTTAAGATCCTTGCCCTTCTTGTGACCGTGACCATGCCCATGTGAACCGAGGCCGCCGTGGCTGTGACCATGACCAGACTGATGCAGAATGAGGGCCATGCTGCTCGGAGAGAACCAAGATCATTATCAAAAACCTTTTCTTTTGTTGATGAAGACACAGTACACGCTCACACACTGCAGTGACCTATTAATAGGATTAAGGATTATTAATAGGATGAAGTTATGCCTGTTCGACTTACATAATGTTGGCCACAACGGCGCAACCAGAGGTGATGAGCATGACGGTTCCTTCGATGGTGTAATCGTCACTGACGAGCCGCTCAACAGCCAGGTAAATCAACACACCCGTTACCAGCCATATTGTCATCACTGACAGGAGAGCACCCAGGATCTCTGTACATATGGGCACAGAAATGGAGAAAGAGTAGGTTGGAGAGGGACGATTTGGAGGAGAGAGACGGAATGACAAACAAGAAACGAGATGCATAGGGAACCATTACTTCTGTTGAGTCTGAAGAAGAGCGTGAGGCAAAAATGTCACTGTGGTTGTTTCATTAAGTAAATCATTTTCTTCTCTACTCTACTTCCTTTTTCATCTTGGCTCAGTTTGGAGCCCAGGGGCTGGAATTTCCATGACAAATTCCAGCCTTTGATCATGCATCATTTCAACTTCGTTCTCTGTCGAATGGAACATCCTGGTCTATCAAGATAACAGCAGACAGCAATAACAAACAAAAACAAAACACCCTAGAACTATCTATGGGCCTCCAACCTGCTCGGTGCCAGCCGTAGTTGAGTGTGTGTGTGGCGGGTTTGGAGGAGAGCCACAGGGAGCACAGGCTGATGAGGAAGCTGGCGAAATCCACCAGCAGGTGAGCAGCGTCCGTCATCAGTGCCAGGCTATCTGCAAAGTACCCACCTGTAGTGGGTGTGGAGAGGGACGGGAGAGGAGTAGGTAGGTGGGAGAGAACGTGTGACGACTTGGTTATTGATACATTTCCAAAAAAGCAGCCTTATGAGCTTTCAAAAGCTGACACCAGAGATTTGTTGGAGATCTTACTTGGCCTGATGTACTAGTGATCCGATCTGATGAATTAAACCCTAAAACTTAGATGGATTCTGTAAGAGACTGTAGTCCACACCGACTTTAACTCCTTGCAACCTCTTGTAACAAAGCAAACCACAACAATGATACTCCTTGCAATGAGCCATTCTCAAAACCGCACCCTTTGGGGCAGAGTTTAGTCACTGTCCAATGCCAAACCAAATAGTTAAGCAACTGTTGCTATGCAGGTCAGGCTTTCCTGGTTAAGCTTTCCTCTACTTATATGCCTATTGGACAAGAACGAATTGGGGAGGGACTTAGTAAAGGGCTTATTGGCGCTAGGTTAGAATGGTTGATTTGGCTCTGAGGGGTCACCGACTTGACGCGAGTTCAAATGAGTTTAACCTCTTTTAACACTGGAAATTCAAAATTACACAAGCGCCGAGCATATGATGCAACCCGTTGTGAGGAACGTAAATGTGCCATATTTAAAATATATACCGGTATGTACTGTATATTTTAACACAAATGTTGTATGGGGATGCTGGCCTGCCTGCTACAAAATATTTTCTGGGGGGTCCGCAGCCATTTACCTGCATGTTAATTTGGAGGACCAGCAGTGTAGGCCAGTTATTCAGGCATAGACAAGGAGGAGGAGGAAGCAGAACTGAAGGAAATCTCACCCAGGATCTCCCCGACCATGAAAACGAGGCAGATGACAGAGGCGACGTACAGCCTCTTCCTGGCAACTTTCTTCTCTCTCTCACGGTCCTCCTTGGCATGGCTGTTGTCATGGCAGTGCTTGATTACACCATTGCCGTTCTGCAGAATGCCATCTCCACTGGCGGACACATAGAACGGACAGTTAAAATGAAATAAAATAAAAAAAAATACAATTTAGGAAAGAAAGAACACACAAGGAATTTAAGTAAACTGGCGTGAGTCATACTACATTTCTGACTTCTGACGTGTTTATGTATGGATATACAAAATACTTGAACTGTTATGGGTATAGGTTGCTGCAGGGGGATATCTTTCAACAACATGTAGCCCAAAAAATACACAGGTCTATCCAGGTTTATCTATATATTTATCTATAATGAGTGAGTTGCTTATTTAATACAATGAAATTGTCATTTTAAACCTAGCGTTTTAACAGTTACTGGTAAGTCAGCATACTACTACACAAGGACATGGGGTGATTTAGTTAGGGGGATAAATACAAATGTGAAAAAAACAACAACAACAACAACAACAACAAAGAAGAACAAAGTCTACCACGTGTATATCACATTATCACTATTCAACCACCATAGCTGAAGGGGTGTTTTTTTTTTAAATAATGCTTGGAATAGATTCAGAATAAAGAAAAACATGTCACAACATAGTACACATCGTGGTAAGTAAAGTGGAATTTAAGCCCCCCCCCCCCCCTTAATATTGGTTGTTGATTGTACCCCATCTTTCAGCAGCTGTCAAAAAGTGGTTAAATAGAAACCAACGTGGGATATGTAATATGTTTAGTAGACAGACACGCTTACACTACACTGGGTGAAGACTATTCTTGGTAAGACATGTATTCCCATATTCAACATTATTCTGATGATATTCCCCGAGTAACACAAAAGGCTTATTGTGCGTGATGGAGAGATGGAGAGGTTTGCACACTGCTATGAGAGAGACCATACCCCTGTCACCCCCAGATAGTCCCACAGCCCGTGTGTAAAAACACTGGGGGTGAGAAGAAGTAGGGACCGTGAGCAAAGCTGACAAAGAAAGAAAAGGAGGAAGGAGATTTCTATCGACACAAATAGTCTAGGTGTGGATCTAGGCTAATCAGTGTGTGAGTGAGCTGCTAAAATAGACGCTACAGGCGACACTTTTGCGTTCTGACAGATGCATCCTACTTTTAGACCTGTTATGGTAAATTGCCGTTTGTGTTCAGACAGACAGTGAGACAGACACGCTCAAAAAAATAATAATAGTATTTATCTTTCTTTACCCGTCCATGCTGTACATTGTCTTGTCTTCGGTCAGCAGGAGAACTCTTTCTGGATTCTTCTTTTTGAACATGATTATAAGTCCCAAACAGCAGTAATAATCCCAATCGAATTTAAAGAATTTCTTTCAAACAGAATTTATTTTAAACGCGATCAGATCAATTAAACGGATAAAATATTCTCATACAGCCTAGAAATCCCAAAGCATAAACGAAGTTTATCAGCTTCAATCAGTTCGGATCTGTTGCAGTTCATTTTGAAAGTTCGCCGGTGAGCAGACGGATCCACGGTGCCATGTCTAGATCACCCTGTGTTGACTGATCTGAAGCATCTAAATCCCAAGGGTGCAAACCCTTCACATTATTTCATGAAGCCTTTGTGACGTGTGCAAGAAGAAAGTCACAAGGCCTCTCCTCCACAACAACAGCAGCAGCAGCAGAAGCACCTTCACAGCCCTGGAGGGGTCGAGGTGACGTGTGATTCATCATGAAGAAAGATCAACTCCATTATCCTATTCCTACAAGCTCATAATCGTGGCCATGACTCATGTCACGGGAAATTGGGGATGATGATGATGGTGGGACAGACTAGATAGTAGATCTATATATATGCCTACACAGTATGATGTATCTTCTCTCTACCGTACTAGACTATAAAGAATATTATACCTACTTTTGTTGTATGAAGCAGAAAGATGAAGTTTTGAAACAAGCGTTGAAGTTCTCGGACTACACACATTCCAACATTTGCCACGCGGTGGCGACATTTACTCATACATAATTCAAATTATTCCACAAATGGCCTAGTTATTAATTGGCCTACTTTTATCAGACCGGGATCATGATAATAGCACAGTTTCAACTAGTGTTACTTTTTAAAATGATTATAATAATATAGGCCTACTGATTTAAATTTACAAAATGAACATAAATCAGACAAGTCCAATACTATCTTGCCTGGCAGCTAACAGGCCTTTTTTCTTTTTTGTGACATTTGGTATATAGCCTTTTTTACTAGTCTAAAATATTGTCTATATTCAATATTTATATATACTTACATTCTTGAATCCACTTGTTGGCCAGCTGTCAGCATTGAGGAGTTCTTTTTATTGGGGGTATATAGACCATGCCATTAACATCTTAACAGCAAGGGGATTCATGAAAGTATGTATATAGACAATATTTCAGGCCAGTAAAAAAGGCTATATATTTCAAAGGTCCCAGTCCTTACCGCACACATATGGCTGGCTATATGAAGAATAAACACTTCAAATAGGATCTGGCAGTTAAGTTTTATAGGCTGCAAGCTGATTAGTGAAGAAACAGATAATATCTGTATCAATTATTTAAGCCTATGATAAAAAAAAAACACCCAGGATGCTGGTGAATTATCAAAAAAGATTCTGTGAAAATAAATACATTAACTAATATTTAATTATAGGCGTACCCGTAAGATGTTGAGGTCCTAAAGGCAGAGGTTGTGTGCACACATCTGCTGGGCGAGTGCTGGGTGAGTGCTGGCACTTTGGAAATGGTGGGGGGTAAGATCAACATATGTGCCTGAGCACTGGCGCTTTGTATTTTCGGGCCTGATCGCCAGCGTCACTAATAACTTTCATGCGGCAGGCCTGTCTAGATGTCTAGATGTACATGTATCAATCAAAAGAAGACACTGAAGAGGAACAATAGATGGGGAAAGCTCAACATATGGAATAACTGCTACCTTTGATAGCAGGAACAATGCTACATTTAATAAATAGGCCTAGTTCAGATGGTTTCTTTTTCTTATTTCCTCTCAAAGAATCAAAGGTTTTGTGGTCATGATTTTCCAAGACCCTGGATGTGTATTTTTGTGAATTTATTTTTGTGAATTTAAAATGCACATTTTTTTCGGTGAAATAAAAAAACACACCCACCAGGCAACTTCAGGGTTGATGTCTGAGAGAATATATTGAGAACACAGTTGCCAACCAAACTACCAGTGATGCATAGATTCAGCTTACACTGTTATTCTTTTCTTTCATGTTTTTTATCAACATTTATTTTCACAGGAGCCTCTAAAACAGCCTTTCAGTCTTTTTTCTAAAAGTGATCTAAAAGTGGAACGGATTATTCTCTAAAAATAGCCTCCAGTGCGTCACCAGAGGCTCTATTTTAGTCCTATATATTGTTATATTGTTGATAGACTTTAGAATCTGGGCCTGTGGGTGACTGGCCAAGTGTTAACATTTCTAAATGGCTTGGGCCTATTGCAAGGGTTGCTAGGTGCTGCAGAAAGTAAAAGGGAAATAGTCAATGTTCACACTGTTTGTTAGACTCCAACACAGGAGACAGACCTCGGGCTGGACTTAGAACTTCCTCTGTGTGTGTGTGTGTGTGTGTGTGTGTGTGTGTGTGTGTGTGTGTGTGTGTGTGTGTGTGTGTGTGTGTGTGTGTGTGTGTGTGTGTGTGTGTGTGTGTGTGTGTGTGTGTGTGTGTGTGTGTGTGTGTGTGTGTGTGTGTGTGTGTGTGTTGCACTGAATGTGAATAATTCAACATAGCATTAATGAAAAATGTACAATTTAGATATTTATCAGACAATCTTACATCCAAAGCAACTTACATTAGGCATGAACGAAAAGCTAAGAAAAAAAAAAGAAAACACTGTAATACCAGTTCATCATCTGGATACAAAGCAAACAAAAACAGGCTGATTCAACTGTGCAAATATATGATGTATATGCTATATTTACAATGAAAAGGCTCTGCATAAACTGCTATAAGTCTATTTAAACATGCTATCTAGGATTCCTACAGGAGGTTGGCGCTTTAATACATGTATGGTCGAGGCGAGGGCCAGTGAAAGTGGTATGGGCTCAGATGGAGTATGAAGAGGTACGTTTTCAGGCTGATTGCCATGGAAAGTGCATGCATTTTCTATTTTTTGGGGCCAGAAGGCAGTAGAGTTTGGTGCATGTGGAGCGTGTGTAACGGCTGTAGCATGACTACAAGCCAAGAACCTCACATGGCAAGTCCTTGTGCTTAAAGTACACAATGACGGTATCCTTAGAAACTACCCCCCATCCCATTCCAACCTCCCGGTTCTTCTGCTGAACAGTGAGCGTGCACTGTGTGTGTGTGTGTGTGTGTGTGTGTGTGTTTGGCTGTGTGTGTGTGTGTGTGTGTGTGTGTGTGTGTGTGTGTGTGTGTGTGTGTGTGTGTGTGTGTGTGTGTGTTTGGCTTTGTTAAAAAAAAGTGCTAGAAAAGTAATAAACAACAGCACCGCTGCATGTGGTCACTCAATACCAAAGTAGTGACGTTAGCCCAGGCCCCTGCCATGGCGTCACACACACACACACACACTGGACGCCAGGCGACCATGTCAACCAGTCAGGGTATGTGTGACAACAGAGGGAGAGAAAGAGAGAGAGAGAGACAATGAAAGATAGAGAGAGGGAGGGAATTAGAGAGAATGAGACAAAGTGTCTATCTAAATGAGACAGAAAGGACAGACATGGAGGAGTGTGTGACTTGAATTGTGTGTGTGTGTGTGTGGGGGGGGGTCCTCATAAATTCTGATTTCCACGCAAAGCATCCAGGGGACTCGAGACAGAAGGACTGGAGAGAGGGAGAGGGTAGAGACAGCATTTTTTCAGACAACGCTGTGATCTTCTTGCACAGCCGAGACGATCAGCTTACAGACATCATTAAACTATAACAAACTAAATCAACAGATCTGTATGCCATGATGGAAGTGGTCCTCACCAGGCTGCGAGACTTCTCCTGCAAGACCACCACCTTCCAGAACTGCACCATGTCAGCAGGGCAAAGCAGTGCGCCGCATAGGGCCCCCAGGGACCCTCGGACCGGAGGCGGCTGCAGCTTCAGGGATGCAGGGGACGATGGGGTCCCAGCGGGCAGTCCCTGCAAACTGGACATTGGGAGTGCACTGGCGTGGCTACGTGAGGAACTGGTAAGACCGGCAGAGGGAGGCAAAAATCTCAACACTCTCAGTTTTATGAGTTTTTTGTTTTGTTTTGTTTTTGTTTTCTGAGTGCATATGACACCGTGAAGGAGGTCTGTGATTGATTTATAAAATGGCTTTATTGAAAATTCACTTGAAACCAAAGATAAGGTACAATGTTATTCTCTTGTCTGATCAAAGCAAGCCTCAATAACATTCCAAAAAGAAAGGAATCGCTATAAAGGAATGACTATAATTGCATGATGGTGTAGGTACATACAGTATGTAGACACATGCTGTCATTGGCAAATCCAGTAATCGTCACATTTTAAGTATGGTATTACAATGTTAGATGTGTAGATGTTTTTCACATAGCCAAACCTTGCCAAATACACCCAAGCCATGACGCCTTGTGTGTGTGTGTGTGTGTGTGTGTGTGTGTGTGTGTGTGTGTGTGTGTGTGTGTGTGTGTGTGTGTGTGTGTGTGTGTGTGTGTGTGTGTGTGTGTGTGTGTGTGTGTGTGTGTGGTCCTGTGGACTAGACAGTAGGGTTCCAGTGAATACAGACGCATTTCTAATGGCCACGTTAAGGCCCTAAGGTCAACACATTTCTCATCCTCACAAAATGACCTGTGACTCGAGCTCATTCACAATGTAATTGTGTGGGAGGCCTCTTTTTATTGTCTAAGATGTGTGCGGGTCATGTTGTCACACTGTCTGACTCTTCCTCCTCCAGTTAAACAGGGTGTGTGCGTGTGTGTGCGTGCGTCCGCGTGTGTGCATGCACATGGCTGTGTGTGCGTACGTGTGATAGATATAAATTCAGAGAAAGACAGAAAGTGCTCATGTGTGCACGTGAAAGAGAGAGAGCAATTGTATAGGCCCTTTGTCATTGATTGATATACGTGTTGGCATTTACAGCAGCCTGTCATGGTAACCAAGTGTCAAGCACACAGAAAGCAAGGCGACCCGCAGGCTTTATAGAACGCAAGGTGTTCAAACCAGCCTGTTGACACGAAGGCCTTCAGACTCCAGTACATTGTTGAGATCTGCCTGTCTCTGATGTGTCTGTTGGTCAATCAAGAAAAGTTGTTCATGCGCTAATATAGACTCACACAATTTTATACATTTGCACAACTGTTTGATGAACATTAGTTTTTGACTAAAACTCTCTGACACTGACAAACTGACAAAAATGAAATTAAAACGAAACTGTGATGACTAAATATCTTGACAATCACATCAACAAATAACAACTAGACGAAAGTTTCAGGCAGGGACTAGTGGAGAGGAGATCCAGTAGAACTAGAATCCACGTTGAGATGGATTTGCTATTTTTGCCACAGTGAGCAATGAGTATAAATCAAGCATTTCGACGCCATCAAGGCATTCAATATTATACTGCTCTGCTCACTTTATGCAGAAGCTGTAGCCTTGTGGAAGGAGGTTTTGGTAGTCTTTGTTAATCTAATGATAATCTAATGTGTTCTAAGTGTTCCTGAGCAAGATGCTTAAACTCTTAACAGGTCCATTAGTGCGTTCATCATGACCATCAGAACAGCGATCCGCTCAAACTGAATTCCCCACTCGGGATTAATACAGTTCCATTTATGCAAATGCGACTTTATTTTCACATTAATTTTTATTTAATACTATTTCAGCACATATGCTATGTAGTTTATTGCTGTCGAGGAAGATCTAAGTACAAGAATATCACTGCTTGCAATGTTGCCACAGCTGCATCGTAAATTTTAACCTTCATTTAGACTAGAAAATCATATTTACACACACATACGCCTACTCAAGTTGGTTCTTGGAATAATGTTTTAGTGCATACACATCTGCTGCTTAATTGTCAGACACACCAACAAATGATCAACCAAGAAGTAAAGTAGTACTGATATTCTAATCTTCTTGAGACAACAAAAGACAAACACTGTTTGAAAAGAAAACCTATTACTTCCACTTCACGGTGATCAACAAATGTATGCACGTTGCTCTCTTAAGAGGCTCTCTTATGTGGCATAAATAGGCACAAAAGATAGCCTACATCAGTTATGATAATGCCTTATGATCAACGGCCAAGGCCCAGTATATTCAGTGGTTCCTCATAATGAAGTAGGCAAGAAGCTCTGAAGTGCCAGTGAATGTTCTTTGGTGTTCTGTGATCCACAAGGGCCAGTGATTCATTATACCGGTACCACTAAAGGTAACACTAGTCAAAGCAAATGGCATTCACACATGCGTGCCAAGTGCGTGTGTGTGTGTGTGTGCGCGCGCGCGCCTGTGCGGGTGCGTATGTGTGTGTGTGTGCGCGTGTGTGTAGGGGTGGGACCCCAGGAAGCCTTTAGGCTCAACAGTTTTCAAAGGAAAGTTCATGTTTCTTCTCTCATTCCCCGTGCGCTAACAATGAAACCCAGCATCGTCCAGCCTGAGCCCGAGTCCCAACCTGGTGCAGTAATCATCCAAGAAAAGAAATGCAGATTTGGCCATGATGTGTTTTTGTTCCGGACCATACCGCGCTCCTTTGGACAAAGTTGGACTCCACATTTGATGGAATGCCAAATGCTGTTTACAATGCAATTAGACAGCCGCTCTCGTAAAAAAAGAGAGAGAGACAGGGAAGGGAAAGACGAGGGAAAGGGGCATTTGCATGTGAAAGAAGATGGTGCTCAAATGGAACGGCTGGAGCAGCACACAATATTTCACACTGGGAACATGAACCTGACCAGCCTGAAAGAGTGTCTTTGTAAAAGGACATGCTTAGCTTTCTTCTCGCTGACAGCTTTTGTATGCTGACTGCTATGTTACATTTTCATAAATAAATACATCATTAAATAATTGAATGATGATTTGACTTCTGTCATGGACTTCAATAAAAATAATGTTGCGTGAAGTGTAAAATGGTCTAACAATAAGGTTTACAGACAAAGATTCTTGTAGAAGTTGAAACAGTAATCTCTTGACGTTGCTACTGTCCGTCTCCTCTGTTAGACACAATCGATAATTGAATGTGCCTATTATGTGTGCAGATGGAGATGCGTTCCCAGGACCAAGCTTTGATCCGACAGCTGATGGACCTTCACACCGGCATCCAGGAGCTCAAGCAGGAGCTGTCCGATGAAGAGGAGTCAGAAGAGGACGAGGAGGGGCCAGTCGACGAAGAGGACGGGAGCTACTGGGACTCTGCGAGTGAGCGGGGCAGTGGTAGTAGTGTCTACTACAGTTCAGGCGAAGCAGGCTTCTCCGTTTCTCCGTGTGTGAGGATGTCACCAGCCTGTGCCTCCGGGTTTTGGCCCAAGAGGATGTCCAACAGGAGAAGCTCCGTGCCATGAACGCTTGAAAGGGGAAAGTCACAAAAACCTGACATGCCTGTTGTCGATTCTTATCGAAGGCCTTAGTTATATGTTTCCTGGTCTATTCAATTTAATAGGAGTGGGTGGGAAGAGTTGATGAGAAGTTCATCAAACACAAAGAACGTTTTCGTTTAAATGAACAATAAGGACTTAACTGTACATGTATGCACTCTTGTGTTGTAATAGTGTAGATTACAATACATCCACTAATGCTCAGTTACCAGCTGCTGTACTGTGACCCATATGACACACACAAAATCTTGCTGGGTGTTGTACTGCTTTCACTGTATGAATTGTCATCACTTGTGTACCTGTATGTACATACAAATGTTATAGGATGATTTCAGACAAAGCCACATGGCTGCAATAAATAATTAAAATGTGTTTGATGCGAAGCGAACACATGTGACGGTGGACAGCAAATGTCCTACATTGTAAAGACTTGAGGACATTGTTGCCTTGTATCCATTAGAACTAGGACATTTTTATTGTATGTAGGTGTGTAGTGTGTACCAACCCACACGTCAACACTTGAAACATTTTTTACAACACATACTGCTGTGTGATCAGCTTAAGTTTATCTCTTACTGCTGAACTCATATCCAAGACAGTATGTCGGATAAAAGCTCATTGACATTTTCCTGACTGCATGCAGTTGTTAATTTACATAAATCAGATTCAATGGTCCGGCTGAACGTTCTAAAGTTCAACACAAACCCATTATCTAGATTGTTGTTGTTCTGAAGTAGCTTGGCTGAGGACCTCAAACCAATTTCACTGCCTGATTGATTTGTAATTGAGACTGATGTCACTATGTAAATTTGTGTTTGTTAAAAAAATGTAATTGTGCGATATCACTGTAAAATACCTGTTATGTGAATGTGTGTGTGTGTGTGTGTGTGTGTGTGTGTGTGTGTGTGTGTGTGTGTGTGTGTGTGTGTGTGTGTGTGTGTGTGTGTGTGTGCACGCCCACACGTGTGCGTGTGTGAGAAAGAGAGAGAGAGTAATCTACTAACCATTCTTCATCGTTCCGCTACATTAGAGACAGGATATGCGTAGCGAGCTACAGTATGCCAGCACAATAAAGACAGTAAAACAATCACAATTGTGCACATTTTATTTTTTGTTGCAAATCACAACATTCATGGCATTACATAACGTTAGTATAGACACGACTGAAATCACTGGTGCAAAAACACTACGGTTTCTTTATTTACATTCAATTTCCAATCACTACAATGTTTCTCTATCCAGTACAGAAACAGAGATAAAACCATTACAACCTCAGCATAAGTGCCAGTCACTTGAATATAATCAGGGGGGGCTGTCTATAAAAATGTAAAATAAAAACAATGCCCACTAGTACCACACAAACCTTTAACATCAATATTGATTTTTAGCCATCAACATTAAAAAAGGAAGAAAAAAAAACTTGTATTCCATTTCATTGAAATCAATGCAAATATTCTGATTCTGTTTTGCAGAATATAATCCAGGTATGCAATGTTATGTTTATGTTATGCCCTGGCATTCGACTACATTCATGTGGTTGGAAAAACGTCGCCAGCAGCTTCAGCGACCGTACAGTGCATTCATTCCCTCTGACAAGGTTCTGCTGCGAGCACCAAGTCCTCCAAATAATAAACAAACAAACCACTTCTTAGGTTTCTCATCCGCACGTGTCAAGAAAGAAACATTCTTCCTGCTCACTTTCTTTGTCTTGCCGCTCCGTCTCGAGGCTTCCCCAGAGCATGACCTCTGCTGCGTCAGGTCACTGCTTAATCTCTCAAGACAGGTTTGTGTTTTGTTTTGTTTGTTTCATCCGAACCGGTTCCCAGGGGTCACGGTTGCATCACTGCTGCTCGTCTCCCTCTGCTTCCAGAGCTCCGAAACTCTCCCTTCTCAGTCTCTGGATCTCCGTGTTGATCCCCAGCAGTGTCTGAGCCAGTTGGCGGTCCTGCGAGCGCATCTCCAGCTGCAGGGACATGAGGTATACAGGGACACACAAATCAGATCAACCACCCTGACTGAGCATCGAATTACGCGCACCTGCTCACTGCAGCACAACGCCACATAACCTGTGTAACAAAACCTCTATATTGTGCTCTCAAACAAAACAATGGTGAGCAACAGTTCCCCCAACTGTAAATCTATAGGTGAACAAAGAAAACTCACCAGTTCAGTTCTAAGCCAGGTTATTGCTCCGTCTATCTTTGCTCTCCGCAGTTCCTCGTTGGCTTGGTAACTCCTGCTGAAGCTGACCGGTTGCTGGACAGTGGAACCAGCCGAGTCCAGCTGCAGGTGTTCTCTGGGCTCTGCCGTTGTCCTGAAGGCGTGGATCAGTTTGTTTTTGATGTTCTCCAGGACCATGGTGGACAAGGTGTCCTCGCTGTGACTGTCCCGGTCCATGCTTGTGTCCTTTTCAAGGGGAGGAGGTGTGTGCGGCGCGTGTGAGCAGGTGTGTGAATCCCCTTCCCCTTGCTTTGTCGGCAGCACTGTGCACTTCTTTGGACTAAACTTTAAGGGGTCTTCTCCTCTTCTTTTCCACAACAACTGGATCAGCGGTCTCCCCCCCCGTGTCCACTTCTACGTCTTCCTTGCCTCGTCGTCCTCCCTGGCGCGTGAATAGGACTCCTCCTCAGATTCGCAGCAGAACTTTCTGTGCTCTCTCTCTGTTCACAGCAGCTTCACTCATCCCATTGCCTGCCTGGTGTGCAATCGGCCTGTTTTGTCATCGTTACTATGGTGAAGCAGCCCCTCTGCCTGCAGACCCCTCCCCTCGGTAACCCCAATGAGAATGGTGGAAGATCTCAGACAAAGACCATTGTTGCCTCTCCGAAAAGAACCGAAGAACCCCCCCCCCCCCCCCCCCCACACACACACACACACACACACACACACACCTCCACCCGCCCCACAACCACCACACCCCCCCCTCCTCTTTTTCTTTCTCTCTCTCAATCTATCCCGCCCGCCCCCATACAATTCCAGTGTGAGAAATGTGGTGTGAGTGAGCTCTCAGTTGGACAGAGTGGCAGTGTGTGTGTTTTGTGCGTGTGTGCGTTTGTGTGTCTGTGCGTGAGTGCATGTGATCGCGCGCATAATATTATGCACTTCCATCGGAAGCCCCAGACTTTTCAACACCTCTCCCTAAATAAGACCTGCTTGTCAGCTTTAGGTGACAGACAGCCAGGTTGGGTGCAGAGAGAGAGAGAGACACACACACAGCCTCAGTGTTCACCCGATTCACTGGCATAAAGGCCATCCAACAGTGAAATATAACCAGGTCTATTGTGTCCGAGTTAAGTCCATTCCCCAGTGGGGTTTCTGTTCTGGGATGTTTTCTTGGCTGCATTTATGCTTTTTTTTCTCCTCAGACTTCTGCACAGATAAGACAGGGGTCTAGTGTATTCTCCTCCCTGACATATGGGGACTGGCAACGGGAATTGTGCAGGCACATTTTAAAGAGCCGTCAGTCAGAGAATGCTTTCAAATCCACAGCAAGGTTTTCCCAAGGTAATTATTACATGTGTGGAGCGGAGGGGGCGCAAGTAAGGTGATCGGTGCAGTGTTTTAGTTTGGCATTCATGTTTGTTTGACACTTGGTCCCTCGGGGTACTCCGATTGGCCGGTTTAGGTGATGACGTAATGATGATGTGAATAAGAGACCTTTATAACTAATGTCATGAGTATTAGCCTGTTCCACTAACGAGTGGAGCTCATGAGTGGAGCACGGGTAGGCCATGGCCTACCTGTGCACAACGCACACGTTTGTACTCTACCGAGTGCTGATCTGATCTTTACTTAGGCCGGTTTTACACTGGCAGCCAAATTTAGCCTGAATCGGATCTGTCACTTAGGTTGATTGGTCTAACAGGTCACTTGACTCATTTAAACGAATCATATTCCAGGTTCAATGTGTCTCAAATCTGATTCAGGCTAGATTTGGCTGACCGTGTATATCAGGCCTTAGTGGGGGTATTTATCTTTGTCTGATTTGGTATAGGTGCCACCCAAAACACAGCCTTTAAAAACAACATACTGTAAACGTCACACATTGACATTCCGCATTCAGCTATTTTCACAGCATGTTCACCTATTTTTTGAAGAATGCGCACCTATCAATGACATGGCCATAATCAGGTCACTATGGGGTTCAAGTGGCCTTAATTATGTGTTTTTCTGTCATAGTGTGAATAGCAAGATGGATGTGTTATGGTGGACAAATAGAAAGTGCACAATGTCCGAGGCAAGCATGACTCCATTATTTGTGCAGTCTGTGGTCCCTGGAGCGTGAGAAGAGCGTGGAGGGATCGGCCGTTCAGTCTTGAAGGTCAAGGAAGCAGGGCAGCGCATGACAACAATGACACGCACAAATGACCCGCAACGTCTGAGGCTCCCCGTCCAGGTTTAGTGTGATGGACAGAGTGGTATAGTGGATTTTCTGGGGGGACTATGTGAAGTAATTAAATGTGTGTTTTTGTGCATGAGTGAGCAACAGAACAGCTTATCCTCCTGCTCTTTGATCTATTTTAGCTAAAAAAAAATGTTTTCATGTGAGTAATGGTTTGCTAGGGTTTTTTTGGCTTTCCATTCTAAATTCACATCGTAGCTATAGCTGAATGGATGATTCATGCCATCCTGAAATGGTTAGGCAGCTTAGATATACTACAAGTGCAAGAAAAGATTGGGCTTAAATTGACTTCAGTATTGCCATCCACACACAGTGCTGTGGAATGTCCTGGTTTTATACTGACTCTGGTGAAAAGCTCAAGCCTTGAGAGACATTGATTTATAAAATTGTTTGCACAAAGGAGAGTGCTGTGCTGGAGAGTAATAATGTGAACTTAAGGTGCAACAACTGTTTAAAGTATTGTACAGTGACAACTAAAGTCTCTGTAACGTTACATATTGTACTATTACAAAAAGAAGTAGGTCGGGAATGGCTTATGGATGCATGCATCAGCCGGTAAACACACGGGAGTCTGGATTGGATTGCTGAGGTGGTGCGCTACACCTACCATCAGCTCCCAAGTACTTCCTGCATGACAAGCCGCAACCAAGTCGTGCCACTCATATAAGCTGAGTTGGTGGTGCCTGCACTGCCTGCAACAAACCCATGAACTTGCTGAGCTACCAGGACACTACCTAAAGAACAAACACTAAACATCACTGTAAAATAAAAGGATTTTTTCTTAACTTCTAGTCCAGAACTTTGTAACTATTTGGCTCCCCTTATAGCTGACCTTGAGAGCTGCACTTATCGCTGCCATCGGACTGCAAGGCCCCATGAAGTGAACAGAGGTCTCGTAACTCTCCTTTATGGCTCTGGCACAAAGACCTGTGACAATAAACATACAGTATGTCTATTTACTTTGTTTATTCTCTATCTGTGCAGACTCGAGAACATTGTAGCATGTTCTTGAGTCCTTGAAGAGAGGAAAGAGAGGGAGAAGGGGCATAATTGTGTTCACATCTGCCACCTAGTGTCCCGTGTAAACACAGGCATGGCTTGGGTATCAGCAATAATGCATTGCAGTAGACTCTACTGAGTAGAGCATTGGTTCCCAACCATTTTATATTGAAGTACCACCTCAGAAAAATATTTGTCACTGCAAGTACCACTATAATAACTATGTTAAAATACACAAGTGAAGACCTGACCTTTTGTTCCATTCCTAAGTAATGCTGCCGCTAAAATGTCTAATCACTAATCAGTGCAACTGATTTCTAATGTGATTAATCCATCCTCAAATCAAATTAACGGCTAGTGTGCTGTTATACTCATTCAGAATTCATGGAGAACCTGTTTCAACCAATTACTTGATCAGAAGAACTATTGTACCTTTAGTAACATATATTTTTTTTTTTTGTGGTGACTCCTCTGAGTACCACCAGAGAGAGGCTCAAGTACCAGCAGTGGTACTAGTACCAGTGGTTGGTAACCTGTGCAGTAGAGCACAAAATGTAATTGCAATGCAATATTATTATATGTCACTAAAACTCTAATGATTCAGAACATGCTGACAGTCTATTAAGCCTCCTGCATCTACCCCAGTTTTAAACCTGAGTCTCCTGCACAACATTAATGCTGAAATGTGTTCCGCTGAGCTAATTAGAGCCTGCCTGTTTGCTCTGGAAAGAAATAGAATTTAGATAAAAGATGTGTGTCAAACCATGAACAGGATTGTGTCAAAGGTTGTGTCCAAACTAATCTCTCAAGAGAGATTCTGTCAAAAGTGAGTCCTGAGTTACTACACAAAAGGGCCTGGTGGCATGTGTCCTCTGAGGCAAAATTCTTCTTTTCTTTTTCTTTTACTGAATGAGCCAGCCTAGAACACAGGATCTATGTATGCTTCAATAGAAGATCAGGATGACCAAATTACTATTCAATTTGTATACATTATACCAGTGGTTTTCAACCGTTTTCATACTAGGGCCTAGTCTGCATTTTAGCCATGGACCACCATTTGATTTGATGTTTGAGAGTATCTCGGACCCAAAACCAAGCATTTTCAAGTTTGTGTCCACAATTTAGGAGAGATAACTGGCAGGACGTTGGTCAGTTAAATATAATTTAACTCTTGAGATCGTAAAATGAAACCAAACGGACCCTTACAGGTCAATTTGGTTTCATTTCACGCTCTCAAGAGTTACAGATCTATAAGGGTCCATTTGGTTAATATCAACTGTGCATCATTTAGCTGGGGACGACCTGAAATCCTCTCAGGGATCACTGGTGGTCCCCAGACCACTGGTTGAAAAACACTGCATTATACTGAAACAATCTCTATAGCATACAGATTGAACACACATTTTAATCACTAAACACTATTAGATTATATTAGTATCACAATATTTATATAGTATTCATAATAAATAAATATACTGTAGTATGCCAAATATTTCTATTTTATGTTTATTATTATGTGTATTGCATATGGTTGGCAGGTGGGGACTGCGGAGACTGATCGTTGAACAGCATGCAATGATTTATTTTATCTTATGTTTTAATGTATTCAGCATGCACAAAAGTCCACAAAGAGGCTCGCACACTGTCTACACGTGCAAAATGAACGTTTAGGTCAAAGACCTTCTTCAAGGATCTGGTTATTAAGGATTCAGATGCTTGAAGAAGGTCTTGGACTTAAATGTTGCCTTAGTTCATTTTGAAGGTTCAGACGGAGTATGGGCCTTTTCTGAATACGTTGACTCTGTCTAGTGCCTATACGCATGTGTCTCAGAGCTTAACAGATGTGTAAGATTTTTTTTGCCTGTATTTATGCTTATTACCCATTGAGGACCTGGAGGGTGGAATACACCTGTGTCACTAACACAACTGTAGCTGTTAGACAGGCCACCTTCCACCTGCCGATAAACTTGGGTGACGTGCTGGAGTTTGATTGGTTGAGTGATTGAAGTCGCCTATTTATTATATTATACAGTTTGCAGAAAATGCATCATAGCAAGTACCAATATACACTTCTACTGTATATAGAAAAAAAAATACAAATCTCAGACACAAAAATGCTATAGAAATGAAATAGGGAGGCTCCCTCATAGCCTACTAGCTTGTATATCTGTTTTGTAAATCATGAAAAACATGTGCAGTGCAACATAGGCCCTCTTCCACATTCCCTCCAAATGTCTTCCAAATTTTGGTACCGCAGCACCTCAAAGACCCTGAAAAAAGTCTGCAATGACCTCCCAAAACCACCTGCTTAGGCTCACTCCTCAAACCCACCTCACCCCTGCCCACTTTGGCAGAGTGGAATGGTTTAGGATTAGGATTGATGACAGACTAGTACAATGGGTCTGGTCCACAAGATTTGATACCAAAATACCCCATGAAGCTGTCTATATACTTCCTTAATGTCAATGAAGTCCACTCCCACAAACCATGAGAAACCCAGATTCGGCACAAACAACAAGAGATGTGGAACGCCCTACCAACACACAGAACCATTTACTCCTTCAAAACTGCCCTCAAATATATTATCAGCTAAAATTCAAAACCCTTATTCTGCCTTTCCCATTTCAACATATTTGTTTCTTTTCCTGTTTACCACTATGATATCCTGCTTTTGGCTCTACAGAAACGAATATTTGTAATGTTTTTGTAAACAAGTAGAAATGTCTATTGTGTCGTCACACTCGGTTAACAGCTACTGACTTGTGCTTGCAAGTCTCTAAACTGTTAATAGTAATCACTAATCAATGATTCAATCAATCACTTACTGCACTTGCCTGTATCATCATCATCATCATCATCTTGGCAGCAGCATCAGCACCACTCTGATCTGACCGGCAGCGGCAGCAGCAGAGTGGATTCAAACCGCTGCTCTACCATTGGACAGGCCGGCGGAAGACGACTGGAAGGAAACGGTGCCATCTTGTTTGTTTGAGTGGGAAGAGGCAGGCGCAGCGCAGGGAGGAGAGGGGGAGAGGAGGAGGAGGAGGGAGGAGAAATAGCGGTTAATAAAAACAGCTGGCAAAACGGGAAAACCACAATAATCGCGCTTGGTGAGTCGATCGATGTATAGACCTTTGCACGGCCGCTCAGTTGACTGTCAGTCATTCATTCTGCATTTTGCGCGGAGCAAAACATCGGGCCGCCTCGTCATGCATTTTTCATTATTTATATATTATGCTTGAAAGCTGAATAATAATTGTCACCGGCAATCAATGATCAGATCGTCAGTACCGTCTTTCATCTTTTTCATTGGTGCGATTTCTATTAAACAGTGCTTCCATTTTGCTACGACAACAACCTATAATGCGGTTTTTGGTCGTTTTTGTGACGTCTAGCATCTACTGTAGAATACAGAGAAATCATGGATCAGTTGTTGCGACGGTCCCGTTTCTTTGCTGAATCTGGAAGAAATGTAAAATGTTCCGCATACACTGTGACTATTCTCTGGCGTGTTTACTAACAAGCCATGTTTTTTCCGTGCAGTGGTTTAATTTGTTTAATTGATTTGTAGCGACCTCTGGAAATAATATCTCAGCTCTAGCATAGAATGATGTGCAGGCAAACCTAGCTGTCAGTGAAGCCCCAGCCCCGCCCCTTTCAGCAGCCATGCAGGGCATCAGATTTAGGAAAATGCCCTCATCCATGCACTTAGTTTATAATATGCTATAATCATATAGGCCCATGTATTCAAATCTGACCGTTTCGAATGCTGTTATATATTAAATATATTAAATGTATTATTATTTTATTTATTTTTAAAATTACATTGTCGTAAAACACACCTGTGAATCTCCAGAAGTTGCTCATAAACACCCTTTCATTCATTCACTTCGCCCCTCACTTTTTGGGGTCCCAAAGTAAAATCCTCAATTTTCAGCATACCTGGGTGTACAAAATCTGTAGTCTTGGCTTCTATTAGGTGTCATTGAAAAAAAACAGCTCCTTTCATTTCATAATGCCTTTGTTTTGGTTGTCCTGTTTCTCTCCTCCATCGTCCAGGCTTGGCGCCCAAGCTGCCACCTTCCCTTCGTTTGTGAGACGGAGCTGGGACCATGTTTTATGCCCACTTCGTCCTCAGCAAACGTGGGCCGCTGGCCAAGATCTGGCTGGCGGCCCACTGGGACAAGAAGCTGACCAAAGCCCACGTGTTTGAGTGCAACCTGGAGAGCAGTGTGGAGAGTATCATCTCACCTAAGGTAAGAAGAAGAAGAACCCAGCCAGCCCAGCACAAGGAATAATGAGCCCAACTTCATGTTCACATCGTCATTCAAACTTTATACAAGTAGTCTG
Source organism: Benthosema pterotum (assembly GCA_039105355.1). NCBI lineage: Eukaryota > Metazoa > Chordata > Actinopteri > Myctophiformes > Myctophidae > Benthosema > Benthosema pterotum. Next base: position 22,544,058 of record CM076970.1, on the reverse strand, counting down.
CTTGCCAGCCCATAGAGCCCCATTGTGAACTGTCATGGTCTCCACAAAGAATACCACTAACCCAGTGGCTCAAATTGGAGACCCCAACACAAAGGACCCCACACAAAGACCAGCAAAGTTTGAATTGTTTATATTTACATAACTTAATTTAATATTGGGAGAAAACAGACAATGAAACTTCAAGGTATTATTAGGCACATTTTCAACCAAAAATCCAAAAATATACTGTATACAGCTATATTTTTATTCCCCTCTACATTGCTTCTACTTTGATGCTGCAGCTGTTCCCCTGCAGACAGACTCTTGCCTTGTTCTGCAGACGGTCTAGAACTTTATTGCCAACAGATCATGTTGTCAAAGCATTTATCCGGCTCAGGACAAGGGCGGTGCTAGTGTGTCCACGGGAGGGGGGCTGTGTGGGGTGAGGTGGTGTTTTAGCCAATCACAAAATTCATAATGACAGGGATTAAAGTAAAAAAAAATCTTGAGACTGAAAATGATCTTTTGCAAATAAGCACTGAGCTAATTAAATGGCCCCTGTGAAATCCTCAGGACTGAAACCAGTACCCAGTACTGAGAACTTTAATCCCTGTAATGAGCCAATAGAGTGGAGGAGAGGTGGAGTTACATTCAATCCGTTTATAAACACAGCGTTTGTACACACTAAAGTTGTCTATATTACCTTTAATGCAAAGGCTTTACCAAAATCTTTACAAAATTTACGATACTACTTTACAAAATAATCCAACCCATTCCCGGACTCCTAGCAACCACCTTGTCCTTGTAGATACGGGAAGCAAACTGTAGAAGGCATGTCTTTCATTATTTTTTGTCACAGGTTATGAAGGATAACTTTATTTCTACTGGGAGCGCACACTCTTCCTACACATCCTTCCTACAGAAACCTCATCAAATGAGACAGGAGGACAGAAATGTTGTTGGTTTCATGCTCTATTCTGTCCTTCTAGGTGAAGATGGCCCTGCGCACATCGGGTCATCTGCTCCTGGGGGTGGTGAGGATCTACCACAGGAAGGCCAAGTACCTGCTGGCTGACTGCAACGAGGCCTTCATCAAAATCAAGATGGCCTTCCGACCAGGTACGGTACATCTGGCAACATGATAAGAGATGTACTGTGTAGTGTGTGCTCTCCAATTGTAATGTCCACATTGTTAAAATATGGTGTTGTGCATTGGTGATTGTAAGCTGGTAGCTGCCAATACTGTATGTATACAGACAGGGTGTTACAAACAGAGGTGCCTGAACTGACAACTCATCTGTCTTGTCTTTTAGTTGCTGAATATGGAGTTAATTTTAAGATTATAGCCACTGTGAGGCTGTGAATGCAAGCCTGTACATCTGTCCACCAGAGGGTGCTGCAGCTCAACTCTCTGGACAGCTCTTAGTTTTACTTGCCAAAATGTGAACCTGGACATTTTGAGAACCCTAAAGTTTAATGCTAGAAATGTTGAGAATGAGTCAGCATTTAAAACTGCTGGATGCTAACTTGCATAATAATGTAACCACACAATTAACAAGCTATATAATCCACTCCTGAATCCATTCAAAACAGTAGTTTTGCACAAACAACACACAGTGGGATAAAAACAGTCATCATCACAAGGTCAGCACATTAAGGGCAAGATATGGGGACAGTTCTAGCAGTAGACTTCAGGGTACACAAAATGTCCGGGTTCACAATGGTGCTCTATGGGGGTAGCAAGTGTACTGAAATGTTTTGATTATCCTAAGCCGTCCCATCTTCACTGTGTTGCAACTGTAGGTGTGGTTGATCTCCCAGAGGAGAACAGAGAAGCAGCATACAACGCCATCACTCTACCTGAAGAGTTCCATGACTTTGACCAGCCACTACCTGACCTGGAGTGAGTATTTAGGCTTAGTCATACTCCAGTTTTAGGTGATAAGGTGACCCCTGAAACAGTGTTTAGAGATGTGTTTGGGATACATTGTTAGATTGTAGATTAGCTACCGGTACTTTCAAATAGCCAAAATGATGATGGACTGAAGTATTTAATGTATGTTTTGTAATAATAGTCAACATAACTAGTAATTACATTTTCAACCAAACAAATGGCTAAAAGTTACAATATTTGCCTCTGAGATGAATGGAAAAATGAGATCAATTAAAGTAAGTACACATGTAATTAGTTACTTATTAAGTTACCACCACTGGTGTTGGTGCAGCAGAATGGAGTATAAGTGATATCTCTCTACCACAGTGACATCGATGTGGCAGCACAGTTCACTCTGAACCAGAGCCGGGTGGAGGAGATCACCATGAGGGAGGAGGTGGGGAACCTCAGTCTGCTGCAAGACACCGACTTTGGTAAGCATCTCCTCTCTCAACTTTCAAATGCTTCCGTCACACCGTCTGGAGCGACGGAAGCTCCAATCACGAGTAAGCGATAAATCGGAAGTGAAGCCTCCTCACTGCTTCTCTTTCGTCTCTACTGATGCGCAAATTCATCCCAATACATCCCCATCCAAGCATTGTATAGAGCATCCAGAGATTGTGGAGATCGTTTTTATGGCTACGCAAGACTACCTGTCTCCTCTCACCTCACCTCACCTCTTCTCCTCCTCCTGTTGCATCACCCACATCCTTATCCGTTCTTTTGTGGCAAAAATCCATATGATGACTTAAGGATTAAGGTTGGCAAACATGCCTTATGGTTGGCGAACATGTAACTTGTAGATTGGCTACTGTTGCTTAATGAAATAGCCCCAGAAAAGGAAAGCAACCATGCTTCACCACGTGCTTCATATCACAAAGCAGAATGTGACATTCTGTATATTGTAAAGCAGCATATTGTAAAGCAGGCAGAGTATAAACACGCATTCATTGTCCCCTTGTGCAGCCGACTTTGGGATGGACGACCGGGAGATGATGCGGGAGGAGAGTGCGTTTGAGGTGGACATCATGGGGGCGTCGGCATCCAACCTGCTGCTGGAGGCGGAGCCTGGCGGAGCCAACCAGCTGACTGACAAGTCCAACCACCTGGAGTACGACGACCAGTACAAAGACGACTTTGGAGACAACCCAATGGAGAGCACTGAGGGAGGCATGCTGGGTAATTACTGAAGGCCTATTCCTTTAGGTGATGAGTTGACCGTTGAAACAGCCGTTAGTAAATGTAGAGAGAGGTGTTTGGTTGGCTTGTGGTCTGTGTTAGAGAGTGTCCTACCCTGAACCCGAGAGGGGAGGGTCGGGCCCCAAAGCCTTTGGGTCGGGACCTTCCTGCTTAGCACTCAGCATCAATCGCTGGGATCATGAACAGGTTTTGCTTACAATAATGTGTGACAAAATAATCTGAGGACCAGTACAAGGTTTCACCCTGACAGTGCTGGTATGGAAGTTGTAATAATAACTGTCATGTCATCAATTAACTAGTGCGAATTATCACCTAGTGGGGAATGTGAATCAACGTTGAGAGCTGTTTCATATGCAGGTGACTCACCTGTTGTTGCGTATATGCTGTCCCCCACAGTGGACAAGCTGCTGAGCAACGAGGATGGAGGAGGCATCTTCGACGACCCTCCTGCCATCACAGAGAGCGTGCTGATGCCACAGGATCACGGAGACGACGAGGACGACTTTGATGCGCTGTCAGGTACACATGCTGCGCGGTTTACCCCGTCGGTCACAGCCTGAAAAAATAAAACATTGTTTGTGTTAGCTCTAAGTGTGTTGTCCCTGCTGTGTTGCAGCAAATTACTTTGTACTGGGGGAACCTCCTCAAAACGTGAGGAGGAAAACCACTGAGTTGTTTGTGTTCTGTTGTGTTCTGTTTGTGTGTGTGTGTGTGTGTGTGTGTGTGTGTGTGTGTGTGTGTGTGTGTGTGTGTGTGTGTGTGTGTGTGTGTTTAGCGGGAGCTCCAGACAGTCCAGACTCTGGCCCAACAGAGCCTCCACCAGCCATGACTGACCAGACAGAACAGACCACACTGGTTCCCAACGAAGAGGAGGCCTTTGCACTGGAGCCCATCGACATCACAGGTCTGTGAGCCACCTTTAAAATGAGCATATTCCAGGGATATCAGTCTAGTCCCAACGTAGCAATGCAGTAGCTTTTCATTTGGCTTGGATGTCTAGTGTATATTATTATTAGATTCAGCAGACAGTTCACATCGTTGTGTTATTCCCACCCACACAGTGAAGGAGACGAAGGCGAAGCGCAAGAGGAAGCTGATCGTGGACAGTGTGAAGGAGCTGGACAGCAAGACGATCCGCGCGCAGCTGTCTGACTACTCGGACATCGTCACCACGCTGGACCTGGCCCCGCCCACCAAGAAGCTGATGATGTGGAAGGAGACAGGAGGCGTGGAGAAGCTCTTCTCTCTGCCCGCACAGCCGCTGTGGAACGGCAGGCTGCTCAAGGTCAGTAACACACTAATTAAGACACCAGAGTGATGCACAATACCAGCTGAAAGGTTAATGTTAAAATCAGTTCATTTAAGTACGTAGCTTTGAATCAGAGCCACACGCAGGAATGCGCACCTTGCATTTGGGAGTGGGAAATGTTTGTTTTTGGCAATGTGATTGCTTTCATTGATTCATTGCTTTCACTCTTCCATTGAATCTGTCCCTCCCTATTAGATGTTCACACGATGCCTGACACCACTGGTCCCAGACGAGCTGAGGAAGAGGAGAAAAGGCGGTGAAGCAGACAGCCTGGACGAGTTCCTCAAGGACCTGGAGAACCCTGACGTACCCCGAGAGGAGAACCAGCAGCAGAGAGACGTCATCGGTAAGATGCGAGAGAGAGAGAGGGAGAGAGAGTGAGAGAGAGAGTGTATAGTGGACCTTCTTGGTATTGTCAGAATCAGAATTGATGCATACCCATTTGACATTCCTTTTCGAAAAAAAAACAGACCAGACCATCATGGAGGAGCCTAGTGTCCTGCAGGCTTCGGCGATGGAGGGAAGCAGAACCACCCTGGACGAGTCGGCCATGCCCCCTCCGTCCACCCAGCGGGGTGTCAAACGCAAGGCCCAGGAAGGAGAGCCCGCCCTGCCCGTAAGCACAGTCACAAGCTTCCATTCCCCCCATACATCTCGCTGCATTTACACCACAACCCATTGTTAGTTCTCAGACAGGGTACAGAACGAATTGAGCGTCATCCTCTCCTTCGCGTTGTCATCTTGATTAACCATTTCTAAATGAAAAATGATTCAAAGATTTGCGCTACATTTTCACCATTTTTCAAAAATGTCAGATCTAGAAGCTCAAAGCGCGCCACCAAGTGGCGCGCTTTGAGCTTCTATATCTGACATTTTTCAATAGCCAATGATACTGAGTAATGCTAAGTAACCTAATGCTAATAATCATGCCAAACTGGCCCAATACAGTAATTCTTTTTTCATATTACCACTCTTATGGCCAATACGGAAGAAATATAGACAAGCCGTTGGCTGGAGAACATTCTCTCTATATGTCTCCTGCTGCCCGTCCAGATGGGTGCTCTGGACCAGTCTCAGCCACAGCAGCTGGAGGCCAGCTCGTCAGCGGCTCCCCCAGAGCAGCTGGAGACCTCGGCCGTGGACCTGCCTCCAGAGGCCAACGCCAGCACCACCAACATGAGCCAGATGTTCGAGATGGAGATGCTGGACAAGGTCAAGGAGAAGAAGCCGGACGACGATTCAGACGACGAGGTCGGGGACGTGACGTGTCATCCGTGCATTTGCTTTGATTTTTTTTTTTTTTTACAGTATTGCTTTCCATTAGATGTTTAAAGGGGAATTCCACCCATTTTCAACATTTTTTCTGAGAGTGTACAAATGCAACCAAATGCAACCATGGTTGCATTTGTACGCTCCATTTGTGCGCTCTCAGAAAAGAAGCGTCTAAAGAAATCCATTAACATGGGGAAAATGCATCTTCAAGATGTTTCACCATGTTAATGATTTTCTTCAGACCTCCATTTCTTGGGAACACAGAATGGGGAAACTTTTTATCATGTCCACCCAGCACCTCTAGGGCATACTAATGACATATTAGAATGTCAAAAATGGGTGGAGTTCCCCTTTAAAGACAGCTTTGTCTCTCCCAGGAAGCAGAAGGACAGACAGGAGACCAGGACCAGGAGGAGAGGCGCTGGAACAAGAGGACCCAGCAGATGCTCCATGGCCTTCAGGTAAGGTTACATCATGCCCCATTTCCTACCTGGCCATCGTGTCAAGATGCTGAACCCCAAATTGCACCAAATGTGGTGGTGCCTCGCATGGTTTCTGCCGCAATCGGTGTGTGAATAATGGTGTATTCTATTCTGAGCTGCTCATGTTGGAGAAAATCACGGCACTCCATCTTTAACTGTCCTCTCTTCTATATCCAGAGGGTGATGGCCAAGACGGGTGCAGAGTCCCTCGGCCTGCTGGACCTATGCAAGGACAACAACAAGAAACAGGCGGCCGCCAAGTTCTACAGCTTCTTGGTCCTGAAGAAGCAGCAAGCCATCGAGCTCACCCAGGAAGGGCCCTACAGTGACATCATCGCCACACCCGGACCCCGATTCCACATCATCTAGAGACGCTCCGCTCAACCACTCGCCCCATAAGGAAAACATCTTCTTGTAGGTCAACTCAGACATTACCTCCAATGGGTTCCCCTTCTTCCCATTATCAAAGATTTCCAGTGGAATTGAGATTGGAATAAACAAAGAAATTGATCTATTATTACCTCATAGTAGTCAAGGTATTATTAATAGATGCGTTTTGTCATAGAACAAACCCTCATGGCTCATAATAATTGTCTCACAATAGCCAGGGCCCAGGAGTTCAAACTATTGAACCCCTGTCTGAACAGATCAGATTTGGAAATCCTATATTTTCTTGTTATTCAGGATCAGACAAGCCAGACAACAGCAGAAGAAGAGAGCCTGAACATACAGCAATTTTATAATTTATTCATACTGTTATACCACCTATTTGGTTGAATACACTGTTCTGAGAGGATGGCAAGAGCACTATGCATAAGCGGCAAATTTTATCAACCATAAAAGTAGTTTATGTATTGTTTCAAATGACCATCTTATTTACTTGAATACATACATAATGTGTTTAAATTAATTGTTAAGTTAAGTATATGTTTGCTACGATAATCAACTGCAAATCCAGCCCGATGTTAGGATCAATCTAATGCATTTATTTCTCTTCTCCAATCTGATCCCAATATTGTTTTGGTTTCAAAACATAGTCCATATTGTACAGCCGAGTGCTCCTAAACCAAATATTTGATTTTTAAACCCACAAAAATTCATATCTGATCCCATCAAAAATGGGTTATAGGTTTTAAACTCCTGGGCCCAGACAATTCATAATATGTGATGTTATAGAAAGGACATTAAGACCAAAATTAATAAATAAACCTGACCTTTTCTTTCACTTAGTTACAATATTTACAGTATTTCAGATCCTTCATCTCTGGAATTTATGAATGAATCTAAGATGGTGGGTCTGACCACGTTATACTAGGCTCATATCAACCACAAACCTCATTTTCAGGATAAACTTAATTGCTTATGGATGGTTACAGAAAATGTAAAATAAATTCGAAACATGGTGAGGCAACCAAACTCAATATCAAGTTTTAGGACTACAAACTGCAGCACTTTTCCCAAACCCAAAAGAAACAACTACTGTTTGCCGAAACAGCCAGTGTAGAAACAACTACACTGGCTGTTTGTATCATTTTCTTTTGGTTGTTGTTTGTATATGTGTATTCTTACAATATGTACTTTTAGGTATCATTTTTGAATTACTGTGGTTTTGTTTTAATGTGATGAGACATGGCGCCTCAGCAACACGTTTTGTGGTAAGATAATAATACTAATGCATAAAATAATTCATTCAACTGAAGGATAAATTAATTTGCCACCCGCTGCTGGTAAAAAACAAACGAAACATCTACAGTATATATATTATACATATTAGCCAACAGGAGCATGTTGTGTATTTCACCCAGCATCTGCAACATAGGTTTTGCTGAAAAGGTAGTGATTTGCAAATTCCACCAGCAATTTCTTGGTTTACCAAACATACTGTAGTAGTGTCACCGCCTCAAGCTCCATATAAGAGCCGAATTGTTTTTGTTTCGTTATTGTCTGTTTATGCCACCCCAAGAATCGATGTAACTACAAAATGGGTCTCTGTAGTTGGAGTATAAGCTATCATAGTTGCATGCTCCGTTTTGAAATGTTTTATATTAGGGAATAAGCTACTCCAGGAACTGCATTTTATACCATTACTGTTAGAATCCCCTTTGACCTCAATCCAAGTTTCATTCTGTGACACGTCTTATCTGATAGCCCTTACAGAGAGGTTTTACAGCTGGACTTACTGAAACCATGTTTTGAAATGTAGGACACCTCTATTCTACGGGTGTAAATTGTATTATCCTTGACTGTAAAACTGCTGTTGTGCATTAAACATTCAGCAAGTTCAGCATATATATTTATAAATTATTTAAGAAAACAAAATGCGTTTTTATAATAAAGAATGACATAGCACCACTATATACGGTACACATTTAAGTCTGAGAGCACATGTATGCGTTGTTTGGACTCTAAACCGATTTTAAAAAGGAATCTAAGCTATAGCTTGTCATACATACTGCACAAATCAGTTAAAGACATATGCGGCTCATTCAAGCAACACCTTTTATCTCTGTCCCCTTTTCCAAAGACAGCTGAATGCATTGTTTTATATATATAGATATCATTTTCCCCTTTGAAATTGTATATCATGTAATGTTCCAGTGCATCTTATATTTTAAAATATGTGCCTGTAAACTTGCTTTTTTATTTTGTATAAAATACAAGTACAAATGTAGTGTAGATACATATGGGGGTGTAAAAATGTTTAATGTCAAAGTGTTATGAAGCCTGTTAGCCCCAACAACTGTTATGGAACCTTTTTTTAAAATAAAACAAATACTATCTCGACCAGTAATCTGTGACTATCAGCAAATTGCTTTCATATGCTGCAAACTACTGTGGAAATGAAAATATCAGGATATGGATTGCATTTATGGTCTAATCAGTAATTACACGATGTACTGTAGGTAGGGCTATCTATACTGTACATTTTAGGCTTTAAATATAAATGTGTAGCTGCTTTCACATAGAAGTCTCTGGTCGCCTGGTAGGTACAGTATATTAGGGATTTGTCGTGGGTACAGCGGCCGTATCCTCCCCTCCTCCCTCCACCTTCTTATTCTTATGGCGTTTCCGTTTACTCTTCTCTCCCTCTGTCTTCTTTGGCGGCGTGGGCAGTCCTTTCTTTTTCTTCTTCAGACAGCTCAGAGGGTTGGGGTTGCTCTGTTTCCTCTTGTGCCCTCTCTTGCCCCGCCGCTCTCCCTTCTGGCCGAGGATGCCCTGTTCCTCCTTCAGGGTGCGGATGCTCTGCTGCTGCGCCGGGCTGACCAGCTCTCCCATCTGGATCTTCTGGACCTGGTCCAGAGACACCTTGCTGGGCTTGTCCAGGACCATGGTGTTGAGGATGATGTATAGCAGAGGCACGCCGGGGATCATCTTCAAGCGCTCTGTGACCTTGTAGTCCTGCATGTTGACCCAGTCGTTAGTTCAGTTGATTTGTAGTGCTTTGGAACAAATGCTTATTGGCTTTGCTAAAAGAACCCTCAGCCTCAACATACTGTGCCGCAATGTGAACACGGCTTAAAACAAGGCGGCCAACCTTTATGCTGATACATTTCTAGCACATGTTAACTAATGGGACTCTGGATCTCTGGGACTTCAAAAGGCATTGTTTGGCCCAGTGGATAATGGGAAATTTTGATTTGGAAAAAACAAAAATGCTACTCAAATATTGATATTGAAATTAAAAGTGTTATAATAGAGGACAAATACCTAAAATAAAAACATACTGCAAGTACCTAATTTATACCCACAAGTGTATTCTCTCATTTCCCTAAAGAAAATGTGTTATATTTGCGAACACAGTGAGCTACTTACAATGTAAGCCAGGCCAATATGTCTGTGCGTCTAACTGACTTTTTGGTTAAGACACGCACAAAGAAAGAAAGTTCTTCATATCCTCCAAGCACTAAGGAGGATAAACCCTTTGATTAACTGTAAAATGATACAAACCTGTGTTGCAACAAAGTAGTGGTGTGGGTTGGTGGTTCCTAGCATGGAGAGCAGGCACTGCGAGGCGGGGATGGGATCCTTGAGGTGATTACAGTTCCTGATTTGAAACCTCTGGAGGATCATTTTGGCTCCATACAGTTCCTTGCCCAGAGTTTCCAGTTCCTTCAGTGCACAACTGCAGTGCAGGAAATGAAATGAAAAAATATTGTTTAATAAACTTAAAAGCAGGAGGTGTTTGTTTGTTACTGAACAAACACTATATATCAGCATTGGCATATATTGCTTACTGCTTAGCATCAGAATAATTGAGAATATATAGCCATTTAACACTATTTTAACCTAGAAAAATCACGTAGTCTACTAGTAGACCTTTAGGCCATGTTTACCATGTAAGCATAAGTATACTGTATTTAATATGTGTACTGTATAATGTATAGTATACTCACTTGGTGGTGCAGAGTTGCACCTCTCCCATCAGGTATTTTGGCATTTGCTCCTTGATCTGGATCTTGTTCTTTAGTGCCGCTTGGCAAAATGTCCCGTCGATGAGAATTTGGAACGGTTCTCTGAAGTTAAAGTTGTATTTGTAGAAGCTTATGTTCTTCTTGGCTTGCTTTTGTCGTTTGATTTTCATGGCGCCTACTGGACTGCAACACTAGAATGCTAACTAACAGTCTAACAGACCTTATGGAGCTGGATGTAAGGAGTTTAAAAACTACTTTGAGCAAATTTGAATAGAAATAATGGTATTAAACGCAGTTGACACACAACATCACAACTCTATTCCAGCATGGCTGCAAGTAAACATCCAACATGGCGCTGCTGATGTGCCCTTGCTATTGAGTCCGGACGGAAACACAGCTTGAGATGATTGTTCCAACCCATCGTTTATTTTATTTATTATATGGCCCATTATTTTTTATTATTTATTCAATCAAGATGTCTTCTCTGGATGCCACTTAAATTTGTACGTACCATTACAGAGCAGTTCGTGTTTTACTGTGGTGCGGTTTGGTATAGCTGATGCATTATATTATATATTATTGATTTAATTGATTCATTGATTGTGATCTCGTTTAGTGTGTTGTTGATATGGCCATTCCAGAATGCTAATTCCCGCGTACAGTACAGATCAGTACACTAACTGACTCTTTGGTTAAGTAGTTTTCTACTTACAAATCGTCAAACAAGACTCACATCGCAGTTCGGTTGTTTTCAGTGGAAACGGAAGTGCTTGCGACGCTTCGCTTTTAGTCTCGCGTGGCCAGACTGTTGCCATTCATTGATGGTGGAATACAGAATTTAGAATATAAACAGGGCTACGCAAACTCAGAGCACTTCATAGGGCCAGTCCCATGGCTGCTCTTCTACATAGACTTCTATTGAGAATGGAGTGAGCAACAGAGAGCAACTGGGGACAAGCACTGGACCGGAAGTAGGCAGAAATGCACTGGGCTCAGTAACCAGTCTCAGTAAACCCAGTAAACACCCTCCCTTGTAGATCGTTTTGCTGTAATAGTACAACATACACATTCAAGAGACTACTTTAAATCAGATGGCATATTGCATACATGCTCTTATTTGCGCTCCCCTAGTTGAAAATAATGTACTTCCAACTCCCATTTGACCCTTTCGGGCTGCATGATGAACAGCGCTCGAGCGCTCGGTTTCTGACCCCCTCAATGTCGCAAGGCTTCTAATAGACGGCTCTGGTGGAACAGTTCAGAGCCTTCTAGTAGGAGAGTTACGATATTGAGGGGTCAGAAAGCAGAGCAGAGCACCGTGCACGAGACTACAGAGATTCGTCTATGAGTGCAGTCCCAGTCCTAACTGTCATTGGGAGTACATTGTTTTCAACGAAAACGGCGCAATAAGAGCTATTTTAGGTACGTATGCAAAAAGACAACTGTTTTAAAGTATTGTTCAGTCACGGCTAGAGTCTCTGTAATGTTTATGTTGTAGTAGTATTATTAAAGAACAACTAAAATAAAGTCATTAAAGCTGGATTAAATAACTGATTAAATAACTTTCTGCATACTCCTACCCCCCGCTGTTATCGCGAGAATCTTAGCTTTTCAGTGAATTCTCGCGATATCGCCTGCTTTGAAACCAGTTTCAATCAGCACTAATACTTTCAAGACGTCAATATAATGATATACTATTTGCAAATCATGTGACAAAGTATTCGAAATCAACCTCCAGAAGGCATTCTTTAATTTGCCTGCATCGATAGTTTGTTTACGAGGTCACCGCCAACAATACATGTTGTTTTCGTGCCTTCTTTGCTGGTCCCTGATTAAATCCATAGAGTCCCATTCATATTCATCGACTTCCGGTTTTCCGAGTGCACTCAAACGGCTTTTACATCAGCGCTGCTGCTCCTCCAGCACCGCCATTGCCCTGACGCACAGGAGTGAACGGGAATATCGCAACTCTCCCCTAGAAGGCTCTGGTGGAACAGTTGTCTGGCTGCGCGAGACTCGTTGACGGTTGACAGACAGTCACAGTAGACCGAGTAGGGTGACAGCAGTGACAGCAGAGACGTCTAGTGGGTGTCGCGGTGGAGCTCAGGAGGTCTATAGTAGGTGGGCCGCATTTCTTCTCCCCCCACCCATACGACAACAACACACACAGGGCTACTAGGCAGCTATGGCGGCCGCAGATCCCCGGTCCTCGAGTGACGGCGGTGGACCGGCCAGCCGGGAGAGCGACAGCAGCGGTGGTGGTCCGGGACCGGGAGGAGGAGGCAGCGGCCCGGGAGGAGAGGGCGGCGAGCAACGGGAACGCGACCGGGCCACGTTTGAATGCAACATTTGTTTGGATTCGGCAAGGGACGCTGTCATCAGCTTGTGCGGCCACTTGTTCTGGTACGAACCCCGGATCATGTCAATACCTGCTTTCGTTTTACCCGTCTCTGGGGTGGGTACAAATGTTGGATCACACGAAAGCAGCGATCTGTGCTGTTTTGTGGCTTTATTTGTCTCTAATCCACTTTAATTTGAAAGGTCCCCTAGATAATAGGCTGTCTTGTATGCATACTGCATAGGCTTGTGTGTTAGACTTAGACAAGATGGCCAACTAACTGGTTTGGATTGCCCGAGGTGCACACTGATGTAACTAACTACGATGATGACGGTTGTTTATTACAGCATCTGAAGATTTTCTCGTCTGAGATGTATTAGTTATTGTTTATTTTGAATGCTAGTGGGGCACAACTTTGTCCAAAGACATGATCAGAACGTTCACCAACAACAAACTTGAAGGATCATACACATACACATACCTGTACCTGGCGGGCTGGATTTCTGTGAAACATATACACTATACATACACTATGCAGAACAGGTTGTACAGTAGATATTTCCCCTATTGTTGCTATGCAGCTTGTGCTCTGGCCTGAAAATGCTCCAGCCTCCCTCACAATTGCCTACTACAACTTACATTTGTTTGCAAATAACCCCAGTGAGCCTAATTAATCAAGCTTGACCTTAAAGGGTTGGTTCAGAATTTTGGATTTAAAGGGACACTTCACCTCTTTTGCATCCAGATCTTATTTGAATTATGTTTGGGATAAACACTTTCCTGGGGGGTTTATGTGGATAATCTGTGTTTTTAGATATTCCAGCATGTCAAAGTGTGTTTATGAGCTCCATGATGTCATGGGCACTGAGCCCACTTCCACCTCCTCCTATTCACAATGAGGAGCAGTGCACCAAAGCATTATGTGAATTGTAGTCATGGAAGGAAGGGAGTCCAGTGCCCATTGATGGAGATCAAATAGGTAAAAAAAATAAAAAAAAATCATTGATTGCCTGAGTCGAGTCCTGTGGTAGGAGTTCTGCGTTGGTTCTGGTGAAAAGTATTTCCACAAAACTAGTCTAGTGTCATTTGTATTGTTGACCTATTTCTACAATATAGTGTACCGTAATTGCAAATTTGGTTTAACATTGATCCCTCTGTCAAGTGGAACTCTGTTTTTTGTTGGTAACATAGTGATAGTGGAACTGGACACAACAAAATAGTACAAGTATCTAATTTCCAAGTATAGCTTTAATTCCAAAAATCTGAATCAAGACATTAAAAGTATTTTCTCACAAATAACAAACAACTCATGCAGGCCATGTCAACAGTGTCTCATTCATGCAATTTTGTGCTGTTTACTGACTGGCTCCAGAGACTATCACCAATGTGGTTCAGCTAATGTGAGATTAGGGCCATGAGTGTAGGATTGGGGTTAAACCTGTGTAGGCATTACTTTGAGATCCATAACATAGAATTCTCACCCACTTGTAGTAAACAATCGCTATTCAATTAGCAAATAATGACTTTGTGGTCAAAGATGTGTGATTTTCTCTGGGCCCCTTGCTAAAGTAGATTAAGTGAGTGGAAATGCACAGATGGGATAGTGATGACTGTTTCTAGCTGGGCAGCTGGGCTACACTTGGCCTGGAGGGCTGTGTGTATACTGTATTTACGCTAAAAATATATATTAAGTGAGAAGTTAATCTAGGAGGGTTAGCATGGTTTATGCCTGTCTCAAGTAGTTGGTGGTTACAATTATTTATATTTAATTCTATTTGAACCAAAAAGTTCTCACGGGCGACATCTATTTAACAAATGGCCAGTAGACATACATTACACTGGTTTGGTTATGGATAATAGACTATTTTAGACTACCGGTAAATTAAATGATAATAGTTTGTTTAACTTATCATTTATTATGTTATGTTGTCTGAATCTAGGATTGTGCCCCCTATTAAAAGGAGTGATTCTTATTCATTCAATTATTCATCTTGCATAATTGGGAGGGACTGTGAAATCTACGGTCACGGTAGTTAAAATGGAAGTTTGTCATTTTACAGAGACTGTAAGGTGAATAATAGGCGACATGTTAAATCAGAGTTGAATGGCTTGATATGCCAGCTCAGCCCCTCTTTTGTTAAAAGCTGTTTTTCATCCAAAGGAATGCAATTCTCAGCAGTAGATTTGATAGTTGGTATTAGGCCATTATACACGTGCGAGGCATGCTCACAACATGTTTGGCTTTAGACTGAAAACGATACCTACATTAAGTGTCGGTTTAGGTCAGATGGTTACCGTCTTTACAGTGTTGCTGCATGAGAGTCGTCTTAGTCACCCAGAGAGAGGAACATTTCATCAGTTATGAGTCAAATGTTTCCCTAATTAGTCCTGCTTCGTCCCAAAATATGTGCAGTTCTCTGGAGGCTTATGTTAGGGCACATGAGCAATTCCTGACACTATGACCTACGAGCACAACAAAGCCAAACATTTACCACCGTTTTCATCATGTGATCATGTCGGGCTTATTCTCATGAAAGTACCAGTAACAACAACATGACTATACATTTGCTATCACGTTTAAGATCTCTACTTTCAGCATTCTTTAGTCTTTTTTACTTCATAATTAAGTTGCTACAAACGTGAAAGGCTTAGGAAACGGAAGTCAATTTCTTTTACATTTCGATCGATAGGTTCTAGGTTAACAAGCATTGCTGCTCAGCGGAAATGGAAATAAAAAAATAAGCTCTAAAGATATTTTTAAATATATTTTTCTGAGCAGAAATGACAAACAAATTACTCAGTGCCAGACTATATACGCTAGCTTATATACTATACTATATATACAGACTATACGCTAGAGATTGTGTAATAGTTGTCTGGGCTGTGCGAGACTACAGTAATTCTAAAGCAGAACACAGGCCAAGTAGAAGCTACCTAGAATTGTTCTTCCAGGTGTGAAATTAACTCTAGCCCCCTCATACAAACGCTGTTAAATATTAACCGAGCTGTGAGACAACCCAACCACCTTTTTTGGGTAAACAAAACCAGAAATTATTCAGAGGTCTTGTTGTACAAATCACTTTTGGCTTGTAAAGACCTGGAAGTAGCGGCTGGTACATTTTGGTACCTGTGAGCTTCTTGTGTCGAAAAGATAACCAAGGGTCCCATAAGGGCCTCGCATGGCTTTTGCATTAAACCACATTTAATCCACATGTTGGACATTCACTGAAAATAGCAGCTCTACAAGCTCACAATGCATAACACAGTGCCAGCAACACATATGCGTATAGCCTTGTACAAGTGAGCTATATATATATATATATATATATATATATATATATATATACTTTTGAGCCTGTTCAAAAGTTGTCATAGGGTTTAAAAAAGGAATAGAAGGGGGCACCTCTCTCACCTGACAGCTAGGCCCTGAGTTCGATTCCCGCTAGGGGCGCTGTGGGTGCTGCCGGTGTGTCTGCTCCTCTGTATCATCAGTGCCCATACCCAAGGCATGCTTGGTGAAAAGGGCTTTCTGTGTGGAGTTTGCATGTTCACCCCATGTGCCCTAGGGTAGATAACCTCACAAAAACATGTAGTAACCCTGGTCTCTAAACTACCTTCCTATGGCCAGCTGGGGTGCTTGATGGAATGGACAGGAAATGTTTGGAATAACGTGTTCTTCCACGCACTACCTCCAACCAGGGAAAATCCCACCTGTCAGGTGAAAAGAAGGCAGCTGGAACTCCTCATGCATTGAAGGAAGCAATAGGCCAGTCTGCTGCCTACGCTGGTTGGCAGAGGGTGTGTAGAGCCCAGGATCACATTAATTTGCCAGTACAAAATCATGAGATAAAGGAGGAACTTAGGTATAAAAACCTTTTTTCTGTGCATCATGCTACCATGTTGTCTCTGTTGCAATGATGTTCTTTAAAGCCAGCCAAACAATGTGGTTGATCTACACAACACCCTGCTCTCGCAGAATGCACTGAGCTGTCTGGCCACTAGCACACGCGAAGCAAAGGTGAGACTGCGCTAACGAGAGATGACAGATGGAGCCAATTAGCTGTAATGACAGAGAGCTAGAACGAGATGAATCACTCAGCCTTGTGTATATCATATTCGGTTAGGTGGTCTCGGGGGGCGGGGGGTTCGTCTACATTCTATCAGAGGCAAATCGATGGCCAAATTGGAATGTCATTACTATGTTATCACAACCAGCGGATGACTTCTAAGATAAGGGAGCTAATGTGATTTGTCTCATTAATTTATTATCTCTCACCTCTCCCCTCCCCTCCCCTCCTCTCTCGCTCTCTCCCTCTCGCTTCACTCTCACAGCTGGCCGTGTCTTCATCAGGTGAGACTTCACACAATGTTCTCACTCTGCAGCAGTGGTAAATATTAGCCATGGTGTGCAGCTTGTGTAGTGGTATCACAGAAGGTGATTGATTGAACACACTGTAGTGGAGAGACCACATCTGTTGACTGAGGGCTAGAATGCCCTTAAGGCCTCTGCGTGCTAACAATAACATCTCACCTCCTCTAACCTGTCTTGTTAATATATTTCTTAATATTAATGTGTGTATGGTCAGTTACACAGTGGGACCATTTTAAGGGCCATTCTCTTATGAGTGGTGCTGTAAGAGCTGTCAGGTAGACTCATGGAACCAGAAGCACTGCTATGGACTCCAGGGGTCATGTACTGTGAAGCAAGTCTCAACCTACACAAGATATCTGTTATCTGGAATCACTAAACCCAACAATAACCGTAATCATGCTACGATGGAAGTTGGTTGTCAACCCAGGATTTTCCTATTTGGCCAACAGCCATAAGTGTTTGAGCATATGATATAACCAAATACAAACACTAGCAGTTTTGACAGACAGCAGACTGGCATATTTCAAACAAAACTACAATAGCAAAAAAAAGCAACTGTGTGATTGTGTAACTAACTTGATAAGCTTGTTATCTGTTGGGTCTCAAGCTGTAGGTTGCAAGCAGTATCACAGCCGTTTCGCTGTTTTTTTTGTGTACTGATGATATCCTACAAGTATGGTCTCCGCGGCTATCCTAGAACTCTTGTGCTTTTAAGATACCTAACTCAAACTAAGCCTCTTTGAATTTTTTTTTTCTTTTACATTTGGCTTCCAGGTTTTCGACACGTGGGACTGGGTTTCAACATAAATAGAATAAAGCTTGCATACACCATAAAATAAAAATGTAAATGACCATGAATGTCTACATTTTCTGCATTAATTGATTGCTAGAAGGTGCTTTTATACACGTTGATCTTTATCATTATCACTACCGTGCAGCACGATTTGACCCACTATCATCAAAACCCAGGGTTAAACCCAAACTTCTGATGATGTGCATAGAAGACGGATTTCTGAAGATGGGTTGAAAAGTGGTCAAGTGATCGTTTTTAATAAGTGATTTTTAAAACTCTTTATAAGTCTAAGTTAATTGATATCTGCCTGTTCCATTCAGTGGCTAGAGACGCGGCCTAGCAGACAGCAGTGTCCTGTGTGTAAAGCAGGCATCAGCCGAGAGAAAGTCATCCCACTGTATGGCAGAGGAAGCTCCAGTCAAGAGGACCCCAGGTACTCTGCACAGCTACAGAAATAAACATCAGCTGGGTGTACTGTACACAGCAAAGCAGTGTTGCCAACTGCCAAAATCCAAAATGCACTAGAATTGGCTAGAGCAGTGGTTTTCAACCATTTTCATACCAGGGCCCACTATTTATTCTGCATTTTAGCCACGGACCACCATTTTAAGTTGAGTTTAGTCTCTCGGACTAAGGAGAAATAATTGGCAAAATGTTGATCAAATAGCAATTGTTCTACATTTTCTAAATGTGTAGATTTTGGAAAATTAGTTAATTCAGATGTTTAAATTTTCTCGTGAGAGCGTAAAAGGAAACCAAATGGACCTGTAGGGGTCCATTTGGTTTCATTTTACATTCTCAAGAGTTACAGATCTCTAAGGGTCCAGAGTACTCATCATAGGAGGACTATCATAGTAGCAAAAATGGTGAAAAACAAGGGTTTTATCTCTGGTGCCTGTCATCCAATTTCGCCCCAACTCACCAGCAAAAAAGCACCAGATTTTCTGCCAGGGGCTTTTCACTAATTTTGGTGGTGCTAGGGGCTCTGGAAAAAACGCTAAATATAGCTACAAATGTGCCAAGTTGGCAAAACTGAACCAAAGGGACCCATACAACTTTGTGGAAGAAAAAAAAGGAGGGGGGGGGGGGACTCACATTTGAATAAAAGTAGGTGCGACAGTGATACTATAATACACCTCTTTGTCTTCCAGGTTGAAAACTCCACCTCGGCCTCAGGGACAGAGAACAGAGCCAGAGAGTAGAGGCGGGGTGAGTTCTCCTCCATCTATCGATATCAGATAATTGCACCGACAGACTCGGCCAAAGCGCTTATCTGCTGTATGAGAAGGGGATATACAATCAATAATGTGTCCGCGTGATTTGTGTTTTCTTCATTTCAACAGCCGTTCCAGGGTTTCGGTGACACCGGCTTTCACATGTCTTTTGGCATTGGTGCATTCCCCTTTGGCTTCTTCACCACGGTCTTCAACACGAATGACCCTTTTCACAGGGCAGGTAAGCACAAAAACCCCACAAGAAAACAGGACTCACTGGTACGCGCTTCCAAAACAACTATGGAATGAACCATTTGCAAATCACACCTCGATCTTCCACCACAGTCTGAAAATACTTCAGACTCCCCATTTTAGCCAGAAACACAGGTGCTAGCCTCGCCAGACCTCACAGGCAAAAGTCAAAGTCACTTATTTTTATGTAGACATGGTCACATAGCACTCTACTGTGTATTAGGGGTGGGACGAGTCACTTACCTCACAATATGATGTCGATATTGTGGGTGCCAAATCAATTTATATTGTGATCTTAATTTTAATTATGTTGATTCAATTCAATATATTGTGATATTTTCCCACAAATTACTTATCATACGAGAACATTTTAAAACATTTCTAAACAATAACATGACCATGGTGTTGTTTAGAAATGAAACAACCATGAACATGAAAAGTTCAATCAACATTTTAAAGCAATTCAAAACATTATAGACCAATCCTACCCTTCAATGTAGCTAGATTTGATCTGACTGATCCTTATCTTGTCTTTCTGACATGATTGAATAAATGCATAAATGTTAAAAAAAAAAAACGATTTTGAGTCTGGCAATACGATATATTGGCATATCGATTTTTTTACCCACCCCTACTGTGTATACCTGTGCGTTCTTTGTACAGATATTCTACTGTTAGACAGATAGGTTATTATTTGATCCTTAATGACTATTTCTAATGTATTACCAGGTGTCATTCTTACTCTAAATTCTGGATTAAACTCTTGATTAAATGACTGTTAAATACCTCAGTTGTGGTACCCATTACGTGTATCCCCCATGACAGATCAGTATGCAGGTGATCACCAAGGCAACGTCAACCCCAACAACGGCAACAACTGGCAGGACTCCCTCTTCCTGTTTGTGGCCATCTTTTTCTTCTTCTGGCTCCTGAGTGTGTGAGAGGCAGCTGGTGGATAGCATGGCATGAAAACATGACGGACAGATGGGATAGATGGGCTAGGAAGAGATGAGCTTCAAAAAAAAAAAAAATCACACACACACATGCACACACACATACATAATGCAGTTATCTTTCCTCGCAGGTACTAAATGGGAGAGCATCAACAGTGTTTTACATGAGACTAGAGTGTTACATTGTCTCTCCTAGCAAAGGGAGGTTCATTCAAGGTTATGTTGTTCTGTGGTGTTAATTGCCTCGTCGATTTATGTTAATGGCAATAAAGTAGTCGGTACAAGGGGAGATTCGATATTCATAGTATTCAGTGACAGTCACAGATGTCTTGGTAGCAAACGGGTGATTGTAATCAAATTGCAGGTGATTTTAACTGTCGTTAAATGAAAATCATGGTGAATGAGCCGTGGTGCTGTGCCCACCATATAGTAGGCAGAACATGCCTTGAGAGTACTATGGATAGGATGCGTGAGTTCAAGCTCTGCATCGCCTCCTGTCCTCTGTAGTCTGTGTTAACTTGTGCAAAACCCCACATGGCAAAATAAGATCGCACACTCAACCAGCAGTGTTGGTACACCTGAAAACAAGGGTCTCAAAAAAAAGACGAATAATCATTGCAGTCTTTTCCTCTCTGTGCGCACTTGTAGATATAAAATACATGGTTTAGGGGACTCGTTTAGGACGTTTCACAATGGAAATGCAAGACTCGGTCTTGAAGGTGTCACTAGAGACAGTATTAAATACGTGGGATTGGTTCTTTAAGATAAACTAATAAATGAATTTGGTGTAGAGCTGTGTCACTGTAATGTCATAGAAGCATAGAAGAGCAGGGCTATAGGCAAGTCATCATTCAGGTCTGTGAACCAGAAAAGCAAACTGGGGGCTAATAAAAAATAAAACAGGGTAATGTGAATCCTGTGGAAACATGTAGTCATTGCTATAGCAACTTTTATTTTATTTTTTTCCCAAAAGGCCAAAGAGTAGCAGATCAACATGTACGATCTTGGGGGCGAAAAAAAAAAAACATATCTGGACGGTGTCCTGTTTACAATTTTCCTCTCGTGGTAATGATCAAAACCTTGCAGATTTTACGAATACGCAAGGATAAGTAGGACTTTTAACACAGATGGCTAGGTAGCGATAGTACACATGGTTATGCTTTTTATAATATTTGTCTTAACAAATACTGCCATTGCACTGTGAAGTCATTTATAGACAAGACCTACGTATCCTAACAAAACCAGATTGGACGGGGTGTTGGTGTTCTGTTGAGAGCCTGCGCTTCATTCTTTGTTCCTTTTCACTAGCCTATAGATGTACCTGTTAAGTAACTCTGTATGTCTTAAGCCTAACTTATACTTCATTTGTACAATACGGTCATGCAACAGTATAAAACTAGACTTTATACTCGATGGGATATTGCAGTTGAAAGTGTGAGGGTTTGCCCAGCTGCCATGTGTGCTCTGTACGGACTG
This sequence comes from Benthosema pterotum, assembly GCA_039105355.1. Classification (NCBI taxonomy): domain Eukaryota; kingdom Metazoa; phylum Chordata; class Actinopteri; order Myctophiformes; family Myctophidae; genus Benthosema; species Benthosema pterotum. The sequence goes on along the minus strand of CM076970.1, from coordinate 22,522,073 downwards.
TACAGGATTTCACACATGGAACATAGAAAGTAAAAGTCGATCCTTAACGTGCGCACCATAACGATATTAATTTACCGCCTAAGCTAATACCTGGTTGCGTGCCGGTGTTGTGCACTGAAAACAACAAGCTCGCAACGTTCGACGTGTTTGGTTTCAGCTGCACGCGACACTGACCGGTGGCGTAACCAAGTGAAACTCAGGCTTCTGCGGTCTGTGGGAGAACCCCAGGCAGAGTAGCTAGACAAAAGGTGCTACACGGTAATCAGTAATAACATGTAAGCAGAGTTGATAACGTGGGTTAGCATCCTTTTTAATCCTTAATGATGTAGTAGTTCCGCAACTTAACCTACATGAATGAAGTGCTACAGTTCAGTGAACTGCCACAGCGTGATAAAAATGAAATGGAGCACTCTTGTTTCTATTACGATTATTTTCCGTTTTGTTTTTTTGATTGATTTGATTTTTTTTCTTCCTGATTGTACTTTGTCCGTTTGTGTGTCTATGGGTGAGTGTGTGTATATATATATATTTGTATATATGAATATTGTAAATGCCATTTTTACTTCTTACTTTCTGAATGGATGGACTGCTTTGGGGAAATGAGACTGTGTTAAATGTGCAAGAAATGGCTAAATGAATTCCTTTCGAGCAAGCAACGATCTGACAAGTTCCCAACATGGCTTGGAGGTGTTCAAGCTGTTTGTGCCCTTCACACCTGGAAAATAATGCCCATAGCCACTTGCAAACAATTATGTCCCATATAATATGAGAACGTAACCCATTTAGACCTGGAACACCTGTACACTATATCTTTCAAGCTGGGAACACCTCTGTCTCAGAATATGGCCGATTTAACACATGAAATGCATCCCAACTGACCTCTTCAATGCAGCCACTTGTTGGGGGCAAATTCACTGTAGGATGACCAACCAAAAAGAAAAAAGCAGCAACATCGGTTAATGTTCCCACCAGTAGTCACATGTAACCACAGTGAAGCACATGAAATGGCTTAAAAGTCTTTGTATACGACACAAACGTAGTTCAGTTTATGGCTTCACTTGACAGGTGTTCCACGAAACTGGTCCTATTTAGTGTCAAACCCGCACTTTATCCAATATCATGCAATGGTGAGAGATGGCAAACAAGGGTCGTCTATGGCACAGACAGGACGAGCAATGGGGCTTGTCATTTCTTGCATACCATTGTCTGATCAAGCTACACGTTTGTATTATGAGGCTTTTTGTGACACTAAAAATGCCACCACGTCTCTCTCTTTTGGCAGATTAACATGAAGACATTGTGCAAAACCAAATTGGTGTAGGAGATTAATGAAACTGTCAGTGAGAGATGTCTTCAATCTGAATAAATAGATGTTTAATAAAATACACTTGTGATTTGTGTCTGTTCCACATCTCTACCATATGAATAACAAGCGCAGATGCATACTATCTCATTCTGTATTAAAAAAAATACATGTAACATCAGTGTCTGCACTACAGGCTTAGGCAAGTCAGATTTAACTTTATATTTGATATTGTGAGCTTGTAAATCTGTTCAAGCTGTTTGCTTGTTTATATGTAAAGAGACTATAATTCATTAATCGAACCAATGGCGATTTATCTAAGAACTAAAATCGATATGTTTGCCCATTAATCTCCCCTCACCAAAAGCAAGTTATAACAGCACTGGCACAAATCCAGTACGCAGCACAGTTGGTAATCTGTGGGGGGAACCAGCTGAATTATGTTGCTTTATCAAATTGGTGTACACACGCTGGAAATATCATTTTTCAAGATCATGGATTTCACAATGCCAGGCCAGACTTTCCGGTCTTAGCATTGCCAAACCCAGTTCCTGCTTACTGATGCATGTGTCTCTAGAGATGTCATCAGTAAACATCGGCTTTCTACCTCTGGCCTGTTTTGGGGCAGGATTGCAAAGAGAAGAGAAGATATAAGCTCATTGTCTGCTCTGTAGTGGCCGGCAAGCTGTCGGAACTAGTGAAGAAATGTGGGGAAGTTTGTTGTATATTCGTTTTATCGATGGGTGGCTCTTCCACAAGAGATTTTATGCTCTCGGAAGGCAGGTGTAAGCGCCATCCAACGGTTTATTTGACAATGTCCATGTCCCGGAGCCATAGAGTAGATTGGCTCAACAGCCGTCCTGAATATTTTTTACTAAGTTCCAACATCTTACTAGCTGGGATGACAAGATCTTTATGCACGTCATTGCGGGCCAAGTAGGCCATAGCCTCCACACACAGGAAACATCACATGCTCATTTCACAGTAGTTTAGGCTTTGTGTGTGGTTATTTCTAGAATTAGTAATAAGTGAGTCAGTATAATGAGCCTAGGGAAAAAAAAGATATTTGTTAAAAAGGACGGGTATCTCAACAGACAAATACAATTGTATTATTTTAATAAATATTCAATAATTTGTGTTAATCAAAAAATATTTGCAGTTTTAAAACAAAACAATTACAAATCTCTTCGCATAGTCTAAGCATCGATATCCTTATTGGGTGTTCATTTATATATTTATTTATTTACATCACCTCTAAAAATGTTGCTTTACATTTTGATTCTGAGGTTTAGTATGAACATGATGAACCTCTATCACAATAAAACATAAAACTTGAACGTGCTGCTAGAGCCTTTTTTTCCTGAAACAAACATAATATCTTAAAATGTAAGTATTGCTTTGGCCAAACACAGCAGGAATATTAAATCAAATTATTCTATGGTCAATACAAAAATATATATAAAATGAAGGATACCTTACTCACATTCTTCAGTGGCTCGAGCTCAAAAACCTTTAGGCATCATACAATCATTAAGGTCACAGGCACCCTCACACACATTCAATCCAAAGTTCAATAAAAGTGCAGAAACTGTCAAGTGTGTAAACTTTGGTGATGTTTTTTTTGCAGATAACGATATCAGAATCTGATAACGTGTTTCCGCATGCCGACTCTGCTGCTAGGTGCAGAATGGAGTGTCATGACACATCACACCCAGACCCATATCTCCTTTTTCCCCTGTAAATGAATACTTCACTTTGTCATACAACAGTGTCACACAAAAGTCTTTTGATCTTGCAGTATTTTCTTTTAGAAAAAATAAATAAAGTGAAAATCTGTCTAATAAAACATTAACAATAACTTGTGACTGATCTTTTTTTTTCTCTTTTTTCTGTCTTTGTTTTTTCTTTTTTTCCCTGAAAACACAAAGCAAGGTTTCAACCCAACAGCGTGAAGTATGTACTGTATGTAGAGTACAGCCATAGATTACTTCACCATAGTGGTTTTGAACTCCTTAGTCTTTTGATTTAGCCTTTTTGTCTGCCTTATTGGATTTGTTGAGGATCTTCATCAGGCTCTTGGACATGTAGTATGGCTTCTGTTGTGATCCGTCATTGCGTTCCAAATCCTCCACTATAGGAGAGAGAGGGAGAGAGTTTTGTGTATACATTTAATTTGAGTGGACCTATGAGCGGACAAGAAGGCCAAGACTGAGTGATGGAGAATGAGAACAGGGTAATCCTGTGTGTAGTATTAAAGCCCCCAAAAATCTTAAGACTGAGATTTGAATTCATTTTTTTGCAAATCTACACTGATCTCATGAGTGCATAAAATCAGTATGTGTCATCATGTGACAATTTGGTGGTAAAAATCATTTTTAGCTTTGTCTTGTTTATGTCCATCATCCACCCATCACTATTGTCCCTATGTTTTCAGTACCAACAGGGGGCACTGTTGCATCATTTTGTTTACTTTTTTAAATGTGAATAGGTCCCCTCTAGCAAACTACTGTTATAAGGGGAATCATAGCAAACTGGAGTGGAAAAATCTGTATTATACAGGTCCTTTCCAAAAAATTAGAATATCAACGAAAAGTTGGTTTATTTCCACAATTCCATTCAAAATCCCGAACTTTCATTAATTATAGATCCAGTGCTCATATTGTAAATGATTTCAAGTATTTATTTGTTTATTTTTACACAATTTTGGCTTCCAGCTCACAAAACCCACCAAATCAGGATTTCAAAAAATTAGAATATTTTGAACCAACTAAAAAAATGTGTTTTAAACAAGAAATGTTGACTATCTGAAAAGTATATGAATGTATGCAGTTAATACTTGGTCTGGGCTACTTTAGAACAAATTATTGCATTAATGGGGCGGGGCATGGAGGTGATCAACCTGTGGCACTGTTGAGGTGTTATGGAAGCCCAGTTTTGCTTCAATAACAGCCATAAATGAATTTGTATTTTTCAGTCTTATGTCTCACACCTTCCTCTTGACAATACAACCCAGATTCTCTGTTGGGTTAAGGTCAGGACAGTTGGCAGGTCAGTTAAGCGCAGTAATACCATGGTCAGTACAGCAGCTACTAGTAGTTTTAGCTCTGTGGGCAGGTGCCAAATCGAGCTGGAAAGGAAAATTAGCATCCCCATCAAGCTTGTCAACATACCGAAGCACAAAGTACTCTAAAAAGATGGCTGTGTTGAAGTTTTCAGCCGATAACATGGCCTAAATCATGTGTTTTGCCATGTCCAGTCTCCAAGCCATGTTATTGGCTGGTGTTAATCCACTGACAGTGAAAACTCACGAGTGGTTGCAACACAGCCATCTTTTAGAGTACCCTATGCTTCGGTATGCTGACAAGCTTTATGGAGATGCTAATTTTCCCTTCCAGCTCGATTTGGCACCTGCCTACAGAGCTAAAACTACTAGTAGCTGCTGTACCGACCATGGTATGACTGCACTTAACTGACCTGCAAACTGTCCTGACTTTAACCCAACAGAGAATCTGGGTTGTATTGTCAAGAGGAAGGTGTGAGACATAAGACTGAAAAATACAAATTCATTTATGGCTGTTATTGAAGCAAAATTGGGCTTCCATAACACCTCAACAGTGCCACAGGTTGATCACCTCCATGCCCCGCCCCATTAATGAAATAATTTGTTCTAAAGTAGCCTAGACCAAGTATTAACTGCATAAATTAATATACTTTTCAGATAGTCAACATTTCTTGTTTAAAACACATTTTTTTTTAGTTGTCTCATAAAATATTCTAATTTTTTGAAATCCTGATTTGGTGGGTTTTATGAGCTGGAAGCCAAAATTGTGTAAAAATAAACAAATAAATACTTGAAATCATTTACAATATGAGCACTGGATCTATAATTAATGAAAGTTCTGGATTTTGAATGGAATTGTGGAAAAAAAAACAACTTTTCGTTGATATTCTAATTTTTTGGAAAGGACCTGTAGATGTATGCATTCATTATATACATGGATAGACACACACACACACACACACACACACACACACACACACACACACACACACACACACACACACACACACACACACACACACACACACACACACACACACACACACACACACACACACACACACACACACACACACACACAGCAGAGGGATTGACGAAGCTGGGTATGTATGTGTCAGAGAATAGCAGTAAGATTGTCAAAAGCTATGGGACAGTATGAATACTCACAGAAGCAGAGGAAGAGCGTATCAACACACATGTTGTACACGCTGAAGAAACCATGAGCAATGAGGTATGATCCAAACACCACTGTCTGGAGGGAGACGTGACAGACAGAGCAAACAAAGTGAGACATTATTTGGGGAATTAGAGAGCGGGAACCAAACAAGAACACTTCTTTTTATGCCTAGACCGAATAAAAAGGCCATGCAGTAACAGTGGCCTGGTTCTCCTCCGAGGTGGAAAGCCTGGTGACAAAATTATAGGTCTATAATTCGTGATCCATATCCAGGAGTTTGGCCAAACATCATACTGTACCGACATGCCCTCTGATACGTACAGGAGTCTTCTAGAGCAATGAATTTGACCTCTAAAGGCGACAGAAATAAAACCTCTTAACACTTTCCCAGACTTTATTTGCCCTGGGTGAGGGGAGTGATTAAGTACAGTAACTAACAGTTACAGCAGTGAGTGACCAAATAAGTGCCTCTGTGAACTGAATTATATCACCCCAAGTGACCACACCGTGGAAACTGTGTCAAACATGGTTTATGTGGATGGTCTGATAGAATTAACTGCTGAAGCTACACAGACAGGAGTACAAACAGAACTGCAAATCATTCACATACCGCCTTCTACATTATGGTACAAATGGTGAACTTGATGTGAGTGATTCCTGGCAGAAATAGGGGTATGTGTATGTGACAAACAAATGATCACATTCTAAACACAATTAACAGTCAATTTAACTATCTATTAATATCTAATCTAACAACTGGAAATAAAATTAAAATTTGAATAGGTGAGGTTCTTACAATGATTGGCATCCAGTAGTAGTTTAGTACTTCTGCACGGAAGGTGTGGCCTGGCAGTGGTATTCGGCCAGAGAAGAAAAAGAAGGACAAGACCCCTGAAAAACAAAGATTCGCTCATTGAAATTGATCCAAATAAACTTTTGCAAATATTATGAAATGGCTCACATGATTAGGTTTTTACTCTATTTTCTCTTTGTGCGTGTGTGTGTTTAATGACAATTCCAATCCACCCACCAACTAAATTAATCCTGTGTACTATTCAGAGTTAAACATGCTGTGATATGTGTTCATGTTGTGCTACAAACCAAATTCCACGAGGGACAATAACATCTGAAATAAAAACCATAAGGAATATCTTTTCTCCTCGCTTACCTACTCCTCCAACCACCAGCAGCTTCCCAAAGAACAGCAGCAGGTCAGTCACTTTATCCAGCACCACCACTCTGTGGGAAGACACACAGCATGTCATGGAAACATGTACCTATACAGTAAAGCCTTGGTTCCATAGAAACATCATGCCACTTGCTACCAAGCCCTGGTTCCATAGAAACATCATGCCACTTGCTACCAAGCCCTGGTTCCATAGAAACATCATGTTACTGGCTACCAAGCCTTGGTTACATACTGTAGAAACATCATGCCACTTGCTACCAAGCCTTGGTTCCATAGAAACATCATGCCACTTGCTACCAAGCCTTGGTTCCATAGAAACATCATGCCACTTGCTACCAAGCCTTGGTTACATAGAAACATCATGCCACTTGCTACCAAGACTTGATTCCATAGAAACATCATGTTACTGGCTACCAAGCCTTGGTTCCATAGTCACCAGGTGGCTCCAGAGATCTGCCACCTGTCCACTGTGTCACCATTATGTCTTGGCTCTGCCTTAATTTGCCTTATTTGTAAGGCAAATGCGGTCCCCATGCAGGCAGATTTTGTGCTATTTTGCTTCCTATGTATTCTTTTGAACCAATAGTAGTTTATTTTAGCCAACAACAACAACTAGTTTTTCTGGGTGGAAATCCATCATAATAACTGCTCATACTATTTTTCTATAATGTATTGTAGAACCAACCCAGGGCAGCTCACAATGTAATACACTCACAACGTAGTCTTACACTGTCATATTTATTACCTTTATCGACATATTATGTACAAATCATGCCAGTGATCAGTCTCATGATCAGCAAGTATGGCTCTATACGTACACTGTTAACTTCCCATGTACACAACTCACTCACATTTCTCCCTGACTTGTGAGTATATGGCTCACTGTGTGTCTTTGACATGTCACATGTGACTTCAGCAACTAACCTGATTATATTCCTCATGAGGAGCTTGAAAGCATTTTTGGCCGAGACACAGAAGTTCTTCCCATATATGGCGATCTGTCAAGAACGTGAGATGTGAAATGAAAACAGAATACCTGTTTATACAAAGTAAGATTTCCCAAAGGCAGAAAGCATTCAATGCTCAATAATGCTCAATGTAAAAGAAATACCAGTCTCTACTGTAGTGTACCATGGCAGTGCCTTTCCTATTATTACGACATGTGCATGTTTACAAGTTATGTAGGCAGTAATGTTATTTTGGCTATCCATAGCTTTTTTTTGTATGGACAAGATGGCCAAAGAGGGCCTGGGCTGCGGCTGAGCGGTCCAGGCGCCTATGCTGGTAATACAGGCTGACGGCACGTCAAAGGTTTGAGTTCCAAGCCTGTCGGCTTTTGCCACGTCTTCCCCTCCATCTCTCTCCATCTTTCCTGTCTAATTACCGTACCCCAAACAACGCCCAAGAATACAAAACATGGCCACTATCCTTTGGATGCAACGAATGCCAGCGCTCTCTTAACAGGTATATGAGACTCTTGTGAGGAACAACCACATCCACGGCATTGTGCGTTTACTGACCATAATGTATGCGTTCCTGTTGAGGAACTTGATGAATTTCTCCAGACACCAGAAGCAGCACTTTAGACAGCACATGAGGAACCGAGCAAAGCAATTCTGAGCAGCTGGGGAGGGGAAGGGAGAAGATGATCCTTTAATTGTTTGAGGCCACGACTTGGAGTTATGGAGTTAATTGACTATTGAGTTATGGAGTTAATTGACTAATGGGAGATGTCTGCATGCCTTACATCTGGTCTTGTGGTCAATGTACTCCAGGATCATTCTGATGATCTGCACCAAGGTGAGAATCAGAGCGCCAAACGCCAAGGAGCCCACATGGTACCTGGAAAACAGAGACGGCCATCAAAATGAAGAGCAGGGTGAATGGTTTGCAAATAATCTCATCTCAGCTAAATGAATGCTCTTTCAGGGTTAGAAAGGAATTCCCAGGTGCAAGCAGCTGGGTAGTTAAGCAGTGATAATAAAACCTTCCAAATGAATCAGTATAATTAAAATCCAATCTGTCACATTTATACAGTGTCAATAATATTATGAGATGATAACATAATTTTAAATCAAAGGTGAATGTAGATGGACGGTAGCCCACAACCCAATTGTGTGTTCAACTCTGCCCTCTAGCAGTCAGTATATGAAACATCACCAAGCCATTCAAAACAGCGAAACCACATGACAGAAACACTAGATGGGACATACTGTAATTTCTACAATTATATATCGCTAAAAACACTACCATTTGAATCGAAGTGCCAGTGTAAAAATTATGCCACATTCTGAGTTTGACCCCTCAAAATTGTAGTGCTCGCCCAAGCCTGCACCCATGCATGTGCCTTCAGGAGCAGCCAGAAAGATGTTCATTGGACAGGAATGAAGTAGAGAAATACTGTAGTGGCTGCCAATGGAACAAACCCCATTATCTTTTATCACTGTAACTCCTTAACCTGTAGCCTCAGTACACAGGGTTTTGATTTCATTCATGTTGAAATCAAAAAGAAAAGCCTGGGGAAATCCATTGGGGGAAAAATCTGGCATAGTGAGTGGGATTCAACGTGTATTAACTGTGCAAGTTAATACAAGTACAAAGTTTTATACCAGAGAGGGGAAATGGGGGGGCAGACAATCAGATTGGTGAACCAAAAGGATCCATCACCTGTTTCTGACTGGCACCTGCCCCTCTAGAACAGAAATCACAAAGTCAAGGGCAGGCTACCTAGAGCATCTATAAAAAGAGAGTAGCGACAGTCCCTGCTGACTCAATGCTACGGCTGAACAGAGACGGCTATTGGCTGAAAAGCACATGTTTGGAACTAACATAACTAACGTTCCAAACAAACGCCTCAGGATCCACCAGGAGGAATTTACTAATGTTGTTCTGGAGAAGGAAGTCTGGTGCTCTCTGGTGGAGCTGTTGCCCCCATGACCAGACTACAGATAATCGGTTGAGGATGAACCTGTAATCAATGATGAGGCTTAACAAAGGCTCATCATCGCCTTACCTCAGTGACCGTATGAAGGCCGCCGACACGGGGAAGAAAGGGATGTCTCCAGGCTTGCTGAAGGCCCAGTAGTAGGACGCGAAGGCCCCAGCCAGGGTGCACTGGCCCAGGGCGATGACGAAGTTGACGCACCAGAGGAAAGCAATGACGTTGTAGATCTGCAGGTTGAAGAGATTCCTCTGGATGAGACCCTCGTTGTTGTACTTGATGAAGACGCAGCTGGCAGACGGGCAGCCTTTATCTAGGTACTCCGTGTTTGTGAAGTTCTGAGAGATGGGAGAAGTGAAGGGAGAAAAGAATTAAAGAACCAATTACAATATACAATTACAAATGCTACGTCATAAATTAAAGTCAAGAATTCAAAATGTACTAGAGTAAAAGTGCAAAACTACTGGTGTCAAAATGTACTAAGTTTGTAAATGCACATGTTGTGCAGAATGTCTAATTTGAAGAGGCGATCTACAGGCTCTCAATGCATCTTAAAATTACGCATTGGAAGAGAAGGCAACCACATGAACACAGATCATACACACACTCTGGAATTGTCAAAAACTACAACCACTATGGGACATGATACATGCTGCTGTATGTGAGATTGTAAGACTGTGAGCTCGTTGCAAGATTGTGCCAGGTGTTATATGGGTCACATATGTTATATAATATCCATAGTATCCATCCATAATATTAGCAAAAATTAAACATATATAAAACATATAATTTGGTGATTTATAATGTATGACAAAACATATATAAGACCCATAATACTTTTCACTTTCAAGAGTTGGCATAAAACGTTTTTTCCATATGGGAGTCCAAATTACAAACAATGGATGAGCTTGGTGGATAATATTGAGGACATTAGAATGCGAGTGAGAAATGACTTATACCTTAAGAAATGGGATAAATGTTGCTAATTTCAATGGGGCCGACGTTTTATTGCTCAGAAAACAACCTGCGATAATGCCAGTTGTTTATTGCCCGGCGTCACTGATTTGTGTTGCACGTGTGCTCGTTTCGTGCACGCACATTTTTTGAAAGCTCAATCCAGTGAGCTTTTTAAAACACCTGGCGTTAACCGACGGGCGATTTTCCTTATGTCGCCAGTGCCAACATAAAGAAAAACGCTCGCCGATAATGCAGGCGTTTATCGTTGCCGTCTGGAATGCCCTTAAATGTGTGAGAAGAATACCCAGTTTGGATGATTACTTTTTGTATTACAGTGATGCTTGTCTATAAGTGTGTTTAATTAGGATGAATGCAGAGGTGTGTCCTTTTTTGGTTGTATTTGTGTAGAAAATTACAAATTTACAATGCAGAATGGCAAATGTTTTATGTTAATGTATGGGCGAAGCTGTGAACAGATAGATGTATTGTCAGAAGTATTGTAATTTCATTCATGATGACATGAGTCTCACTCACCAGAGGGTCGCAATTCACCGTGCCATTGACCATGCCACAGCCAGCTTGTGTGGAGTTGAGAGCCACCACTTTATACACTGGGTTCCCCGACGTGGCCAGATATCTACACACACCCTGTTAAGGCTAGTACTGGTATTTGGTTCGATCGCAAGCATAAGCTTTATTCAATAACAATAGAAGACTTGTTTACATTTTATACTGTAGCAGAATAACAGATCAGATGTCTACTTTTGTTTTTGTGATACAACAAAGTTGTCGAGCTCAAGTGGTTAATCAGACAAATCGATTTAGTCATTTATAAGTGCAACCTAATAATGCCAATACAATTAATTTGTTCAGAGATATAGTTTTTTTGAAAGGATACAAAGCAACGATGCCCCAGTAAGCCACACAGACCACCACCAGCACAAAGGTGATCAGAGGGTATACAAGGCTGCTCATCATGTAACTTATGGCCCTGTAGAAGACACACACAAATCACAAAGACATTTAGTGGACTGATGACTTTCTATGCTTCATCCCTACAAATATATACTATATAAAAAGAAGCTTGAAAGCTGAAATCAGACTTAAAAGAAATTAAATAAATACCATCATCATATTAAAATCATAATTTAGGTCAGTATTTCTACTGAGTACTCACTTGCTGGCCTCCCTGATGAGGGCTATGGCAATGAGGAGTCTGGTCCGCAGGAAGATGATGGTCAGCAGTATTATTGCTTCCGCCACAGATATGATTATCACTGGATGGCAAAGAGACATAGAGAGGAACATAAAACCCAGGGGTTCTCAATCTCGGGTCTGGAGAGATTGCAAAGTGGACCCTCAAATAACTGGCAAACTGGCCTTTTACAAAACATGGATGATAGTTATGCTCCCATTTAAGGTTCTGTTCCATTTAGTGTAGCATAGACCTTTCTAGTGAATCATTAAGAAAGCAGCATCTTGACTCTGTTTCAGCTGAATGGAACAAAATCTTATTTATCAGTTGCTATAACGCCTATGGAAAAGTGGCGTCTGAGGAAAAAGATTATTAAACAAATTTTAATTAATGGAATTTGTATATGCATTACCTTTCTCTTAAATGAGCTCAGGCGTAGGTACATCAACAAATCGTCTTTTTTTTTTTTTTTTTCAAAACATTTAATGTGTACGTTACCCTGGTCTTGTGTAGACCACAGACCCTATAGTGAAATGCCAAGATACATCCATGGTTTTTAAGTACACATTAATGTTGTAATTTTATACAACTCATAAATTACAGTATTGCACATTACACAGTATTGGAACACTAATACAGTTTCTTCAATAGTTTAATATGGTGGGACTCACAAAAGGCCAGCCAGGTTTCTTGGACCTGCAGGTAAACTTTAAAGTTGGTTGTGAAGCCAATGTTGGTAATGGTGGCAGAGGCTGCCTTGTAGTTAGCATATTCCCAGTAGCAGTGCCATATACCTAAACACAAAGAAAAGTTACATTTCAAAGGCGACAACAAAGAAACACCCACAGGCCGATAACATTATTTACTTAAGCCACAAAAGACATATTATTGTCTACCAATTAATCCAATATACATCAGTCAATATACATAAAGCAGCCATTAACTATCACATGGCATGTATAGTCATATCACTGTACTGTATAAACGTAAAGTAATATAACTTAGACTGGAGTCTAAGACCTGGGGACCCCTAGTCAGGGGTTCTGATGTGTTTGCAATCAATGATGCCGTTGGTAGAAATTAACATAAATTGTCCTCAAAGTGGAGCCCTAAGAGCTTAATACACTTTGCTCAGTGGAAGATCTTACCATAGGCCCCTGCCCCCAGCACTCCTATGATCAGCAACCACACCATGACTGGAGCTGTGAACCGTAACAGCAACAGGAACAGCATGCTGACCACCATGGCTATTAACAGGCCACTGGAAGAGGAGAGGATTCAACTTTGATCATTACTTGCACGAGGAAGAAGTCAATAATTAAAAATGTAAAAGTTTTATCCAACATTTACTGAAAAGCATATCCAGACAAGCATAATGCCATCACAGAAAAAATCTCAGTTATGTGAATAACTGCTCTCACAAAGCGTAGACATGTTCTGATAGATGTACTGTAATAATCATGTACAGTATTGTACAGTCATACAGTGGCCTACAGGAGGCAGGCTGGAGCACAGTAATGCAGGGTAATGAACTCACAGGAGGATCCAGGGCCATGACGACGCAAAGTCCTCAAAGATTCGGACACCGACCTCTTGAGCATTGAAGCCATTGACAATGTCCCTGCCAGAGACAAAGGGAAGGGAAGGATGTTAGCTAATACAGATTTAAGTACTTATGAAAACAATAAAAATGAAATAGGCTCAAAAATGGAGTTAGGTGGTTTACTCCTGACAACAAAATAACAGGCATATAGGTACCAGACCAAAACTACAAGAATAACTAGACACAAGCTGAAATGATTAATGAAGAGCACCCAACCACTACAAGTGTGTAAAGCCTAATGACGAAGTATAAATAAGCAGCTACGCATGTCTACAATAGATCGATCAACTCTAGTAGCACAGAATAACTACATCTACAAATAGCCAAAGGACGGTAGCAGTCAATACAGAAACTCACGCTGTCGCAGACCCTGAGCTGGCAATGAGAAAGACAAAAAAGTAATTGAAGTATGAGTCTCTGTGTGTGTGTGTGTGTGTGTGTGTGTGTGTGTGTGTGTGTGTGTGTGTGTGTGTGTGTGTGTGTGTGTGTGTGTGTGTGTGTGTGTGTGTGTGTGTGTGCGTACGCACAATCACTCATGTGAACACCATCAGTTTGTGAAGGGTATGAAACATTACATTTGTAAAGGAAACACAGGTATGAAAATCTGCCAAATGCCAGTATGGATATGTGGAAAAACATTCATTAGAGGATTTCAATTACGGTATTAATTACAAATCAGAAAAACAACAATAAAAACATTCTATATATCCTACCCAGTTCCATTTTTAATGATATTCACTGTGTCATTTATGCTGGAGGGCAAGCCTGGAATCTGACTTCCAACGAAGGTGTCAGGGATAGTATCCAGCTTGAATATATCTGGTAAACATCTTCCTAGAACTGAATACCGGGAGAAATCAAAGCATTGTGAAACATGTTAGTCTAGACTTGTTGATTTCTTTCGGACATTTGCTTCGCAAGACAAAATATAAGAACAGTATCCATACAATGCTTATATGCTAGTGGTTGGTTTAATGTATATTTGTGAAACTCCATGTGTTCGTACTGATCTCATGTGTTAACAATAATGTTCTAACAATAATAATCTTTATATATCAGACATTATCATTATCAAAAACATGCTTTTGAAGATATGAATCTATTGAATGAGCCGGTCCACTTACCTGATGTGGTTGGAGTGTAGAAGAAAGGACAAAACTCTTTATCTATAATTTCAGCAGGACTCTGGAAAATAATGATAATTCAATCAGTGATACCTAAATAAAAACAACCCAGTTCATGAATAACGCCGTCCATTTTATGAGAGCCAAGACAGAATGAGTGTACTGACAGAATGCAACTTACCAGTGTAGTTGTTGCAAGGTCAAATGATGGCACACATAGGCTTTGGTTGAAAAAGTCTTTAGCCTGGCTTCCTGGAAAATAGGCATTTAGTCCAAGACCCCAAAACTCATTAGGGCATTCTTTCACACACACCTAAGAATGAATGATGAAAGAGCATACGATTACTTAACATTTCAAACCGCAATGTCAGTGTCCACAAAGTAATAGCAAAATTGCCACCAGGTGAATAGTTTGGCAGAAAAATCACTAAAATGTATATTACTCTATATTATAAACAATGTCCTCTACAATTTGGACATGAAGGGACTGTGTTGAACAGATGATTAATGAAATTACTAAGACAACATCACCCATCATTTGAAACACATGTAAATGGTCCAGTTGTTTTGTAATGTAGATAATCAGTAACAGCTCCTGTACCTGTGTGGTTGGGCACTGTAAGCCATTAAGGGCAGATGCCATTATATTGATGGACGTGGCACATTTCAGAATGTCAAAGTAAAATATGTTGGGTCTGTCTCTGAGAAAAAGAGAAAGAGATTTAGTGATATACGCTGTTTGAATATCCTCTAAAATGAGGATATTCACGAAACATCCTGTGCACGAAACAAACAATACTTGACAAAGCCCAAAATGCCAGTCCCGTAGAAACTGAACTAGAGGTACAATTTATTATTCCCTGTGTGACAAGCGCTTTACTGATGTTTACTTACTTATTTTCCCCAATGCCACAGAAAAACCCGGTGGAGTTTCGAGGATAAAGAACATGACGAGGATCGCCATAGAGCCAAGCTGATGGAAACACACACAGACAGACACATGTATTAACCAGACAGACCAACTGGGAATGAAGCATTCCTATGAATACAATAATAAAAAAAGATAAAAAATGGCTGATTTTCATTATGGTAGGTCATGATTCACGTTTCAAATTCAGCTAATCATATGTTCTTCAAAACCACCCTCAAAGACCACTGACGGGCTGTTGCGAATCAAAACTGGCCCCCGTAAAAAAAAAAGTCCCCCTCCTAATGTACACAGAAAGAGGCCTGGGAAAGAGAGGTCCAAGTGAACCTGAACTACTACTATAGCCTATGTATGTACTGTATGGATTGCATTTTAATTTGCAATATATGTCCATGTACCAGTGTCACACATTTCCTCTAGATTTATTGCATGTTATGATCTTTGTACTACTGCAATCACTCTGACCATTGCCAAGCACACAAAACCAATAAAAGCCGCTATCTGCCATCTTATAATTGTGAGAAATATATGATTCATAATGTGTTAAATGGCTACTGGTCACATTTACAGCATTTGAGTTGTAGACTAGACACATCCTGTGACCTCACACTCCATATCAGGCTGTTCTATTGACACTAGATAAGAGCAAGTGCTTTGTGCGTTGTTGTGTGTTTGATGTCAGCACAATACTGACCAGCAATACTCTGACATCAGCTTTCCACACCCTTATTTACCAGTCATAGCATCATTTTTTGTTTCTCAGTAGGCAAACAAGTAACTGCGTCCAGTGTTTTGATGAATCAAGAATTGATTGTTTACTCTTTTTTTTAAAGAAATATACCAGTTAAAAGACAATTGTTGTGAGGCTCTTCATTTTTAAACTTTCAAGAAATAAATAGAGACAGAAGAAAGCAGTTAAGGGTGTTTTGTTTTAATATGGCTAGCAATCAAACGAGTGAGCAGGGCTAATAGCTATAGACATTGTATTTACAACACATGCAATCTCCATTCCAGCTGATACAGTAGCGCGGCTGCCAGGGCTTGTGGGGCTTTCTGATGCACTACTTCCCTAAACATGTGATGTTGTTCGAAGGCATAAACACAGAAGCACCCGGGGGATGTAGGTGCTCTGCGCCTGCGGCCCCAGAGGCAGAAACAATGGGGAACCTTTTACCGAATGACTTCCCATATTGATGATCGTGTGGAAGTGTGTGTGTGTGTGTGTGTGTGTGTGTGTGTGTGTGTGTGTGTGTGTGTGTGTGTGTGTGTGTGTGTGTGTGTGTGTGTGTGTGTGAGGGAGAAGTAAAACAGAAATACTATCGAAAAACAGAACACATTGTTAAACAATAATAGGCATCATAGATGATCCCAACCAAAAGTGTTGTTTTATGACTTAAGATTTGTTTTATTTTATTCAAAGTGACTTATTCAAAGTGACTGTAAACTACATACAGTACATTGGTGAGACAGACCATGCTATCAGTGCATTTTTGTTCACACATTAGATTCCTACAAGTGCCAATATGGCCTCAGAGCCATAAACAGAATTAGTCAACATGCATTCATCAACAATACATAACAACAGTTACCTATAACTCCCACGACAATGTAGCCAGCAATAACTGCCATGAACAGAATGCAGCATAGGATGTCAGTGCAGCTCCTGGAGATGAACAAAAGTGATTTGAGTCTCACTTGAATTGACTGGTGGACACACAATTGATTGATTGATTGATTGATTGATTGATTGATTGATTGATTGATTGATTGATCGATTAGACAGACACAGACAGTTTGTGCCTTGCATGGTTTCCGCTGCCATTGGTGCATGAATGTGGGTGTGAATGGATGAATGTAATGCACTATGTAAAGCGAATTTGAATAAATTCACTTCATAAAAGCACCATTTATATGTTTCAGTCAGTACACACTAAACAGGAAACTGACAAATGCAGACGGATAGATCAGATATGCAAAACACTTTAGAGTGTCTCTCTAGCTAGATAATGTTTTAGGAATGGGACCATACAATAACTCGCATGCAGATAAACAGCAAAGCAGGGATTACCTTTTATGTATGGGGCCGTAGAAAGTAGGGTCAAACTGCACAGGTTCACCTGGGAATAAAGGGCATTTTGACAAGTTAGCTCATGTCTCCTTATAATACCGGTACATAGGGCCTTAATTACAGTTGGAAACTAAGTAAATGTCAACCTACTTGATATTCAGCAGGCCAGTCACCTAACCACACAAATTAAATAGCCTTTATTGACATACTGAGGATAACAATCATCCTTCTTTGTACCCACCTTGTTTGTCTACACATTAACATGGAATACAAATGGTGTACCTTCTTTCAGAGGTCTTTGGACAACAAGGAATTTCATAATGTGCGAAAGGTGAGATAGGAAGAGAATGTGTGTGAGCGTAATGGACATAAAAGTATTTTTACCTAGTACAAACATTGTATCCAGTCCATAACATGAGTTAAGTTTGTTAAAGGTCCATATGTGAAATATGGAGATTAGTTATAACTCCATAATTCCATAATAACTCCATAATAGAGTTAAGTTTAACTCCATAATTAGAATAAGAGTTAAACTTAGCCTTGCGGTGATGAGGATTGGGGTTGTATTTCAGGTTTATATGGACCAAAGGTTCCAAGTGTGTGTGTGTCTATGAGAATAACTTGAGGTGTTGCTAAGCACTGAGTAGGGGCCTTGTTATGCTGCTACAGAGTTAATCAATGCCAGTAGCGCAATATCTGCTCGATTGCTCATGGACGAGGAACAGAGAAATGAATCGTCATATTTTTTTATGGCCTTTATAACATGTAAAGGCATTTGCTGCTGCCTGTAATCAGCATCTTAAATGAATATTACAGGAACTGTATGTCTGGGAGTCGTTTCCTGGTACAGAGAGAAACCAGTCTCTTGCAAAGGGGACAGGAACGAGGAAGTGTTTCTTTTTTTTACGGGCTGTCCCATTTTGGTGTGAGGTAATCACTCATAATGATAGCACAAATGGGTTATGGTGCATTGGAAAACTCTGAGCCATAAGGATAATGTTCTACACTCTAAGATTTAAAATTTGCTGTGTGTGTCTGAATGACATACATAAAGAGTTGTGGCAGTGCGTACATACACATGGTGACTATTTACGTATATTATTCGTAAGACCTTATATTATAAAACATGTCTTTATGTTTGGAAAAGGGGCCACTGTGACTTTGCAATTATGGAATAATGGCAAATGCACCACATTATTAAGTAACCTGCTAGTCATGTTCCCAACAGGTAAAACAACCAAACATTCCACTTGCAAAAGTCAAGATGAATTGCCTTCCTTAAAACTGGCCTGCGGGGCAGGAAATGTGACACAGTTCCCACAGAAATGCTGAGACTATAGGCTTGTTTTCTTTGTTTTGATCTTCCAAGGCACTTCAAATAACCATTAAAAAAAGTGTGGATTATGTCGGACAAAAAAATCATTGTTGAATGTTTTTTGCATCACACCCAAGGTTACCAACATGCCAGTCCCAATTCTTAGACTAGCTAAAGCCAAGGGAAATGTGTCCTCATGACCTATGAATGGAGGTGAATGGAGGTTAGTGTTGGGGTTGGTACCGGATTCGTAGCTGAATACCCTTTGTCCATTAAGCTTTCTAGGATTAGGCCATTTGAAGCTATCTTTAAAATAGGATGCAATATGACTCTGGTTATACATATGGCAATATGAGAGCCAGTGCCAGATTCTATGACTCGTTAGGCAGCAACTCAGTCTTTTTCCTCCCTTAAACAGGTGATCCCCCCTCCCAACTCTTTTCCAACTCTGTGAATACATTTGTTTGTGATTTTTGTTCATTTTTCTTGTGATGATATTGATTTGTGCCGCTATTCTTCATGCCATGTACAGTATATGAATTAATAGGGCCTAATGGAAACAGACTGCAGGGATGAACTATTTCTAATGAAACAGTTCATACATGTGAAGAGAGCATTAATGGGTTTCATTAATTTCAGCACCTAGATTCAAAGAGTGCGACTCAATAGACAGTGTTAGTTTTCCCAAACAAACATCACTGGCATTACAATTTAATAAAGCCCCCAAGAGGCTTCACCTTCTGTGTCATTTTGGTGTGACTGTAGAGGTGAACCTCCATAGAGCCACTGTGGAGTGTCTTTGGCGTTTCAGTCACAGTGTGGTATGGAAACACAACAACCTCTAAGAGGAAACAACTGGAAAGAGTATAATACACACTGCGTCCAAAGTTATTGGCCTCGGCCTCCCATCTGTCTCGTCTATCTACTCCTCTCGCACCAAGTGGAATATGCAGAAGGTCTTTGCCGAACCCTCACACCCTGCCAGTTCGATGTTTGCATCTCTACCCTCAAAGACTTCAGTCTCTAAAGTGCAATACCTCCGGCTTTATGAATAGCACTTATCCTGAGGCTGTTGGCCTCCTGAACGCTGCAGGCCCCCTTTGTACTCACACTTTACAGCATGATACTACCTTATGAATTGTTATGAATTATGTTTGTACTTTTGTAACCTTTTATACTGTATGAAATTGTATCTTGTTATACTGTATGAAATGTGAAATATCTTATTTTATCTTATTTGTATGTATGTCAAATCACCTCTGTTGACATGTGCAATAAAGCATTGGAACTAGAAACTTCAAAATCTTAATGAGACAGCAATATCAAATACCAGTAAATTGCCTATAGTGCCAACACAGGTATGAGCTGTCATGAGATGAATACAGCAAACACAAGAGGCATCAATATTGATGTCAGACGTTTTTCAATCCATTCAATCTGAACACAGCAGAGTGGAGAGTCAACCGTGGAAGGTTTGCCAGCATTTCAGAACCTGTTTGTCTGCCACAATGCCATGATAGGGTCAGGTTTCAGCACTGTACCAGTCCCCACAACATGCTGTTTGGAGTAAATGAATGGTGACCTCTTCCAAACACAATGAAATGTTTTAGTTGTCTGTACGTAGGCTGACCGAGGTAATTGTCCCTATAAAACTTTGAACCCAAGGCATTTAGCAATTTTATGGCCGAGCACTGAAAACAAGGTCAAGTCTTAACTTGACGTGACGTAAAAGCAAAATGACTTCCTAGTTCCTACTGTATTATCAGTTGGCAAAAAATGATAAATAAATAAAAGTCATTGCTTACACATGTGCATGAGAGCATTAGCTGCTAGCTGGTTACGAAATCTGGAACAAAATAAACATTTCCTTGTACCGGCCTTAAGGATGCTGTAAATTAAGAATGATGTGAACTGTATGATTTTGATTATCCAGGTCTATCTCAATGAATTTGAATATTGTGTAAAACCTCATTTTCTTTCATAATATAATTCAAAAAGTGAAACTTTCATATATTCTCAAACCATTGTGCATTAAGTGAAGTGTTTAAAGACCTGTTTTGTTTTAATCGTGATGATTATGGCGTACAGCTCATGAAAACCCCCAAATCGTATCTCAATGAATTAGAATATTCTATGAGACATATTTTATGTTCCTCTTGACAATACATCCTAGATTCTCTGGGGGGTTCAAGAGAGGACACTTGGGTGGTCAGCTAGGCACAGTAATACGACGACCATGGTCAGTACAGCAGTTACTAGTTTTGGCATTGTGAGCAGGTGCCAAATCAAGCTGGAAAGGGCAATTAGCATCTCCATGAACCTTTGAACATACTGAAGCACAATGTATTCTAAATGGCTGTGTTGAGACCATTAATGAATTTTCACCGACAGTGAATCAACACCAGCCAATAACATTTTCTACATCATGTGTTTTGCTACGTCTCAACACAACAATCTAAAATTGTGTCTTACAGCACTGTTTGGCTTTGCACGTTGAAAAGCTTTATATTGATGCTGATCTTCCTTTTCCAGCAGCATTTGGCACCTGCCCATAACTACACTGATGAGTTTTACACAATATTCTAACTCATTGCGATGGACCTGTAGGCCTACACACCCTCTTCTAAAACAAAAAACAAGTCAAAGGCCCTTATAGTCAGTCAGTTTAATGACTTGGTTTTGCAGATCGAGCATGGTTAATTGGTTACCTATACACAGTCCTTCAGAGACCATACACCAAAGAGCGAGTGGGAGTGGGAGAGAGAAAGAGAGAGACCCGACTTCAGCAATGTAAACACTAAACATATGGCAACACAGGTCCTTTGAATAGAGATTGAGAGAGTGAGAGGGAGGGAGAGAGAGAGAGATGCGGACAAACAAACTGTAAAATATTTTTAGAGATGAACAAGTGGATGTAGATTTCCTAAGCATATAAAATGGCGGGCTCTTTCAGGAGGGGACCAATTTCCCAAGGAAAGTTGGCGCCAAAGTGGAAAATACATTTTCATGAAGTGCATGGGTCTTTTGAATACAGGTCACCTGTGTCAAGAATGCAAACACTCTTTGCATTCTTTGAAACGCTTGTCCTTACAACCCATGAGCCGAGTGCCGATATCTGCTTAGTAATATGTAGGTTAATATCCTTGCTAGAGTGTGCATGAAGCTTGTCCCGGTGGGACCCCTAGTCTTCTCCACACAAAGCTGTTTATTTCTGGGGAGGAGTGAGGAGTTGAGGACACAAAAACCTCCCAGACTGTCAATAGAGTTGTGGCTTAAAACCTGTACAACAATGTCAGAAAGCAAACAGTACCTGTACACACTAGTACAGGTTACAGCCAGGTTCCTCAAAGACTGCATCTGTGCCATGCCCTTGCATGGCACAGATTCTGCTCAACTGCACATGCAAATTTAGTGCAGGTAGATTTGTACAGCAAAACCAATAGCAACCACACAGCCACCAACACGCCTGTGCATTAACGCCACAGTGTCTGCTTCCCCCATGCAAAGCAACAACATTACAGAAGCATGGGAACTCTCAGACAGGATGGATACATGTTGAATAACTGGTTCATTTAGCCTCCCTTGGTGTTTGTGATTGTAATAAAAGAAAACAAATAATATATTAGCCTATGGTGGAACTAGACATTCTGTCTTTTTAAGGGTTTACTGAGACAAGATCTTAAAGTGGCATATCACCTATTTGTGTGGAAATAATAATATAAAAAAGTACAGCATTTTGTGTTTCCTAGAAAGAAGTCTCCTACAGTTGTAGGAAACACAGAACTTATTTTCTACATCTAATTACACAATTTACATAATAACAACAGAGGGAGGCAGAATTGCAACAATAAAATCATCACTTAAAGGGGAATCTCACCCAAAAAGGTCCTAAAAGAAAAACTTGGTGAAACACAACTTGATGAGGTTTCTAGGAACCATAGAATGGGTGAACTTTTTAATAAGGGCCACACATCTCTATATTATTAATGAGAGTAAAACGCAGAACATGGGTAGAATCCCCCTTTAAATAATAAATACACACTATTTAAACAATTCCAAATGACAACACAGAGGTTCGTCGCATAAACCCGCTGTGATGATGACAAGACTATTTGGCCTAATAATTCAGTTAGCCAAAACAGCCGTAATTACTATGCAGTGAAGTATTTGAGATGACGGTGCAGTTAATGAACATACTACTATACAGTCTGCCCAGGTAACGGTAGTCAAAACTCACCATATTCAGACTCCTCCGAACTAGAGCTCTCCTCCTTCTTTTTCCCCATGACTGTCAGCTTCCCTCCACCGTCGCTATACTTAATCACTGCTAAAGTTACAAAAACAAAATTGACCAAACAGTTCTTTAAGCTACAACCCCGGCCCGGCTATTGGATTTTTAACCGGCTATATATTGCACTGAACAACAGAGCTGCCGTGCTGCTATAGCCTACAGACATCACATGAGGACAAACTTCGTCAATCTTTCTTCCTGGCCGTGTGTTACTAGGCGGCGACGACGTAGACGCACCAGCACCTGCTGGCAGGGGGATGGATGGAGGGATGCAGAGTCATCGAGGAAGAGCGTTACGAACTTGCGACATTGAGGGATCAGAAACTGAGAGGTCTAGCGCCATTCATTCATGAAGAGGAGGGACGAGCTGAAGTTGGAAATACGTTGTATCCAACGAGGGCGGCGCAAATAAGAGATATTTTAGGAATGCAACAGTGTTGAAGTATTGTACCATCAACAGCAACGACAATTGTCTCTTTAATTTAGCCTACTTCTGGTCCGGGACCAGAAGAGCCGCAAAGCAGAAGAGCGGCCATTAGACCGGACAGATGTAAGTGAATGGAGTTGTCATAATTGTCTACAAGGCACTGCATGGACGATGCACCTGTGCTGTGCGCTCTGAAACCACGCCCACTGCGCCCAGTACAGCCCCAGGCTGTGATTCTTGTTTTCGGCCATTCCTTCAACGACTGCCAGTTTGATATGGGCCAGTGGTTCTCAAACTTTTTAGACTTTGAAGAGTTTAACCCCAACAACACTATTGGGGTTCAACTATTCCATTTATAGTTACAGCAGGTGCATTACTCTCTCAGTCAGATAATATACACATTAACCCACCAGGGGGTTCCATTTGAGGGTTACACTCCAGCGAGTTTTATAGCCTACAACAACTATGGGTCAATTTATAAGTTAATGTATTGACAGTAAGTTCCTTCAACAAGAATCAATACATTAGCTGAGGACCTCCTGGAAACCCCCCCAAGGGACTATGGGGATCCCTGGACCCCATAGTGATCTCACATAAGCGAAGCTGTCTCAGAACTTGTAAAGCTTTGAGTATTATTGTTTGACAAATGAGTCCATTGCATAGGCGTTTTCGGCCATCCAGGCTTTGGCACTGTTCTCAGATGATGATTCAGCCATCTATGGTTTCATGTTGACATTGTATGTGTGAAATCCTGTAGATTGTCAGTGAAATACTATAGATTTGAGGGCACACCTGCAATATCTTTGCAAGCAGGCCCCACAAGTTGGGAATTGCTGCTGTGGTAGAAGATTCACCGTTCTTCAGAACAGAATGAGCGGTCATAAATAATCAATCATGTCCATGTAAATTAGCTTCTTGATACAACAGGTACTGCAGGTGGATGGCCATGGGGGTTTTGCAATAATGTTAAACAGTATCTGGTGGCAACAGTAAGACAGGGTTGTGGAATGTGGCACCATTGTCAGAAGGTGTGTGTGTGTGTGTGTGTGTGTAAACATTGCATAAAAGCAATTTGTTGTCAAGAACTTCTATGGAACTGCAGGGCAATCCACAACAAATATCCCTTTGGAGGCATTAAAGTCTGGTACCCACAATGAGCCTCTCTGACTTGCTTAAAATTACACTATTTTATCTAGTGGAAAGCACTAACAGATACTTTAGAACAAGGGAAATTATTCTTCAATCAAAATCACAAAATCGGACCGATAACTAAAAAGCATAAACAAATTTATTAAGTTGAAATTGAATGTGTGCTAAACAGAACAAATACAGTATATAAATGTCCCACAACAAGGCTTACAGAAAACAGATATGAATGCTGCCCTCCTGTCCTCTTCAGTTTGACCTATTGTTATTATCCTGTTGACATGAACGGTCTCTTGGCACAGCAGTTAACGAATGAGTACCGTTAAAATTCCACCGCCAATTCCTAGTGCATATAACTTATTTATTTTATGGCCATAGAGAATGTTGACATTACAGTAAACGCATACTGTACAGTACAAAAAAATATCATATGAAGTGTGTAAGGGCTACGATTAGATGCAATGTTTTAAAGACCGACTGAAGAGATTGACTGAATTCACAAACATAGTAATAAAAAAATTGAAATACAGTATATTGACAAAAGACAACATGTCAGGATGACACAGTACACCCCAACAGTTTATTTCCAATATGGTCCTTTGTGTATGTAAAATGTGTCACACATTTCATCAAGGCCTGCAGGGTCCATCAAAGGCCTAAGAGTTTCCTAGCATTTGCATCCCAAGTTCAGGCCCTCCGTCTGGGCAAGCGTCCAACCGAGCGAGCCTGCTCTGCTCCAAGGCGATGGCCTCGGCCGAATGTTTGCATTTCTCTGAACCACATTGGCAGGTGAAATATTTGCTCTTGATGTCCCAAAAGCGATCACCGTAATCAAACCTGGTGAGGCAAACAAATAGGGTGTCATATTAGATATAAATATGGTGCGGTGTACACTACAGTATATTTATGTATCTCACCCTGTAAAACTTTTATTTTTTTATTAAACATATTTAAAATATTGTTGAACCCTAACCCATAAATTCTCATAAAAATCTCTTTTTAAATATATACATCCTTAGGTTAAGTATGATTGTTTACTGTTACTTCAATTACATATAAAAATGTTTCTGTTTACCGGGCAATAAACAACTGTACATATCTAAACATATATTTTAAATTAATTTATATTAGCATATGCATTCTACTGGGCTATATACAGACCACACCTTACATTACAAATTACATCAACAACAACTTGTGACCCACTTTGTACCCAAAAGGAAAGGAACTATTCCTAGAGGGCAATTATAATTTACATTAGTTGACAAACAGGAGAAGGGCGCACAATATCGGTGAGGTGCTAAAGGCTTATGGTGATCAACATAGAAAAAGAAAAAAATGCAGCTGGAAATACATTTCCAGCATCGTGGCTATGAGTGTGCAGTCTTTTTCATCTTTTCCTATACAAGGCTCAATACCATTGATCATTTCAAGGGTGTATTGACAAAACGTGATTGTAGCAGACTCCAGTGCTTTCTTACCCTAGCTCCTGTCCAGTGAGAATATCCCTAGAGCTGAAGAAAGCGATGCGGGGGAACCTCAAGTCCTGGTGCAGCATGAACACGCGCACTGGGATGAGGTTGGGGTCACACAGGTGGTTGATGAAGCGGCTGATGTTGCCATAGTATCTGGCATCGATACAGTACACCTCCCCATCCTACAAGGGACAAAACAGAAACGCCCTTTGAATAAAGTTAATTAAAAAGCACACACACATACACCCACGCACGCACACTTTGCTTCCTTGTTTTGGGTACTTAAGGCAGTAGATTATACAGGCAGTAGATTATACAGTAGTTTATAGTTAATATCAACATCTAAAGCTGCAAGGTATGTCCAAAGGGGAGTGTAACCATGTCCAACTTAATATTAACCCCAAATATTTCGTCTGTCCGTGCTAGTAGAATTTCAATATGACCCGTACAACAAACAAACAGCTGGACAGAGTTAGGGTTTGAGGTAAATTGTCAGTCTAATGACAGTTGGACCAATAGCAAGTCTAAAGCCTGCACCCCACACAGCTTCACTGTCAGTGGAGATTGTGCATTACAACCATCACAGATCGCAGAAAAGAAGAATTTACTAAAATATAGCCAATTTTAAAGTGGTTTGTGGAGCAAAAAACAAACTTTGAGTGCTTCCTATAATAGGAAGGGGTGGCTGAAGTTAATTTTGCTTTTACCTTGTTGTCCAGGTCAAACAGGTAGGAGTCATCTTCTCTCACATCAGCTTCTGCATCAGAGATCAGCTCTCCCACATATCTATGTAAGATGAGTAAAAAGCAAACATGCACAGTAATAATTACATGAACAATAATTAACTTATAACTAAAGTCTCGCCCCCTCGCCTATCTACTGTTACTATCAAATAAGGCATAAAAGCTCTAAACAAATCTAATCTCTGGCTTTGACCAGAAAAGTAGAAGATTATCCTTCATCAACAACTAGGCATTACAGGTTAGCATTATACTTTCGATTGAAAAAACAAAAACAAAAACATTTTGACTCAAATGAGCAATATCAGAAAAAATGTTATAGCCGAACAGCTTTGTCCTAACCGTCTCTTAGTGTCAAACAATACGTTTGGAATAAAAGATGGATTAAAGAATGGAATCAACTAATTCATTGCAGTATTCATCGAGTATGGCACAGGGGACAGCAGGACAGCAGCAGGTAGGGACAGCTAATGTATTAAAATAAAGAATTGCAGTGCATGTCTGCATACATACGTGATGTGGGATTGCATAATCAATTTATTCTAACACAGTTTCTCCAGTACTAATGCATGACAAACAAAACGCGCACATGCACACACGCACACACACACACACGCACACACGCTTACTCGCAAATGAAGCTGCCTTGGGGAATGTCCTGTAAGGCTCTTACTCCCCAGCCCATCTTCTCTGTTCTATAGAGCTGCAGACGAACCCTGAAAACATTCACAGGACATTTTAAGTTTAGAGACTGAAGAGCTCAGAGGAAACAAACGCAAATGTAAAACCACAAAAATTGTACCACAAGTCGTAGTCTTTCTTGTACAATGTGCAACACTGTCTATCTATTTGTTTTACCATTGGTGCTTTCATTTGGGCAGTACAAGATAGCCAAATTCTTACTTGATGCCTGCCTGCACCACTCTGTTCTTGCATGTCCGGTAGCAGGCACACGCCAGATTACATTCAAATATGAGCGGGGGTTCAATCTTGTTGAACTCTTGAAGCAACCGCTGATCCTGGTGAGAGAGAGAGGGCAAGAACAAAAACTGAGATTGATTTCATTTTCTTTTCTCCCAATTAAGAATTTGTCAAGTCCCTTTGTACTGTAGTCCCTGGTTGCTGCTGACCCCTAGTGGTTGGTCTTAGGGAAGGTGTAGGTGAGCAAGGGTTTCCTCAGATACACTCTACTAATCCGTTCAGCTCTCAGTGACCGAACTGTCATTAGGCAACCAGACTAGCAATGCAATGAAATTAACCTCCCTGTATAAAATCAAATAAAATATTACTTCATGGCATGTTAGATAAGATTTAGTGTTCATTCACCTTATCGTACCAGCAGCGGATACTGAGCTGTCCACATAGACAGTTACTCGACGAACAGTCATCTGTACAGCTACAGTGCTGTGGGGAAGAGAAGACAGAGTGAGAGCTGCTGGATGTGTCCTGCACATCAAAACAGACGGCATGGGAAAAACAAACAGAAAGAGGCCAAGAATCAGGGCGAGAGAGAGAGAGTGAGTGCAACTGACATCCGACTACCTGCAAGTGTGTGATGTTGCGGTCTATGTTCATTGCTGAGGTCTCACAGTTCTCCGACACGTATTTGTAGTCCGAGGGACAGCCTTCGTCGTCCACTGCATTGACACACGGGATGGGGACATTCTCATATCCCTGTGCTATGTCACTGGAACGGCGGAGGAAACGTTTCAAATAAACAACAAACATCACAACAAAAATCTGCATTCCACTACATTTCAACCCTTTTCATATCAAGGTCCATTATTTATTAATTATTTGAGCCACGGACCACCATTTTATGAAATGTATCCTCTCAGACCCAAAATATAGTTAATTTGTTAGTGGAGCCGTAAGAATAAGCAGTTACACTTGTAGTCAACAAATGTGGTTAATAAAATACTTGACAGGGTTGGTACACTTTGCAATTCACCAACCGTCATCATGGCCACTAATAAGTAAAGTAATGACCAACCTGCAAATGATTCTCTCCGTTCTAAGCATCCGATTGGCTACGCCCCTTCGCAGCTTCCTATTGATCTGGAGCGCCACCCAGACAGGCGTGTCGGGCCGAGCCAGGGTGAGGGCTGTGTCTCCTTCCCTGTTCATGATGTCAATGTCTGCCCCTCTGGAGAGGAATAACCTGGAAACCAGAGTAGCAAAAATACACACGTTTTTATTATAATGATGAAGGATCAAAGTGTGTAGAGTGAATGAACAATTAACACCTCACAAGGCTCGCTTGGTCCAAATTTGTCACTTGGTCAGTCAGTTTAAGGATAAAAACAGAGCAACAAAAAAAGTTTTCATAAACAGCTAAATTGATTAGTCTAATTAGTCACATGAGACATATATAATACTGTATATTATTGTATACAGTGTTGGACAAAAATAGCAATTGTGATGAGATGCAAGCATGATGAGCTGCGAAAATGCCAAATTCAAAAAATTCAACTACCGGTATTTTTTAAAAGATAAATGATTTATTTGTTAATTTAAACTTGAACATTATACATATTTAAACTAGATGGAAAATAGAAATTTAATCCAGCACAGTGAGGGGCAAACAGTGTTAGGAAGTCACTCACGTAACACATTCCAGGAAGCCCTCTCTGGCGGCGATGTGGAGCGGTGTGTCTCCGTGCATGTTGACCGAGGACAGGGAGCAGCCGGCGTTCAACACCAGCTCGGCGATGTCCACACTGCCGGCAAACGACGCCCAGTGGAGACATACGTTGGTCTCCTGGAGAGGGAAGCACAACCAAGGGAGAAATATATATGTTTTTATTGAAGAAAGGAGGGGAGATTGATCAGCTTTTGCTGAAACGTGAAGCTTTTTGGATCCAGTCTTTAAAAACTCTGCATTTTTCCACTCTGCCTTAGAGCATTTTGTAATAATAAATATACTCACAATGTTTTTGTATAGAGTACTCTTAACTTTGTGAACATTTTTAACCTTACAACTTGTCCCTTTTTTCACCTGCAGGTGGCGTACTCCAGGCTCTATTGAATAATAACCTGGGCATTCTGGTCTACCCTCAGGATATGATTTTCATTTTATACATCTTCATTTATTGTATTTACTTGTTGGAAACGTTGGATTTATTTTAACCTGCTGCATCCTAAATGAAAACATTGGCACTTTGGCTATCTTACCTCCCGTGGGCCTACTCCACCAAACAGGAGTTTGGAGTGCGAGCATTTCTGTGCACACTGATTGATGAAAAAAGCTTATTGAAAAAAGATGCACTAAAAATAGTTCAAGTTGTGATCTTGTGCATTGGCTATTTTGGGGAAACAAATGTTTGGTTTAGATGTCATAAAATTGTGGTAGGGCTACAGAAGTTGATCTGAGGACTCAAAAATTACAATTTAGAGAGATGTGTTATATGTACACTGTATGTGGCGACTGGAGTTTATCTAGATGTGATGCGTTAAATCAGGAGTAAAAGAGAAACATTACCTCTCATTGATGATACAGGGAGGTTTTGATCACACCCCAAAAGGGTGAAATCCCCCAGAGGCAGAACAAACTAAGGAGAAATGCTATCGTACTGACCTTATCCTTGATTGTAACATCGGCTCCTCGGTTCAGCAGGGCTCTGATCACATCCAAGTGTTTGTGTTCTGCAGCCCAGATGATTGGCGTCCAGCCACCGCTGTCCTGAGACACACAAAACACATGGTCCAGAGTTAAATTCCCTAATAGCCTAATCTCTACCTGGTAACAAGATATTCACATGCACACACTCTACAGTGGGGGAACACACAACAGACGCACCAAGGCCTGCACTGCTTGATCCTGAGTGATTGGAGGAAGCCCTCCTCATTCCTAATTGGAGGAAGGCTCTGTCTCCCAAAGCCCAAAATGAAACTAGGGTTTTTTGACTACTGCAATTCACTGGGGACAGGGAGGAACTGTCAGCACACTCTATCGTAGGGAGGGTTGTGTGGGTGTGTGTTGTGTGGCTGCCCAACAGTGGCACTATGGTGGAAAATGGAGTCAAAAAGTCGACTCAAAAAGTAAATGCGGTCATGCCACGCCATTGTCAATTATTGTTGACAACTTCACAGAGTTGTTGAGCCTGAAATCCCAAATAGACATTGTGTACGGGGTGAACAACAAGGAATAAGGAACCAGAATCCTTTCTGAACAATAAAGGCAACGCAAAACAGGTTTATTTGCACTTCAACGACAAGGAAATGCTTTACCCAAAATATTAAGCGTTCAACATTAAGAGATTAACAAGCAGGCTGATCTGATTATCTCACCTGTGCATTGATATCCACCTGCCCCGTCTCCAGGAGCATTTTAACAATGTCCAGGTTTCCCAGCTTGGCTGCGTGATGGAGACCAGTGTACCCATCATCTTCCTGGTGGAAAGGAAAGGAAAATGAGGCAATGAGGTACAAGTTAACACACAGCACACTAGAAAACACTGGCTCTGTTTATGTAGTGATAAAGCCATTAGTGATGTATGAAAGTCATTAATGATCAAATACACTGCTGAAGCTTTTGAGTAGTAGTCAACTGTTTGAACAAAATTGATACCATTTAACCCATTCCGTGCTGAGGCCAAATATAGGTCCCGAATAGAGGACTAAAATTTTGTCCCTGGAACTAAAATGGTGTCCCTGGAACAAAAAATAGGTCCTAAAATATTGTCTCTGGAACTAAGATTTGTGTCTCTGGGACTAGAATTTTGTATCTGAAATTAAGATCTTGTCCCTGAACTAAAATATTGTCCCTCAAACTAAAACAAACTAATGTTTAATTTGTACCAGGAAAACAATATTTAAAAAAATATCAGACCTACAAAGCTCATTGCGTGCCACTGATATTTTTCAATAGATATCTAATGGCGCACTCGTTCACAATGGCTTAAATATGGCCAATAGCAATGGAGATGAGCATCAAAGACTGTTAGTATGATGCGACAATGACATTGATCTGATGGATTTTAAGTGTATTAAGTTAAAGTTCCATACACACTCACAGAATGATAGACGCAGGCGCCACTCTGGATCAGGTAGCGGGTCACATCCACATGGTTGTTGATGATCGCTTCCAACAGAGGGGTCCTCATGGCTTTGTCTTGGGCGTCCAATTTTGCACCCGCCTGTGCATACCAACCAAGATATGATATTTATCCCTCCACTCTAGTGCCACACTAATAGTGCTGTGCCTAATATTAATATACAGAAAGGTAAAATAAGATCAGGAGAAACTCCTGAAAGTCTGTGCTGATCCTCACATACTACTAAGGTTACTAGGGGAAAGCGGTACAAACTGAATATAATAAGATAATGTTGAGTTGTGTTCAGAGTTAACATCATAAGGCATCCAACAACTATCATGCATGCACGCAGGTTCCATGGAAATGTTCCCTTTATATTTTGAAGTATCTTAAGTTTTAGCTAAAGGGTGAACCTAGAGAAAAGGCTCTATGGGGTCAACTGTGGAGCATGAATGAACTGCACTTCGCAAGCTTCAAGACATCACTCCATTACATTCCGTTCTTTGAATGGGAACTGGCTGCTATTAAAATTGTGGCCACATGGTGGTACTAGAGTAAAGAGAATGTTGTCACAAGAGTAAGCAAATTTGTAGAGGGTTTCTAAGACTCAGGTTCAAGAAGAACTATCAATATGAAAGCACTTTGTTGAAGAAGACTGCAGCCTATGAAACTGCTTGCGTACAATAAAGAAAGAGCCTGAATCCATTTGTTTTTCCTTCCCCACTTTTTCTTCCTTTTAAACTCACATCATCCAACCATCTAGGAAATAAAGAAGCAAAATGATGATGGCAGAGGTCTTCTGAGTCTTCTTGGGGGAAAGGACAAGACATTAATAGTGAAGCTCTCTCACCTGCACCAGCATGTAACAGACCTCCAACAGGCCTCTCTGCGCGGCAGCATGGAGAGCAGAGCGTCTGTTCTGGGAGTCAGGCTGGTAGGTGGCATCTATGCCTTCCACTGGAAGACAAAGCAGAAACAAAACCTCCATTTCAAAACCTGATTTCAAAAAAATGCTTTTCTCACACTTTCATGAATTTCATACAAATGGAACCAAGTTCCATTTGTACCATTCCACAATTGTACCATGGTGAAACACAACTTTGTGCCATCATCAGGTTGCGTTTCACCGTGATAATGTTTTTTGTTTTTTTACAGACGTTGATGTAAAACTCACTCAGCATGAGCAGAACTCTCTGCACCTCGCCTTGCTTAGCAGCAGGGTAGAGCTGGCGGGGATGGAACCGCAATTTCTTTCTCCTGAAGAATTGTTAAAAAAAAAAAAAAAAAAAAAGAGGAAATTAACTGGTGTTCTTATATTATTTATTATATTTCCTCCTCCGTTCCAATTCTATCTCAGGAAAAACCTCACCTCTCGCTGTCCTGCGTGAGGATGGCTTTCTGTAGCGCCGCCCTGCTGGATCCAGGAGGGAGTGCGCTCGGGCAGATGTGTTTCCCGTTGGGCAGACACAGGGAGGGCCCCACGCTGTCCACTCCCTCCTCCGCCGTCGCCGCCGAGGGGACGGTGGCCCCCAGGGGCCCCGCCAAGGCCGCCGGCTGGGTCTGCTGCTGCTGCTGCTCCGCTTCTCGGATCACCACACCGTGACTGCGCATACGTGCACTGATGGAGAGAGAGGGAAAGAACAATGTGCTTAGGAGTTACTGGGCTTTGTTCAATAGCACAGCAAGGTAAACCTAAAGGTATCTGGAAGTTTGTGACCTAGGAATCTGCTGTTCGGACAGACGAGTCGTTTTTTAAATTTAAATTTTCACAAAGGTCCAGAAATGAGAGAATTGTTTTTGGTGAAAATTGTTTTGTACGCTTTCCTTACCTGACGGGACCCTCCGGCCTCTTCCCGTTCTTCATCCCGCCCGTGGAGGCAGCGAGGGAGGGCGTCAGGTTCAACGGGGCGGGGGGAGGCAGGGAAGGGGTGGTGGTGGAGGAGGCCGTCATGGTGACGACCGTAGCGACAGAGGAGGAGGAGGGGATGGTGACCTCCTGTGCCTCCGAGGCGTCCTCGCCGCAGTGAGGGCAGAAGAGCATACCGCCGCCGCCGTTGGCCCGGCCGCGGCTGCCGCCTAGCACCGTCACACAGCCACGGTGGAAGCGGTGGGCGATGCGCTGGTCAGGGCAACACTCCAGGAACGTGCCCTGAATGAAGAGGAACGCAGGATGAGACACAGGACATGGAAGTCTTTATATGTGGCATTAAAATAAAGAAAACAGCTTTACTGCAAGGCAGAAGAATCCACATCCGGGGCAGCAGTGGTGTTTGACCATGTGCGAACGGTGGTTGTCGCAGAGCAGCATGAGTGGAACGCGGCTGGACGGGCGCATGGTCTCCCCCTTCACTGTCGAGTTGGTGCAACCTCGGAGCTGGGAAACGAACGACACAGAGGAAAGGGACGGTTGAGACGGCGAGTGGCTTCGATCGACGTTCAGTTAAACCACTCTGTACAGTACTTGTGGTGTTTTAACTTTGGTTGAAAAATAGCAGTCGTGAACACCTGCTATTTTTGGGGAGAATGTGAGAATGCAGCACAAATCTTTCAGTATGTTCTTTCAGAGCGAATGTTTTGTAGAATCTACAGTGTCAGGTCAAAATGGGTTAATAGAGCGCACTTGTAGGCATCGCTCAATACCGCAAAGCCTCCGCAACGTCAGTAAACAGTGGTGTATTATTACTGCATCCCATACTGCCACCAACTGTACTTGCATGTTATTAGGATTCAAAGAGGAATGCCTACGCAACCTATTAATTCGGCCCAGTACACAATAGTGACATACCTCTCCGTTGATGCTCTCGGTGGCCATGCATTGCCTGCTGATGTGCTGACCGGTGCCGTCCACACGGGGCGCCTCCATCCTGCAGCTGCACAGAGGCAGCTCTTCCAGGCGGTCCGTCTCCCCTACGTCACTTCCTTCTACAAACATACAAATGTTGTCAGCTACACTCCTGCAATTTGCTCTTGAGTCAGTGTAAATCATTTTTCTACCATTTGAGGAAAGGAGCAGGGAATGTGATGAGAGAGAAGGGGATTGGAAGAGAAAGCATATGATTGCATCACTGGGGCGCTTTTTTTTTGGTAGTGCGTCATGCCAGTCCTGAAGCAATCTCGTGTATCCAGGCAACTATTCCACAATCTCTGGAGGAGACTTCACTTCCACTCCGTATTTCACTCATAATCAGCACTTCTGTGCACCAGACTGTAAGCATTTGAAAAGTGGTAGAGGCAGCAGTCTGGTCACACAGGACTAGTCCTGAAGCAACAAGTGTCCATTTATAGTTTTGTCTCTGTGGCTTCTTATGAAAATTACTTGTAGCCTCTTGCTTTGTCGCCGCTAGGTTGAACGCAGCATAAGTCCAATTTTAATTTTAAAAAATGCACATACCGTGATTAGGAGAGAGTGTCAGACTGTCTGCAGCAGCGATATCCAGAGCGCCCAACGGGATCTCTGTGTATTCACTGGGCCTTCCTGAGGCGGCAGCTGTTTCTGTTAGTTCTACAGTACAAACACAGTTCCACCAAATTAAACTAAAATACAACGCATGCTCCGAGTTCACTGAAATGCTAAATCTAAAATCTTATATAGCCCCACAACTTTACAATAACATGTCCAAGGGTCATAGGTTGTAAGACATTTTCTCTACTTCACGGCTTAATTGAATTTGCTCTCAATTCCACTGAGAAAGTACACAGTTGAACTTGGATGATTGAAAACATAAATGATAAATTTTCCAGAACTGAGACTGAGTAGACACTCACCACCTATTAACTCCCCCCTTTCGACTGCGTCTCTCTCGTTGTCCCGTTTCGGTGTCCCCGGCAACTCGCTGCTCCTAATTTTACCTTGGCCCTGGCCCTTTGCAGCAGGCTCTGTCCTCTGCAAAGGAGATGTAAATACCCAAGTAATTTTGACTTGTTACCCAAGTCAAAATGTGTCACCCAGAGCAGTGTCCCAGTGTTCATCATAACATATAAAGATCATATTCAGACAGTGGCCATGGTGGCATTTTGCACTGAGAAGGCAGGTTGGCACTTCATTAATTGGATAGCAAATTGGATACTGTATGGATGCTGTAAATTCCTTTGTGACAGGAGAGCCTCCCTCATATCCCACTTATTATGTAAATTAACCACTTAAACCATGGATTAATTGGACTGGATTAGTTAGTTGAATCAGATTTGTGTATTCACAGTCACACATCAACTACCTATCTACATTGGTTGCTGTCGTTATTAATTATATTATATAAGAATTTAATGAATAAGCCCTCATACAAAAGAACAAAAAGATGAATGGACATCAACTCAATGGACATCGACTTTGTACAACGCTAACTTCGACACCATACTGTTCACACATCCACAAAAACTACATTAAGGAAACACACAACTCACAGAACTCACCACAACTTCCATGTTCACCGCCTCCTCTGGCTCTTTAGCCTGCAGCCTTGTTTCATTCCCACCATCTTTAGGCTGTACATTTTAAACAAAAGAAGAGATGCAGGTACAGTTGACTCATGTACCACTAACTAAAGCATTTGCGTTACAATATACCAATGCTTATCTACCATATTATGAATGATAACACAATCAATTAAAGGTAACCAATCAAAGCTTATGACCTTGAGGGATGAATCTCTAGCTTGAGAACTGAAGTTCTGACATAGCTCAGCCGTCTTCTCCTCCAAGTTCCCCTGCCAACTATTGCTCTTCACTGGCGTTGCCTTGGTGATAGGCACCACCTCGTCCTTGCAGAAAATACTTTCTGCCTGGGGTTTGTAATAAATCACAAAAAAAGAAGCAAATGTACTCATAATCTCAGATCAGAAGATTGATAGCTTGAAAAATATGTACCAGCACAAGTAGGCAGATTTCAATAGTATCATGCCAGAGATCACTTTTCTGGTATGTGGATCTTTTACAACACTATGCAATCTCCTTAGGAAATTAAATTAGTCATAGTATTCGTCGATCTTTCCCAAGGTGACATTACCTTTAGTGTTCTGTCCGAAACTTTTTCTTTTTTTTCTGGGCCACTGTCAGATAACAGGCCCAGTTTTCGTCTTTTTGCTGCTGTGAGGAAACACAATAAACTTGATACAATATACAGTACGCACAAACATAACACCGTTATAAACATTACAGTTACATTTATGCATGATAGATTTTGCCACTCACCTGTTTCACTGTCTGAGGCAAGGCATGCAGAAGGCCCTGATGGAATGACTGGTACAATCGGTGGCGTCGCTTCAATACGACTTATCTGTAACTCACAAACGACAAAAATTAGTCTACAAAACTTTTACTATTTTTTATCAAAATTTTCAGCGATGGAGAGAAAGTGTCAGATTAACTAGTTCAATTAAAGGTAGGGGAAGTGATTTCACTTTTGTCAGATATCACTCCAATTTTTTTTTCTGTTAAAATGCTCTATTATAAAGGTGTGCAGAGCATATATGGAGTTTCCCCCTCCCCCACGTTAGCAGAGGAGCTAATAAAAGTTCCCCAGGTGGAGGGTGAATTCTCCTCCAATCAGGATCGAGCAGCAGGTTCACATAGTGTAGCTACTCTTGGGGGCCCCTAGTGCACCAAGCTGGTACTACACAATGAATTTCAAATCACCTTCCCCTACCTTTAATTTGTTGATTGATTGCACCACGAATGGCACAAAGTCAAATCATGTGTCAATTAACAGTAAGAATTAAATGAAGATACAATCTGCCGAGAAGCCAGGGGGGGGGCTTACCTGCATGGGGGGTGGTCTATTCATGGTCTTACGGGCCCGGTGGATCTTATGTGGGGTAGTGGAGGACGATGAACCCGAGGGCGAGGAGAGGGGCGCGGACGGCAGCTGTAGTTTGCTGCTACCGGGACCGGACACGCTCATCTTGGCTCGGACAGGGGACAACGCCGAGGAGGTGGATGGAGAGGACAGCAAAGAGGACGATGTCGACGGAGAGGATGGAGGAGGCTTCGTGGTGTGTCCTGTTGAGACGGGGACAGAGGAGAATTCGAGAGGGGCCGTGGATTACACACAATATGTCAAGTTCACAAAGCAAACACTGTCCAAACAAAAACAAAACAAATAATCACATGCAGATGTAGAGAAAAACACAGTTAAAATAGAAACACACTGGTTCATGCTTCCATGGTATATTTATATGATTAACATCAACAAGAGCTACGGCAACAGGAACTCGATCTGTGCTAGATAAACCTGCTTGCTGTAGCAGCCGTTCCTACTACGGCAGAACCTACAGTTTCACATAGTGTCCACAACGTCTGACACACGCTTCATAGACGCATCACCATGGTAACCCATCGCAATTGCGTTATAGCAACTGTACTTCCAGTACGGGGAACCGTTCTGAAAATGCAGCAGCTCAAAGTGCCTAGTGCGAGAGGCTGAGGCTGAAACATCACCTGCAGCGGCTTTGCCTGGTGGCGGGTCAGCGGGAGACGGACGCTTTTCACCCTCCCCTCCGGCTTTGACAGCATCTTTACTGCCGGGCTGCTGAAACAGCGACCGTGACGCCAGCCCGCCCATGTGACGCTGTGTCTCCTTGAAAACTGCGTTGGGGTAACCTGCAATACAAAGCATATAATGTACTGTAGGTCCAGTGGCAGCTCATGGAAAAGATAATTTTGTTCATGTACAAACTATAATATACTGGTAGATAGGGGACATATATTAAGTCTCCCAACTCACTATGAGAGCCGCCGATTTGGGCGATAGCAGCAGAACGGGTGACGGTCGAAAAAGTGGGCGGGGCAACGTTGGCCGAAAAGATGAGAATTGCTGAGCCTTTCGGCCAAATCGGCCGATGCTTGTCCGGGGATAGCCAATCACAGCCAAATGCTGCATTTTCTCCCCCAGAACCATTCAGCGCAGTTTGGTTCCTAGTTCCGCCCCACTTCCTCCTCCACCCTCATTTTTTTTCAGTGCACCACAGCACCGTCGTTTACGGTACTCATTTTGCATACCATTCTAAGCGAGAATTTATGGTAATGACCGCCGGCGTCGCTGATGTCAGCCGATGTCCATCGTCCGCCGTTAAAACATACTGTAACCACCATCTCTATGGGGATATGCCATTCATTTGTCAAGTGTCGAGTCAGCCATACATACCTTCCTTCACCTTTCCTGGACTGGCTATCCGCTCTGCTTGAACTTCCAATGAATTTCCATCAGGAGGCTCCTTATGACATCAAACAAGCATGCATCAGGCAGGAATGGTATAACCAACAAAGTAAGCAATGATCAGCAAGCGTTAACGGTTTAATGTAGCCACAATTAGATTTTCTTATAATGGGATTAATCTAGCGTTGTAATACTCCACTCCCCCATTCAGTTTCCATCTGCGGTCTGCTTGTATCACCAACATTGCAGCTCGAGGCTAAGCTTGAACTATCCTCTTTCAATCTGCAGAGCTCTTGTGTCATAAAAAAATCACCATAGACATGTTATGAGCTACTTTCTTTCTTGCTTGGAAAAGCACTGTTTTTTATTAACATGTCATGCTGCTGCATTAATAGGTGCGAATGCGAAAACAGGTGGTACACAGGGATGTTTGGTGACTTACGAGTCACCGGGTGTTTCCAAACTCCTGCAAAAAAATATCGCCTTTATGTCAAGAGAATTTCTTAACAGAAAGTTTCTCACCATAACATGTCTACAATGGATGACACAAAAGCTCAGCAGATTGAAAGAGGACAGTTCAAGCTTGGCCCAGAGCTGCAGTGTTGGTAATAACAAGTAGATCTGATCACAGATGAAAATTGGATGAATGGGGAGTCAATGGAGGGTACTGCAACTCTAGATTCAGCCCATCTCAAGTGGCATTAAACCTAGTCGCAAAATGCACTAGGTTTAATGTATCCATTTGTGCAAATAATTAAATACTTAGTTCCATGTGTTGTTTCAATCCTTGTCCATGCATGAAAAAACAGCAAATCTGACTTTTGTTATTGTTTTTTTTTGCCATGTTATGGCATAGCTCTGGTCCATAGCTCTTGTGACAAGTCTATGGACCAGAGCTAGTTATTTCTACTAGTTATTTTTATATTTCTACTTCTGAATAGAAGACAAATCCCAGAATAGTTGCGGACTGAGGGGTAAAGAAGAAACCCCCCAGGTCCTTTTGTTCACCATTGATTCAACACATCTGTACGTTAAAGAGGCTAGCGCCTTTTAGCCTAGCATCGCTTCCGAGCTAGAAGATTCAAATGGCCAACTCTGAAAATCAGACTACAACGTTCATGTGTGTTAAAACAAGCGATCCGCTTGTCGCGTTGCTGTTGTGATATCAAGGCCGCGGGTGGCGGTGGTTATTACTATTATCAGTATTATGCACAAATGTGCTTTACATTCCAACATAATGATGCAGAAGAGAGCTACCTTTGTCGTTGTCTCGGATGCCGACATGTTTCTCCAATGAGCGAGCGTCGGCGTAATGACACGTGATCAACGTGCGTGGTTTGGTTTTCGCAGGGCCCCGCCCCCTTTGCTGCAGATCATCAGAAGACTGGCCCTTTATTCGTTTATTATATATATATATATATATATATATATATATATATATATATATATATATATATATATATATATATATATATATATATATATATATATATATATATATATATATATATATATATTCCAGTGGGTTTATGATTTTGATTTTATTCATGACAAGGTGCTTTATTTAGTCAGCATTTGAATGCAGGGCCATTCTTAGCTGTAGGCAAACTATGGCAGCCACTGCAGCCAGTCGCTTTAGTTGTGAGACCAAACTGTGAGGGTGTTAAAAAAAAGTCTGCCAGTCAATTGCACCTCCGCATCTTGCATTTTGGTTGGGAAAATGCCCCTGTGGAGACTCTGGAGAGGTTCACTGGAGAAGCCCCTCACTGCAGCCCGGGATACATGGTTCATTGGGAGCTTGTCTATTAAGGGGCCATCACAGGGCGGAGCTTACTGGTCAAAGTGACAAATGTGTTATTAGGTTATTATGAGCCAAGGCAAATGTGGAAATGAGTACCATGCCCTTTGGCCAAAGGATGCATGAGTTGTGCCTGTTCAAAAGGTTCCTTTTTCAAACGATTGCTCTAGTGCCCACCTTTGACCAATTGGAGTAAAAGATTGGTTTTAGTGTTATTTGGCATGACCCTCTACAATACTGTAAAGTGTAAACTTTCATAAACATATGACTGCATGTATTAGGGGCAGAAGAACAGTGTTGACAAACATTGTCAGCCAATGTTGTGCCCTAGATCTTTTATTTGATTTTTTAAGTGATTCAAAACGAAAGCATTCTAAATCCATTAAGCTTTCGCCCTTGATGTGTCAGCCTCAGAGCTGGTGAGCTGGAGAATCAAGCATGGGCGTAGTGCCCAAAAAAGGTGAATCTCAGATAGTAGAAATGGTCTGGCTCAAAATATGAGCGTAAATTGCTTGATGAATCTGGCCCATTGACTGTACTTACAGGCAGGGTGGGCTCTGCTTTCTGGGCCTTGAGTTTGAGACACTGCTGAGTGGATGGAGAGTCAGAGTCCGAGTCAGACTCAGAGAGGGTCAGCCATGGACGAGTCATGACCGACTCGTCTAGGGTGGTCCTGTTTCCCTGCATCGCTGAAGCCTGCAGGACACTGGGTTCTTCCTCCTTGATGGTCTGGTCTGTGGATGTAGTGGACGACTCTTTAGGTGATGCTGTGGGTGCAGCACACGGGTCTTCTTTAGGTGGTGTTGTGGGAGAAGTGAACGACTCTTGAGGTGGCGTTGTGGGTACCGCGAACAGGTCTTCCTTAGATGGTGTTGTGGGTACAGCGAATGACTCTTTAGGTGGTGGTGTGGGCATAGCGAATGGCTCTTTAGGTAGTGTTGTGGGTGCAGCACACAGGTCTTTAGGGGGTGTTGTGGGTGCCGCGAACGACTCTTTAGGTGGTGGTGTGGGTGCAACAAAGGGGTCTTCTTTGGGTGCTGTAGTAAATGCAGCAAGCGGGTCTTTAGGTGATGGTGTGGGTGCAGCAAATGACTCCTTAGTTGGCGCTGTGGGTGCAGCGAATGTGTCTACTGTGGGTGTTATTGATGCAGGTGCAGTAAGAGGATCAACATTGGGTGCTGGTGCGGTGAACGGGCCATCTTTTGTTGTGTTGAACGGGTCATTCTTTGCAGTACCGAATGAATCATCGTTCGCTGTATTAAATGAATCACCATTAGCTGTGTTGAATGAATCATCTGTAGCAGTGTTAAATGAATCGTCTTTACGTGTATTAAATGGATCATCCTTTGAGGTATTAAACATGTAAACTTTTGGTGCACTGAACGGGTCACCTTTGTCTTTTTTCGGTGAAGCAAACAGATCTTTGTCTTTTGCTGCCATAACTTCTGCCGTTCCGTCCAGGGCACCGCAGCGTTCGCTGCTTCCTTTGGCCGTGCATTTGGTTGGCACGTCACCGGCATTTTTTGTGGCCTCCTCTTCTTTGGTCTCTTCCTCGTCTTTCGCCGATCTTCCCTGGGCTGCTGGTTTGGACCCACCGCCTTTCCCAGCATCCTCCCACATCAGCTCCTCCTCGCTCAGCTTGGCCTAAAGAGACAAGGACACAAACAGTGAATATGTTCCTAGGCCTTTGTGTTCAATAAGATGTGTATGTTTATGAACCATAATTTAATGCAATCTATTGGTTGCTTTCAGCTGAGGACGGAGCAAATAATAGTTAAAGGTGAATTCCACACCAAAGGTTTTTTTTTTAAACTTTATTTGCAGTTACTATTATTATTATTATTTTTTAAAGTGGTCCAGTTGTTGAGGGCCGTTTCCCCTACCCCAAAATATGCTCAGAATGGGACTAAGGGGTGTTGTTCAAGTTCACCTATATACATCGCTCCAAAATGCATTTTTGCTATATATTGTCTCTCCACCATGTCACTAGTGTTGACACTCACACTTTCACTTTTGTTTCAGCAGTGGTTCAGCCATAAACCATGTGCCACACCCCCACCTTTTGAGACAGCTGAATCACTGCTGAACCAAAAGTGAAAGTGTGAGTCTTAACACACTACTGGCATGGTGGAGAGACAATATATAGAGAAAAAAATGGATTTTGGAGCGATGCATATAGGTGAACTTGAATAACACCCCTTAGCCCATTATAAGCTTATTTTGGGGTAGGGGAAACAGCCATTAAGGAGTGTTTACACAAAATAACAGCTCGACCACTTTAAAAAAAAACTGCAAATGAAGTAAAAAAAACTTTTGGTGTGGAATTCTCCATAAGAGTTACAGTATGTGATTTAATAGCCTACATTTTTCGCTTTTTTTCATGCTCACGTGTATGTTTTTTTTTTTGTTCTTACATGTTTATACATGAGGCGACTGTGGCTCAGGAAGTAGAGCAGGTCATCCAGTGATCTGTGAGTCGGCGGTTCGAATCCCAGTTACTCCTGTCTACATGTCAAGAGTGTCCTTGGGAAAGACTCTGAACCCCAAATTGCACCAATGTGCCGGTTGTGTCTTGGTTTTCACTGCAATCAGTGTATGAATGTGTGGGGAATGGTTGAATCAAATGCACTATTTACAGCGTGTAGTCTACTTTTTTTGCTTACAGCAGAGGAATGTGGATGTCCTAATTGCAAAATGATGCTAATAGACTTTCTTCCCGTAACTCCTCTAAATAAAACCACTACAAAGTGCTCACCCTTCTCTCTGCCTCGTTCTTCTCGTGCTCCCGTTTGAGTCGCTGTTGTCTGCGAGCCTCCAAGGCAGCAGCCATTTCAGCCACTGAGGGGATGTTCTCCAGGCGGAGGAGACCATTGGCGCCAGGGGTATAGACAAGCTTGGGCTTGGCGTCTTTCTGGGGGTCCGTGGATGAATCTTATTGGGAAAAAACAAAAGCAAAATAAAAATAAACACGATGGGCAGAGATGAGCAGAGTGGGATTGTCAACAAACGAGCGAACAAACAAAGGTACCAACAAAGAGGACAGTTGACTCAGACAGCTACTGGGACTGAATTCAACACATTTATTGTGCATAAATTTAATATTTCAAACACAAGTATACACGTGTCAAGGCAGGGGGGGAAGATGCATGTATAGTGTGATAGAACAGGCCAGCTCCATATAGTATGGAGACTTAGGGGTGATCTGGATTCGTCCGAGTCCAGAGTCTTTGCAGAGGCTTTTAAGCCGGTTCTGGACAACCAGCAATCCGACTGACTTGACACCAGGTACTATTAGTGTTGATGGTGGTGCAGAGCACATGTGTCGAATGTAGTCGGCGGGGCAGACAGTTTCAGAGTTACATATGCGTACAGACTTAGTACATTTAAAGATAGTCTCTCTCTCGTCTTACCAATGATGTCTCTCTTCTGCTGCCTTATGTTCTCCTCTTTGGGTACGTCAGGGTTCTCCAGGTCCTTAAGGACTTCACCGCCTTTTCTCCTCTTTCTCAGCTCGTCTGGGATCACTGGCGTCAGGCATCGTGTGAACATCTAGTAAGGAGGGACAGAAAAGAGTTCAATCAAGGAATCAAAGTGTAGCTCCCAGCCGAGACCCATGAGACCGCAACAGCCCTGCCCATTGGG
This sequence comes from Benthosema pterotum, assembly GCA_039105355.1. Classification (NCBI taxonomy): domain Eukaryota; kingdom Metazoa; phylum Chordata; class Actinopteri; order Myctophiformes; family Myctophidae; genus Benthosema; species Benthosema pterotum. Next base: position 22,477,507 of record CM076970.1, on the reverse strand, counting down.
CTTAGCCCTACTGGGAGTGGACAAAACACTTTTCCGTGTAAACCACCGCATTGATGTGGACTATTTTTTTCACCTTCTCCTGTAAACTAGGGACTACAGTGTGCACTACAGTGGCTTTGTCTTAGAGCGACCTTGAGCAGCCTGGCATTCCAGAGCGGCTGTGCGGGGAGGGAGAAGAGCTTCTCCACACCTCCCGTCTCCTTCCACATCATCATCTTCTTGGTTTGTGGGGCCAGGTCCAGCGAGGTCACGATGTCCGAGTAGTCGGACAGCTGCGCTCGGATGGTCCTTGTGTCCAGCTCCTTCACACTGTCCACGATCAGCTTCCACTTATTTCTCTGTCTCGCCTTCGTCTCTGTCATACACAAAGCCAACATTTTTGGCTCAATTGTGTTTTTTCAAATAATTTATATTGTTTTGGTCCATCACTAATCTACAGTAGCCTATGTACTGTATGTTCTGAACCCAATCTATCATCGACTGTATGCCCAGTGCACACTAGGCATCCAAACCAAATGAAAAGCTTCATCAAATCTGCATTGCTACATTGTGACAGCATTTTAAATGTGACTCACAGACCTGCGATGTCGATGGGCTCCAGCGCAAATGGCTCCTTTTCATTGGGAACCAGTGTGGTCTGTTCTGTCTGGTCAGCCATGGATGGTGGACTGTCTGGAGCTCCTGGGGGTCCCCAGCAAAATTTGTTCTAACCATTGTCCACTCAGTTATCAGCATTGTATTGAGTTGTGCTTGAAATGTAGGCTACTGTAAATTTCCAAGCTCTTAATAAAATGTTCAATCAATCAATAATTGTTGAGTTGTTGAGTCTATGCTATGGGCTCAATTCAATATTCGATTTGCATATCCGTTTGGAGCGGATAAGGAAACCACCTGCATGTGCATGTGCAAAGTGACGGTATACAGGTAGTCTCGCGTATATTCCACATCTCCGAATAAAGCAAAATCGCCTAGTCAACGCGAGACTAGTATACAGGTAGGCGCATAGTAGGCGGGCTCTAGACCGGATCTGAGCACTGAACAGTGCATCGAGTACACTCAACTGCACGTGAAGTTGTAAACATACTTTCTTTCACACACACATTGAAAAATGCCAGGCTTTGTGTTATGTTCGTCAACTATGTAAATAGTTTTGAAAGAAAAATGCTGCTGATGCTGGTCTATAGACTTCTGGAGAAAAGGGGGAGGGGGGCCCAGACTTTTTTTTTTACGGGGGCCAACTTTGCAGCATTCTGTAGGAGCGGTTTTGAAGGACTCACGGAGTCACGGAATTCGCATTGTTGCCACTATGCGTTCCACATGTTATGGCATATGGCATATGAGCTAAATCAATCCCTTGTTTGAGCCGAAATTGGGCCTGCACGTGTTTTACTGAACTCCCCCCAGACAGAGTGCGAACTTTAAGTATTTAGAGGTAAATGTTGGTGCCGTAGCGATATGGGACCATTGGATTCTCCATTTCCTGCCCGCTGCATGACATGAAGCACAGCCTAGTCTCGACTTCTGCAAACATAAAACTGTACGATTTCCATACTCACCAATACAAAGACGAAGAAAGCCTATACTTTCCCCAGTGAACAGATCTGAACCCCTCCACCACACAATGCACTACAATCCGCCGGCCAGGTACGCCCTCCAAGTCCAACTGTATACACTTTACCCCATTTTCAAGTTTTATTATATTTTGACACTTGCTTTGGCAATGATTTATTATGTCAATAAAGGTTTGAATCGCTTTCCTCTGGTACTGCACGCCACGGAGCCATGGAGTTACGACAACTCCGATCACTTCGTGGGAGACTCTTTTACACAGACGTCTATTGAATGGGGACAACGAAAGGGGACAACCGGATAGTCGTATGGGCTCGCGCGAGTACACGAATCAGGTGACCAGGCTGTTTTCTGACCTCTCAATGTCGCAACCCTTCAACAAGATGGCAGACTGGTACTGCAGAAAGCACGGCAGTGACACAAGACGACGGACAGATCAGAAGTCAGTTTGTGCTGGTGTGGCGTGGTTAATGTTCAGCTAGGCGACCGTGCAGGATTCGGATCACAAAACCGATTCCGAGTCAGTTGACGGACAGCGACTGACTGGTTGTGTTTGTGTTGTGATCATGACGGAAGGCGAAGCTCCAAAACGAGTTGGGCCACAAGTAAACAGATGGTCTGTGTGAGCTATGTATAAAAGATGTGCCAGGTGGTGTTGAAAGATTGAAGGATGTCAATTATTTAAAAAAAACGTAAATTGCAAGACATCACGTCATCAGAGACAGTTCACCGTCCGGTGAGTGACTATAAAACACGACTGTTCTTCTATAGCCTTATAATCATCAGACAAAAACAGCTAGCGTGCTAACGTCCAATGGGCCAAAGTAACGCAGTAGCAGAAAACCGACGGTCTAAAAGCTCGCAGTGCGTCTCGATGGTCTTCACATGGTCTCGATGCAGCCCTTTGTTTGCAAATCGGCAATTTACGAAATAATGCTTTTTGGGCTATAGCATCAGCTGTACAAAAGCTGATGCTGGGGCTAGTAGTCTCATCAGCACCACTGAAAGACCCCAGCATCCACATGGTTGATCTATATTTTGATCTAGTTCAGAATCACTTAACTTTTACTTCTCGATAAGTATCTCTCAAGCTCACGTCAAACCAACCAATAAATAAGATGTTTATGTGTTGTTAGCTTTATTACTTTTATTACCAATGTAATAGTATTCACTAGTCACTGCCATCACCATGATAGCCTTTTACTACTGATCGTTTGTAGCTCTTATACTTCCTATACTATCTATGAATAAAATAGATTAAAAAAATTGGTGGATGTGAATTAGTCTACGGTATATACAGTATGTATTTTTTCTCTAGTCTATACTGAGGCCAATTAAACAGCTACACCTGTTTCTTGTACCTCAATTCACAGAGCTACAAGATGGAGATGCTGGTGTTTCGCCTGCCCGGCCACGGGGACACAACCCTGAATCACATGAATTCACTGAGGTCGCATCAGCACTTCTGTGATGTCACCATTGTCGCCAGCGACAATCAGACATTCAGAGGACATAAAGTGGTGCTGGCCGCCTGCTCGCCATTCCTGAGGGACCAGTTCCTCCTAAACCCTTCTGCCAAGCTACAGGTGGGGATGATATAATCGTGCCTCAGCTCACCTTAGGTTGACTAAACAAACCGGCACTCTGCATGTCCCAGACTCTCCTCCCGTCTGACGCCAAAACTATGGAATGAACTTGCCATTGCACGTCACTTTTAATCATACTTTGTAGCACTTGCCGTAACACTTGCCCTAGCCTCAACGACCTTCAACTCAAGTTCATGCAAAGGCTCAACTTATGTCATTTATATGGAATTTTATATAGACAGCGCTCTACTTGTGTGCATGGTTTCATTGTACAGACATTCTTTATGACAATATTTATGTATTGTATTTGCAAGCAAGGTCAAGCATAACTATCTGTCAGCCAAACAGGACACACACCTGCATCAACAGCAGTCACACTTACGTTTTGATGTTGGCTATGTCACTAGGTAATGTATCCAGACCATGGACATTTGTCTTAAACCTCTGCCAGCCACTTAAATACAGTACATATACTGTATCTACACACAGGTGTCAATGCTGCATAGCTCCACAGTGGTTTGTGACTTGCTCCAGTCCTGTTACACTGGCGTGCTGCAGTTCAACCCTGAGGAGATTGTCAACTACCTGACAGCCGCCAGCTATCTGCAGATGGAACACATCGTTGAGAGGTGCAGAGGAGCTCTGAAAAAGTACATGCAACCAAGGACACCCAATCTGCCAAGGGTCAGTCACTTAACATCATCTAAATATATAGTCTAAAGGTGTGTAACTGAGTAGTGTATTCTATTTTTATACAACTTGTGCAATAAGGTCACATGAGGCCATCTCTGTGTAATCCTTGTCTTTGTTCCAGTTCAGAAACAGGCTTGTTACCCACCGTAACTCACTCAACAATGTTGACAAGCGCCAACATTGCCAACATTTTACTTTTTCACCTTCCAGGTGAAGACAGAAGAGAGCCAGTCTCGCCCGCCGATTGTTAGTGGTAGTGCACCCCCTGTTGGCCCTCCGCCCTCTATACAGCCACACAGCCCTGCACTATGTTCACAGGATGTAGAGGATAATACCGACAAGCAATCCTTGCTGGATGAGACAGCGATTAAGGTGCGTGTGTGAATTTGTGAATCACTATTCTAACGATAACAGGAATCAGGAGGATCCTCAACAACCTTCACTCATTTTCAATGCTGTTCCAGGTGAACGGCTCAGACGAGGAGGAGCAGTCGTCCAGACAGGAGGAGTATGGCGTGTACACCGTGTACCTCCCCGAGGAGGAGGAACAGCAGAGAGCAGACCAGAGGAGAGACCCAGGAGGGGACAGGGGGGGCCCGTGTTACTCGGAGACCGACGGCGTCTTGGTTGGTGGAGGAGGAGGTGGTGGTGGGGCCGAATGTGGCTTGAATCCCTCAGAGCATGACATTAACAGTGGGAGTCTGTCAAGGGGAGGATTCACGATGGAAGGGCTTCGTGGCTTCAGGCGGCGGACGTCGGAGCCTAAAGTTGGCCGCGCCAGGGGCAGGGGGAGGGGCTTCAAGAGGTGGAAGTGGGTAGCGTCTCAGGAGAGGAGGCCTCCGGGCGTCGCTCACCACCAGGACATGTGGCACCTGGCCACCTCCGGGATCGGAGGCGGCTTCGGGTTGGACTACAGCCAAGAAGGATTAAAGACGGGCAATTACCTGTCGGTCGACCTCCCACAGATGGGAGACTTCGGCATGGGAGAGGCTCAGGGAGAGGAGGTCACGCCGTTGGCCGCAAACAGCATGGGGCAGTACCCGTTGGGCGAGTCCAACAGCGCCGGAGAGGGGAGCTCCGGACTGGGCGCGCCGGTCCCCGCGGACGAGGGAGGGGACGAGTCGGTGGCGGTGGTCGGGTCCACTTCCAGCGCGTCAGGGCCTGTGATCTGCGAGCACTGCGGCATGACATTCCCTTCCGCGAGCTCCTTGGCCATACACTCCCGCGCCACCCACATGCTGTACTCCTGCCCCTGCTGCGGCAAGCACTTCCACCACTCCGTCAACCTCACCCGGCACATGGCCGTCCACCGCGGTGCCGGGAAGTCCCACCAGTGCCCGCTCTGCTACAAGACCTTCACCCAGAAGTCCACGCTGATCGACCACATGAACCTGCACAGCGGAGAGCGGCCGCACCACTGCGCCTACTGCCACGCGCGCTTCGCCCACAAGCCGGCGCTGAGGCGCCACCTCAAGGAGCAGCACGGCAAAACCACGGGTCAGAACTCCTTACACGAGCAGGAGGAGAGGGAGAGAGAACAGGTAGCAGAGCGCGTGAGAGAGGAAGAGCAAGAATGCCTGGTCACCGAGCAAACGTCTTAGTCCCTGGGGGGCATTGGACAGCTGGAAAGAAAGTCTACAAGAGACAAGAATACAAGAGAATGCCATAATGTTTGAACACTAGACCAGAAAGCAACCACGGCAGAGGATTGTTTTAACACAGACATTTTACCTGTAGTAAATTATCAACCACAGCTGTGCTGGGAACAGCTTTTAAAAAGGCTTTTTAAAATGTTTAATAGGAATAAGGTTATTTTACACTCCACCCAGTCCAGACATTAGAAAAATGCTTTGAGGTACTAAAGATTGAGTTCAGTGACATTGCACCTGCCTACATTCAGTCAATTATTTCTGCCATCTGAGGTTGTTACCTTGAGGCTGTTTTATTGATTCATAGGATGGATCATTTGTTTGCAGTGGCTTACTTCTCTACTGCAAAAACCTAAACTTTTGCTCCCATCATTGATGAACTTTATAGTATTGAGGTCAGGCTTCATTCAATTTGAAACATGTACATAATATATACTTGGTAGGGAGGCATGGAGATGATGGGGTTCATTTTAATCAAATTGGGGGGAAAAGTAGAGGTGTTGGTGTTGATGCATATGCCCATGAAGCCTTGTGTAAAGGCTAGCATTTTACAAGTAGTTAATCCCATGTTTCTTTGCCAGTGAAAGTCACTCCAGATATCAATCCTCAGTCCTATATTGGACATGTCAAATGTTTGAGTAGCTCTGAAAAGTAAGGATATTTAGGTAAATCTGTTACTGATAATGGTGACTGTCCATATGGCCTCAGTTTGGGTCAAAACTGAGGCCATATTGCATTTTTGAAAGTGCCTCATGTAAATGTATAAATAAAATGACTAGTAATCCCTTTGAACTACTTTCTAAAAAGGTACGGTGTTGTATCAGGAGAGGTTTGTCCTCCATGAGTTGCATTCTGTGGATACATTCACACGGGGGTGCAGTCGGGACCACTTGGCAGAATCGTGTATTGCTGCATACCGTTCTCCGGACCAATCCAAGTGTACATGTATATGGATCAATGCAATGTCACAGCATTAGTTTAAGTGTACTCTGGTGTGGAAGAATCAAGGTCAATGTGAATCATATTCACGAACCGTATTGATCAAACTGACTCGGTCAGAAAAGCTGTCAACGGACCTAGCCTACAATCTTTAGAATGCAACATAATCCGGAACAGAAACAGTCCTATGTTTCTATCATCTATAAAATAGGTTATATTTCCATTTCTACTAAGTTAATGCTTGACACAAATGGTAAGCTATATTATTAGATAAAATTGAGTTGCAGTAAGCCAAACTGATTAATTTTTGCTGGTTTTGTTGGACAGATAGACACATTTGAATATTGCATGAGGAGTCTATGTGGTTCGAGACTCCTCGTCCTCGATTGGTGGCCTACTGTAGGTCTGCATGACACTTGTTCATCCCCGAAATAGAGTACTGTTGTATAGAAATCAAGGTGTTCTAGAATGCTGTATCCCATGAAAACAAATGGTTGCTGTACCGTATTATAAGCAATGAGACATTACATTTGTAAGCTGTAAGTTGCTCATTTATGCATTCTTGGGTCGAGGTCTCACAAAAACAAGTGGGTAAAACAAATCAAAATATCTAGCTAGTTGACAAGGTCACTTGAAGGACCTCAGAGATATTTTTGCATTTCTCCTGAAACAGTCACAAAAAATAAGACTCAGCTAAGCACAGTAGTATACAGTACATACAAATGCATTGGGGGGGGGGGGTCATTGTGTTTAACCACCTGCTGTATTCCACACAGATGACTTGACCTTTAGGTTCTCATAGAAATAGGTTCTCTTCACTATATACAACTTGGTTCCTCTTGTCCCGATATGAGCCTTTGGCACTGTTCTGCACAGCTGTAAAAAAGAAAACGGGAAAAGAAAAGACAAAGATGAAGTTAAACCAGAACATGTTGTATGACAAAGTCATATATTCAATTGGAAAAACAAGTTGATGCTATTTGCGTTTTGTTTGGTCACATGACATTTTGTTGGACCTTATACTTGAGCCTTAAAAATGTTATTTCTTTCTTACCTAAGGAAGCCCACACTGATTTCCCAGTAGCTGCATCCAGCATAGGCTGTTTCCTAGCGATGCTAACTTTTATGTGAATGTCTCCAACGGTGGTTCCATTCAACTGTAATAAAAAAAACAAGAGATTTATTATATTAAAAACATAATCATGAAATGTTTTTGTGCAACATTTGTTTTACAATATAACTAACTGGCAATTTTATATCGAAGAGTTACAAATGAAAATTAATCCTTTCAAAGCTTGTTTTAAAAAGGACATGGAGGCAATGTTTTAGCCAAAAATCAAAATAGATATGGCTATATTTTTTGCCTTTCTCCCCTCTACATTGCTTCTACTTTGGTGCTGCAGCTGTTTCCCTGCAGACAAACCCTTGCTTCATCCTGCAGACAGTCCAGAACTTTGTTGTTGTCAACAAATTATGAAATAATAAACATTTGTCAGGCTCAGGGAAAGCGGTAGTCTGAGGTGAGGCAGCATTTTAACCAACCACAGCACAGCAGTCTCCAGGAGATTCATAATGAGCCAATGGAGCTGAGGTGAGGTGCGAAAGTTAGATTCTGTTTTAAGCAAATCTGATAAACAATGTTTGTACACACTAAATTTGCCTCTATTACCTTTTAAAGATGTGTTTGTAAACAAACTGAAACTATCTTCAAATCTAAGATTGGTGCAGAAAACAGAAAGTTGTTAGACCCATGCATTAAACTACTTCCACCATTTCATCGTTTTCACATTGCTATGATCCGACGATGAGAGATTCTGAGACGGTTCACTTGTGATGTTCTACAATGCATTTGTCACTGCATGAGCCGAACTGGCCACACACTGTACCAACCTCAGCTACAGCTGTGTCAGCAGACTCCATCTTCTCAAAGGTGATGAATGCACAGCTGGGAGACAGAATCAGAAATGTCATCAAGTAAAATATAATAAATGTTTTTTTTTGTTCTTTTTTTTTTGCATGCGCGATTCATACGTGGCATAGGGGCATTTGCATAAGCAGAGGGGGGGCAGCCATACATTTGCATTCCTATCGGTCGGTCTGTGTGGTGCATTCTGTAAGTGGCCTGCGCTCTTTGAGAACAATCTTGATTAGGCCTGTCCCGTGTTGTTCGCTGAAAATAGCCACACTCACGGTGCATTGTGACACATTGTGAGGACTATAAATTACTCTTTGTGGTCTGCAATCTTATTTTGCAAGTGCAATAGTATTCAATCATGATGAGCGCATTCACACATTTACAACAGTGTACAACAGTGATTTCAGTTTTGATGGACATGTACTTGCGTGGGTTGTCCACTCTCAAGTCAATGATGTTGCCATGTTGAGAGAAGGCAGTTCGCAGGCTGTCCTCCACCAGCCCAGAGCCATACACATAAACCGTATTTCCCTTGCGTGCCCCTCTCCGCTCCGGGAACGAGTCTGAACCTAAAGAGACAGTGGAAGGGAAAAACAAGTTTTTTAAAAAATAAACCTTTAGTCACAAATGTTTTGCTGGATATTAATCCTCGTAATGCCCTGATCTATTCTACTCACGTCTGAAAGGTCCATCTCGGTCTCTTTCTCGGTCCCGCTCGCGCTCCCTGTCTCGGCTGCGGTCCCTCTCTCGGTCCCGATCGCGCTCCCTGTCCCTGTCCCGGCCTCTGTCGCGGTCTCTCTCTCTGTCACGGTCTCTGTCTCTGTCCGTCTCTCGCTCGCGGTCCCTGTCGCGCTCTCTGTCCGGGTCGCGGCTGGGCGGCATCCCCCCCATGTCCTCCTCCTCCACCCGGGGTCGCTCTCCCCGTTCACCAGGGGTCACAAAGCTGCAGGAGCACAAATCCAAAGATGGTATAAACCCTGCATACACCGTTTCAGATGATATACGAAAAGTAGTCAGTTAGGTAGTTATGTACTGAAAATGTAACACTTTACCTCTCATACAGCGATTTTCTATGGCCTCTCTTCATAGCCTAGAAATGTGGGAAAAATATAAATTCTAGGGCAGTGACTATATAATCAGTTCTTCAGGCTGCATTGCATTTGTACTACCATACCTCAGTTTGTTCTTCATCTGTAGAGATGCTCCTTTGGAATGGTAGGAAAGCTGGAACTGGACCTTTCTCTGGGTCCTGTGGGGAAGGCAAATAAAATCACACTTGTGTGAAGTGCAGGCTGTTTTTTGGCTTTCTCATGTCACAGAGCCCATTGGCTGCTACATGACAAGGTGGCAGCCAAGCATATCGACTTTTTCTTCCGTCAATGTGGCGTCTTACATTGATATTTAGTGCCCTAAACAAACATTAAAAACTTGCCTGGCAAACGATTTACATTCTAACTGCCATGAACAAACATTAAAGTCTATTAGACTTCTAAACAAACATTGTAATATCATACTGTATGCATCATACTGGTAAGTGTTCTAAGCAAACATAATCCCATAGACTTGACTGACATATCATCTAACAAAAATCTTTAAAAAAAACACACACACACACACATGCATAAGCCTCAAAAACATAAAATACTGGTAAATAGAAATAGCCATAAATTGTATTATTGAACAGAGATTTCCTAATCATATGCTTGTGGCAGTCCACCAAAACGGTAGATTTATGAAACCTACAGTGGAATATATTGTATATAAAATCCACACAAATCTCACCTTGAGCTTGATCTCTAGTTGTCTAGAGCGTTTAAAACCAGAGTTTTTGTTCTCTGACTTGATGGCACTAATGGCCCCGGATTTGATGAGCATCTTCGCCTGCTCTGTGGCTGTTGCCGTGTCGACCACAGGCTGGTCGGACAACGCTACAAAGAGGAACATTTCATGTCATAACACGATAATAAGGAAACACAAACTATATCTGCAAGAGTAACTCAAGAAAAAAAAAACTCTTATTAAACTGCTGAGCAACCTAACCAATTCACTGCACGGTATTGTTGCAAGAGGTTCTCTTACTTCGTTTCAAGCCACTCTGATTGGTCTGGTTGGTTGAACTCTGCTTCTTTAAAGCCTGAATTGCTTTTTTCTGAATAAAGGAAAGGACACAAATGAATGCTAAAGACCTGAGGGAACACAACCACTTATACAACTGTTTTCTGTAATGTCTTAATGTGTAATGTGTAGTGCAACGATACCTTCTTTTTGAGTTTAGCATATTTCTTCTGCAGGGACTCCTCTTCCTCCGTCAAGGCGCTCGGGAAAGCCATGACGACGATCCCTCTGCTGAAAAATAAAGGTTTAATTCATACTCCACTCCTTAGTACGACTGAGACACTCAGTCCAAAAGAACACATTGTAAGCCTTAACATCAGTTCTTATATCAAGTGAGTATAGTTAAGCATAACAGAGCTTTCACAGAATGCATTCATACAATGCAATGTATGTATACTCCATTTTGGAAGAAAACTATGTTTGCTATGGAATGATATGTCTACCATATATGAACACAGGTAGACGTGATCATTTGGTTTGGTCATTGGATCTCTTGTAAACAAGTCAGTGTACACACAGTAACTGTATGGTTTCCCAATGTTTCACCTAGCCTATAGAATGGCTTTGATTATTACATTTCATGCATATGTTATACATGAAATTACAGCCATTCTTGGGCAATGATTTACCTGGTTCTCATGCATAGCCCTAATGCTCATTGTTGCAGGCAAGATTAGAGCTATGGACCAGAATTATTCTGTTAACAATAAACGTGAATGCAAATATTCTGTGCATGGCTTCGTGGATTTAATATGGAAGAACGAGCACAACAGCGTTAATTACTTTCAGTTTGGGCTGGGGGAAAAAGGATAAAAATGGGGTATTTATTTTATCAAACACAACACCTGAGCAGTACAGCACAGCCAGCTACCGTTAGCTAGTTTTGCATTTCAACAAGACAAAAAACAGTCTTCGAAGAAAAAGAAAATAGACACCACTGAACTGTAAACCAGAACCAAAAAGAGTTCTACCGATGTATTAAAAACACCTCAAGTACTGTCCAGGGCTTTATAAAACTTAATATTAGACATAAGCTTACACACAACAAGCTCAGCCACCGATGATGCTTCTGTCCTCTTTCTTCTTCTTCGCAGTCTTCTCCTCTTTGGAGTTTCCGGCAGACTATACGGCCATTGTTGGCATAATGCTGCCTCCCGCTGTTGGTTTAGAGTACTGTTGGGTCCCATGGACGGTGCTTTCTGCTTTAGTTTGAATGAGTTTAAGAGTACCAATACATGAGCAATCAGAGTCTGACCATAGAACCACACAACATGACATGATATGACATTGCACAAAAAAAATAACGTGATACAAAAGCCCAGTCATTTCCACAGTTTATAATATAAAATAATAATTATATTTTTCTTCAACATACACAAACTCATACCGGTAGATATACTGTATGACAAATACAACAAATGTTTAAGTTCAAGTTCAAGTTTATTTCCACGAAGGGCAAATGGTTTGCAGCTGACAAAAAACATCAGCCAACAATAAAACAAACAGTAGAAAACATCCCGTAGTTCATATGCATAGATAGTGTACAAAGTACTACAAACAGTACAGAGTACTTTAAAGAGATATTCCATTTTTGGCCATTTTATGGTCTACTCAGTCTCATGTGAACACCCCAGACAGTTTATATGTTACTCCATGCACTATTTAGATATTTGATGTTCATTTTAGTGTATCCGCCTCCTTCCTATAGAAACCCATTGTAACTTAAAACTGAGTTTCAACCATGACAGATTATTTGAAAACATCCCATCTTTTTTTCTGCTGAAGGAGGCGGATGCACTAAAATGAACATTGAATATTTAAACACTGAATGGAGTAACTTAATAACTGTCTGGTAGACAGACTGGGTAGACCTTAAAATAACCAAAGGTTTTTTTGGAAGTGGAATACCCAAGTACACAAATAAAGTGCAAAGTGTGTGTACCAATTTTCATGCCTGTATCACCATTTGATTGACTTGAGAATCAATGTTACAAATGTCTTGCTCTCCTCAATCTGTGAAAGTACCTATATACTGTATCTCGAGAACCGTACAAGGTACAGACATGTACCAAATCGTCCGTAATGCCCAACTTTGTATTAACCAGGGGTGCACATAAGTGGTGCTCCGGTGCTCAGGAGCACCAAAAATCCTACAATGAGCTGTCATTCCAGGGGTGGAAAGCTCCTTTGAGCACCACACAGCTGGGGCTCATAATGACTGTCTGACTGGGCCAGTAAAAAAAAAAGCCTTAAAAATGAAATAATTCTAAGTAAAGTCTAAAATACTACTAGTATTTTTAATGGTTGTAGAATGCAGATAGTTGTACTACTACTAGGTTAGCCACTATTGCAACGCCCAAACTATCGCTCTGTACTGTAATACTGTACATTGATTGGGCTGTACGGAGTAGAAAAAACGGGTCCCAGGGTTCGGCGATGCGGGTCGCAACATTTTGGGAGCACCAAGTAACATCCCAAGGTGCTCCTCTGAGTACTGGACCAAAATAGTTATGTGCACCCCTGGTATTAACGTTTAATACATTATGGGGCATAAAATCAATGATTTCAAGTTATGAAGGAAAAAACACATTTCTGGGCAGACATCTTGGATTTTGGGAGCCGGCCTCTTGAAATTTTACTTGGCCACGAGCTTTTATCAAAAGAGCAACCCCTAAAGAGTGTGTGTACCAATTTTGGCGCTTGTATCCGCAAGTGAACAATTATTCCTCCAAATTGCCCTACTATTACTCTGTTGTTATCTGAGCATAGCTTAAATCTGTTCCATTTTCACATCATGCAACAACAAGCTCATTTGTAAGTAATGAGGTGTGTTTTGGCAGAGTAACATTACATATGATATTACCCATTTTGGCAGAGTAATATCGTTACACTACTTTTGCTGGAAAAGGTAATGATATGACCGTAATATGTAATGAGTTACTGCCCAACACTGAGCAAGAGTCCTTTTTTCCGGTGCCTGTTGTTTAAAGAGTGGGTGCCGTTGATTTTTGTATTTTTTCTATTTTGTTTAAGAGGTGACCAGGCATACTTAATGAACTGGTAGGGTGGAATCACAAAAATGACAGTTTAACAAACACGGTACACTTTTTGGGAAAAAAAAAAATCTTACTTTTTAATATAACATTAATACCTGATGATCATGTTTTAGGGTAGAAAAAAATCATGGCACTCAATTTTTAAGAAATTGCAATACTGCTATTATAAACTACGCTCACCTTGCCAACCCGAGAGCCCCAAACTGAGCTCATGTTCCTCCAAGGCATGAGGAGTGAGCAGGTCGCCTATTGTCACTATCCTGGCTTTTCCTTTAGAGAACAAAGTGAACTTTCTTGTCTCGAAAGCTTGGCCGTCGTCTGTCAAACAGTAGAGAATGTCACGCTATTCACTAGGAACCATCCTTTTTGCATTCTTCCAACATGGCTGTGCATTCAGAATACATGTAATATATAAGATCACAGACAAGAGCTAGTGACCTATAAACTGAGAATATGAAATTGACGTTTTCAACAAAACCAATGGTTAGGCTAGTTGATTTAAATTGTATTTGTCTTGTGTTACAAAAAGTTAATGTCAAGTCCTGCAACTGTACGGCACAACCACCATATGTTGAGTTCTCATGTGCACTTTGAGATTCTCTTTAAGCCCAAAGCTTTTGTCACAAACTGAACAACTGAACGGTTTGGCCCTTGTATGACTAATCATGTGTGTCTTGAGATGTTCCTTTTGACCAAAGCTCTTGCTACAAACCGTGCAGCTGTATGGCCTTTCACCCGAATGTGTTCTCATGTGTCTCTTGAGATCTCCTGTTTGGTAAAAGGTCTTCCCACACACTAAGCAGCTGTATGGCTTGTCGCCGGTATGAGTTCTTATGTGGATCTTCAGGGTTCCTTTTTGACCAAAACACTGGCCACAAATTGTACACCTAAATGGTCTCTCTCCCGTATGGGACCTCATATGCGTTTCTAGAGCCCAAATCCGTGGAAACGTTTTACCGCAAACCTCACATGTCCGGTGAACCTGAAGGTGGAATTCTATGTTCTCTGTCGGCTCTAAATGTTTTCCACATAAAGCGCAATCACTCGAGTGGACTTTAACATGCATCATAAAGGAATGCTTATTGGGAAATGATTGCTTACACACTTTGCAACACGGCGAGGACAAAACCTCAGTTGATTTCAATTCCTGGCACAGTTTTATGGAGCTTTTGGACGCTTCGCTATTCTGCAAACCTGCCTGCGGCTCAATGATCATTCTACAATCTCGGATTTCACCATATTCTACGGAGAGAAGCTGGATCTCAGTTTGTAGCGAATCACTCCCTGGATCCAAGCGAGAGGCTGAGACTCTGCCAAACTCTACCCCAGCTTCAGTGTCAATCTGATCAGAGTCAGATGGCGAGGTGCTGGCTTCTCTGGTTTCCAAATGTTGGCCTTGATGAAGTGGCAAGGATCGACGTGCGTCTTCTTCATCTTCAGTTTTGACCTGCTGTGAGACATGAGCTTCGTCCTCTAGCCCACGTTCCTGTTTAATGTGTGTTGTTGGGTCCTCTGACATGCCCAGGCTTGGACGAGGACTCATGTCCTGCTGTTCAGGGGGGTGCTGCTCCTCTTCACAGACTTGGACATGCAGGAAATCTGATTGATAACGGGAGACAGAACATATGAGAAGAAATATTCATTGTGTTGATCCAATTGTTGTCACACAAGGGGATATGCATCTTCAGAATGCTGTAAACAGCAGCAGCATTGATTGACTTATTGAAACTTTGTAGAATGGACAGAAACACAGGTTTGCTAAGACAATAAAACCAGAATAAGCATCAGTTAGTTGGGTACATCAGGTCCTCTGTATGGAATTTATATATATATATATATATATATATATATATATATATATATATATATATATATATATATATATATATATATATATATATATATATATATATATATATATATATATATATACACTCAACAAAAATATAAACGCAACACTTTTGTTTTTGCTCCCATTTTTCAGGGGATGGACTTAAAGCCCTAAAATTATTTCCAGATATACAATATAACCATTTCTCTCAAACACTGTTCACAAATCTGCCTAAATGTGTGATATTGAGCACTTCTGCTTTGTTAAGATAATCCATCCCACCTCACAGGTGTGCCACATTAAGATGCAGGTGTGACATCATGATTAGTGCACAGGTGTACCCCAGACTCTCCACAACAAAAAGACACCCTGAAATGTGCAATTTTCTTTTGCCTTATTGGGTGTATGGGACTCCGAACCAGTCAGTATCTGGTGTGACCACCATTTGCCTCATGCAGTGCAACACATCTTCTTCGCATAGAGTTTATCAGATTGTCAATTGTGGCCTGTGGAATGTTGGTCCACTCCTCTTCAATGGCTATGTGAAGTTGCTGGATATTAGTGGGAACTGTTACACACTGTAAAAATGGTAATAACACAATATTACCACATTATTACCATTTCGACAGCGCATACCAGTTCCCACTAATATCCAGCAACTTTACATAGTCATTGAAGAGGAGTGGAGCAACATTCCACAGGCCACAATTGACAATCTGATAAACTCTATGCGAAGAAGATGTGTTGCACTGCATGAGGCAAATGGTGGTCACACCAGATACTGACTGGTTCGGAGTCCCATACACCCAATAAGGCAAAAGAAAATTGCACATTTCAGGGTGTCTTTTTGTTGTGGAGAGTCTGGGGTACACCTGTGCACTAATCATGATGTCACACCTGCATCTTAATGTGGCACACCTGTGAGGTGGGATGGATTATCTTAACAAAGCAGAAGTGCTCAATATCACACATTTAGGCAAATTTGTGAACAGTGTTTGAGAGAAATGGTTATATTGTATATCTGGAATGAATTTTAGGGCTTTAAGTCCATCCCCTGAAAAATGGGAGCAAAAACAAAAGTGTTGCGTTTATATTTTTGTTGAGTGTATATATATATATAGATATAGTTAGAGAACAAGGGTTTCATTTTTGTGGCATTAGAGCAAAACGAGTTTAACCCCATGTTTGAGCCAAATCTGGGATGAACGTGGTTTGTGGAACTCTAGTGTTGTGGGTGCAGACTTTGTTGACATTGATGACAGGGACATTGGGTATCTTTGTGGTGTAGCTTATCTTGTAGAACAGGTAAGGGGGCATTGCAAGTTGCTGTACTGTCAGCCCTAAAGACATTCCATTATGGTTTGTGGTTTATGTTTGGGGTGCTGGATGGTGAGTAGAGTACCATGAATGCTTTATGATTATGAATGAAAATGGAGGACCATTCCATAGCTAGCAGTTCTTTCATTGACCTCATATGCTTGAATTATAGCCATTCTGCAAACTGTCAGTCAGTCAATCAATCAATCAATCAATCAATCAATCAATCAATCAAACAGTTAACGAACCTGATACTTGGTAATGACATTTCATTTCAGGATTCACATTCAGGATAGCCAGCTGTCTGCGCTGAAGGTCTATTTCTTGCTGGTACTGTACTATTGTTCTGCCAAATACGGCTAATATCTCCTCAGCAGCCGCATTTAATCGTTGATTTACGAACATCCTTAACGTCTCGATTTCAGGCATCTTTTGTAATTCGCAATGTCCAAAACTCCTCACCAACTACTCACACATCATTCATTCAGTGCAAGAGTGATGTAAGATGAATGATGTA
Organism: Benthosema pterotum; assembly: GCA_039105355.1. NCBI lineage: Eukaryota > Metazoa > Chordata > Actinopteri > Myctophiformes > Myctophidae > Benthosema > Benthosema pterotum. The sequence continues at coordinate 22,460,320 of CM076970.1, read as the reverse complement.
TTGTTTAATGCAAACACATGCCTGACAATTTCTAACTCAATGATTATTACACATAACGACTGTTCCGGGTGGACGTTTCGCGCATGTCAAGACCAAGACAACTGTTATCTGGTTCATTTCTGCCACCTGCTGGCCGTACAGTATAACAAGGCTCATGTAACATTGCATTGCTATTTTGATCATTTTTGCTCTTTTTTGCTCTCTCACAGGCAAGGATTGGAGAAAAATAAGAACTACTCTACAAGAGTGCATAATTTGCAAATTAACAGTGATTCTTTTCATTCATTTTATATATTGGGGTCACAAAGAAAGAAATGGGGGGATGGCCTAATTCAGGTCAAACTGGGGGCCCTTTAAATGTACTGGCATCTTCATATAATTATAATCATATAATTTGAATACTGTGAGAACGATGGCTTCCTGTAGTTTCTATTAGCTTGGATTCCCATTGATGTCACTGCATTTTCTGAACTGTCCACAGCCCTCTGAAAACATTGTGCTATTTAATCATGAGCATTATTACTGGGGGACCATTTTATATAGAAAAGTGGTTCAGAATTCTATATCCATGAACAGGGTAATGCTAAAAGGCAAACAAAAAACTACACACAAAATCAAATTATCTATTAAATATATGTATTTTATTATAAAGAAAAGTAGGCCATTGCAAACAATATTCAGCCCTTTCTTTCTTTCCATTTTCAATAGGCTACATGCTGGCAACGGACAGAGTAAGGTGGATGAGAGAGAAAGCAGGTGAACCACTATTCCGTTCTATGGACAGGCAGGAGAATTGGTGGGTTGATTGGTAGGTGAAATGGGCACTTTTGTAAAGTGGGATCTTTTACAAATTAGGCACTGATGAACTGGGCACTTTTACAGAGCAGTTACTGCAGACCTGGACACTTTAAGTGGGCCCTGTGCAAATCTGTATAACTTTGACACTTGTCTTACCATATTGTATACTGTATGTTGGACATTTTGTTATTGAAGTATTTCAATCTTTTAATCTGAATCTCGTACTGTCATAAAAGCATATGTTCTATATATAACAAAGACGTTTTGGTGTCATTCAAGTATTAAGTGGTGGGGAACTGGGAAACTACTGATTTTGGATAACTGTCTCAAAAAACACCATTTTAAGTCAATTAATTCTGGGATATGTGAATGATCCTGTCGGTTTAGTGGTAGGCCTACTCTATGCATACACACATTTTGATGTCTTCCATTTGTTCTGACACAATAGGATGGCTGTTACCATACCACATTACCAAATTGTTTTCCCAAATACAAATACATATTTTGCACGAAAGATCCAGTCTGTATTGTTAACACAGCATGACAGAAATATAGAGCTGCATCTTAACTAACACTATCTAATCGTTATCTAAGTCGATGCACCTCATTGTTGAATACATGGTTCTAAAAAGAAAAATAGGCCCATTTCCATAACCCAGGGCTATCAAGTGCCCAAAAATAGTTCTGATCAGTAAGTGTTGAGTTGTTGTTGATTTAGCTGAAACCAGTTGGGATTTGCAATCAATTCAAAATGCATCACATGAATCATTAGGCATTAAGGGCTCCATTTTTGTAACAAGCTAAACCCCTTATCCCTAATGCCCTTTTTTTTACCATTTTGAAAAAGCTTTGGGAATAGTTTAACGTGCCAATCAATTGACACGTTGTGAGCTTGTAGACTGGCCATTTTAACTATTGAAAAATGCTTTTTAAAATAGTGTAAAAAGGCAAAGAAGTTGAGGGATAGGGGGTTTAACGGTCATAAAAATCAAGGCCGAAATGTACAGAGGTTTTTAAATTACTTTGGTGATGTCAGTGTGTAACATTAGTTTGCATCATTATAGCATCTTATCATCATACTGCTTTTGCATTACAGTGAGCTAGAAGCGCAGAGGAGCGCTGATAGACTGGAGTCTGAAACCCAGACGATTTTATTTCCAGGAAGAAAAAAAAAAGACGGGTCTTTTCTGCCGGTGGCCATTAGGCTATATAACAAGACCCATGCGCATTCTTCCCCATCCTTGGATTAATGCTTAGCAGGGGCTATTCTAGGATCAGACCTTTCAGGGGCTCAGACAGACCCTAATGAGAATGTGACATGCATGCATTGCCTTGTAATATTATTCAACCCCCAGCTAGATAAGACCAGTTCATTTGATATCAATACATTCATACTTTTCTATATAAGGATATTATAATTTACAACAATAGTCTACTTTTAATAAATTCCTACTACTAATAATAATAATTTTAAACCACAAAATATTTCTAAGAAAATGAAATGTACTGTTTTTTAAAGTATTCAACCGCTTCACCTAACAGTTGCAAAACTCAATTCACTGCGTTATCTTCAGAAGCATCCTAACCTAAATAGTTGCGTTGTCTAGTGAAGGGTACCATAATGGTTTAATTATTTCCTAAAATTAATAACCCCATTTTAAACAGGACCCTCAGTTTGTGAAACCTGAAGCAAAGACTCAATCATAATGACCAGAACATCCCAAAGTCAAATTTGGGATGTTCAAAAGTCAAATAAATGTAGAAAATACTGTTTTCGGGCTATCAACTACATACTGTAGGGGACAGTCCACTGTAAGTATGTTATCATCAAGCAAACCACACAAGCATCATAAAATACAGATAATTGTCCAATTGGGCAGTCCTTCCAATCTGTGCACCTGGTTAAAGGAAACTGGTAAGAATGGGAAACCAAAACAACTCTGAAAAGGGATCCGTGGCTGCAATAAGAGAAAGCAAATAAGTCACATCGTGTTCTGAATGCAATACAAGTATGTATGGCCTTCTCTATATGGCATAATGAAAAGAAAGAAACCATTATGTTTGTAAGAAATGTCCCTCCTTAATCCAGCCTTGTCCAATAGGCACATTACTAGAGGAAAGCTTGACCTGCATAGCAACATTTGCTAAACTATTTGGACTGGCATTGGACAGTGACTAAACTCCGCTTCAAAGGGAGGAGTTTTGAGAAGGGCTCATTGGGAGGAAAACCTCACCAAAGATGGCGAGTTTTTACAATGATCACTCACTCTGCTGCCTTTGCCCGTGACACTCCTGGGATGTGCAGTGCACAATAATCAGTCCCACTTAGGCCTGTTCAAACAAACTGCACAGATTTGACCACTTATAGTGTATACATCTCACTCCATTCAGTGTAGTTCAATTGTAGATTTCGATACATTACTGACCATTCTGTGTATAAACGTACCTACAATAATATAAATATGTTCACATTACTGGTAATAGATTGTACATACAGTATTGGTTGATACACATTAGTGTTGATTCTCTGTACATACTGTATATACCTACTATATGCACATACTACTGGTGATTAACTGTTACATTATACCTGTGCCTATATGTTTATATCCAACTACTTATCTATATATGTCTATTATGTACATATTAACCGATTTCAACATTAACCCATAGTTATAGTACATGCTTGGTCAGCCCGTGCAGATGGCTAGGTCAGTCTTTCGTTTAGGACCTTAGGTCTATTCCATTTTATTGATGATGCACACAATACCTCTGCCTTTATTTCTATCTAATGATAGTTTATGCACACCTGGCCATGCATAATCTATCAGAGAGCAAGGTCTGTTATTTTTAGTTGTTGTTAACTTGTATTAACTAATTTTTCTGTACTTGTTCTCTCCTCCCTTCATTGATCTAAAAGGTCTTTTAGATGGGTCCCAGGGACATTTTACGAGTCTTACTTCAACATTAGAGTACAGTACCAGTATTGCATCCTAGGACCCCTGGAGAGTGACATGGTTTAATGAATGTAAGGATGCGGGCTATTTCCATCACTGACCCTTACCTATACCTGTATTGTTGCGTCATGCTTAGTGTTATGGCTAAATTTCCCTCACAATCAATAAAAGTGTTCTCAAACTTCTCCATGACAAGGGGACCCTTGCACAACCAAAGCTTCTGGCTGCACCCCTTGTTGTGAAATGACTGAAAAAATAAATAAATAAACAAAATATCGCAGATATACACGCTCACAGTCACAATGCACCATATTGTGAGCTTGTACGTCGACCCTGACGTTGTAGATATTCAACAATAACGACATGCTAAAAGTGGCACAAAATGTCATCACTTGAATATGAATAATATAGATGTATTGTAGGTGTACACACCACCAAATAATATATATTATATATTTTTGGTTAGGTTTTGTTTTTCCTCCCATTTTCCTGTGTTTTCCAACTGGCCTCCGACTGAACTAGAGGCACTAGAACTAGAACACAGGTTTAAAAACCTGTGCTCTATTGTTCCATCGAGGCCTATGTATCTAACCGGTTCTTCGGGATGAGTTCTCATGTGCTTCTGAACGCTGACCTTCCAGCGGAATGTTTTACCACAAATTGAGCAGCTGAACGGCTTGTCGTTCATATGGATGGTCATGTGAGACTTTAGGTTCCCTTTCTGCACGAAGCTCCGGCCACACACCGAACAACGGAAGGGCTTGTCTCCGACGTGGGACCTGACGTGCATCTCCAGAGCCGAAATCGAAGAGCACACTTTACCGCAAACGATGCACGTCTTGTGGCCTATAAAGTGATGCTTTAAAGTTTCTGTGGGCTCTAGATGTTTTCCGCACAGGCCACAGTCACGCGGATGATTTTGGACGTGGCGTCTTAAAGAAATGGTATCAGCGAAGGTCAGTTTACACACTTTGCAGGAGAGGGGGGACAGAAGTTGGTCTGCTGCAGACTGCAGAAGTTGGGGCTCTATTCCACCCTTCTCGCTTGAAGACGAACCTGACTGAGCTTCCTCCAGTGGATCCTCCTTGATGTGATTATCACCACCACTGCCGCCACCGCCGTCTTCAGCATCCTTTTCAGAGATATCTGAGGAGGAGTGCGGCATGCCCTGGTCATCGATGGATATGAACTCGCTGTCCGAGTCAAAGTTGACGGTTGTTTCTGTCATTTCGCATTCCTCCTCCTCGTCTGCAGCTTCTTGCTTCACATCTTGGACCAGAACAGGGCCCACACCAATGCTTCTCAACGGCTGTTCAGCAGGGACCTCATCTTCACCGGCAGGAAAATGCACAAATTCTACGAGTTAGAAAAGAACATATGAGGAACTTACTATTATAATTATAATAATAATCATAAGACAAAATAATCATAAGACAAAATCAAGCCAATTGGCTTGATTTTGTCTGCAGCAGTTCACACTGAATGGAAGTATATAGATTTTTAGGGCTCTAACAGTGATTTTCAATCATTTTCATTTCAGGGATGCATTTGGCACAGGGCAGCTATTTAATGGCATTTCTATCTCTGGGAGTGGGACCCCCAATTTATATTGTAAAATCATTGTTGATTTAACTCTGAGCGTATACAAAATGTACATTTGTATATTCTCTGAGCTACAGACCCACATATGAACCATTTGGTGCCTATTGATCATTTAGTCGGCCAAGCCGGGTACTCCCTGCAACCCCCTCATGGACCCACGCTGGGAACCATTGGTTCAGGTCGGATTACAAACCTTTACATTTGATCTCGGGAGGATTCAGGCTATGCAGCTGCCTTCGCTGACGGTCGATTTCTTGCTGGTATTGTACTATTGTTCTGCCGAACACGGCTAATATCTCATCGGCAGCCGCAGTGAGTCGTTGATTGACGAACTTCCTTAACGTGTCCACGTCGTCCATTGTGATCTTTTGTGAGCACCCCCAAAACCCACTCGATCCTCCGGGCCAATCTGTACAGTACAGTTAGTACAGTTTGGCTCCGTTCAATGCAAGTGAAGGGTGTGTCTTGCACCGCTAGCTCAGCTGCACAGGAGCACAAGACTAAAAATGACTGTTCCGGGTCGAAGTTTCGCGCATGTCAGATACATATTGCAAAAAATATATTTGCATATTTGTTTTTTTGCTTTGTTGGATGCAATTCTGCCACCTGCTGGCGCGCACACTGCAATGCAGTTATGGTAGGCCTGACCTACGTTTTCTGGAAAAACTTCAAATAGCAGCACCAAAACCCTAGAACAGTACATACTGTACAGAATCCAAAAATGGATTCCCGACCCCTGAATCTCATATGCCTCCCTAATAGACTACTTGCCAAAAATGTGGACATGGGTATTTTTGAGTAGGCCTATCCTAAAGTTTTTTTTCTTTTTTTTTCTTGAGTATGGGTCACAATCATTTAGAAATTGCCAGATCATAGCATGCATATTTTGGGCAATTTACAATTTTCATAATGAGCCTAATGCTTATAGTCTATACATGGTGAATGTTTCCAAATTGTCATTATGCTTGAAGTATAACGTGGGAGTCATCATACCACATTTAAGCATAATGTAATTTAGAAAAATGTGTAGTATCCGGCATTTTATAAATGCTTTGGGACCCATATTTCAACATAAATCTTTAATCAAACTTTCTACGTTCACAATGGAACAACTAGACTTTGATTTAACAAAGCTGCTTGTACTCTTTAATTTTATATAATCTCTAAAATGTATTTTATATTTCCAACAGTCCTGCTCATTATATTTAAGTGCAGGATTTGTTTAATGGTTTGCATCGCTTTGCAGTGTTGTGCATCATGTTAAATGGGCAATTGGGCATCTGGAGTTATGATTCGTGACAATCAATCCACCATTATTCAAACACACTTCACTGTCCAGAATGCAACCTTTAGGCTCAGTAAGGCCCTCACCTTAATCTCAGTAAAACTATGCCTACACCTAACCTTGAGGGAACATAGAGCTGAGGGAACATAGACATGGCTCCCACATTCTCAGGTCATGTGGACTTCACCTACAAGTCCAGCATTTACGCTTTATGACTTTTAAACGTCTAACACAATTACAACCTCTTTCTGTCTTTTGTGTTCTAATGTGTATTTGCCATTAAAGACTTCCATTGTTGGCTCACTGGGCTGCATTAATAAACAATACATGATTATGAGAAGCTTATGTGTGATCCAATTTAATTAACAAAAATATGTGCAGCAATTTAGAAAGGTGGCAAGGAAATAAACACACAACAGCATTTATTAAATACTTTTATTATATAAAAAGTAAGCCTGCATAATGCGGAATAATAATGGCTCTGTCCTATAACATAGTTATAAAGGTTTTTATTGTTCCTAATAAGCTACAACATGCTGGCAGGGGAGATGGGTGAGGTAATCATTAGGACCTAGGTGGGTACAAGTTCTATACATGCACTTCTACTACTAAAAAACAGGCATGTGCCTGTTGTATTATTGCATAATATTTACATCTATCAATTATTGGTGAAGCCAAAGCTCTTTATTCTATTTATTTACTTTAGCCGAGCGATTGAACCGTTGGGCTTTACAACCATTTCATCACATGAATTGTTACACTACTAGAATGCAGAGGCAATAATAATAAATACTTGAGTTTGTGCATCTTGTCATCATACCGCGGTCGCATAGCTTCTCATCAACGCTTCAGGGTGCGTTTTCAAGTGCTTCTGAACGCTGACCTTCCAACGGAAGCTTCTTCCACAAATCGGGCAATGGAACTGCTTGTCGTTCATGTGAATGCTCATGTGTGACTTCAGATTCCCTTTCTGCACAAAACGCCGTCCGCAGATGGCACAGCGGAAGGGCTTGTCCCCGACATGGGACCTGACGTGCATCTCCAGTGCAGAAATAGAAGAGCACACTTTACCACAAACGATGCACGTCTTGTGACCTATATAGTGAATTTTCAAGGTCTCCGTGGGTTCCAGATGTTTTCCGCACAGGCCGCAGTCGTTGGGATGGGTTTGCACGTGGCGCCTTAAAGAGTTAGTGGCAGTGAAAGTCAGATTGCATACTTTACAAGACAGAGGGGGGGACGCCATTTCAGTTGCCGATTGCAGCATCTGATGGATCTCCTCAGCGCTCCTATTCTGGCTGCCAGACAGACCCGGCTCTGATGTCTCCATGAAATAATGGTCGCCGTCTTCACTCTCTCTTTCGGAAATGTCTGAAGGGAGGGGCTGGCCGTCGGCAGCAGGCTGGGGAAAGTCCTTCTCGGAGTCGAAGTTGATTATTTCTGTTATCTCACAATCTTCCTCGCTGTCATCTTCTGTTTTCACTTGTTTAGGTGCTGAGGTGTTGGCCTGAGGCTCTGCCTGGGTTTTATCAACATCCTGATCGCTTACTGTCACTGGAAGTTGTGTTGATGTTGAAGCATCAAGCCTCTCTGGTCTTTCAAATGGTTCCTTTGATTGATCCTCCCTCTGGAACAGTTCCTCAGGTTTATCTTCACTCTGTGGGGTTTTGAGATGTGTCTCGCCCCGGCTGGTAGGAATCCACTCCTGACCTGGCTCAGGGTGAGGCCCATCTTCAGAGGGAGGGAGGATCAGCAAGTCTAGATGGAAAAGTAAGCAAAAGCAAAACATGCAGTCATCATGTAGTTTTTGTAGTACATTCATACATTAATTAATCTACGTGTTTGTTTTTCTTATGTCGATCCTCCTTGAATCAAAGTGAGTCAGAACATTGGTTATAGTGAATCATGAAAAAAGTAATAGGCCTATCTATATCCTAATTTTTTCTATTAATTGGTGCATTGTTAAAAAATAATATGGTCGGTATACATCAATTGGCATAATCATGCATGCAATGACACATCATTACTATGTGAATGTACAAGAGTTCCAGTCAGTTATGTATGAAATAAGCACACCGATATGGAATCTTTTTTACTGTAATCTTATATGCATTCAGCTTTTACATTGTAATCAGAGTCAAACAGGTCACAAATCTGGTGTGTGACTATGTATTTTTTGAGTTATTGTTAATTTGTTGCACATCTATTTGTTTTGCAAATAATGGCAAAACATCGTAAGTAACTAAATTCAAACAACTGACTGAAGCTAAGACTAATAACATCCAATTCTTATAGCAACAGATGTGCCGATGTGACCAACCTGCTTGGTTTAACTTGTAATTACTACGTTTCTTCAGAACGGTTTCCAGCAGCTTCTGTTGGCGGACATTTTCCTGCTTGGAAATGAACGCTTCGTCCTCGTACTCCGTTATGATCTTTTCAATGATCCGAAATATCTCCTCGACGGCTACGTTTACTCGCTCGTTGACCAACAACTTTAGGATTTGTAAGCGGTTCATCTTTGTCAGAAAACAACAAGCGGCGGTAGGGACAATTAGACGACCGGACGTCAAATTGTGAACGTGTGCATTTCCGCCGGACCGCTATTCCTGTAACACCCGTGGCAACGGGATTGGAACTATGGATTGGAATGGAATGCTGCTGGTACATTTTAAATCAAATTATTATTGGGCTACTGTATAGCGTTTTATATATAAGATCTACTCCAGTTCGGTTCTATACATAAACAACAGTCGTTTTTAGCATTTATTTAGCCTCTCACATAAAAAGAAAAATCTGTCTTTATCCACAATTCCATGCTATTTAGGAGATATAGCAAAAGTTGTCCAAAATAACAATTATTCTTCATTCAGTAATTGAGACTGAGTAGACTTATTGTAAATTAAAGGGGAACTCCACCCATTTTCAAGATTTTAATGTCATGAATATAGCCTACCTTAGAGATGTTGTGTGGACATAATAAAAAGTTCCCCCAATTCTGTATTTCCTACAAAATGGAGGTCTGAAAAAAAATCATTAACATGGTGAAATACATCTGATGACATCATCAATGTATTTCACTTTTTCCTGAGAGGGTACAGATGGAACCAAATGGACCCGCTATTTGGTTCACATTTGTATCCTTTCAGGACATTTTTGAAAATGGGTGGAATTCCATTTTAAATCAAATTATTATTAGGCTACGCTATAGAGTTATATATAATGTCTACTCCAGTTCGGTTCTATACATAAACGACAGTCGTTTTCAGCATCTATTTAGCCTCTCACAAAAGTTGTCCAACATAACAATTCTTCTACATTCAGTAATTGAGACTGAGTAGACTTATTGTAAATTAAATGCAGATGTTTAACAATGATGTTATAGTAAAGTAGACCTTGTAACAGACTGTCACAAGGTTTTAAGTATTCAATCACACTATTCTCATGAAGTACAGGTAGTATATAGTTCAGTGCTTGGTGTGGACAGCCAAAAATGAACTGAAAACACTCCATAATATGTTTAGCTAACATGTCATCAACATTTCAGGGTGTGTTTGCAGACACCCAAATGTTTTGTCTGTAGGCTCACCATGCAGGCAATGCACTATAAATGGACAACTGTTGTATACCTACTATTAAAGGGCTTCTGTGGAGTGTGGACCATAGTAGCCAGACATCTTGACATTTCCACTTGACAACACTCTCAATGAATCACCACATTCAAGTGCTACTCCCAATACACATATTTATTACTTTACATGTGATTCTCATCTCATTTAAAGGCAGTGACACAGGGCAGGGTTCGGGGTAACTCTAGCCCATAGATGGTGAGTTACAGCATTGTTCCTTTCATTATATCAGGAGAAATTTGATTAGATGTTATTAGTTTCACGTTGTTGCCTGCTGCCATAACTACATCCCTGTGACCATCCAAAACTTTACCTTGTGTATCATCACCATTATTCTACAAGATCTCCGTGATTGGTTCTCTCTTGCATCAAATCCTTGTTTTCTTCTACAACACCCCTCACATCGGTTCCATCCCTGCTAATCTTTGACTGCCTTTTCCCTCCCTTCATTCCCATACGCAGTCCATCTCTTTCTCCCGAAGCGGAATCCGAATCCTCCCTTCTCCCGGCTGAACGCTTGGAGTCCTCCAGCGATGGATGTCAGGGCCTTGTTCTTGTTTCCTCCCTCTCCACCATCATCCCCTCCTTCCTGGTAGTACAGGCCATCCAGGGAGTTGCTCCCCCCTGGGAAGGGTGGCGTTGGTGGCCAGTCCAGCTCTCTCCTCTGGGCCCTCAACAGGACTTCTTCTTCCTCCTCCCATTCGCCTGCGTCCTGCCCCGAGTCTTCCAGCAGCGCCTGCAGCAGCTGCAGTGAAAGCAGATCCTCGGGTGCTATCATCCTCACCCAGGGCTTGGATCTGAGTCGGTCTGGCTGGTCTGCTGCTCCTCTGGTGGCCTCCAGGGCAGCCCGGAGGTGGAGCAGGGCAGTCCGCCAGTCAGTCCTTTCTGGCAGGGCAGTGGAAGCCATGCTGGGGAAAGTGACAGTGCCTGGGATGGTGGTGAGGATGAAGACGAGGCAGAGGAGGATGTGCGATGACGGCGATGCACAGGAATGGAGCGATGATGGACTCATCTGGGGAGAAAAATAATAATAAGTCAATAATCAGAATCTGCTTTATTGTCCCATCACAGTTTTACAAGTAAGGTGTGTGTGAAATTAGTTTTTGGCATAGTAGTAGTAGTTCTCTTCGTGTTATTTTGGGGGTTAGAGAGGGTTGGGATTCAAGGCGATCAAGTCGAGAAATAAGAAAGTTTTTGCGCTTTCAACACACAAACAAAATCCTGTTTCAGTACATAGGGTCTCTTAGCTTATTTACAAAAGGCACATTCTCAGGGTCTCTATTTAAGATACAAATAAGGGGTTTTCAGATATGTCCAAGCTTGTTTCACAAAAGGCACAATCACAGTACTCTCTTTGACAAATAAACAACAACAAACATTATCAAAGAAAAATAATTCAACTAAAGATAAATAATTTGATTCTTGAAATGAATTGAAATGATTTAAGCCACAGTGAAACAATGTATCTATTTTTGCTCCATTCTGCTTTTCGTATTTGCTACACAGTAAAACCCCCAGGGTTAATTTATCCATTGGTATCACAAAGAGACGGTAACACATATGACAACAAATACGGTATAACCAAACAGACCTGTCTGTTATGGATTCACTGCATTTGTACATTTTGTGTCTATAGTTATTATCTGGCATTGACCTAAAATATATTTCCCCTCACACGTCATGCAGTATCATTCGAAACTAAAATTACTCACGGGTCATTTTGTTTCCCTGGCTGAAAGTGATACGTAAACGACCCTAATACAGCACACTATGTCAATTAAAAATTGGAACCTATAGAGCCATCAAAACTCCCATTTTCTATTGTTTTAAACCTTTTTTAAAAAACAAAATTCATGACAATTCTGTGGCAGTGTAAAAGTATTCTACATATCCTTCCCTGCTTAAAACTAGTATGCTAGCACTCACCCTGGAGTAGAAAAGCAGACAGAGGTGCAACGGCGGGTCACGTCTCCATGGCTTACCTTGCTCAGTTGTTAACAGCACTGTTCCCTTAGCCGGCCTTATACTTCTGACCTCTTAAATACACCCCCCCTCCTACGCATTGGTGCCTCTGACGCAGGCGGCATTTTGGGCTCCTGCTATTGTCATCATCATCACCATCATCATCTCTGCATTCTTCTAGCCAAGAGACTGAAGGCCCTCCTCAGTGGACCAAAGAGGGGGCAGGGGCACGGCAGAGCATCCCAATTATCGCAACACTTGATTGCTGCAAGCAATTACCAGCCAAGTCGCAAATCAATTCATTACTTCATCCTTCCATTCATCACTTGGCTAATTCTCTGCGCACAGAAATTAGACAAGTTTCAGGTAGACGAAATCCTCAATGATTTTGTTTGACAGAGCTATTATTGAGTCTGTCATTTGCGTTGCTGCCAATCGCTGGCTTGGTGACATATAGGCATTAGGCATGTTGCTCTGATGGCTGTTAAGGTGCCCGTTAACAACAGGATTGTTATGGGGGCTCAGGCCGCAGTCATTGGGATGGGATGAGTCATGACTTATATATATATAATTAATTTAATCATGATTAATCACCATTCAAACTATGTCCAAAATATGTCTGTTTTCCTTTACAGGATTTGAACATTTGAAAAAGAAAAAGAACCTGGGGAAAAAGAGATATGTTTATTTCTTAAATATGTATCAAAATAGGTGATCTATAAGTCCCCAATGCTTGTAGATCTCTTGAGCTGTACTGTGGTTACAGGGAAACACACTGCTATTGTATATGTCCCCGTAAAACCGTGCTCTACCCATTTTTTTTTTCAATGAGAAAGTGTTGAGTCATTGTCCACATGAGTTAATTGCGTTAAAACTTTTAATCAGATTAATCAACAAAATGTATCTATATTTATATTTATATATATATATATATATATATATATATATATATATATATATATATATATATATATATATATAGATAGATAGATAGATAGATAGATAGATAGATAGATAGATAGATAGATAGATAGATAGATAGATAGATAGATAGATAGATCACACACACACAAACACACACACTGTTACTAAAAACAACAGGTAGTTGCCATGTGGTCTTCTGGGGTTGCCGCTGAGGAAATTTGTTCTTACAAGTATGGCTGAACTTTAGCTCTATATTTAAGGGGTAATAATCTGTATCTTGTGATGATGTGTAGATAGAAAGCAGAAATAGAGAAATAAATACTTTTGAATATATACATGTTGTTTTCCAGCAAAAAAAAAATCTTTCCAGCAAAAATCTCAATCTTATTATTCACATATATTTTTCATGTGCACACCCAAATGGCAGCACAGACACTAAAACAAAATGGTCAAAGTATGACCATGAATATAAAGCACTCTGTGGATAAATACTCAGGTTACAAGGCAAACAGGCAGAACAAATGTACAAAGAAAGAAAGAAAAAAACAAACAAAGAAAGAAAGCACTGGAGGGGATGAAAAAAGTCAGATATACAGTACAAAGAAAATAACAAAACAAAGTGTGAAATTGGTAACGGACAACATTACTATGGTTAGTATGGGTAGTTAGGTTAGTTAGATTCACCAAACTAGCTGCCTTCTAATTTGTCTTGTGTAGCAGTTAAATAAAAGAGGACTAAAAGGAGGAAATAGACAAAAAATAACTGTCAACTCAAAGGTGCATTTCTTGTGCTCAAGAATCAAGGAATTCAGATTGATATTTGTATATGTGTATTACTTGAAAAATGATTTGGTGAGAATTAGACACTGTAGGTCTCGTGATAAACATTTTTGTTTAACTTTCTAGTTGGCTAGAAATTCAATCCATTTCTAAAAATAGTTAAAAAGGTGTAAGATTATCAAGCATAATAGGCAGTTTATGAAACTAAATGTGTGATGTGCACAGTTTCAGAATCATCTTTAAGCATTGTTGGATTATAAAGCCCTCATATTTACTGGACGTGAGATATCTTTTATCTTATTCTGGCCTGGCTGTTACTTAACTAAGTAAGTTAAGTAAGTTAGCCCATCAGCTATGTCAGAATCTCCATAATAATGTCCTCAACCGCGTCTCTGCCCTCTCCAATGCCCTCCTCAAAGTCCCTGTAGGCTGCCATAGGGGAGATACACCCAGGTGACCCCAGGAAGAGGTCACTGGACCCTTGCACTTGATCAATGGCCGGATCACTGAGTGGAGCAGTGAGCAGGGAGAGCTCCAACTGGTCTATGGTGCAGGTAGAGAAGTGCTGGGGCTGGGGCTGGCTCGGCGAGGAGCTTTCAGCCGACCGAGAAGCGATGGCCGGGGATTCGGGACACGGGGAGGCAGAGTCGCTGGGGTCCTCGACAGAAAGGGAACGCTTCAGCTTGGCTCGAGCATTCTGGAACCACACCTGAGGGAGAAAATGGTGCTTGTGAGGTGTGCTGTACTATAAAAGGGTTGGAGGGTGTTTTGGTATGCACAGAAAAAACACTACTGCACAGTGTTGTATCAGAAAAGACAGTTCTTCTCTGTGTGTGCCCATTTGGGCTACAGAGCCGAATGGACCCTCTATGGTTCTATGACAGGTGCGCCCAAAAGGTACGTAGATTGTGATCTACCAGTAGATCACAAAGGCTGTGCAGGACCGCATGACATGCCCCTAAGATTATACACATTATATATTAATCTGCCATGTGAATTAATTATTGACTTGATTGATTGGCATAAAAAAGGACCTGTCGGTGGAACAGAATTCTGAACACTTGGACAGCAAAACACTGAGTGATATGACACTGAATAGGTTCAAGTATTGTACCGTAATTATGTATGTATTTTTTTGTCCACTGCAGCGGAGTGAGTCATATCAAAGGGCACATTTTCCATTAAAGGCTCACAACAATTGAAAAGCACCTGAAGCCTTCGTTCTAACATTGACAGTGTGGGGTTGGAGTTGAGGGGGCTGGAGGAGAGAGAAGACTGGATATGACTTAAAACAGCAGATCTAGAAAACAGAGTTCATTCGCCACATACCCTATTGGCCTGAATATAAGACTATGTTTTTTCCCAATGGAAATATTGAGTCGTCTTATATTCAGGGGATATACCATTTGACATTCAATGTTCTTTTTTTCTGTAAATGGGTCTTGAAAAATGAGGGTCGTCTTATAAACGAGTCGTCTTATATTCGGGACAATACGGTATTCTCAGAAGGACGGACATGTATATGTGCAATGATTCCTGCCTGTCTTAGACTAAACAGGACATCCATTATAAGCTACGTGTTGCATGAAATACCATAAAACTCTATTTTGGGAGGATTATCTTTAAACTTCATCTAAGGAAACCTGCCCCAGAGGCTGAAAAATCAGGCTCTGGCTCTGGGCTTACAGTAGTAGATCTTGTTGAGCTGAAAGATGTCCCCCCAAAAAAACAAAACAAAAACAGTGTCGGCAATCCTTGCAATCTATGACGTAAACACTATACTGTAAAGCTGACCTGCAGGACCCTCTTTGGGAGGCCAGTCTTGTGAGTGAGACAGGTCCAGTCTTTACCATCCGGGTTGTGTTTCTGGGCGAAGTACAGCTCCAGCACTCTCAGCTGCTCCCTGCGGAAACATGTGCGGCTCCGCTTGGTGCGCCTCTGGACCTGCTCATCTGACTGCGACTCGGGGCTACTGACCGCCTCCTCCCCTTCTCCTGTAGCAGCAAGAAGGCCAACATGGACTAAGGCAGGGGTCAGCAACCTGCGGCTCAGGAGCCGCATGCGGCTCTAGAACACAACCCTAGTGGCTCCCTGGCTGTAGCATTATTACATACACATTGGGGTGATCCACACCAAAATAATATAAACATTTCAGTCACTGACAGCACCCAACACGAGATGCACTGTCTGACAGTTACATCGCCAGTTAAAGTAGCGTTTGTTGGCCATGCCACAAAAGCCCAGCACTTCAAGCTTTAATCTGAACCACCCATTTTCAACAGTTTAGAGATGTGTGGACATGATAAAAAAAAAGTCCTCCATTCTGTGTTTCCTAGAAATGGAGGTCTGAAAAAAAAAAAAAAAAACACCATTAACATGGTGAAACACAACTTGTGTGTATTTCAGCATGTTAATGATTTTTCTTTTAGGACACTTTTTCTGAGAGTGTACAAATGGAACCAAATGGACCCGCTAGGGTCCATTTTAGAGATGGCAGATATTATCGGCCCTCCGATATTATCGGCCGATAAAAGCTTTCAAATTTCACATCGGAAAACATCGGTATCGGTATTTACAAACTGGAAATTATGACTATTTACAGAGATGTAGACTCAGTGCTACGGTCATGTTTATACCATTACTTTTGTACTTTACTGAAGTAGGCTACATGTTGAATTTATAGTTGTATGGAGTATTTCTAGGCTATAACATGAATTCGTATTTATACTAAATGTTTATTTATATTAAATATTTGTATAGTAATAGTTTCTGTTATTTTTCCACCACTGGAGGCCGCATATATCGGTATCGGTTGATATCGGTATCGGGAATTAGTAGTTGGATAATATCGGGATATCGGATATCGGTAAAAAAGTCAATATCGGCCATCTCTAGTCCATTTGGTTCACATTTGTACACTCTCGCAAAAAAAAAATGAAAATGGGTGGAATTCCCCTTTAAGGGCTTTTTTTGCGGCTCCAGACAGGTTTTGAATTTATTTTTTGGTCGAAAATGGCTCTTTCAACATCTTGGGTTGCCGACCACTGGACTAAGGTTACAGATACAGCATGGGACGAGTGCCCGCATGCAGGCCAAGTAGGCGCATCATGCTGCATGATACACAAACACATGGAATGGGGAATCAAACTGAATTGTTAATTGTGTATTACTGACGATAGCACTCAAAACAATGTCAGAAAGCGTTACATTGTGGGTTTGAGCTGCCCATTTTGAAGTCAATCAATCAAGTGAGGTGAAGACATTATATTTCTTTATGGGCATCTCAAGGGGTCTACCTGCACAGGGCTCTACAGTACCTTTTGGGCGCCCTGTACAGCTTCAAAGCAGCAATCCACGCAAAAGCCAACGTAATTGGGAGTCGAACGCGTGGCACGCAGCCAGGCTGGATTACAAGCCTAGGCCATTACAGCCCACGTACTGTAAAATAGGCCTAGCGTCATACAGTAGGCTGCTATACTAGTCTACTCTAAACTATACTATAGCTGGGCATTATGCGGCCCGGGGGCCAAAGGCGGCCCTTTGGCTGACTTTGACCGGCCCGTGAAAGGGTACTGTGGTTTTCAACCGGTGGTCCGGGGACCACCCGTGGTTCTTGAGAGAGTTCCAGTTAAATATGGAAAGTTGGTTAAGCAGATGTAACTCTTTGAGAGCGTAAACATGAAGCCAAATGGACCTTCATGTTTACACTCTCAAGAGTTAAAATATTCATCTGAATTAGCCAGAGAATGTAAAAGAATAGTCATTTTTGATCTATGTTTGCCTGCTTTGTTTGTGAAATCCAGCCTGGAATTGTGGACAAAAACAATAAAATGTCATCAAATGGTGGTCTGTGGCTAAAATACTGAATAAATTGAGGGCCCTGGTGTCAAAATGTTTGGTTTTACTGTTACTTTTATCTTGAAATTAAATGAATACTACGCAGACTTTAGTTCAGCCTTTAGTCTTGGCCCTCCACAATATTTTATGGCCCCTTGGGAAAAATAATTGCCCACCCCTGCTCTAAACTATACTATAGCTAGAGTGCGCACACGCGCGCACACACACACACACACACACACACACACACACACACACACACACACACACACACACACACACACACACACACACACACACACACACACACACACACACACACACACCTCACCTTCTCTCTGACAGGGCTGGAGGAGAAGGTCACGTGAGGATGGAACAGAGACCCTGTCGTGGTAATGTGATTGACAGTAGAGGTTTTGACCCTGAATGCAATATAAGTTCCCTGGCAACAGAGTGGCATCACATTCCTGCAACAAGTCAATCAGTTGAGAGTTACAAAAGAGGGCTAGTTATACAGTATAGTGACCCGTTCACACCAAGCAATAGAACTAAACAATACAATAAACACACATGTACCAAAATATGTTCACCAATAATTGTTGAAATGCAATACCGGAAAGTTTCTATTGCGCTAACTTGCATCTAATGCTTTACTGATGAAGTGAAGACTAGATTAATTTCCAGATGTGGATAAGAACTGACAACAGTTTTCTTTCTATTCTAACAGAATTGGATGTCTGACCTCACCTGGCAGTAAAAACACTGTGGGTGAAATGTGAGCTCTCCAGACCTCATCACCAAGGTGGACGACGGGATTGGCTGGGAGCAGCGAGCACATCGACCAATCCCAAATAACCTGACCAGGTGGATTAAAATGCTTATTTTTCAGGGCTATACAGCTTTTCAATAATACACAGAAATCGCATTCCTGTAACCATTTTAATAAAATAATAGCTTCTAAAATGCAGTTAAGAGCCTTGCTAAACATTAAAATTAAAATACATTACACAAATTAAAATCACTCCAATTTGTGAACTGAGTGGCACTGCACTGCTGCGTGTGCTATGTATTGGTGAAACAGTGCCTCCTTTGGCCCCATACCGAACAAAGCCAGGCCTTGGGGTGGTTGCCCCACTCAAAAAAAAAAAAAAAAAAAAAAAATATATATATATATATATATATATATATATATATATATATATATATATATATATATATATATATATATATATATATATATATATATATATATATATATATATATATATATATATACTGTATAGTATGTGTATTTTCTAACTTTTTTTAATTGAAAACATGACAATGTTTGTTTTGAGTTCGGAATAGAACTGTCCCAACCGCTAGAGAGCTGACCTGCAGTAATCCTGCTGGCAGTAGATGTGCCCGTCACGCCAGTAGAGGGAGGAGTCATTCTGCAGCTCGCTATTGCATTGGCTGCAGCGGAGACACGCCCCATGCCACACCCTTCCTGCAGCCAATAGGAAATAGCGGTCGTAGACCTGCTGGCCACAGCTGGCGCAGATCATTGGCACCTGGCTGGACAGAGGAGCCGCTGGAGTCTGGAATGACATGACATTCTTGTTTTGTTCCACTCCTTCACTGGTCTTTTCTGGGACTGCCTTTTTCTGCAGAGCATGGGACCAATCATGGGCGCTGATGGGGTGGTTGTTTTAAAACAGTGGTTCAACCTTTTTCATACAAGGACCCACTAAATAGTGGGCCCTAGTATGAAAAAGGTTGCAAGCCACTGTTTTAAAACAATGTCAAAAGGTGGCCCGTGGTATTTTAGCCACGGACCAACGTTTGATGTTGAGTTTAGTCTCTCGGACCCAAAATTAAAGATTTTCAAGTTTGTACAGTATATAGGCCTAGATTTTCATCACCGTTAAACCCCTTATCCCTTAACTTCTTTGCCTTTTTAAACTATTTAAAAAACATTTTTCAATCATTAAAATGGCCAGTCTACAAGCTCACG
This sequence comes from Benthosema pterotum, assembly GCA_039105355.1. Taxonomy (NCBI): domain Eukaryota; kingdom Metazoa; phylum Chordata; class Actinopteri; order Myctophiformes; family Myctophidae; genus Benthosema; species Benthosema pterotum. The sequence goes on along the minus strand of CM076970.1, from coordinate 22,440,550 downwards.
ACATGTCAATAGATTGGCACATTGAACTATTCCAAAAAGTTTTTCAAAATAGTAAAAAACGTTGGTTTAAATAATAATTCTTCTACAGTTTCTAACTGTGTATAGATTCTTGAAAATTAAGTAATTCAGATGTTTAAATATAATTTAACTCTTGTGAGTGTAAAATGAAATATATGAAACAAATATCTGAGGTTTTATCATTCTTAGGTTTTTGTTGTACAGGTATATAGTATAATGTCAACAAGCGTTACATTGGTTGCCATGGTGGTCGTCGCCTCCTCGATTCCAGCCTGGCCGCCCCTCACCTCCTCTTCTCCAGCATCATTTCCGTGAAGACCACCGTACAGCACGTCGTTGAGGGTCCTGATGTCCTCTGGCGACATCATGATTGCCCTTGCCTATATTTACTGCACGTAGAGCACGGAGATGATTAGACCTGCCACTTCATAATCAATGTTGTGACCATTAGAGGACAGACAGGCTCAAAATAGACGTAAAAACACGCGTCACCTTTAAATTCAACAAGTCACCGAGGTCACCTGAGCTGAAGTTCCCTGCACCTGGTGTCGTTGATTATATAACCCACACGAATATAGAAATATCTGTACGCTTAAAAGACAACAGCAGCAAGCGAGGAAACGTTCGTACAACCGTGTCCCGCGTTAAATGTTTGGCTTGCTATAGTGTTTCTGAAATCCAGTTTCAAACACCATACAGTCCTTCGCAAAAAAATATTATCCACAATTCTGTACTTGAATTCAGAGGATTCTCTTCAGTACAATGATCCCAATGCAGAAACTCACTACAGAATGAAAAAATCTTCATCTCCGGTTTAAAAAGGTCTTTCTGACACCAATTTCTCCCCCTACAACTCCACCATCAGTTTCCCCATGGTTAATGTATATTAGGCCTACATCCAAACTGACTATAGTGTCTGTGACACGCCCAAACTATAACACGACTTGTCCCTGGTGATGCTGCCACCACAGTAACACAGCTGTAAACAACCTATCCCCAGTGCATTGGTGGATACGGCCCTTTGTGTGTGTGCTAAAGGCTCTTTGGAGACCAATTATTAAACAAAAGTATACGCAAAATTAGTGACCAGAACTACAACATGCTGAAAATACACAAAATGAGATTCCGCACTATGAGGCGCACCGGATTATAAGGCGCACCTTTTAGAACTGTTTTCATATATAAGGCGCACCGGATTATAAGGCGCAGAGAATAGAAGCTACTACAGTTAACACAGAATAGCGGCTACTGCAGTTGAATGAGCCATATATAAGGCGCACTGGATTGTAAGGCGCAGTGTGGGTTTTTGAGAAAATTAAAGGCTTTTAGGTGCGCCTTATAGTACGGAAAATACGGTACACAAAATGAGATTCGATAGGAACTATAGATAGTTCCTCGTATAGGACTCAATTATGTCCAACACACACCAAATCTTCCTTAAAATAAGTGTCAATATCTCTATATTGTGATAGTATTTGTTTTATAAGAATCTAATTCTGCACAGTAAGCTGTAGCCCAACCAACATGCCATAGATTAAAAGTGTGTGCAATCGTTGCCTATGAAAAGTATATAAAAACAAAAAACAAAGTGTAGCTAAAGTTTACTCAAGTACAGCTTCCAAATGAGAAATTACAGTAGTTATAAATATTATTTGCTCCTAGACTTTATATTAACAGTGTAAAAGACAGACATGAAGACAAATCAGACAAGCCATGCAAAAGTCCCCATCTCACTTGCTCATTTCTACAGGAACAGTGCATAGAATTCATTTTACAGCTTAATAAAAGTAAACAAATACAGCAGTTTATTAAAGCAGCGTTTAAAATAGAGCATTTAAAATAGAACAAACACACAACTAAAATAAGCCTACACAAGCATTTGAGTAGGACTTGATATTGTCACGTGCGATCACTCAAGTGGAGTGGAGTGCTTTCAGCTCATACATCCTCTGATTCTTCTCACTAGCTGTATGTCACTGGAATACAATGTGACCCTCTTGGCGTGGAGGGCACACAGGTTTGCATCCCTCATCAGCATGACCATGAAGGCCTCCGTTGCCTGGATGAGGAGGGAGAGACAAAGGGAATGGTGGGAGAGCCATCGTACGTGTGAATGCTGCAAAACGTGATGTCTAGTATAACATCAATGATGTCTCAATTGGCTTTACCTCCTGGACTGCCATCAGTGCCGTCACCTGCCACCTCAGAGGCTCGTGGGAGAAAGACTGACACACCTCCTTAACCTGAAACAACCATTTACACACACAATGTCATTTACACAACCCCTTGTGGCATTTGTCACTGCATATTTGCAGTTATAGGTCCTTATAATCAAGGACCAATCAGGGGTGTGTTTGTGGTAATTTCGCTGGGAAACAGTACCCCCCCACCATCACTTTTTGATACAAAAAAAAAAAAAAAACATTTAGAACAGGCTTTGAGGGCTGTAATTCTGGGGATGGCTCATGCGATAAAAATGCCAGTCATAATGGAGATCACATTTAGGATTTGTTTTAATGAAAAAGTAAAAGTATAATCTAAAGTATACCTTTAAGCGCAGTGTTGGGACATATTACAAATAATATTACTTTCTTAAGTAATATTGCCCAACACTGTTTAAGCCTTTTGCTCAGTAACGCAGCGTAACGGCGGCTGGCATCACACCTGGGACAGTCAAGAGCCTCTGAGAGCCCTTGATGGGCTCTAGAATCCACTCATACATACATATTCATTGGTGAATGTTGGGATTTTAAAAAGCCATAATGAATGTAGATTGTAGATTTTCCAACGTCTCACCAAGCGCATGAATGGAGCCTTCCTCAACAGTAGGTCAGTGCTCTTTTGGTACTTTCTGATCTCCTTCAATGCCTTCCTTCCTGGACGGTACCGTTTTTTCCTGGGGGCCCCACCATCACCTGAGGGCACTGTGAAGAGGCACATAGGCTGGGTACAGAGTACAGACATTTAAATCAAGGAAGCTAAGCCTCTGGCTGTCTAGCGGTCTCCAATGTCATCACTGCCACTGCCCCGCCCCCTCAATTCATTTCCAATGGGAGTCACATGGTAGCATCAGACATGACATGCAGGGGAGCCGCTCCTTTGCTTCTAGCTCCCCTGCCCACAAGGTCATGTTCTGACAACTCCGTCCACGTCATAGGGCCAGTCTAATGGCGGCCTCTACGGCGTCTCACGCTACTGGAAAGGCAGACCTGGTCAAACACTATACCACAGTGAATGGATATAATGGAATCAACCATGGTGTAATAATGACTACATTTGCAGACAAATTAAATGAGGGGGGTGGGGCAGAGTTGTTGGACTGGGGGAGTCCTACTCACCCGTCACACCGCTCTGATTGAACAGGTCCTTTGATTCAGACAATGCTGCGTCCGACGAAGGCTGTGGCGGGCGGCGCTGAGGCGTCTTGCCCTTGCGACGGATGGCACCGGAATTGTTGAAGCGCATCGTTTTTTGCCAAGCGGTTACAGCAGGAGAAATAGTATGTGGAATCTACGTGGAATAACGCAGTAGCATTAAAGGCGTAATTCAAACTTCAAAGCATGGTCAACCATGTATTGTTCATGTCATTTTTTATGACAGGACCACAGTGGGAATGAGACTTGGGTTATCCCTTTAACAATTTTTGTAAACTGCCCATGTAAAACATGAAAACTGTATAGTATTCGATCATCTCCGATGCTCCTCAGGCGAAGATATTAGTGTGAAGAGAAGATCAATTACATGAAGATGGGTTGAAAATGGGCAAAGTGGTCGTTTAACTCTACTGCAATTTTGGTATCATTTGACTCTTTGAGCTTTTGGCAAAAGGGATGTTGTACCATAGCAACGGCTGGATGGTCTTTGGTTGCTGCTGCCCAGATATATAGCTTGCATGAAGTGTAAACAAGTAATTGGGGCCCATCAAGTGTGCCTGAAGAGCTCTATACAGTAGAGCTTTTGCTAAGTAGGAAGACATGCAGAACAAAAATAAAGGATTCTACAGTATGACCAAACAAAATACTGAAAACAAGGTAAAGTTGTAAGATGTGGCATTACCATTACCTGCTATTCTGGCCCACTGACCCACATCACCAGCTAGCCACTTCCACAACCCACTCGTTCAATCACCAGCAGCTTAGGTCACTTCTATGACAGTCCCTTTACTATAATATTATATATACCACACACTAGCATAAATCGAATCAATTGTTAAGTCATTAACATAAAGTTAAAAATAAATGCGCACAAAACAGCCCAAATCTTATTTTCGATTCCAGATTAAGTCAGATTGGTCAATGCATTTTGAATAAGGCAACTGTGATTCAAAGCTGATTTGTTAAAAAAACATATTTTCCAAGCGTGTTCCTTTGTTCAGATGAGAACAATACAACTCCAAATTTGGACAGTCCACAAATGCAATCGCAACTACCAGTTTCAACAGTTTGCCTACCTGGATTAAACCACCAAACCAAGCTGCAGGCACCATCAGGTGCAATCAATAACAGGTTATATAGAATGGGCTCACACCCTGTCCACAGTTTAGCTTGTGTCCGCTTGTGTTTTCAGCTCAGAGCTAACGCCACTTCCTGTTTCTTTGACTGCTGGTGGATGGAGAGTGAAGCCAAAGAGATTCTATATAAAGAGGCGACACTTCCATTAAGTCTCATGGAAACAACCAGCCCCTGTGCCTTCGCCATATTGGAGTGATGACATACTTCCTGTTGCTCTTAAAAGACTACTGCTCTGACCGGTTCTGACTACAGTTCTTGGAATCGCCACTAGATGCCAATTGCAATATGTCGCCTCTTTATATAAACCCTCTTTGGTGAAGCTCGGCTTTGCTTCCGTTTTCGGCAAGGGCAAGGAAGCTTGCAGCCTTCACACAAACAGGAAGTGATGTCAACTCTAAGATGAAAACACAAGCAGACACAAGCTAAAGTGTGGATATACCCTTACAGAGGAAAAGGTGGTCTGTTCACTTGGGCATCACTTCCTACAGTATGTTGTGTCATTCATTCATTGTATAATACATTGTAATCCACACTACTTTTTCAGGCTCCTTCGTGTAGACAATTTCAACAATAACTTAAAGACATTCCCCTCCTCAGATATTTGGGTGCACTATGTCCCAGCACAAACAGTTTGTCAAGATACTTGTACTTTCTGTTTCGCTAGCACTAATAAACTGTATAATGACTACTATGTTTTCATTCAAATGGTGGTTTTGACTAAGGTGGAAATACCACAGAAACTGCACATACCAAATACAATGCCCATATAGACATTTATTCACAAATCTGTATGGCCGCACACAATTATTTAAGGATTTGGAAATTAAACTATAATTTCCACCTTTTTTATTGTATTAACAGCTGGGGCAATAAAACAACAACTATAAAATAAAAATTAAAGGACAATAGTCACATACATATATAAAGACGACACTGAGGAACCAAGTGAAGTGTACAACAGAAATCTCCATCACTCACCAACTGGTTGGCAAAATTAGTGGGAGGGGCTGATATAAGCGATTGCAGCAATCACACAGCAACTTTTCCTTAATTGCGACTTTTCTAGTTTCCACAGTGATGACATGGTAATGGACAGGGCAGTGCATACAATATATTTTACAGCTTAGAATGATGGGCAGCAAAATTTACAGCAAGGCAGTCCAAACTATGGCCTGAGGGTCAAAATGGCCCTCTGTAATACTTTTTGTGCTGTTGACCCTTGGGTCCCAAAGAGAGGTCTATTTCGATACACAAGTTGCCAGATGCCGATTGTTTGGAGGAAGCCATGCGTTGGCATGGCATGCCATTGATCATCTAATTACTCGCCGTTTGTGTCAGCTAAATGATTACACAATAGTTTGGTACGGAGGGCATTACTGTGCACCGAGGTTTCTTTATGTATAGGACAATTTACACTTGACTGTTCTTAGCACAACACAACACAACACTTCCCAGCACAACAACTACTAAAACAAGTTATTTCTCTAAAAGGTTTGTGCAGCCCTGCTGTAAAAAAATAGAGAATACAAAAAATGGGAAACAAAAGAAATCTGGGGGAAAAAAAACTGTACAATCTACAGTAACATACTGATAACTGTCCACCATATAGTTAAAAAAATATGTCTTCTTGCTCATGTCTGGAGCGGTAGCAAGGCAACTTTTAGATGCTTGGTTTTTATATTTGCATTCATACAGCACCTTTTGTTATGCAAGTGTTTGTAACTTATCCCTCCCTCCCTTCCTTGTCTGAATACATATTTGTGTTTGCGTATGAATTTTCCATGCACATCCAACTGTCCACTCTCACATCCGTGCAGGTGCAGTTCATACAAGTTTGTTCATATGCACTTGTGTTCTTGAAGAAGGCTCTCTCTCCCTTTCTCTAGACCTCTTTCAGTCTGCCGGCCAACTCTCTTGTTGTGACCATCATCATCATCGCTTATCCGTGAAATGGAGGAGGGTGGAAGCTAGCTGGTCTCATCTTCATCTCGGTAAAGGGGATGGAGTGTTCCTTTCCTTTCCACGAGGTCCAAATTACACCCTTACAGAAACACACAACAGAAACAGAAACTGAGATTCTGAGGTATATTCTAAACTAAACCCAACTCAGCAAAAATAAATTCATAGATCGTTATTGTTGGTTATTTTGTACACAATCAATTTGATCAAATGATTTGACCCATATTAACAGTGTAGTAGATTGCTGTTTATCAATATGAAATGGGTCTGAATGATTTTAATAGAAATATTTTCATAAAAATATAGACAGAATGACGTAATTACCATACTATTTTGCTTCATTAGAACAACATCCAATCAGCAACAACGTTTCTAAGGTAATGCTATGGAAGAACCATCAGACTGAGTACAGCCTGACCAAAACAATTCACAGAACGTGTGAGAATCAGGATGGAAAGCAGGCAAACGGCCGCGTGTGATTCCTCCAGTACCTGGTGATTGACGTCGATGCCGTAGACCCCGTTGAGGTTGGCCTCGTGGCAGTTCTTGTACCACCAGCCTCCGCGGTACGACATGGCGCAGCGTGTGATGAAGGGCGACGGGTCGCGGTCCTTGGTGGAGAACAGGCGGCCGTTGTGGTAGGTCATTGAGTCACCTGCGAGGAAAGGCCGCGGAGGGTTAAGGGCAGGGATGCAAACTGCCAAAATCCAAAATGCACTAGTGGCACTTCCAAAATGCACTAGAATGCGCTAGAGCAGTGGGTTTTCAACCATTTTCATACCAGAGCCCACTATTTATTCTGCATTTTAGCCATGGAGGATCACCATTTGATGTTGAGTTTAGTCTCTCTAAAACCAAATGGACTTGCAAGGGTCCACTTGGTTTCATTTTACGATCTCAAGAGTTACAGATCTATAAGGGTCCATTTGGTTACCAATGGTCCTTTCTAGGAAGGAAGGAGGATTCTATCATAGGAGGAAAAATAGTGAAAAATGAGGGTTTTATCTAGCCTGTCAACCAATTTTGCCCTAACTCATCAGCAAAAAAGCACTAGACTTTCCGCCAGGAGTTTTTCACTAATTTGGGCGTTAGGGGGGCTCTGGAAAAAAGCTAAATATAGCGAAAAAAAATGCGTCAAGTTGGCAACACAGGTTAACGGAGAGGAGGCATACCGATGATCAAAGATCAGTGGACATGGCACAATTATAGAAAGCACACAATGTGTGTTGAGAACTTGAGATCGTTTTACATTCCGTCAATGGTACAGTATACTCTCTTCCAAAGTTATGTGTTTATTTTTCCGAGTCTGGTCCTTTTGCTGTTACTCTTGTCTCCTATATTTTATCCCGTGATTCCTCACCAGCTGTCCCGCTGTATCCGGCCACTGTCAGCTTGTAGTTCTTCTTGGCGACCTGGAAGGTGGTGTATTTGGCGAACACCGCCTCGCTTCCCTCCCTCAGGTCCACGCGAAGACCCATCTTCGTCGCGGTTGTCAGGTTGTGGAGATTCTCCAGTCCTAGAAGGGGTCAAGAACAGTGTTGTAGTGAGACTTTTAGAAGTGGGGGGATGCCTCTTAAAGGGGAATTCCACCCAGTTTCATTTTTTTTCTGAGAGTGTTAATGGTCCCTAGCGGGACCATTAACACGTGTGTCCCTAGCGGAACCATTAACATGGTGAAACACATGTTGATGATGTCATCAAGATGTATTTCACCATAATGATTTTTTTCAGACCTCCATTTCTAGGAAATACAGAATGGGGGAACTTTTTTTTACCATGTCTACACAACATCTCTAAGGTATATTAATGACATGGTGAAATATTGAAAATGAGTGGAATTCCCCTTTAAGACACGTGCATGCACACTTGCATTTGCATGCACATTTGCATGCACCTGCGCAACACACAGACACGCTATTAAAGCTATAAAAGTATAGCATATTGAGAAAGAGTGTTTACAATGCCTACCGTAATTTCCGGACTATAAGCCGCTACTTTTTTCACATGCTTTTGACCCTGCGGCTTATACAACGGTGCGGCCAATCTATGGATTTTTACAGGTAACAGGGGTTTTCAACAGGTGGTCCCATAGGGTTCCAGGTGGTCCCCACACTAAATGATGCAAAGTTGGTTAACCAGATAACAGTAACTCTTAGAGAGCGTAAAAATGATGATATTCACCATCTAAATTAGCTCCACTTAATCAATAAGTCATGTTCATTTTGATCTCATTTTGATCTTTTGTGAAAATCCATCCTGGAATTGTGAACATAACCAAAAGAAGTCTTTAGTTTTGGCATCTGTGGGGTGAAGATGTTGAATAAATAGTGGGCCCTGGGATCAAAAAGGTTAAAAACCACTGCTCTAACATGAAGCTTGTTATCTGGTGCGGCTTATAGTCAGGTGCGGCTTATACAAGGAAAAATCAGTATTTCCCCCCAAATTTAGCTGGTGCGGCTTATATTCAGGTGCGGCTTATAGTCCGGAAATTACGGTAATTGTATCCTTAGAAGTAAATGATAAGACAAAAAACATAGGCCTACTTTTGCCCACAAAATATTTTAGATGTGAGAAGGCGTACCCCCTCCACTACACCCCGGGTCAAGAAACGGCATAGTCGGTAGCACCGGCATAAAGCACTAGGGGTGTGTTTGATGCCTTGCTCAGAGGCACCCTCATCGACATGTGGTGATGTGGGAGGGGGATTCGGTAGGGTGTGTGTGTGTGTGTGTGTGTGTGTGTGTGTGTGTGTGTGTGTGTGTGTGTGTGTGTGTGTGTGTGTGTGTGTGTGTGTGTGGGAAGGGGGGGGGGGCATCTAACCTTTCCCAGCTGTTCTGCACCCTCAAAATGGAATTCAGGTGACGTGCTGTGTTTCGAAGAAAAGACCCTCCTCTACTAAAGGCTGTTTGACATTATGCTGCCAAAGTTGTGCTACGCTGTTGACTTCAATTTCCACATCAATCTGATTCCTCTCATATGTCGGTCCCGTGTGTTGTGTTATACTCTCTTGCCAAACGGTGAGTCTGTTGCTCTGTTTGTGCGTTCGAGTGCGCTGCTTACGGCAAGAAACTGTTTACACGGGAACCGAGATGGTTTAGACAAGTGGTCCTCAAAACTGCATCACGCTGGGAACTGGCCATCTCATCCAACGCGTTTTTTCTTTGCCAGCAATCCTGTCAGAACGTTTCTGATCTATGCAGGGTTGGGAGGTATCTTGGCCTCGTCAAATTAAGTGCTTTTCAGACTTCATCATGTCAACAACCCCCAAATTGATATGTATTTGTCTGCCGACCTCCGAAGATTTGAAGAGAGTATTTGATTTTTTTAAAATAGCCCCTCTAAAACCTCACAATGTGTCACGTAAAAAGGCCGCAACTCTACTGTTAAAGGGGTTAAACTGATTATGATGTCATAATCAGTTTAACCCCCCACTGGTTTCTAACAGTTGTGTTCGATGAAAGAGGAGAGAGACAGGGAGAGAGGGAAAGTGTGACAGAGGAGGGGATGGGAGTTGGAAAGGAAAAAGGTGGAGGAATAGAGAGTGAGAGAGCTGGAGGAATGGAGCAAGGAAATCATTATGATGAATGGCTTCTTCATCTGTCCTACCCAGCCAGAATTCCCCATTCAGGTCTCCAAAGCCCCGGGAATAGTCCTTCCAACCACGGAAGAAATCCACCGAACCGTCCTGCCTCCTCTGGAAGACCTGCACACCAACGCACACACAAACACACACACAGGCTATCGATTGCTCTCATACCACAAGCGTCAATGGGAGAGAGGGCAGCTGTTGAGCGGTGCCAACCACTCCCAATGCCCGGCTTTGTCCCCTATGTACACGTGTATACCTGTCCTAGCATGGCTAATAATCCAGATCGAATCAGCTGTTGGCAAAAAAGCCTGTCAGCAGATTGGGTGTGGAATAGCTAAGTTGAATAGCCCAATTCCTACTCAGGAGAACTGGGCTGGCCAATCAGAACACAGTATGCAAATATGGGCATCACATTGCATCAAAAAGCTGTTTGAATCTTCCCCCCCGGGAAACATCATGGACACACAGCTATTCCAGACTCATACGACAGTCAGTGTCATTATGAGTCTGGTTTATTAGCCGGTCTACACCTGTACTTCATATTTCACCAAAATCAGAGCAGAATCCCCACCGGGGAACAATCAATGAATACAGTGGAAACAAATATGTTAATGCTAAGTATTTCATACAGCTTATCTTCAAAAACATCGGCACTATCCCTTTAAACACTATATCTTTAAACGCTATATTACCGTCCATCCTCCGCCGTCTGTCTCCTGGTCGCAGTAGACCATCAGAGACAGGCCAGGTCTGCCCATGGGGAAGATCTCAGCCTCCCCTGACTCTCTGATGCCGTTCAGTAGCTCCTGAGAGCAGTCCGTAGGGAACGGGTATCGCAGGGTACCTGGCACCGTCCATGGAGGGGTGGAGGAGGGAGGGATGGAAGGACGGATGGGTGGAGAGGAAAGACAGATGAGACAAAATAATGGGAAATTAAAATGAGACACGACAGTGAAAGTTGATATTCTAGTCATTAGAATAAGGAGAGAGAGAGAGACTGCAAATGAAGGCATAAGACTGTCATAAGACAGTTCCAATTGGCAAGCATCTTTTTCATTGGCAATGGTCCTTAAGGAGATTCCAGGTGGTCCTCAGCTAAATGATAGAATTGGTTAGAGAGACTAGCCAAACAATCATTCAATACAGCATTGAGTTGTGGACAAAATCAACGACAGCAAAGAATTCTTTAGTTTTGGCTCTAAAGAGGTCAAATGTCCTCCGTGGCTCAAATGCTGAATAAATAATGGGCCTCAATATGAAAACTTTGAACTTTGTACCTGTGGTGAATTCAGTAGATATGGCGCCAGTGTAGATCCCTCTGCTCTCTGCTTGCAGTGAGGCTGTGTATTTAGCACCAGGGTGGAGCTTCGCCAGCTTGTACTCTGTGACTGTGGCATCAACAATGACTTCCTGCAGAGAGGGAGAGCAACTTAGTCATCTTAATGAAATACAAACAACATATTTCCCTAGCAACTAATTCAACAACAGCTTGTCAGAAACTATATTAATTGATGTTAAAATATACAAATACTGTATTGTCCCGAATATAAGACGACTCTGGTTATGAGACAATTCCCTTTCTTCAAGACTTGTTTGTGGAAAAACAACACGGAGGGCTTCATCTTCGTTACATTCTAAGGGTGAGATTTTCGTTACCGCCTTACCCCTTATCCCTTAACTTCTTTGCCTTTTTAAACTATTTAAAAAAACATTTCTCAGTAGTTCAAATGGCCAGTCTACTAGCTCACAACGTGTTAATAGATTGACATGTTGAAATAGTCCAAAAAAGTTTTTCAAAATAGTGAAAATGAAATAAGGGATATGGCATAAGGGGTTTAGCATGTAACGAAAATGGAGCCCTAAACCCCTTATCCCAAACCCCTTATCCCTTTTTTACTAGTTTGATAAAATTTTTGGAATCGTTCAACATGCCAATCTATTGACACATTGTGAGCTTGCAGCCTGGCCATTTTAACTATTGAAAAATGTCTTTTAAAATAGTTTAAAAAGACAAAGAAGTTAAGGGATAACGTGTTTAGCGGTGACGAAAATCTAGGCCTGAATGTCAAATAGCATAGCCTATATTAGTATATAGATATTTCCACTGAAAATGGAAATGGAGAAATGTGCCAAAAGGGAGACATCAAAGGAAGGAAGGACGGTTGGGGAAGGAAGGTCAGTGTGGTGATTTTCACAGATGGAGTCGGTCATATATGGTGCGTATCACGAGGCGTGATGGACATACTGTATATGGTCGTATGACGGAACCCCTGACAGGTTTTGCAGGTTTTCACAGTAATCTAGCAATTCAACCATATTATGCATCTGACATGTTGGCTACAGTTACATAGATGATGCCGAGCAAAGCGTGTTTGTGAGTGTACTGTATATGCAGTGAATTGAGTCACTGGCTGAGGCAGCGCCTGCGTGCAACGCATGCACCCTCTCACCATCATCTCCTGTCCTTCCGTCTGATAGGTCAGCCTGTAGCTGCCCACAGCGCCCGGCGGCGGTTTCCATGACAACAGGGCCGTGCGTGGGGTCACCTGGCTGGCTTCCAGTTCGCGTGGCCCGTCTTTCCCATACCCTGTCAGTGGGTCGGAGAAGGTTAGAATAAGGTGATTGGTGATGTGAGATCAAACAGTGGCGTTTCTAAGCAATTTGGACCCCTAGGCAAGATTTTCCCTGGAGCACCCCCCTTACCAAATAGACCCTTACGGGTCCATTTGGTAAGGGGGGGGGGCTCCAGGGAAAATCTCCTGTAAAAAGGCGCCCCCAAGGGATAAAATGATGAACTATTTCTAAACTAAAGAACATAATCTGTGTTTTAACTGTTCAATTCTAGTTATAGAGGATAAGTATATATGTATGTATGTATGTATGTATTTATCCATATGATGCTTATTAGCCTGGGATACTTTTAAAGCATGTCTGGTGGTCGCCTCCTCCCCTCACCCTCCTCCCCTCATGGTCGCCCCGCTCCCCTCATGGCGCCCTAGGCAACTGCCTAGTCTGCCTAATGGCAAAAACGCCCCTGAGATCAAATATGCGTGCGTGTTGTGTGTTGTACTGACCGCCGGTCGTGGTGAAGACAGTGCTTGCAGGTGAGCTCTCCAGGCTGCCCAGTTGGCTGGTTATAGTCACAGTGTAGGTGGTCGATCCTTCCAGTCCGTTCAGAGGCTGTTCGGCCGCGTTTCCTGACACCGTGATCCTCATATCCGACCCTAGAGGGGGAGGATTCATGTCCACATCAGACAGTTTGTAAACAATCGCCGAGTCAGCCAGTGGTGCATAGTCGGTCAGACAGAGAGACAGTATATCAGCCTGTGTCGATTTATTACGTTTGGATGTTATGGGGAAACTCAAGTTTGCTTTTTCCTTCTCCACTTTTCACCAATCCAGATTCTTCTTCCGGAGGGATTTGAACAGTCAACACTGTGGTGTCATTAAAACATAATGTCTGTAACCTTTAGCTTATGTACGGGTTCAGATGCGGTTATATAATGACTGCAAACATCCATCACTCTCTCCTCCTACCTTTCTCTGAGCCGTACACGATGGAGTACTTGTCCACCCTCGCCAGTGCCGGTCGCCACAACAACAGGGCTTGGGAGTCGGTGATGTTGATTGCCCTTAGGTCTGTCGGTGGGTCAGGTACTGAGAGAAATGAACAGAGAAGGAGTCAGTAGTGTTGTAGTCAAGAACACCTAAATCGAGACCAAGACAAGACCGAGACAACCATGATACTTGGGGGGTCGAGATCGAGACAAGACTAGCACCTATGGGGTCGAGACCAAGGCCGAGGCCTAGAGAGGTCGAGGCCAAGACAGAGACCAAGACCATTGCGAGGCAGGACCAAGTCAAGACCAATACATTATCTGTGTGCTCTTTCCATGCCTAAATTCTCTCTGTCGAGACAATGTATCGAGAAGTACAACACTAGGAGTCAGAGACGGAACGTTTATCGAGACTTGTTACTAGTAGTACATGGTGAAGGCCTTTTGGAATTTACTCAAAGTCTTTTGACACGGTGCAGAGGGCTGACGCGGATCCAACAACAGAGAAGCCCTCAGAGAAAAATATAAAAATGCATAGATCTTTCCAAGATCCGCCACCTGCTACAGCCATCATGAGGCCACTCAAAAAATGAAAAACACACATACGTAAGTACAAACACAAGGATACAACACAATGTTTTTTTGGCATAGAGACAAATAAAGCGCATAGAATGTAATGGTCATGTCCTTTATCAACGTCAAAATACACAAATTAGTACTAATAACGGACAATATGACTTTTGTGAAACTTGGTGGGACTGATCAAGGTCCCAGCCGAGGGACACTGAAAAATCAGTCATTTCTTAGGCAGAATGTGATTAGATAAAGTTGATAAAATGTGGAATGCCACTGCTGTGACGCCAGTTTCTCATTTTTCAATCCAAATGATTATCATTTCCATGTCAAATATCCGCATAACATTAATTAAAGTTTAAAAGAAGTAAAACAATAAAAAAGGCAAAACCTTGATTGTAAACACTACGTTTAGAACTTACATGTCATGGTCAAATCCTTAATGGGGTCGCTCTCGTCCAATCCGAGGACAGAGATAACACTGATCTCATAAGAGGAGCCGGGGGAGAGCTGTGATAGGTCGAGTGTGGAATCCCCAGAGTCCACAGACACAGACACTGGTTCGCCTGGGAGAAAGAGAAGAGCCACTGACTGCTTGTACAGATATTTCGCTGAAGCAAGTTGACAGTCAATTTCAAAGTGTTCATTTAGGCCAACAAATACTTCTAAACCCTGACCTCAGATACTCAGTCAACCTTTACATTTGTATGTGTATAACACATTAAAAAACAGAGTTGATGTCCTTGCCTTCCTCCATGTGCATGTAGGTGACCTTGAAAGCATCAACATGGTTTTTGGGCTTGGTCCAGGACACAGTGAGGGAGTTTTCAGTCACCTCACTGAACACCAGGTTGGACGGAGGTTCGGGACCTGCGTGGCGGAATCAGAGCAACACGGTGAGCAAAGAGCGGAGGAGAGAAAAGAGACAGAGTTTGAAAGGCAAGCACTACAGCCAGAAAATGAAACAAAAATTAAGAAAACTCGTAGAGAATGGACTCAAGTACAGAGGGGGGAAAAATAAGGTAAGGTGAAGTGAAAAGAAAAGGGCACACAAATGAAGGAATAAAACAGGAATAAAAAAAAATAATATGCCAAGAAAGAATTAAAGAATTATGTGAGTTAATAACATCAACACACATAATCTTGTAAATGTTAATAACATTTAGAAGATTTATAACACTTTTCTATTATAACCTCATATTATGTGTATAATATGAGGTTTTAGATATTTTACATTTTAGCAGTGAGTCTTTAGCAGTGTCTCTGATGTCATCGACACTACTTACTAGACTACATTCCCCACAATTCTGTGGTGTACTGCACCTCCCTATGGATAGGGAGGAGGGCTGTCTAACTGAGGCAACAAGTTGTCCAGGAAGTACTGTTGATGACATCAGAGACACTGGGTTCACTGCTAAACTCTAAAATATCTAAAACCACATGTTGCACACATAAAGACCACCAGGAAAGTGTTCAAAATCTTCTAAATGTTATTATTGTGGGGAAAAATGGTGAAATGTCCCTTTAAGAATGAAAGTGAAAATACTTGATTGAAAGGAACATTAATACAGAGATTTGTATTGAGATAGATTGGTCGGGAAGTAAAGAATCACAACAGGAATGAAAGGCAGAATACTGTTATAAAACATGTGCTGCTCTACCGATACACTGCATGTCTCATACTAACCTTAAGAATTAATAGACACAGCTGCTATTAGTGCTCCAGTGAGATCAATGGGTGTATATATGTACAGTGCAAAACATATATACAGTATACATGGCATATATATACAGACAAACATTGTCACAGCGAGATGCAGACAATGGATCCTGGAAAAGCAGCAAAAAGGAGAAAAATAATGATATTTTAACAGTTAGCTGTTTCTTTCAGTCCTGAAAAGAAGATATAGCAGGGAGAAAAGAAGACACAATGGTGGCGTTAACACAAAACAATGGACGGAAAAAGACACTGGATGAGGATGAACGACGAGAGTTCATCCCGGTATTAATTGGACGCACACACACTCAA
Organism: Benthosema pterotum; assembly: GCA_039105355.1. Taxonomy (NCBI): domain Eukaryota; kingdom Metazoa; phylum Chordata; class Actinopteri; order Myctophiformes; family Myctophidae; genus Benthosema; species Benthosema pterotum. The sequence goes on along the minus strand of CM076970.1, from coordinate 22,424,314 downwards.
AGAGTTAAAAGTGAAGAACGTGTGTGTTTCAAAAGGGGCGAGAAATGTGATCGGGAGACAGATTTTCAACCTTGAGCCTGAATTGAGTCCCATAGATTCTGATTCATTTTTTCCCTCTGAAACTGAAGTTTGGTTCAAAAAGGTGATATAGAATGCATAAGAAAATAACACATTAGGATTGCTGTTTAGATAAAATAGTGGATGCAAAATGAATAACATAAATTATAGCGCTTCTCGAGACAATAGTTGCTCCAAAACATTTATACAGACTGAAACCTTTGCAGTTAACTTTGGCTATGACTCATGGTAATTTTTTGTTTTTGTCTTTTTTATGCAATACAAATACCAATTTCTGCTCCAAACTCATTTAGACACCATATGTTTTCTTTGATGTTCCTGTATTTGTTCATTTTCTTGTGAACTCATAGGATTAAAATCTGCACATTTCAAACTGGGTCTGGGGACAGATGCAGACAGACCAAGTGTATTATTGACCAACCATGGTCTTACCCTGCAGGGGTTGGGGTGAGAGGTGAAGTGGGCGAGAGTCAGTGAAGCTGGCTGACAATTAGCTTACCCTGAGTGAGAGAAGACCAAGAGCAACAATGAATGAATTGAGATTCAAAAGTGTTCTCAAAAGATCAGCCATTTTGACGTCAATCCCCAACAGCATCCAACAGAGGTTTGAATTTGAAACAAGATAAACATTTGGCATTTGTTCCCCCACGTTTGGATAAATAGTTTTGTCTAACCTTATCTTTGGCTATAGGCTGTCATCGTTTCACTCACCAAACATCTGTTAAATGTTGGCTTCGGTTTGGGTCATGACATCAGGTTGAATGAATGAATGAACAAATGAATGAATGAATGGATGGATGCATATTATGAAAAGTCAGGATTCAGAAGGATTCAAGAATATATATAAAACACAAGATTAAGACAACTGTTTAGTGCAGGTATACTTTAGATGGCTGTGTTTCTACCACCTATCATGAAGGAGTTCAGCATGTGCAGGTTTTCATTCCAGCCACACATGACAGCCGGCTTAAAGTTCAATGAATCCACCCCATGTCAGATTTGGGGCGTTGTATTCTTGGTTAGAACGAAAACCTGCACAATCAAAGCAACAGATGAAAAGCAGGATATACTGTCATTTGAACATGGCTTAGATTAAAAAGCCCCTCAGCCTCGCCAAGCACAACAATTTATTGAAACAAACGGAGACAAACATACAAACAAATGTTACAGTGTCAATGAGGAGCTGATTAAACGAGAACATGTGTTAAATGAGATCACCGGCACTGTAACTTAAGAATTTACAGTTTTCAAGAGCACAGCTCTTGAGGTGGACACAGACAGATGGACATTGAAGCAGCATTTGTGTGAGTAGTGTGAGTTCGCCCCTCAAGACGACATATTTAACAAATGACTGTACTTGTAGAAAACCACAATATAGGGGTGACATAGCGTAATTCAAAGCATAGGTTTTCAACTGCGGTCCTTGGGAAAACCTGCATTCAATTGGTTCTCCAAGAAGACTATACAGGTAGATGAAAACTACTTGTGCTGTGTCTGGTGATTATGATTATGAACAGCTATCATGCCCTCAAACAATACTGAAGCCTTACCTGCTCACTCAGGACATCAGCTTAGTGGCTACATTGTAAATTTGAAAAGCAGTGAGTTAAGATGTTTTTACAGTCCATGGGGTCTGATGCTGACCTGTGCTGATGACCAGCTTGTGTAGCTTGGAGAGAAGGCCGGGTCCCTTTCCTAGTAGGGTCACGTTGAAGGGGGTCTGTGGAGGGAGGTTCTGAAATTGGCAGGATCGGGCAGTGCCAGGGACGACTTTGGTGACGGTTTTGTCGCTTCCCGTGGAAGGCGCTGCCGTGGTGCTTCCGTGGACGCCGACGGTGGGCCGCACGTCACTTATAGGCAGAGTGTTTTCCTCGCTCGGACCGCTCTCACCTCTTCCCGCGTCTTCCTTTTTCCCTCGCTCAACGCCTTTTACGTCTTGCTCTTCGCTGGTCACAATGAAGTTCGTGTACTTCCCTTCGGGCGCGTCCCAGACGACCGTGAACCCGTCCGAGCCGACGTTCCTCACCCCCACGTGGTCGAGAGGCTCCCGCGCCGTGCCTTCTGAAGGAGAATCTTCTGGACTATGGATCGCACTGGATCCACCGCTGCTCGAGTCTTTGATTTTACTCGCTGCAGGGGCCTTTGGCCCTCCAGGACGAGCCATTTTGGAATCTCGTCCCTCTTGGCTCACAGCAGTGTTGTTTCTCATCTGGGGGTGACCTGGTGTTCTCTTCCTCCCCGGTAGAATTGTTTTCTTCCGGCCTGAGGCTGGTTTCAAGGTTCCTTGGTTCACTGGATCGGGGGAGTTGTCGGTTGTGGGCTGAGCCGCAGCTGTACTGTCAGTGAGCCTGTTCACTCTCACACCCTCAGTGCTAGTGTCACGGCCGGAGCCAGTGTGTGTGACGCCGCCGTCACGGTGAATAGTTCCCTCCTCACCTGATAAGTCAAACTGATCTCTGAGTTTGGGTTCCCTAGTCTCGTCTGGCTGGGTTGTTTGGATTCCGTGGCCGATGCCTGTTTCTCCCGATGGCGAGGTTTGTCTTTCAGCTGTACCATCATCACCTTCTAATTGGTTGGTTTGAATAACATTAGTAGTGTCTGGCACTCTTGACTGGACTGTTTGAACAGTGTCTGTAGGTGTGTGGACTCCATGTTCTTCTGACTGGTTAGGTTGGATTATAAGCGTAGAGTCAGGTTTTGGCGAATGGCCATTTTGGATTCCAGCGCTGCGAGTAATGCTGTCAACACCGTTGATCTTTCTGGGTGCGAGAGGCTTGCGCGGCAGGCCTGTCTGCGGGTGATGAGGCGGCCTCAAGATTGGACGGGTCCTGTTTTGAAAACGTGCCGCGTATGGGTGCGTACGCTTCGGGTAGGCGCCGTTTGGGGGTTGGCGGTAGAATGGACGTTTCCCGTTCATTCTCACAGTCTGATTCGTCTCACCGGAGGACGCGTGGCCCGTCTCTGTCTCCATGTCAGGGTTAAAAGGATGATGAGGGGGCGTTGAGGGGATGAAGTTTGGACGGGTTCGGTCCAGGACAGAGTCAGCGTTCGGGTGTGGTCCCCTTTGAGAGACAACGTCGGGGGAAGCACCGCGTGTTGGAAGCACCCCCGCTGACAGAGTTGTTGTCTGGTTGTGGTTATCCTCAATTGACATAAGTGCCGTCACGCCTTCACTTTTTTCACTGCTTGCACTCTCCAAGTTGTCACTGCCAATAACGGAGGACGAGTCTTCTGATGAGGAAGACTGTGAGGGTGATTCACCAGAAGTTGTCTCTGTTCTCTCTGCCTCAGGAACTTCAGGTTTCAGGGTGCGATATGGGGTACTCGAGTTTGTAGGCGTCCTGTTTTGAAACTGTCGCAGGTGTGGTGGAAGGCGATGCGGGTATGCGCCATTTGGCAGAGGCCGGCGGACGGGGCCTCCTCTCCAAGGTTTTGTTTGGTTGCGACCAAGAGACACCAGTTTTGGTTTCTGCCCTGGCCTATCCGTGTTCACGTCCTCCTCTTGTACACTGTACACCGTCACGGTCAAGGACTCTTTTGAACTGGAGGAAGATGATGAGGAAGACTTAGAGGGTAATTCACTAGTAGATACGAGGTCCAGGTCTGTCCTTTCTGCGTTTTGGGGCTGAAAGCGGCGGGGGGGATGCCTTAAATTTGGCCGGGTCCTGTTTTGAAAAGGTGACCCGTTTTGGTGATACGGGCGATACGGACCTTTTGCAGGAGGGCGGCGGAATGGGGGTACCGCACCCCCTTCTCTAGGTGTGTGCGTTTGGTTTTGTTTGGTTCCAAGCGACCCCCTGCCTGTTACGCTTTCATCATTTGTGATCTTGGCAACCTCTGGATTATTCCCCAGGTCTGATATGTCTGAGGCGTGTGATGAGGATGATGATGAAGAAGGTGATGGAGGAGATGTTGGAGGAGATGTTGGAGAAAGTGATTCTGGTGAAGGTGAGGATGACAATGGCGCTAATAACGGGGGTGGTGATGATGATGATGACGATGAGGTTATTGAAGAAGATAATGAGTTTGGTGACAAAGATGACGGCAACGGTGATGTCCGTGAAGATGATGTTAATGAATAAGGCGCAGCAGCTGCTGCTGATGACAACGGCGTCAGCCCCTTTAGTATCTGCTGCCTCATCGTGTCTGCGTCCGAATCAAGGCCGGACGGTTTAGCCAGATGCACGGAGAACGTCTGGATCTTTAAACCACTAAAGGTGTCTGCCAGGAGCTGGTGTAGAGGATCTTCTACCGTAGCCGATGATAAGGGCTCCGTTTCAGAAGAGCCAGGCCGTGCGTCAGGCGTGCTGGTGCCTCCTTCGGTCGGCGTCCCGTCCGCACAACCCCCGCCGACTCTATCCTTGGGGGGCAACTTGAAATGTGTCACTTTGATTTTGTTTAAACACTGTCCATTGCCACGCTCCGGTGTCGAAGACGCAGGGAGGTGTACCTCCGCCGCCTCGGTCCCCATTGCACTTTCCCTGCTTTCCGTTCCAGCCCCTGCTGCTGATTGCTCGGCGGAATCATCATGACTAAGCGCTGGCTCCGAGGAGGAGCTGCCGCTTTGAACACCCGTTCCCGGATTGATCCCAGCTGGCGTTATTACCGTTGTAGGATTTTCATTATCCTCTCTCTCGGCGCTTGATGTCTTCATGCCTGGCTGTTTCTCTGTCAGCGCTGCCGCAGCCGCTGGCGATCCCGCTTTCCGGCTTTCAGTGTCCAGTGGGGTCCTCTCCCTGATCCCATCTGACGGCTTCCTGGCTGGGAGCCTTTTCAGAGGACCCCCTCCCGACCCAAACTGCCTCGCCCCGCCTCCGGGTCCCAGTCGGGTTCCGTTGTTTCGGAACGAGCCGACCGGTTTCTTTCTCGTGAAAGCGTTTCTTCTTGCCGGCGTGGCGGCGGCGGCAGCACCGTCGGGCTCGGTGGCGGCATTTGCAACGCTCGCAGGATCTCGCCCGCTGGCGTCTTCACTCGTCCCCTTGTGGCCCGGCAGGGTCACCTGTTTGGATGCGGTCGCCGCGGAAACCAGGGACCACATCTTCCCTACAGGTGTAGACGGAGGTACAGTAGCATGCAGAATGAAAAGTTGTTGTTTTCTCTAGTTAGACAAAGAAATATTGTTAGATAGCATAATAAAAAACTGTTGAGTCGATGTTTAGTGAACCTGTTTCCTCAGTGTGTGGCGGCATGCTATTATTTAAATGAAGACAAATCATTTAGGTCACTGCCTGGTGGCGTCCATACCTGCAAAAAAAGTGAAAAGATAATTATTGTTCTTTTTCCCTTTTTCTTGTACAGTCTGGAGGACAGCTGGTCAAAGGCTGGCTGTTGGGAAAAGAATAGAACCTTCTCCGGGGACAAAGAAATCAGATTATATCAAAACAAAAACAGATCCATATAGTATTGAACGTAATGTCATCATGAATACGAGAGAAAGGGGCTCATGTTTTTTTTTGTGCAAAGCTCACGCGTCAGATCGTTAGCGTTCACTACATTTGTCTTGGTTAAGATAAGTTTGCTATAGTGTGTTCCAGTGACTAATGGGGTGTCTGAGCACATTAGCTCACTCTGGGATACACTGTGCAGCAGGAAGGAAAGGCTGGCCTCACGCTGGAAGGGAACGCCATTCGTTTCCTCCATGTTTTTCCCCTTTTATTTTATATGAATAGATGGGTTTGATTATACCACTAATTATATATTTAGGTGTTTTCTCAAACAAGACAAAAAGGTGGTTTAAAGGAGAATTCACCCATTTTCAACATTCTACTATAGCTTAGAGATTTGTGTGGACATGATAAAAAAGTTCCCACCATTCTGTGTTTCGTGGAAATGCAGGTCTGAATTACCATGGTGAAACACAACTAGATGACATCAGTTGTGCTTCACCATGATTTTTCTTTTTTTGTACGCTCTCAGGTTTTCCTGAGTGTACAAAGACCAAATGGACTTGTTAGGTCCATTTGGTTCCATTTGTACGCTATCAGAAAAAAAGAAATGAAAACGGGTGCGATTCATCTTTAAGTGATATACTGTACATTATGTAACAAATAGTTAAATACAATGTTGAGGTGTGTGCTCCTGGGAGAACAGGTATCCCGCCAGGCCAGATCGCTTGTCCAGAACCCGCAGACTTGGGGAAGGCAGTCGTAGCCAATTGGATTGAAAAGATCTCGATCATCAGATTCTACCGACAAAAGGATGGATGGACAGGGTGGTGGGCGGTTGGACGGACAGCAGAATGAGAGAGAATGCCATAAGTGATCGTTATGGGCCATAAGGATCATTTGTTTATTTATTTCATTTCTTTATGCATTATGTGATTATGAGTTCTTTCCCCTGACAGGATATAATTGATATCTCCATTTACTGAAGAAAGATCACATACACCTCCTTAAGTAATAAGGACAGTAGAAAAACTGGGAGTGTTACGGAGGCAACGGAGGAACATCATTTAAGAATGGGTACATTTCTGGATATTAATGTTTTAGATTCTGTCTTTATTGATATAGCGAGCACCAGATGAGGGGAACAGGAAGAGGAATGGCCTGGATTTGAACCTGCGACACACTGACCTCTAAGCTAGTGATCCAGGCCTGGACACTAACAATGTAGAATAAAATACCGAACAGATAATTCTAAACTATAATATTCTCATTTCAACGGCTGTTGAAAATGACGAGTTAATGGCATTAATTATTTTGTTGATTATTAATGCATGAGCACACTCAATCCATTGTGAGCAATTCTTACAAAAAAATCAGTAGAACACGGTTTTACAGAGACATAGCTGTGTGTCTCCCTATAGCCAGAAACATAGCTTGAGGGATCTAGAAGCATCGGGAGCTTGTAGATCAGCTATTTTGATAAATATTTTAAAAATATAATTAATCTGATTACAGTTTTTATCGTCATCATTCAACAGCCCTAATTCTCTTAAGTCTCCTGGTGAGCCCTAATTCTATTAGTAACTATTATCCATTGGTGTGCAACTCACCTGGAGTAGCTTGGGTAGTGGCAGGTTCACTTCTCGCGCGGCCCTTCTCCGCCACCAGCACAATGTCATACAAACGGCCCGCCTCCAGCTGGTCGATCTGGGCCGAGGTCCTCTCGGGCGGCAGGGTCATTTCCCGGCCGCTCCCGATGCCGTCGTTGGGCGAGACTGTCAACCTGTACCTGTCAATCTCGCCCTGCGCCTGCTCCCATTGGACGACGGCGGACGTGGTGGTCGTCTTGACCACCTGGAGGTTCCTGGGGCTGGAGATGACTGGGTGGAAGACAAGAAGGACAGTTCTGTACAAGAGCGACAGGCAGACACAGAATAGCCTGGAAACAGGCTAGTTCTATGCTTAATTTTGTCCTATCTTCGTCAAAACTATTGTTGAAAATAGCCTATTCACAACGCCTGTTATACATTTTCTCCCAGTGTTTGGCCCAGAACAGGAATGTTCATGTGGCTTATCAGGACGGGGGACATTATAAATGTGACACATTTGTGCAACGCTAAAGAACGCTTCCTGCCGAAACTCGTTCGCTGTTCTGCTGTTTGTTTGCAGCCTACTATACCTTCCCTAATGAAACAATACATAACTGCCTTAAAGGACAGTTCTGTGAGTGCTGTATACATAGACAGATCTAGAAATTATGGGCCCCTTTGCCGCCACCAGCCAAAGGGCCCCCCCACACCGGAGGATTTTTCTCCCCGACGCACCCCATAGTGTCTGCAGACACGCATATCAGTTAAGACATATCGGCCTGTGGGGCCTGAGCTTGAGCCTTTTAGCGATCACACAGATAATCAACCTCAGGGCCCCCACTAGGGTTGCCACATGTGTCTGACAAAAATCCTGGACATTTTGACCATCCAATCGGCGGCCTATTATCGGTGGCGATTATCGGCCTTTTGGTCGGAAGCAACGCACCTCTTTAAACATCTAACCCAGAAATATATCACACTTTTACACTGAAATGTTACTGCTCTCATTACTTTATTACTCTTTTACATATCAGATTAATAATTAGGCTACTTAACCATTAATTTTTAACTCTTTCTGGAGCAGTCCAGTTTTCATTTTTCTCATCTCAGTTATCTTTAGATAGACAGATTTAGATTCAGGAGTTTTCCACTCATTTTGGCGGTAGGGGGGTCTGGAAAAGAGGTAAATATAGCGACAAATGTGCCAAGTTGGCAACACTGGTATGTACAGGCACGCTACAATTTAATAGGACTATCATACTGATCTGAGACTGTGAGTGACGCAAGTCAGGTTAGTTGCGGTCTCTAGTCTCTAGAAAGAAAAAAAAATACTTTTGACCATGTATAAAAATCCGGGACATTCAAGTGTCCAGGATTTATTTTATTTTTTCCTGGACAGACCATGAAAATCCGGGACAATCAGGAAAATCCGGGACCTGTGGCAACACTAGCCCCCACCAAACTCAGGGGCCCCTAGGCCTGGGCCCAACGTTCCCGTTGGTTAATCCTCCTCTGGCTGTATATTCTCTTGTTTGGAATTGTCTTTCTCTAACCATGCAGCCGGTAAAAAGCTCAAAGTCAGACAAGTTGGAGTCGTGCATGCTGCCTTGTTTTAGCTAATCAGGTCACACACGCCCAGGGGTGTAGTTCCACAAACACAGCGGTGCATGCACACACACACACAGATGTGTGCACCGCATTTGGGAGCAACAGAGTGCAGCTACACTAGTACTGTTGGCTCGTGAGCTGAATTCCAAGCCCAGAGTCAAGTCGAGCCAATGGAGGATGAGACTCATGTCTCTGAGTTTCCCAGCCCAGGAAGTAAGTTCAGGGATTTGAACTGTCAGTGTTTCCATCGCAAATCAACTTTGGCTTACTGTTACACAACCACTGCCCAACAACAAACACTCCTTAAACAGATGGTGAGGTGACAAGTACAAATATTGTACTTTTGCTTCCCTGAAATTACTTGAAACTAGTTCCTATAGTACTAATATCACATACTGTACGTCTGCTTAAAGGGCCATTTCAGCCCTTTTGCAACCAGAGCTTATTTTAATGACCCCTTAGGACACATGGCGCACTTTCTTGGGGTTTTATATGTGTAATATAGTTTTTAGATATTTTAGTTATGAATGGATGTTCAGGTCATGAACATCCTGGACTACAAAATCACAACTTCAGTGCACTTCCCCTCCTTGTGGAGAGGCTGCATGGAGGTGTGCATTTGTTGTCCAGGAAGGAAGGTCCTGGATGTTCACGACCTCATCCATTCATAATAAACTAAAATATCTAAAAAACTATATTACACACATGAAAATCCCAAGAAAGTGTTCCATGTGTCCTAAGGCTATTTTTGGGGAGAATGTGAGAATGCAGCACAAATCTTTCAGTATGTTCTATCAGAGTGAATGTTTTGTAGAATCAGAATTCCAGCAGTAAAATAGAAAAGTGACAGAAAGTGAATGTAAGGAACTCAACGGGTCATGAAGTCTGCCTCGCTGGCTTCACCCATCCTGCCGTCGATCTCTCCTGTGAGGCTGGCGCTGTACTCCTGGCCTGCCGCCAGGCCCGTCTGCGTGTACGACGTCCGACTGCCCTCGATCTGCACTGAGATCTGCTGGTCACCCTCTTTCTGTAAGATACAGAGACATAGCAGGCAGATAGATAGAAAGGTTACAAGCAAATATGACTTCCAACAGCTCCACACTCTGTCCACTTCTAGGTTTTTACAATGGTGTTAGGTGGAAAGTGAAGCTCGGCCCAGCATGAATTTTCTGCAACGGCAAGCTTTTCCGGGAAGCTGGCCGCCGCGGCATTCTCAAGCGAGGGGTTGATTGGGCATTGCTTGATGCCCAACCGCTGCCAAAACTTGTTTGTAGAGCAGTGGTTTTCAAACTTTTTGATACCAAGGCCCACTGGTTATTCAGATTTTGAGCCACGGACCACCATTTGATGACATTTTAGCCTCACAGACCCCAAAACTAAAGATTTATTTTGGTTTTGTCCACAATACCTGGCTGGATTTGGGAAACAAAACAGGCAAACATACAGACCAAAATGTTCATTAATCTTCTACAACATACATGGGCTAATTCAGATGATGAATACTTTAACTCTTGAGAGTGTAAACATGAAACCAAATGGACCCACAAGGGTCCATTGGTTTCATTTTTACACTCTCAAAGAGTTACACCTGGTTAACCAACTTTCCATCATTTAGCTGGGGACCACGTGGAAATCTCTCAAGGACCACTCGTGGTCCCCGCTGGACCACTGGTTGACAATGGAAACAAGCCCTCTGGAGCTTCTCGTGTTATGCTATTATAACATAATCCTTGTAATCAGTTACTTTTTAAAGATCCTGTTAGCACATATTCTCAGCAAACAGTAGTAACCACATACTAAAACCTAAATATTTCATTTCTTTGAGCAGCATTCCTCAGAGGTCTATACATGGTCCTCTCCTTTTCCCCCAACACCAAATCTATTCAATGAATATAGCAGATCTACAGGCCAGGTGAACCAGCTCAGTGGCCTTGTGGTTAGAGTGTCCGCCCTGAGACTGGGAGGTCAGGGTTCGATTCCTGGCCGGGTCATACCAAAGACTCTAAAAATGGGACCCAATGCCTCCCTGCTTGGCACTCAGCATCAAGGGATGGATTGGGGGTAAGTCCCTGCGATATACTAGTACACATGTCCAGGGGGTGCACTTGTACATCAAGCTGCTTCACGCTATAGAAACAGGAGATAGGCTGCTGACCTATATGGGCCTCAATGGTTCAGCTGGGCCTCCTGACATCATGGCCTGGCAAGGCTACTTACTGCTACTTACAGGCCAGGTAGGGCTTTGTAGAAAACATATTTATGACCAGAAGAGGGATGCTCGGGGCCTATAGGGCTCATGTGGGACGTATCCATGTACAACGTATAACATGACTATATCTTTGCTGCGTGTGTTGTGCATTATGGCCTCCCATTCGGAGAGTCCATAATATAATGCGCTTCGAGGAACTAGCATAATGAAATAAGGTTCAGTCAGATGGTTTGTCGGCCTGCGGGTTCAGCGGGTTGAATCAGAGTGGGGAAACAAACACATTTACAGCTCCCAGGGGAGGGCTTCCAGTAACAGAGAAACACTTCATCATCTTGCAATGAGGCCATGCTTCTTAAGACATAGAAGTTTTTATATCCACGGACGGTACATATTGGTGCAGTGTCTCTGGATGGAAAAATGTTTATATTAAAGTATTTAGATCCTGTATGGGTAAATGTCATCATATAGCTATTTTTGATCAAATGTAAAAGTGTGCATGTTCTTGTGATGTGCACGGATGTGTGTTCTGTCATGTGATGTGACTGAACGCTGGTTGTATCATAGTGAGGGAACAAACACATTTACAGCTCCCAGAGGAGCCAGTAACAGAGAAACACTTCATCATCCTGCAGTGAATGACCCATGCTTCTTTTTTTAATATGTACTGTACAGTACACAATTCCAGAGGTGCAGAGCATCTGGAATATTTAGAGTCAAAGTTAGTTATTAAACAATATATTTATTGCTTAAAATACAAGAAGCGTTGAAAACACAACTACCTGATTTAAAAATATCAGTGTTTGGCAGGCAAAACACAAGTCGAATGCGATTCCTTTAGAGGACCACTTCACCACTTTTCAACGCATAGGTCATCACTTCACATCACATGTACATGATAAAATACCATTATTTTTTCCTACTAGGAAGACTTATTTTTGAATTGCCCACAGCCCTAGAAGAGTAGACTAGAAGAGTAGAAAAACATGTGGTAATTTATCATGTGTATTAGTGTATTAAAGTGGTGAAGTAGTCCTTTAAATATGGATAGCCTACATATTTGCGGGCCAGCTTTTTTAATTTCTTGAACTCTTTTGACCGGGAGAAGTTCAGGGTCGCTCTCCAAGGTTTGAGTTGTGGGTGGGGAAATAGGTATTTTTGTTTTAATTGTTTTATAGTGTCAAGAAAGTCAAAAAAGGAAATCATTAAAGGTCATCTCTTGTCTTGTCTTCTCTTTTCTTTTCTTTGTTTGGGATTAGGACTGGCCAGGTAAATTGCAATTTGTAACTCAGGTATATTTTGTATCCAATATGTACGTGTACTTAGGCCTGTCTTCATGTCTTTTCTGAAAAATCTTTTTTTACAGCATAGCAAATATATTTATTTCAATACTGTACTTACTGTACAGAAGCCAAAATGGATTCACAGCCTGAATGGGTTAAAGAGGACCTAATGCTCCCTTACAATGCATGTACAACATGTGCAGCATGTACAGACATGCAAGTTTAATTTAACAATTTATCTACTGGTGGATTAGGTGTCTTCTATCATAAAATGAGAGGCCATATACTGCACAGTAGGTCTGCGCCAGTGTTACTGTTAGCAATTTTCATTTCAATATAGTTTCAAAACTAAAAACGTTTTTCAAAGTTATTATATTTCAATTTATACTCTCTGGAAGTACAACTTTTAATTTTGACTAAATGACTCTTTAGGGAGCATGACATGCTACCATATTTTTTTGCCATAGTGATTGGATTTCACAGCCGGTTAAAGTGAAGGTTGCACAGCGATGGAGTTTGAAAGGTCATCAGAGGATGGATGATGTGGCACATTGTGCCACATCATGATGCCTTCATCCATTGCCACGCGAATAAATGTTACGCCATTTGAACAGAGACTCAGAAATAGGACCTAATTGAATGCCTGCGGAGCTAAGGCCGTTACCAGGCAACAAAAAGAAGGAAAAGACACTTCACAAGAAGGTCAGTGGGTTTGTTGGCGACACACAGGACTTTAGAATCGCTTTATTAAATTGAGCTCGCCGTTGGTTGTCGAAAAGCAATGGGTCCTGTTAAACGGAACTGTGCACAATATTCTGCCAATGGGGTGACACGTTCCTGTCAACAATCTCACTCAAAAGATTGTTTGCATAATTGAATTAAAGAGGAATTCCAACCATTTTCAAACTTTTCCTGAGAGCGTACAAATGTGTACGCTATCAGGGGGAGAAAAAAAAGTCCTACGATAGTCCTACGAGTCCTATGATATCATCAAGTTGTGTTTCACCACCATGTAAATGATTTTTTTCCGGACCTCTATTTCTAGGAATCACAGAATGGGAGGATTTTTAAAAATTTTGTCTATATGTATATGTATGTATAACGTACAGTATTCAAGGGACATTTCACAGTTTTTGCAAAAAGAAAAGAAAAAATAAATAAACAGTACTTCCTGGACTACATGTACTTCCTGGACTACATGTTGTCTCGGTAAGACAGCCCCTCCCCCTAGTCACAAGGAGGTGTGGTGCACCAAAGAACTGTGGGAATTCTAGTCCAGGAAGTAGTGGCCATGATATCAGAAACACTGGGCTCAGCACTAACATCTAAAATCACACTTTACCCACATGAAGACCACCAGGAAAGTGTCTAAATGTAAATCTTCTAAATGTCATTAACAGATTTTTTTGTGAAAACGGTGAAATGTCCCTTTAATCACAGAGTAAAATGTCGAAAATGGGTGGAATTCCCCTTCAAACAAATTTCAGGTCTCGTGGCCAGCATAAGACCAGTTCCCAAACCTTACTGTAGAGTTTGTAATTGGTTTGAATTGTGTTGTCTTTTTCATTGTGTGCTTTGTCTGTCTGTCAGGTTAAGTAAAATATGAGAAACACTTTGCCTCCTGTACTATCTCTGTACCTGCTTCCATCCCTCTCTCTGTCTCTCTGTCTCTGACACAGCTGTGGGGTTGCTGGTTGGTGATGTCACTCCTCTGGCAACAGGGGAATGTTTTTGACAGTGTTTACGTGCTGCCCCTGGCAACAAGCATCGTCGCACATCTGCATCTTTCTCCTCCCCCTCCTCCCCCGCCATCCTCCACCTCTCGGGCCTGTCCTATGTTCTCAATCCATCGCGTTCATCCATCCATCCGTCCAACCCCGCTGTCCCACCACTTCCCTCTGCTCCATGTCAGTCCCCCCGCCTGCCATAGACGATTTTAGGCTCTCCCAGCAGGAGGGACTCTTTTTAGGCTATTTATTATTTTTTTTCTGGAGCCAAACACACAGCTAAATGATAGACCATTGGTAATCAAAAGGAAACTTATGGGTCCATTTGGTGTCATCTTATTCTCTCAAGAGTTAAATTACATTTAAACATCTGAATTAAGTAATTTTCAAGAATTTATCTCAATTAGAAAATGTACAAGAATTGTTATTTTGTATATTTTCTTAACGTTTTGCCAGTTTATCTTTCCTAAATTGTGAACAAAAACTTGAAAACTGTTGAAAACCACTGCTGTAGAATACAAACGACTAAACATGCTAGATAAGTATTTGTTTTTCTAGACACTATGTGATTTATTTATACATGTTTTGGAACATACTATAGCCAATCAGTAGGTCTGTGTGTTTCATCTGTCAGGTAATGTTGCAAGTACATAAAGTTGTAATGAGTGGAAGTTACAATTGAATGAAGTTACAACTGACAATTTTGTTCCTATATATATAACTAACCAGGGGGGGCAAGTGCCCCCTTGGAACCCTCCTAAAATCGCCAACGATGCCTGCCCTTGTTGTTGTTTAACTGTTGTGGGTTGTCTGGAATGCTTCTCGGTAGCCAAATCTCTCCCTCCTCTCTCTCTTTCTGTCTCTCTCTTTCTGTCTCTCTCTCTCCTTTTACTGAATGTCTGTGTCTGTTCACACTGTCCACATTAATGACACAGTGAGATCCGGGGGGGGAAGTTACCGTTGCATTGGTTCATTATTATTACATAATGTTTTGGGTGAAATTAGACGATATCCTCGTCTACAAAGCGTGTATTCTCCAGTGTAATTGCGGACAATTAAGCAGGCTAAAGAGGTTCCTTTTCATCTCAGTGACACAAGATTTCCATGCATGCAGAAAGGGACCATGTAAGAGTTGTTCCTTTGTTCTTTAATCCCACGCTCTCTTCAACTCCTATAATGAATACCAATTGATTTTCCGCCACTTTAACCGCTTAAGCCCATTTCAAATGTACAGGAAACAACGGAGGATATACAAAATCACATCACGATTAGTTTTAATAATCTTGATCAAAATCTGAGCCAAGTTTGAGTGCAAACAGATCCAATAGAAATGGTGCATGAATATAGCGCCAAAGCGCATTACATTCGCATTACATTACTTGTCAACCAACAGAGCAGAAAAATGAACAAATAGACCGATTGGTAGAGTTGTCATTGAATACACATTGACATTACACATGATGTCATGAACAGTGTTGGTCTATATTACTTAGGAAAGTAACTTCTTTACTTTACTCGTTACCCCTTAGACAAAGTAATATCATTACTTTACTTATTACTGGATTTGAAGAGTAATATATTACATATTACGTTATTACTTTCCCAAGTTCTCAACACCGCTTTTGAAAAATTAGAGAAGTACAACATAATCCGGTTATTACAAAATAAAGCAGCAATGCGATTTGTAGTGTACATAACTGCGCAGGATGCAGTGTGTGGACTGGATCTACAATCTACTGCACATCTCTGTTGTTACAGTACCTGTCAATAGCTTGTACATCTGTTCTATTTTTGCATGCAACAACAAGCTCATTTTAAAAAAAGTAACTTGGCGTTACTTGCAAAGTAATGCGTTACTTATTACCCATTTTTGCAGAGTAATCTCGTTACTTTACTTTTTGGAGCAAAAGTAATAATATTACAGTAATATGTAATCTAAAATTAGTTACTGCCCAACACTGGATGTCATGATTCATGAATAGCTCCAATATTGTGCGCTAGTCAATGGCACACATCAAAGCTGCTTGTTGGTGGTTTGTATTTTACATACAGTATATTCCAAACACTAAAAAAAAAACTCATGACATCACATTATGTTCAAGCAACCTAGTCAGCATCTATACTGAACTGGTGAACATGGCGCCAGTCCCTGTTGCCATGGGACTGTACCCAACACAATGCATCTTTCCTGCGTGTCTCCCACCCGTTACACCTGGGATGGGTGCAACCACACCTTTTTGACCGAGCCATTGATCGCATCGGGCTATCAGGCTACTCGTTTTTGGGTGATCAGAAACAGCCGTTCGTGCTGCTATCCGGCAAAATCAGCCACGGTCACTGTCTGACAAAAAGCAGGCCCGAACCATTAACATTGTCTGCCAAAAAAAAACAACCATTCACAAGTTCCAAACGTCCAATCACACCCTGCAGGCTCGCAAGAGCTTGTATCTGGTTAGACCGCAAATGAATCATATCAGGGGAACTTCACATGTGCGACATACAGACCACAGCCTCTGGGGGGATACAATATTCACCACGCTAAGTGGAAGATCATGGACGACACGAGCAGTATGTGGCGGGGGATATGCAGACAATTACAGAGATTACAGAGGGAGAATTATAGCCCCTCTACCCCGCTCCCTAAACATGAATTTATGTTCTGCTTGCGCGACCGGTGCAGCTACAACCTGCTGGTGATACCACAGTATCAAATGTTGAGCGAGCAGACTATAACGGGAGTTTCTACATACAGTATAGTTGTCATATATCACAATATCTGTCCTACCAGCTGTACTTTTTTATGGATTCAACTCAATTCAATTCAAGATGGACAGGTAAGAGGGAGATACAGTGTTGGGTAATATATTACTGATTGCATATTACTCTTTTAGGGAAGTAATCATTTTACATTACTTATTACTTGGGCTAAAGAGTAATGTAATGTAGTAATGTAGCATATTACATATTACTTTTTTTATTATGTATTACTTTTGCGCCTCCATCCGCGACATTGACCCCTCAATGTCGCACTTTTTGACACTAGATGGCTTTGTACGGCTGTAAAAAAAAAAAAAAAAAGAATATGTTGCAGCTTATTCATCACACTTTAATTTAGCTCAAAGTAAAGTAGTATTAGCTCATCTCTTCTCCAGCGCAACACTTAGCTCATCTCTTCTCCAGTGCAATACTGCTGAAAGCAGCAACATGACAAAGGTAACTAAAGTTTCGTAGGACGTAATCTTGTATTACTTTTACAGACAAAAGTAGTTTATGCTGTAATATTATTTTACATTACTTGTTGCACCCATCTTTGGAGAGAGAGAGAGAAGAGGAGAGACGTGCAGCCAAGGTCGCCATGAACGGGACTCAAACACGCGTCATATGTCAGGCCAATGCCTATATGAGGTGGCATGTACCCAGACCACTTGGCCAGCAGGTGCCCGCCAGCTGCACTTCTGACTGCAATACTGTTCTGAAATGCAATGCTGCCACTAGATGGCCATGTCAGTCTTGCCGCCATTCACCATTGCATTGGTTTCCGTGGGTATGTGCTTGTAGCTATATATCATTGCTGTCAGGAAACCTCAAGACCAAAATGTTCATTTTTCAGGAAATTAAAAATATGTTGTTTTTAATATTAAATTATAATGTTTTTTTATATTAATATTTTTACTATTTCCATTGTTCCAATGTTTTAGAAACAACACAGACCAGATAAAGTAAAGGATGTTTGAATATCACTGATTTATGAGAAAAAATAAATAAATCCAAAACCTCAAAAATGGGAGTAATGATTTTCCTCCAGACAGCAATGATGTGACTTCATACATAATCCCCATATATTTGATAACAGCTGTTATTTGATATGTTGCACAACAGACTGAACATTAATGTCTTGGAAGGAAGCAGAAATGATCACCCTACAGGCCAGCTCTGAACCACTGCTGGAAACAGTTCATCAATGACCTTATGTTACCCAAAGAGCAAAAGGGTTTTAGTCAGTCACACATTTTATGCACCAATCTTTTGTGACCGCAAGCCGCATTTACTATGAATGCATCAGATCCCTGATGTCATCAATATTGGCCAGTAACTCTGACCTCAAACATCAAGCCCTTAGATCTCTATATATGCCATTGACCTATTCTGACATTTCATATGTTGATCCTTCCCCATCCATTCTTCCTCTTCGATGTCTGCCTTTTGACTGATACCTGTCCATTCAAACTCTAGACGGACATGTCCCACAGTTATTAGTGCAGCCACGCCCGGTAGTCAACGAAAATGAGTTCTCAACAGGCCAGAATTGTATAAGGCCAGGCCCTAACTGGGCCCTCTACAAACCCTGTACTCTCATGGCCAGTGTTTGGGTGACAAGATAGCCTTTGCAGGCACGCACGCACGCACGCACGCACGCACGCACGCACGCACGTACACACACACACACACACACACACACACACACACACACACACACACACACACACACACACACACACACACACAGAAAGAGAGAGAGAGAGAGAGACACACACACACACACACACATTCGGTCTGGCGTTCATTTTAATGACTCACTTCATTCTCAATAAAAAATATGGTAACGCTTCCTTTTACGGTACCATGTAAATAAATTGTATTTACATGGTAAGTACCATGTAATAAGGGAGTAACTGCAATAATAACTGCAAAATTACCATGTAATTACAAGGTAACTATATAGGTAATTACCTTGTACTTTTAAAGTAATTACCAAGTCAATTCCAGACAAATACCAAGTAACTACCTGGTAATAAGTATTAATTAATGGATAATTTGTAATTACACTCAACAAAAATATAAACGCAACACTTTTGTTTTTGCTCCCATTTTGCAGGGGATGGACTTAAAGCCCTAAAATTCATTCCAGATATACAATATAACCATTTCTCTCAAACACTGTTCACGAATCTGCCTAAATGTGTGATATTGAGCACTTATGCTTTGTTAAGATAATCCATCCCACCTCACAGGTGTGCCACATTAAGATGCAGGTGTGACATCATGATTAGTGCACAGGTGTACCCCAGACTCTCCACAACAAAAAGACACCCTGAAATGTGCAATTTTCTTTTGCCTTATTGGGTGTATGGGCCTCCGAACCAGTCAGTATCTGGTGTGACCACCATTTGCCTCATGCAGTGCAACACATCTTCTTCGCAGAGTTTATCAGATTGTCAATTGTGGCCTGTGGAATGTTGGTCCACTCCTCTTCAATGGCTATGTGAAGTTGCTGGATATTAGTGGGAACTGGTACACACTGTAAAAATGGTAATAACACAATATTACCACATTATTACCATTTCGACAGTGCATACCAGTTCCCACTAATATCCAGCAACTTCACATAGCCATTGAAGAGGAGTGGAGCAACATTCCACAGGCCACAATTGACAATCTGATAAACTCTATGCGAAGAAGATGTGTTGCACTGCATGAGGCAAATGGTGGTCACACCAGATACTGACTGGTTCGGAGGCCCATACACCCAATAAGGCAAAAGAAAATTGCACATTTCAGGGTGTCTTTTTGTTGTGGAGAGTCTGGGGTACACCTGCGCACTAATCATGATGTCACACCTGCATCTTAATGTGGCACACCTGTGAGGTGGGATGGATTATCTTAACAAAGCAGAAGTGCTCAATATCACACATTTAGGCAAATTTGTGAACAGTGTTTGAGAGAAATGGTTATATTGTATATCTGGAATGAATTTTAGGGCTTTAAGTCCATCCCCTGAAAAATGGGAGCAAAAACAAAAGTGTTGCGTTTATATTTTTGTTGAGTGTATATACCAACTATTTTGTTAATTGCCAAGTACTTACTAGGTAATTGCCAAGTAATTCCTTAAAAAGTACCTGGTAACAGCCAGATAATAAGAAGTAATTCCTCAGTATATATAAAGTATTTATATTAGTATTTATATTTTATCTGGTAATTACTCATTTGTTACCCAGGAACTACAGAACTACCTACCTAGAAAGTAAAGATCTCAACGGGCCTGAAAATGAAGGCCCAGCCCTATCCGGCCCTAACAGTTCAGGCCCTAGGCCCTACCCGGCCCTACTAAATGGAATAGATTTTAGGCCCTACCCGGCCCTAAACTGTCGAGTTTGGGCAAAATTTGAGAATTCGCCACAGATTAACATTGAAATGGCAATCAGCACCATCTTCATAATAGGTAAATACAGAAAATAACTATTATTCTTATTAAAATAATTAAATATATATTATTTTTTCATGGGGCCCGAGGCCCTACCCGGCCCTATTGATTAGGATAGATTTTCGGCCCTACCCGGCCCTAAATGTCGGGTCGGGCCTGTTCGGGTTCGGTCCTGGTCGGGTTCGGGCAGAGTTTGAGAACTCTACTAGAAAGTACCTAGTTATTAAAGTGGATTTGTACTGTAAAAGGAAGTGAGGTCTGTTTTCATGTTATTAACTGGTAATTACTCATTTGTTACCCAGTAAATAGAAAAATATCTACCTGGAAAGTACCTAGTTATTAAAGTGGATTTGTACTGTAAAAGGAAGTGAGGTCTGTTTTCATGTTATTAACTGGTAATTATGGACAAAAAAGAGAGAATCAGATGCCTGATGAAGACCTGAACAGGTCGAAACGTCGCTGCTGTCGCTGAATAAAGTTTGGAGCACTTTAAAGTGAGTTGCGAGCCCCTTCTCTCTTTTTTGTTCTCTCTTTTTTGTCCACGTTTACTGTGTTTTTGCAGTTTTTTGGGGCTCAGCACCAGTTAGGGATGTGCGTTACTTTTTTAAACTTTTCATTAACTGGTAATTACTCATTTGTTACCCAGTAAATAGAAAAATATCTACCTGGAAAGTACCTAGTTATTAAAGTGGATTTGTACTGTAAAAGGAAGTGAGGTCTGTTTCCATTTTATTACCTGGGAATTACTCAGTATTTAGCCCGTAACTAGGAAACTATCACATTACCCAAGACACTTGGACTGGAAATGCCGCAAAACCGACCAGTGTCAGAGTACACTGATACAGTTACAGAGTCTGATTCTCCCCCTGAACAGCACACTGTATCTGTCAGGAGATAAGAGTTCCCATCAAAAACCACCATCACCAGCCATCAAACTACATTAATGCATTCACAAGATGAATGCATTACTTTGACACTTCCTCACTCAAAACACCTCGCTGTGACAGATATTTTTCTATTTACTGGGTAACAAATGAGTAATTACCAGTTAATAACATGAAAACAGGCCTCACTTCCTTTTACAGTACAAATCCACTTTAATAACTAGGTACTTTCTAGGTAGGTATTTCTGTAGTTCCTGGGTAACAATTGAGTAATTACCAGGTAATAGCATGGAAACAGGCCTCACTTCCTTTTACAGTACAAATCCACTTTAATAACTAGGTACTTTCCAGGTAGATATTTTTCTATTTACTGGGTAACAAATGAGTAATTACCAGTTAATGAAAAGTTTAAAAAAGTAACGCACATCCCTAACTGGTGCTGAGCCCCAAAAAACTGCAAAAACACAGTAAACGTGGACAAAAAAGAGAGAACAAAAAGAGAGAAGGGGCTCGCAACTCACTTTAAAGTGCTCCAAACTTTATTCAGCGACAAGGGTTACGGCAGCGACGTTTCGACCTGTTCAGGTCTTCATCAGGCATCTGATTCTCTCTTTTTTGTCCATAATTACCAGTTAATAACATGAAAACAGACCTCACTTCCTTTTACAGTACAAATCCACTTTAATAACTAGGTACTTTCCAGGTAGATATTTTTCTATTTACTGGGTAACAAATGAGTAATTACCAGTTAATAACATGAAAACAGACCTCACTTCCTTTTACAGTACAAATCCATTTTAATAACTAGGTACTTTCTAGGTAGGTAGTTCTGTAGTTCCTGGGTAACAAATGAGTAATTACCAGATAATATATAAATACTAATATAAATACTTTATATATACTGAGGAATTACTTCTTATTATCTGGCTGTTACCAGGTACTTTTTAAGGAATTACTTGGCAATTACCTAGTAAGTACTAGGCAATTAACAAAATAGTAGGTATATAATTACAAATTATCCAGTAATTAATACTTATTACCAGGTAGTTACTTGGTATTTGTCTGGAATTGACTTGGTAATTACTTTAAAAGTACAAGGTAATTACCTATATAGTTACCTTGTAATTACATGGTAATTTTGCAGTTATTACTCCCTTATTACATGGTACTTACCTTGTAATTGCCATGTAAATACATGGTAATTACAGTACCGTAAAAGGAAGCGTTACCAAAAATATAAATATTATTTTAATAATCAATTTTGACCCTATATTAACAATTAATTGATTAATCCGACCCATCCATACTTTCGACCTGGTGTAAACTTGTAATGTGACAGGGAACGCTAAATTAAACCACTCTCCTGATAGAGGGTTTTATCAAACAGTATACAAAATATTTGCTTTAATATATATTTTTAATATTAACCAGCTGCTAGCCCTGCTATATTGAGTCTGAAGCTGTGATGAAAAATTGATGAAAAACAATTCTCTGATCCACTCCTGCCGTGATGAGCACTAATCAGGGAAACCCTAATAGCATCCTTCCACACTCCAATAGAACACAATGCTAGCATTGAGTTAGCTGTAATCAGTGGCATCTGTCTGTGTGCGACTGCACTAGGAGTTATTTACCTCTAAGGGATGGATCTTTGACATCTGATAGGTAGATGTGATCACATTGGAAGCATTTAATTGATGCCATAAGGCACTGGAAGATGTACACTAGCTCTTATCCCTCGACTTGGGTTGAGCTATTGCGGGGAATGTTATTCCAATGGATGCTGATGAAAAGATATGTCCAAAGGGGTCCTTGAGGGAGTTCCAGGGGGTCCCCAGCCAAATGATAGTTTGGAATGGATCCTTACGGGGCTGTAACTCTGAGAGTGTACAGATGGCACCACATGGAACCATTTGGTTCCATTTGTTTTAGAGCTATAGAGCTGTAAAACTCTTAAATGAGGGTTCATGGGCTAATTAGTGCCAATTTGGGGGTCCTTGCCATGAAAAGAGTTGTAAACCACTGACCAATAACATACAATAGTGATAGTATGGGTTGGTGTGGTTAAAAAGGATTTTTCATTTGTTTTTAAAGCGGGAGTTGGTTGGTGTGCCCGAGGTGAGATTCTTTGTACCAACGGCAGTAAAGCACCTTGGCTGTCAAATGTGCAATAACAGCTTTAAAAAGGTGAATGGTGCACCTCTCGGATCCACCAGCCAAGCCTCGATGTACGCCGGCTACAGTTCGTTACGCATCGAAAACAGACGCGGTTTCTCTTGGCGATGTCTTGCAAGTTTTACCGGACCTCTGGGCGCTGTCATTTTTTTCTCCAAACGACCAGAGTCATGCTCTATGAAACTTCTCGCCCCCTTCCGTTTCTATGGAAAATGGCAATGAAGCCAGCCTCGTGCCGAGAGAAATGTTCACCTCATTGCTGCTGGCCAAGGTAACCTCATAACTTTCAATCGGAGATTGAAATACCAGTGTATAGCCCTAGGTATGCATGATGTGAGGCGATCTGCACTCGCTCAGACCATCTGCCTGTTTAGATAAAGGTCAAAAAATGTCTCCCAAAAGACCTCGCCAGGTGGGAATAATGCAATACATTTACTTTATCATTTTGTTTGACTGCTGAAACTAGCGGACTCTGGACAATTTGTTGAAAAATGACCATCACCTACGGCGGCAGTGCAAGCCAAGAACTCTTCATCAGGCTTAACTGTGTGACAAATTGTCATTTTTGCACTACTTCTCATAATGCACTGGTCCAACCACTGTCATGTCCTTGTTTTATGTTGAACAGATACCATGCATGCCTCCCCATAACATTCCTGATAACCACTGTTCATAACCACGGGGCCATTCCATTGGAAATTAAATTAGTGTATAAACTGTGTTATTACATTAATTTGGCCTAATACTTAGGTATTTAATCTTCTAAATACTGGAGAACAGTGTTCGAACAGTATTTCGAACACAAGAGGTGAACCCAATTATTTTTTTAAAGGTATACTAGGTAACCTTTTCATTAAAACAAATCTTAAATTTGATATCCATTATGAACGGCGTATTTGTCACATAAGCCATTCCCTGAATTTCAGCCCACAAAGCCTGTTCTAAATATGGTTTCTATGGAAAACTGATGGGGGTACTGTTTCCCCAGAAAATGACCTCACATTTATCTGATTGGTCCAGTAGCGGCAGTGACCACCAAGTTACCTAATAAGTACACTTTAATTTTTCCACTATACTAACATGTCCAAAGTAAGGACAACAGAAAATTATTAACATGATTTAAAGTATATACAGTATTTATGCACTACCTGTACGCCGACCGAGCAATGTGTATTATATTTGTGCAACTGACCGAATAAGGAGGAGAGCAGCCTGTTAGCATCTATGTAAGGATTACATTGTTCGTGTTTACATTTCAACTGTACATGCCAGATGCAAAAAATATATATTATATAATGGAGTCTGCCAGAATGCAATTTATAGGCCATGCTGCTGTCGCTCTTGAGAGCTGGATAGTGTAGAGTCTAGACCAGCTCTGCGGCAATTTAATATATTTAGTATATATACCAGTTCTTCTCTTAACGATGCTGGAGGCTCAATGCATTCAGCTGTGTTATGTACATTCTTTTGCAGAATGTTTTACTAAAGAGTTTAGGAATTACCGTATGACTACAGTGGACTCACACACAGTGGACACACACAGTGGGGACACACACACGAACACACACACACACACACACACACACACACACACACACACACACACACACACACACACACACACACACACACACACACACACACACACACACACACACACACACACACACACACACACATATGCAACAGCACGTGCACACGAAAGCACATTTATGCAGAGCCTTGCACACACATACACGCGTGCACCGTGCATGCAAGCCCGCATTCATGCACTGAACCTGCATAGTGCATAGTATACGGTACACATGCACTATGCATATAGTGCATACAAAAGCACGTGTATGTACACAATGTTTTGTTTTTGTTCTTTGTCGTGTTCAGCATTTAGGTCACACGTCTGACATTCTTCTGGGTTTGCTGTTTGGACAAAACCACTTAGCTAAAAAAGAAATCTACCATTATAAATTAATAACGTGTCATTATAACGACTAAAACCATGAAATGTTTTATAAATTCGGCGGTTTATATCCGGAGTGATCCAGTGGTTCACCGAGTAAGAGGACGCATCACATAAATAAGGCTGAAGAGTGATAATCACAGCTGACCCAGGTTCAAATCCGACTACGGCACTTTACTGCATATGATCCTCTCTCTCTCTTTCTCTCTCTCCTTTCCATTTCTGGTTTCACTGTACCCATCTGAAATCCAATAAAATACCTCCAAAAATGAATCTTTAAAAGTAAATAAAAAAGAAAGAAAAGAAAATTCTCCATGCTGTGAAACAAATTTACAATTTTACGGCATGGAGAGTGCAGTCATGCGTGTCAATTATGACAGCGTCTTGAGTGGATTCGTAAAAAAAAAAAAACAAGTTCAAGGCTGCTTGGTTTTAGGGTACACAGAGGATGGAAAGAACTTTTGAGTGGGTGAATGGTAAAGTAATTAGTTTGACTGAACTGATGTCGATAACGTCAACATCGTGCACATTTGCACATGTACACTATGCATATGCACGTATTATCGTATGCACACATGCCTAATGCATGCGTTCGTTCGCATCAAAGCGCAAACACGCAACTATTGCACAACGCAGCATGTATGCTCACATGTGCACTGCCATATACCCATAGAATGATGTCAGGGGTGGACTGGAGTCATTCAGAATATATTACTATACAAGACTTAACAATTTGAACCTAAAGAGGTCCAAAAGCAGTCAATATCTTTTTTCCACAGTTTAGAGAAGTCTGTGATTAATATTGGACTGTACCATTTGGAACACCATGTGGTTACGGCATGTGCATAGAAATAAAAATGGCCATTAGGTTCTGCTGTCGATGCAGGCGTATCCTCAGACCTCAGTATATATACCTGAGAGAGGTTGTATTGTATATGGAAAATATTCTACAACGTTGTATATGCAAACTCTTGAAATTGGCACCTTTCATATAAGAGAATAGTTAATATAAGATCCATAGCATCCATTTGTAAAGTGAAACATATATAAAACATATATCATTTTGTTATTTACTGTATAAGAATTATATATATATTAATATATGACATGCAAAACAGATAGAGAGAACAGAAGATCCATGGTGTGTTTTTTGTAAAGTGGATTGTATGAAAGGTTATAAAGTGTTTTTCCATATGGGTGTGGACAAGATAAAGTGTGTGTGTGTGTGTGTGTGTGTGTGTGTGTGTGTGTGTGTGTGTGTGTGTGTGTGTGTGTGTGTGTGTGTGCGCGCGCGCGTGCGTGCGTGTATTGTACCTCGCTGGTGATAATAAGGTGGTAGGTGTCGTAGTTGACGGGGGGTGGGCTCCAGAACAGGGTGACAGACGTCTCTGTCAGGTCCCGGGTCTCCAGCTGGGACACGCCGGCCATCTCTGGACGGACAGACAGACAGGCAGGAACAGACGTGAGTCAGTAATGGTTATCAGAACATCTGGACGCCAGCGCTCGGCACATCATAGCGATATATTCGTTCCCCTAATGTATTTGAGGACAGCGCTGAAGCAGCACATTATTGTTGCGCGTGTCAACTCGTGCCACATCTTCGAAGTCATCTTTGTAACGATGACGGAAGACTTTCACATTGTAATCCCACACACACATTCCAGAAAGGCCTCTCACTCACCCTCGAAGCCAATAACTATACAGCAGGGGTTTTCAACCTTTGTCATTCCATTTCATTACACCCAAAACTAAGGATTTTCAAGATTGTATCTACAATTTAAGAGATAACTGGCAAAATGTTACAAAATTACAATTCGTCTATACATTTTCTAAATGTGTAGACCTGTAGATTCTTGTTTGAATATAGTTTAACTCTTGTCACAGCTCAGTCCAAAACATGGACTGTGCAAAACGCAGTGTGGAGGCAGCCTCAGTATTATTCTATTTTCCTTCCTTATTTCCTTCCTTCATTGCTTCCTTCCTTTCCTCTCTCTTCCATTGGCTCTTTCTTTGTCAGAAAATGTCATCGTCTCTCTCTCTCTCCCCCTCTCTCCATCTCTCTCTCTCTCTGCCTCTCAAAGCTGCATGCTAGAACTGGGTGAGCTAATAGAGCAGCTGCGCAGCAGGAAGCAATTAGCCGTGGACTGCTGAATCATTATCATTCTAAACGGTGACAGACAGGCCTATTAAGAGATTATACCTACGGCCTAATAGCTGGTGGTAAAGGAAGCTGAACACAGCGTGCTGCTCGTCTCACTAATCACTGACTAATCACTGGCTCTGCATGGAGGACCCCAAAAGTGTATATAGCCGTATATATAGGTCCCGGATGAGGAATAATGCCTTATGCTGCAGGAAAATGCACACATGCTTGTTCGCAACACACAACAAACACATATAGGCCTACTGTTGTGCTCACATATGCAGGTGTTAAGCAGGCCAAGGTAAACATTGGAGCTCGCCTGGCGAAGCTGCATGGACGTATGATTCATAACCACTTGTAACGAGGGCACGTTTGATAATATTTCGCAAATTTGTTTTACCGCTGGAGTCCTCGTAAAAAAACAACAGTCGAAGAATTCTCTGCACAACACATTACATCATGGACCCATAAAGCATTGCCGTGCCATTTTTTTTTTCTGATGACAGGGTAGAAGGACGAAGGCTACACATGCGCGTAGTATAATGGTCTCATAAACTATTACAGCACTCTTAACATATTGCTCTCTGGGCTGTAGGTTTTCATTTATAGGCTATAGAGAGCTAAATTGGACAGTACATGATGGCAAGCCTTTCCTAAAGCCCATACTGATCTCATTAATACTTATTTTATAGCAACATATTCCTATTATTTTTGTATTTCTTTTCAGAAGTATAATCAAACACATTTTTATAGATAAAATCACCAATGCAGACTTCTAATTCACACTAACTACCGCTAAGTAAGCATGCGCTCACACACTCACACCGTCTTTGGTTGGTTTCATTTTTCCAATACAGCAATTCCCCTATAAGTCCCACCACACCACGTCCATGTTGGGGCAATGTGCTATGCAGAGCTGGCCCGCGTCCACATAATGTCATAGCGAGGCCTTCGTAATGAAAAACTTCCACTGTTGGAATCACTGCAGGTTGAACCGGTTCCAAACGGAGCTTCCAACTAAGCTAACGTTGCCTAGGAACCACCACAACAGGGGAAATACGAGACAATTTAGGCTCATTCAATATTACGTTTTATATGGCAAAAGCAGGGGGGGGGCTAACCCTCTAAATTGCAGGCCACTAATGACTGTATGCTGACATTATGCATCCATGAGTCATAGACGAGCAACCATCGCTATTGGTATTGTCATTTTAAGAACCCAAAAAAGCCCCTTAAATTTGAACAGGATGGGGAATTGTGTAATTTTTCTTCATTGGCTTCAAATTCTAAATCCCCCAAAGAAGAAGAGGGGGTCGGAAATCCCTCCCCCAGTAGACTCACCGATATCGCAGTTTGGTCCGGTCATGCCGGCCTCACACTCGCTGCAGTCGGGTCCGGTGAAACCTGCGCGGCACATGCACCTGCCCTTGACGCAGCGGCCCTTGTTGCTGCAGTTGTTGGGACAGGCTTTGGCCGAGCAGTCAGCGCCCGTGAAGCCCACGTCGCACACGCACTTCCCGTTGACGCACCTCCCGCGGTTGTTGCAGTTGTCGGGGCAGGCGAGCTCCGAGCAGTCCGGGCCGGTGAACCCGGAGTCGCACACGCACTGCCCGTTTACGCAGCGGCCTTTGTTGTTGCAGTTCCCGGGGCAGGAGTCCTCCGAGCAGTCGGCGCCGGCGGAACCAGCGTCGCACACGCACTTCCCGTTCACACACCGCCCGCGGTTGTTGCAGTTCCCGGGGCAGGCCCTCTCGGAGCAGTCGGGCCCCGTGAAGCCGGACTTGCAGACGCACTGCCCGTTCACGCACCGCCCACGGTTGTTGCAGTTCCCGGGGCAGGCCCTGTCTGAGCATGTCGGGCCGGTGAAGCCGGCGTCGCAGACGCACTTCCCGTCCACGCACCGGCCGCGGTCGTTGCAGTCGTCGGGGCAGGCGCTGCTCGAGCAGTCGGGGCCGGTGAAGCCGGGGTCACACACACACTGGCCGTTCACGCACCTGCCCTTGTCGTTGCAGTTCCCGGGGCAGTTGGACTGGCTGCAGTCCGGCCCGCTGAACCCGGGGAAGCAGACGCACTTCCCGTCAACGCAGCGGCCCTGGTCGCTGCACTCGTTGGGACACTCGTCGATCGGCTTGTTGGAACAACCAGCACCTGGAAGAGGACGGGGAGACGGAAGAGAAAGGAGATTTTCATTACTACTTCCGAACTTCTGCAAAACACGTTTTCCACACTGCTCAGCTGGCAGAGATATACACTCCACTGAGCGCCCCTTTATCTATAGCAGGGGTGTCAAACTCATTTTGGGGTGGGGGCCGCATTGGACTTAATGTGACTTCATGGGGGCCGGAGCACCGCGGTGCCACTCACGCCGCGGTGCCACTCATGCCGCGGTGCCAGTCATAGACCAGTCACAGACCAGTCACAGACTGCAAGCATGCACACGCATGTTTACGTACACAGCCGTAACTTCTACGCTACAGTATATCACACAATCAAGTTTATTATTAAGAGTAGCTATTAATAGTTATTAATGACTTTCATTATAGGTTTTATACTTGTAGCCTAGATTAAGACATTTGCTATGGGAGATGCTATTTTTATTTACAGTGCGCCAATAAACCAGTCAAAAATACAAAAAATTAAATTTCAAATAGTGTCTTAGCTGAAATTTGGAAATGGCTACACAACCCATGGAATTATGCAGACATGCTTTTTATTGAGGTGATGGATCATAGAACATTAAAAAATAATGATGAATAACAATAACTAATGCTTCTAAAATACAGTATATTTTTTAAACGCTGAATTGGATTATTATTATTACCCGTATTTATATTTAAATAGCCAAGCTGTTATCTGAATGATCCCTCAGTTATAGACCCTTATACTGGTGAAGTAACCTGAGTCCGCCAGATGGGGCAGCAGAGAGAGGAGGAGGGAATACGCCTCTCTCTGCTGCCCCATCTGGCGGAGTCAGGTTACTGCTGAGATATAGTTCTCACTTTGCAGCACCAATACACCCCCCCCTCCTCCCCTCCCCCCTCCACTCTCTGCGAGTCAACATTCCAATCAATTAAGCACTCCCAGCTGTGAAGCTACCGGACTAGTGCTCAGAGAAGAGAACTCAGAAGCATTTCTTTAAACGACCATAACTTTTGATAGGAACGTGCTAGAGACTTACTTTTTTTTTTGATAGACTCAGACATTTTTGCTCTACAAGCCTGGGGCCGGATTAAATCATTGCGCGGGCCGCATCCGGCCCGCGGGCCGTATGTTTGACATCAGTGATCTACAGTATATAGTCCCAATCTATGTCACTTTTTTAGATTATTATTTGTTTGTTCTTTGGCATTTGTATATTGTCAATATTTTTGGGCATATTGCACGTTTCTGCAAGATATTCTCCTCTTTTGTGGGGAGAGTGGATAACACCTAAGTTTGCGTTTGAGTGAACGCACGTTCATGTTTTTTATACGGTATATGAATTAATCTAAGTACGGGTGTGAGGTTTTAAACATGGATTTGAACAGAGGAGAGAGGGCTAGATGTGGTGGTTTAAAATGATCGACTCAAGAACCACCTCAAGGAATAAGGAACGAATCTGAGACACACTTTCCTACTGTTTATGAAAAATTAACTTCTAAGAGACCGATCTGTCTCCTTTAAAAACAAATTAAATGCTGTGTAGCGAATTGTTTAAAAAACTAAAATCTGATCTAGTGTCCTCCCTTATAAAACAAGTTAAAAATAAATGAATACACAAGTGAAATGGAAATGGGTGGTCTGTTTGAATATACTGTTTGAATATGGCTCCAACCGACCCCTCCTTGTGCGTGCATGCAGCCTGTGTGTGTGTGTGTGTGTGTGTGTGTGTGTGTGTGTGTGTGTGTGTGTGTGTGTGTGTGTGTGTGTGTGTGTGTGTGTGTGTGTGTGTGTGTGTGTGTGTGTGTGTGTGTGTGCATGAGAAGATTTGTGAAGCTGCAGTTGATTAAGGGGAGATGTAGATTGAGATCACACTGGGCAGAGCATTTGAACACGCACACACACACACACACACACACACACACACACACACACACACACACACACACACACACACACACACACACACACACACACACACACACACACACAAACACAAAGAGTAGGGTTCTGGATTTTCATCTATTTGGCTCTAGTTGTAAATTACTGTAGAAAAATAGCTTCGTTACACACACACACACACACACACACACACACACACACACACACACACACACACACACACACACACACACACACACACACACGAGGATGGACACACGCACCCACGCATACGGATGATGTCACTTCATGTGAGTATTTTTGAGGTGTTTCCAGTTAATAATGTGATCATTACTGATGTCAGCTGCTATGACAGGCAGCTGACTACTGTAAATGTGTCAAACTAGATTACTAAGTGGACAGTTACACTTTTATGATATGAAAACGTTCTGCAGAATCGCTTTCCTGAGAGCGTTTGTGTAAAGTACACAACAGGTTGTGTGGGAGCCGAATGTGTGGGAGTTCTGTCCAAAAACAGGAGGGTGTGTGTGTGTGTGTGTGTGTGTGTGTGTGTGTGTGTGTGTGTGTGTGTGTGTGTGTGTGTGTGTCTGTGTGTGTGTGTGTGTGTGTGCGTGTGCGTGCATGCATATTTGCACGTGTAGCATCATAAAAAGGAGTGGTATGCAGGATGATCCAACAGAACGGGTGTGTGTGCAGTCTGTGCACATGTGTGTTTCCATGAGTGGGAGTGTGCTTGTGGTGTGCATGTGGAAGAGATGAAGGAACAGGGGGGGAGACAGTGATGGAGGGCCTGCGTACGTACGGGCGTGTGTGTATGTGTGAGAGAAGAGTGTTAATTTCAGTTTGAAAGAGGTCTGCAGGGATTCATTTGTGCACGTCTCAGATATAAATTGACACTCAGGATAGTGAGGCGTGGATGAGCTTGTTTTAAAGCAGTGGAATTGTTGTGTGATTCAATGGGCTGGGCAGCGAGAAGAACTGTGAGCTAATATCGCCTTGAGAGACCCACTGAAGTGGAGTCCAATTAATGAGAGTCTAAGGCACTGGTTTTCAATCTTTCTAACATCAAGGCCCATTAGTTATTCAGTGTTTAAGCCACGGACCACCATTTTATTGACATGTAGACTCAAAAATGTAAACTCATTTAGCAGCCCTGACCCAAAACATGGGCTCCAAAAAGGTGACAAGTCCAGAGATGCCCAGAGCAAAGTCTGGGCATTTTATTTTCTGCCAAACAAATTCTCATACAACAATCGCACTGCTCGGATAAATAGTGACAGCCTTAAATAACTAATCAAAATAAGACTTTACCAAAAAAAACAAAACAAAAAAAACAATAAAACAATGCTTGACAGCACAAAAGTAATGAAAACCTATAGGAAATTAACATACTGTTAACAGGTGTTACCCTTACAAGGCTGAAGACAAGGACCCTGGCAGCTCTCCCCTAGATGCTTACAGCGTGTTGCTCCAAGCCCAACTACCTGAATGCACCTGCACCCCTCCTCCTCTACAATACTTGCCCCCCCTCCAATTTAGAGAGATGTGCTGATGAGGTGAGGGGACCAGTTAATCTGTAATAGAACACTTCAAACATTAAAAAGCATTGGGGGAATACTCAGATGTACCACAGTCTATGACCAACGCTTACAGATAGACCAGGCAGTGGCCTTGTGGCTTAGCGTGTCTGCCCTGAAACTGGGAGGTCGGAGTTCAATTCCTGGCCAGGTCATACCAAAGACTAAAAATGGGTCCCAATGCCTCCCTGCTTGGCACTCAGCATCAAAGGGATGGATTGGTCAAGTCAACTAATGATTCCCAAGCGCAATGCACGCTGCGGCTCACCGCTCCAAGAGATGGGTCAAAAGTGGAGAACCAATTTGCGGTAACGTGAGTTACGACTTTGACTTTTGATACAGTAATTTCCAGTGCTGTGTACATTGTCCTCAGTCTATGTATATAGGGTGCAGGCTGCCCCGTGACAATCCCCCCCTTCAGATGACGCCCCTGTGGCTTCCTGAAAGGAAGTCTTCTGTAGCTTCATTGTCCTCAGTATATGTATTAAAGGGCACGGGCTGCCCCGTGACAATGTAACTCTTAAAATGATGCGTCATTTTACACTCTCAAGAGTTGAAGATCTAAATGAGGGTCCATTTGGGTACCGATTCTCCACCATTTAGCTGGGGACCACCTGGAAGCCCCTCGCGGAGGGGTGGTCCCAGACAGTGCTCTAAAGCACTGGTTCTCAACCTGGGGGTCACCTCATGATTTTTGGGGGACCCCGAGATGACAGCCGACCGCTGAGAAGTAATGGTTCCATGGATTGGAATTGGAACCGAGTCAAACCAAACAATCTATTCTATTTAAAGGATCCCATGACTCTGAGTGTACAAACGGATGGACATGGGCACGTATTGGGTCTATCTGGTTCCATTTATCATTTATTATGATTGATATTCATATTATTTGATCTCTTTCTAAGCGGGTATACCTTTGCTCTCCTTGGAGGAGCAGCAGCCTCCATCCGGTCCTCCACACTTCTCCCTGAGGGCAGACACCTCTCTCTCCAACCTCTCCAGTCTCTCCCTCAGCGCGGCGAAGTCTGCCTCACAGCCGCACGAACCCCCGGAGCCCGGTCCGGACGGGATCAGCTGGATCCGGTGGGTCAGCACCAGAGGAGAGCCTGGAGCCAGGTCCAGTTCTTTACCTGGAGGAGGAGACACAGGAGAGGCAGACAATGGTCCAAATCTGTCAGGGAAATGACATTGTTGTCTTGATAATGTACGCAGATAATAGATGAAAAATACTGTCCCTATCAGGTAGAAACCTTGTAATGTTCGTGACGGCTGTGTGCTTGTGCAACCATTTTCAATTTTCATTGGCCAGTCTTGACCTCTTTCATACTGTCATCCTTGTTTACGCATCAGTGACATACAATCAAGTATAGGGCACTTATGATATATGGAGTTGGACTGATGGCAACAGTCTACAGTATTGGGTGTTTTGATGAGACTTACCTCCTTGTTCCGAGTTGGATGAATCCCCCTGACTGGCACAACCCTCTGAGACCACCACCTGACACAAACACAAGGAGGGTTTTAAGGCCTATTCTTACTCCTGTTTCAGGTGATGAGAGTGACCATGTTTCAGTGGTCGCTTACAGTAACTCAGATGAAAACTCATCTGAGTTACTCAGATGAAAGATGAAAGCTCAACGACAATCACAGTCAATTCAATTCAGCAACACCCGCTGAACAATTAAAGTGGTCTTTTAGACATCCAAAACAAATCTGTCTAAAATGGGGTAAAAATGAAAGTCTAGGCTTGGGTTAGACGTTGAACAATGTTGTTTCAACAAGTATCTGCATGTGCGTACATGTACTGTACAGTATGCGCACTCATGCACTGTGACACTCTCAATGAATATGTTTGTAATTTCTGCTCCATTCATAAATATGAGTAAGTGACCAAATCAATCAATGATCAATTACGATAGTAGAATAGGATAAAATATGACATTTTGGGGTGCTGGTTGTTACTATGGGAGTTAACGGGAGTTTCTTCTCTTCGTGTTAGAATCTCCACGGGGTGGTAAGTCACCTTGATGGCGTTCTGGTTGGGGTCCCGAGGCGACCTTTGGACCCTGACCCCTAGCTCGTGGGAGGTGGGTTCGGGGGTCAGGAGGAGAGCAGGGCCGGCCAGGAGCAGGCTGACCAGGAGGGTGGAGGGGATGGCGGCGGACCGGGGCATCTCTGGGACCAGGCGGAAGGGCTAGAGGAGATGTGGCCGCGAAGATTGTCCCTCAGGTGGTCGAAGACGCGAGGGAAAAGTATCCAGGAGTGACCGCCAAGCACGCCAACTGCAACTGTGAACATATCATTGTATTAACAACTGTTCTAACTCAAACAGTGGTCTGAGGACCACCAGCGGGTTCCAGGAGAACCAAATAGACCCTTATTAGATCTTGAACTCTTGTGTTCTCTTACGGGTGACTTAATTAATATACAAGGCTACACAATGAGAAGAGCATGTAGAAGGATTGTTATTTTGACCAACATTCGCCTATTATCTGCTGTGGTGCCACATCAATACACCAAGACAAAATCTTCTGTGCAATGTTCTATGTTACGTGAAAGAACACCTGATTGAATGTGGGCGTGAGTCGAGGCCCATTATATAATGGGCCTTGATATGAAAAGGGTTGAAAAGCACTGTTCTAACTCAAGTGGATGGTCAGAGTCCACACCACAAGAAAGAGGAACCATATTATAGTTCATTGACACACTTCGGCTCAGATTGCAAAGCTTTTGCATGTTAGTATGGCGGTGTGGCTCTGCTCAGAGTAGTGACTGCTTATGAAGAACACCTGATTGAATGTGGGCGTGAGTGACTTAGCTGAGAGCCAATGAGTATGAGGGGAATTGTCATGCTGATTTAAAGGAACAGAATTAATTACTGACTGTTAACAAGGGGACTTCTGCCGTCTGTGCGTTAATGAACTATTGCTGGATTTATTGTTAGTCTAACCCCTGGTGTGAATGGCTCTTAACCAGTGTTGGGCAGTAACGAATTTTTTTCCACGGATTTTCAAAATTTTACTATGTCACTCATTATTACACCTCATTATGATATTATGTGTACTGTACATGATAAAAACATCCTCCCATTCTGTTTCCTGGAATTGTAGTCTGAAACAATCCTTAACATGGTGGTGAGACACAACTTGATGACATCAAGTTGTGTTTCACATATTAATGATTTTTCTTTTAGGACCACAAATCCCTTTTAGACCTTTAGACAGCTGCAGCTGGACCCGTCTTACCAGGGCAGATTATCGTCTCACTCTGGCGATGCCTCTCCTTGTCTTTCAGTCAAAAGTCTCAAAAGATGATCCTGGAGTCAGACTGCTCTCCCCCCTAGACCTCTTCTTGTGTTCACCCTCCTCTGTGCACCCCAGGGATGACTAGCCCTGGCAACAAGACAAAATAGAAAGCACAAATTTTGGTTCCATCATTAAAAGTGGCTTCATTAAAGTAGCTACTTTGGTCATGATGAGTCAAAATCGGCCCAATTAGATGTTGTTTAATTGCCTGTCAGCATGGCAGGGTACTACTCTGGTAACCCATGGAAAGAATTATCTTGAAATCTTAGGGCTGCCACTCTGTAGTATTGCCACCACTCAGTGGTTGATGGGGTTTAGATGAACTTGGTTTGACTTATTTTGTGGGCTCTTTTGGGCTAATTTGGTTTCTGTGCGACATGGAGACTTATGGTAGCGTTAAAGAGGGAGTGCTGTGATTTTTGTACTTAATTAGACTCCTTGGTGTGGTTTCCATGTATAATGATGTCTTCCCTTTGTATTTAGGGTTTCTTCCTGGCGGCTGAAACCTTTCCAATCAAACTTGCCAATGAAAAAAAAAAACTCTAATATAGTGACATCACATTATCAGCCCTCCCCTAACTCCTCCTCATGCAGTTCAGGTGGATCAGCACCCATCCTCACCCACCAGGCAAACCAGGCATACTTAACGACTTGGTGGGGGTGCCCACATAAAAACTACTAACTACTAACAACTAATACTGTACACTTTTTTGGGGGGAGAAGTCTTCCTCCTCATACAACAAAAATACTTGATGATCACGTTTTAGGGTGGAAACAAATCATGGCACTCCATCTTGAACATATCTGGGTCTTCTGGGACATTACAGATCTGGCCAGTAATTGATGCCGGAATCATGTCTCCACTCATTCATTAGTCATGCATTTCAGTTTTCTAATACCAAGCGAAAATGTGAATCATAAAGTTTAGGGGCACTCCCCGTATATATATATTCACATTTAGCAGAGACATTGGCTCCCGAGTGGGATTCAGAAGCCCGGCGGGTTATAACATTTTATAACCATTCCACCGGCATTCCAAGTAAGCCCATGAAAATCACGATTTCCAATATCAACTTTCAGCACTAATCTCCTTAAACACTTAAAGCTGATGTGTCCTGAAAATGTATCGCCTAGTGATCAACCGATCTCGAGCCTCTCCAGATCTTTATAGTTGGAGCCATGGGTCAGAAATAAAAGATCTGTGTGGACATTAAAGGTCCAATTCAGGCGCGGTAGCACGTCCAAATGCAGAAACCAGGAGCAGTAGAGAGTTCCCAGCATTGGGCCTGCTCCAAAATAACAGCATAACGTCATTCACTACACAGGAGGAGAGAGAGAGAGAGAGAGAGAGCTACGGCCAGCCATCAGTGGTTTTAATTGCAGTAAGAAAAAAGTAATAATAAAGTAATATTTTTTTAGTTTTGACATCAAAATGTCCTTAAAGCACCAAGGTAAAAGTTCTCATTATGCAACATGTCCCATTCTGGGTTTTTAAATGTATAAACACAAGTAAGATAAATATGCCGCATGTGATCATCTTACTTGCGTGTGAAAAGCAAATCTAGTTCGTAAAGCAAATCTAGTTCGTAAATTGCAATAACGACACTAATGCTAAACCTCTCCAGAAACTCCAGAAACTTAACCTCAGTAAAACTATGCCTAAACCTAACCTTAACCTTAAAACCTACACTCAGTAAAACTAACCTTAATCAGAAGCTCAAAATTTGTATTTCTGGGTCAGAACTATTTGTGGAGTTCTGGGTCACAGAGATACTCATATATGGAGTGCGTGACGCACAGGCAGATAGACGCAGAGACACGCTTGGCCTGACTTTGATAGTAATGGCTCACTGTGTTCGCAATAATAGTGAGCTTGTAGATTGACTATTTTGAAATGGACTAAATGTACATTTTTTGTTAATGTTTTGTAGTCTTTTTTAAATCAAAGTAACTAAAGTTTTCGATTAATTGCAGTACAAGTACAATAGATGCTTCCAAGATGTATCTTGGAGTAAAAGTAAAATTATTGGAAAATGGAAATACTCAAGTACAAATACTTCAAAATTGTACTTAAGTACATTGCTTCAGTAAATGTACTTAACAACTACTGCCAGCGATAGAGCACCGTCCAGACAGCACCCCAGTCCAGTCCAGGAGGAAAAATATTACAAGAAGTTCTTTGTAAAAAGAAAAAATATTACCTTGTCCTTTAAACCTGACGTTTTATAGAAAAGGGAAAAAAAGAAAGAAAAATGGAAGGAAGGAAACTGAAGGGTAGATGTGTTTTCACTTTGTCGTACAAATACCTTTTAAGATTTTGAACCCTTGAAATGTTTGTGCAGATGAGTGTCCAAACAGTGCATTTGTCATGATGATGAGCCCATGCCTCGGTGCTACAACAAACCAAATTAGGAGATAGCCACTGTGACAAAATCTATAAACAATAAGGCAATCAAAAATCGGCAGGGAAAAAAAATTACAGACAACCTTTAGTAAAAGACTTGAATAAAATAGCTCACACAAATGCTTAAAACATGTATAAAGCAGTGGTTCCCATCACAGCTTTCCAAGATATGTCCCAGCCTTTAAAATCTTGATAGACCCACTTAAAATACAAACTGCAGCTGTGTGCATTTTCAGAGTGTTTATTATTACGTAAGTTCCTATTTATGTCTCCCTTCTCAGACACAATATCATGACATTCATGACATTTTTACTGGGCACCAGCCCCCTCCTCCCCCTACATCCAGCCTTTGGTCAACTGTCCTCAAACTTGGCTTTAAGCAAACGTCAACAAACAAACGTCTTAAACAAACTTTGGGGGCCCACCTACAGTTTCCTCACAGCCCACTGGATTAAAGAAGCCAAGAGAGAGGAGGAGGAGGACTGGCTGTTCATCGTCCAGTGGTGCGCACAGAGAGGAAAAGGGTCATAAATCAAACTGCCATCAGAGAGAGCTATAGTGATGTCAATGCAGGGACGAGGAGGCAGATTCACCAGATTGGCCTCATAGTCACTATGGTGGGGATGGATGGACGGATTGATTTTCATCCCTGGATGATATACATTATCCACGTCCATATGAGCTGCTGTAGTAACAAACGGTAGTAAAACATGTTGCCATCATGCGATAGGGATCATGAAATGGATTTAGACTACTGTGAAATGGACCAAAATGTCATCCCAGGAGAATGCTGTAGTGTATACTACTCGCGTGAGTGGGTTTGCATATGTATTGTATGCATATGTATTGTATGCATGTGTGTGTGTGTGTGTGTGTGTGTGTGTGTGTGTGTGTGTGTGTGTGTGTGTGTGTGTGTGTGTGTGTGTGTGTGTGTGTGTGTGTGTGTGTGTGTTAAATCACTGCTTTCCCCTCTGTCTTGGAGATTTATTCCCTGTTTCTATTGGGGGCCCTGTCTCTTTCTTTTTCTTTGTCTCCCCCTCACTCTCTCTCTCCCACCTATCGCCCCCTTTCTTGTCTCTTTTCTGGCTCTCTCTTGCTTTGGACTCTTAACATCCATGTCTTCTTCTTTCTCCAGGCAAGTATACCTGCGGCGCCTTCATTTTTTAAAGATCTGTCTAGACCAGCGGCCGTTATAAACCAGCAGCTCTCACTGACATCATTCAGCCCGTTGTAAATACCTGAGACTGACACCTGCTATGCATTCTGCTGGTGAACTTTCTCTCAGAAGCCAGAGGAAACTCCCATAAAGACTTTAATGCTCTGGACACGGTTACTATATTGTTCATATAGAGCCAATATCTGTATTTGAAGGGGCTCCAGCATGAATTTAAAATCAAATGTATCATATAAATGTTGCTTTTTAATACCTATTTATACACTCTGTAGCCTAAGCAACCACTTAGGTTATAATTCTTTGTGATATTCTCTCAGGTTGCTATTCCAACCCATTTTGGCTGCAGTACCAGAAATGTCCACCCCCTCCCCTTACTGTAAAAACACACAGGGGATGGTAAGAACACTAAAATACTGTATGAATATACAGTATATTTGTACGCATCTTTGAGAACCCTTCTCTCCCTGATCGCCCCAGCAGAGAACCACAATTGAATTAAGTTGTTGACTGGATTGTTTCCAACGAGCGTGTTTGTAAGATTCATGGGCTTTCATAATCGTAATCTAAATAAATAAACTAAACTCAATTATTTTTGCTTTGTGCATGTTTTGTTTGTTATGTTTTTCTGTCAGAGAAGTCTTTCTATTCTTTACAAGGTTGATTTAGGTCAGCCATTTCTGTTATTACATGACAACAACAACAACAACAACAACACCACAGTGTTGGAAAAAGATACTCAAATGTTTAAAGAGGGGTGCCGTGATTTTTGTATTTTTTCCAATTTTGTACATGTTTCTGCCTGGCGTTCATAGAATATGGCTCACTGCATTTGCACCAAAAGAGCTACAAGTTCACATTGTGCGGCATAATAATAATCAAACTAATCAAGATGTAGAAATAAGTAACTAAAGTTTTCAAATAATTGCAATAGAGTAATATACTGTATATATATATATATATATATATATATATATATATATATATATATATACACACACACACACACGCACGCACGCACGCACGCACACACACACACACACACACACACACACACACACACGCGCGCGCGCATTAATGTCATTAATATGCACTAGAGATGTGTGAAAATAATAATTCTGTTTTTCCTAGAAATGGAGGGTCTGGAAAAAAAACCATCTACATGGTGAATCAACATCTAGCTGATGTCATCAAGGTGCTGTTCACCATGTTAATGATTTGATCCCCTTTACGAAAATGCATCTAGCTGCTTTCCAGTGCTGAGGTTTAGGAGACGTCTGGAAGAAGACAGATGGGGAATGACACGTGACAAGAGTTTCCCGAACAGGACATTAAAACTGTACTGTATAGTCACGGAGTCGACAACGGGTTGAGCAACACCATTTTTGCAAAGATGATATAGTGAAATATGGAGTATTAACCACTTAAGCGTTAAGCCTGATTTACACGTTGTCATTAAGCGGTGTTGCAAAACTCACAACGTGTCGCATTGCAACACGCTGTGAGCTGGTTAGATCTGGTATTATTTTTCTTTTTCGCCTTGGTATCATCTTCGTCGCCGTGGATATTTTCTTTGCACCTGTCTGTTCTCACTCTGTCCGTTTTCCAGTAGCCAAAGTAAACCCTGCATATGCACTACTAATCCCTTTCCAAACATCAGCTTGGCACATGCCGGCTGAACTTGGCTGTAGACGTTGTACTGTAAAGAGTGTAAGCAAACAACGTCAAGCCTTCTGTTGTCTGACTGTGGGGGAAGTTTAATGGCATTGCTATGGATGATGCCGAAGCTATTTGGATTGTTTATCATGTTTGCATTGTATTATCTTGAATGATGCATTATGTAAGGGATAACACCTAATGAACCGGTGAGTTGTTTCCTAATAACAGTTCCTAATAATAGTTATTAGAAAAACAACTCATTGGTTTGAAGGGTGTCATCCAGCTTATTACATGGCTTAATACACTAATAATTAAATGGTACATACTGTAACTATATTTATCTGCAGTTGTGTAGGTTACGTTCGTCCAAGCTAGGAGGTCCGTTGTTGAGAGGAGCGGTCCGTTGTTGTGAAATATGTGACCGCTCACGTGACCATATTGGATGGATTCTGATTGGTGCTCTCATTCAAGCCATGAAATAATGTTTATTGGCCGAGAGAAAGACCAAAGAGAAGATGTGTGGATGGAGTGAAGTGAAGTTAGTTGGTGTGAGAGTAGCCTGGCCTAACCTGAAATGATTTTGGCCTAGGGGGGGCGGGGTGCCGTCACTTTTTAGACGGCAGATGAGCTGATCTGATTTGATCTCACCAACGTGTCGTTATCCCCGGCCCCTCCCCCGTACCTCCACTGCAGTGCTACGTCACATCATTTAGAGCGACGCCCACCCCGGAAGATTGACTCCCCCCTCTAGGCCACTGTGGGTAATGAATTAGTCCAGGCTTTCCATTTTTGCGCAACCTGGACGAAAATGAAAGCCTGGGTGTCGAGGCTAGTGTGAGAGAAGATGAGGCATAGGACTGGGTGAGATGTGTATTATCAGCGATCAATACACTTGTAGCTGAAATAATGACCATATATGCACACATTGTGCACGCTAGTATGACCATTGATCAAAAGCAAATGTATGGCCGATGATGACTGCATGCCAACCTACAGCACAAACCTACAGTATATGAAGTCTAGACATAGGCCAGACCCATAAACACATCCCAGACTGTGATAGACACATTTATAGGTTCAAGATCATATGGATTTCATACGTACATTGCATACATTATTGCCATTCGCAGAATAAATGGCATTGACAGAGCCTTGCCATGCGCGACTGCATCCCGCTCTATACACACACGCAGTGAGAATTTAGTTCTGGACTGCACTCCAATGCACGCACCGTATAAACCAAACGGTGATGTCATATAGCAGGAGCACAGAGTTTACATTTGAGGCATTTGTTTTGCTGCTACTTGTACGCAGAGCAACTCAGCCCGACACGTGCAGCTGCAGGAAAAGGCTTAACCCCTGGTCAAACAAACCAATGTATCTGCAAAACCGTTCCTGTGGTCATTGAACAACGAGAGCATACCGGCATAACGCACAGCATTTACAATCATCTTAAGTATGCCACAGAATCCACCATCCAATGCTGGGGATGCAGAATAGTCTACATCGCGTGTTGTCGTTTTGGTATAAATCAACTTTTTATTATTTCTAATTAAGGTGATCACAGCTACTGTCTAGCTAGCTGCTGTCCTGTGTGTGCCATGGAACATATGAAATGTTTACTTTGCTCCTCTGAATGAAATCAAGACCAAAATGTAATTTCATTCATTTCCTCTCATACATCCGGACGACAAGTGAATCAGAGACTTTGACAATGAATAAAATGTCACCTGAATTTCTTTCCTGAATCCCATATGAAAGATTTTACATATAGTCTAGTAATTTAGTAAACTCTT
Organism: Benthosema pterotum; assembly: GCA_039105355.1. NCBI lineage: Eukaryota > Metazoa > Chordata > Actinopteri > Myctophiformes > Myctophidae > Benthosema > Benthosema pterotum. The sequence goes on along the minus strand of CM076970.1, from coordinate 22,381,125 downwards.
GAAAGTTTCCTATTCATATAAGAGAATAAAGTTAATAAGATCCATGGTATTTTTTTGTAAAGTTAAACAAATATAATTTTGTAATGTATAAGAATTATATATGGCTTTCAAAACAAATATAAGATCCATAGTATTTTTTTTTGTAAAAAGGTACCACTTTCAATAGTTTGCATGTGACATGTGTACAGTGCATATAGATTTCCATATGGCATAAGTGATGATAGATAGATCATAAACAAGATTTTACCTGATGCTGGTGCTTCTTCTTTTTTTCCTTCAGCAGATCCCTCTGTCTATCCGTCTGTTGCTCTTGAGCTCTCTCTCTCTTTATCTCTCTCTCTCTCTCTTTCACTGGTCTCCAAAACTTTCATTGACTGACCAACAGAATCAGAGAGGGAGGGGGGGTTGAATGGACAGACAGACAGACAGACAGAGAGAGAGGGAGAGAGAGAAAGAAGGAAAGAAAGAAACAGAGAGGGGAGGGGAGCAGTAAAACTTTCTCATACTTCAAGAATTTTTCCTCCTTTCACCCCCCCCCCCCCTCTCTGCACTCTCTCTCTCTCTCTCTCTCTCTCTCTCTCTCTCTCTCTCTCTCTCTCTCTCTCTCTCTCTCTCTCTCTCTCTCTCTCTCTCTCTCTCTCTCTCTCTCTCTCTCTCTCTCTCTCTCTCTCTCTCTCTCTCTGTAACTATGTGCTTTACTGGTCCCATTTGGGCGGTGTATTGCGATGGAAAACATCTGATTTCTAGATGTTTTGAAGGGACAAGGGGTCTAGGCTTTTAATGTCTTTTGAACCTGTCCTGTGTATCTGTTCACTAGTGGGACACAGTGGATGGTTGGAGTTTGGTCGGTTTAACCCCAGTGGCTGAAAGATGTCGTCTGAGATGCTGAGGTTGGTATATAGGCGGTTCGACCCCTGGGGGTATCTGCGTGTCCCTGAGCAAGACTCTTAACCCCTAACAGCTCCCCCGTCAAATCCATCTCAGTTGGCTGAAGCTGTTGAAAGTAATGTCTTCTCTTTCAGGGAGCAGAAAATGATGCCCTATACTCTCGCTGGTCCTAAAACAGGTAGTTAGTGTTTTACTGGTTAGATTGCAGGTTTACACCTTTCATGAAATGGGGTTCACCATGAAATATGCTGAACCCGAATCAATCAAGTTGCGCCAAGACCCAGAGAAATGAGAATTGTGGGCCACCCTCTGGCTAGATCAATCTTGCACTCAAGATATCTATCTCATAATTAATAATTAATAATTATTCCACCCTGCAGAGGATTGCAGGATGGACCAGCCAAAAGGGGTTGATATAACAATTTTTAGCTTTACTGAGACAAACAGTAGTTATACTGCAGGTGCATGGGAGTTATGCTTAATGTATATACTGAAAAAGCTCATTTGCAAGCTTAAAATGTGTCACTCTTACAGACGAGAAGGTCTCATAGATCTTAGACACCACATTCAAATCTGAACCTTTCAGAAATCATCTACGGTTGAGACTATTGTCAAATACATTTTGGAGACATGTGATTGTCAAGACCAAGCGGTACGGGTGTATTCAGTTACAGGACAATAAACGGGAGGATATCTTCACCAACAATGCAAAAAACAAAACAAAAGAAAAGAGACATGTCCACTGTGTCAATGTGTGTTATCTGTTTTTTCCCCCTCCCAGTTATTTCTTTATAGTTCACCGTGTTTTCTGGTTTACAGGTCCTGGCCAGTCTGTACAGTAAAGTTGGCTGGACGCATCTCTCATTCACCATGCTGCTCACATGCTGACGTTGATGTCCATCTGTTTTCAGGAGGGTTTATCTCTGGTCTCTTCCTCTATCCGGCCGGTTAGTACTGGAACCAAACGGGAGATTAAGGATGATCTCCAACAATGGCACAATGGCACCTCAGCAGGGCTTGTGGCGTATAGGCAGGACAGGGGTGTCTGTGCGTCCCGGGACATGGCGGGGTGTGGCGAGGCAAGGGGTAGGGCAGGATGGGGAAGCCTGGGCAGGGCAGGGGAAGAAAAAGACAAATAGAGTAATAGACAGTGGTGGGAAAAGTACAAAAAAGTTTGGAATTCAAAATATAGTACTGATGCATTTACTAGTAGAAAGTAGGCTACTCACTATGCAGGATGTCCCATTTCCGTTGTCAAAAAATATCCATATCTATATTCAAGCTCACAATGCGTTACATCGTGACACGTTGTGGGCTTATAGATCTGCTCATTTCAAGAGGCTGAAATGTGGCCTATAGAGCTAAAGTACAGAACATTTTGAAATAAAGTAAAACTACCTCAATATTGTACTTAACTACAGCACTTAAGGTGCACTGAAACAGAAATGGGGGGTGTTTTACAGTTTCAGACTGAATTGCTGATCTGAAGTTTCTAAAACCTGCCCTGCCACTTCATTGCCAAGTGGCTTATTTCTACCATATAATGTTTCAGATATACTGTATGTTCCAACATGATGATTAAGTTTAAACCGAGTAATACACTGTCTGCATGCCAGAATGTAATTAAAAACATATAACGCATTTCTGACTGAAGTCAAGCCACCTGTGATTGTAGAGGACGATTCAGGAGGGGGATAAAAACAGGTTGGTTTAATTTCTATTGGCTTTCATTGATGTGATAATGCATGTCATGATGCACGTTTTCATTTTCAGGAAGTACCGTAATCAAAAATCCATTTTTATAGAGGTTTTATTTAAAAATACACAAGTGTGTAAAATGTTCCCCCTTTTTGGCATGCATTGTTGGGTATGGCCATATAATGACCACAGTGAAAAACTTATTTTTTCAATTCAATGGGTATTTATTTTTGCATTACGGCCTCTTTAAGTAATTAGTTAGTTTAAGTATAATTAGTTAATTTCCACCATTGCAAATAGAGGCATTGATGATGCATAGATAGATGTGTAGATAAATGACTGACTGACTGACTGACTGACTGACTGACTGACTGACTGACTGACTGACTGACTGACTGACTGACTGACTGACTGACTGACTGACTGACTGACTGACTGACTGACTGACTGACTGACTGACTGGTCATTCAGAGCGGTTCAATTTTAACAAGACTCAGTTGACCCTATTGAACCAAAGTGAAGTCTGCATTCTCTGTCTGCTGATCACAGCCTGAGGTTAAAGGTCAAGTATAGGAGGTTATAGGCCAGTGAGGGACAGAATGAGGACTAAAGGTTAGAGGCTTTTTTCAGGACATCTAAAGCCACTGTTTTCAACCAGCTGTCCATATAACAGTAATATGGTACACAGTCCCAATGTTTGAGATCCTTGTGTAATTCAGTTCAAAATGTTTGGGAAAAAAATATAGTGTACCTTTGCTGCATGTACCAAAAGTATTTTTAATTACAATAGTTTAAGTCCATCCATGAATAATGACCCCAAGAAGTATGACCCCCCCAAAAATAATGAATAAAATGTTAAAATATGGCTTTTCATACAGTATACTAAATAGATGTGAGGTTCAGTGCAGTGCTTAAGGATTGTTTTCCAGAGCTTAAAGGATGTGAACCAGTGATTTAAGTGAATGTTAGACTGAGACCAGAGACCGCCGACCAGAGACCTGCGCCCAATGCCTGTTCCAGAAGTGAAATCCCAGTTTATTTTCCTCATACACTTTTCAAAAAGTATTTACATAAAGATGTTTATGCCACAGACAAAGCCAGGTTGCGACAAATCATGACAACAAACACAATTTTCTGAAATAATTAGAAAGATGAAAGAAACAGCTTTTTTGCTGTTCTTCTTTTGTTTTGCTTCTTTGTAAATTATTTGTTCATTCCAAAATATTGCATTTGTGGTCATGATTTGTCACAAGTTCACCGAGTTTGACTTTGTGCGACACTGAAAAGGTATTGGAATAAATACTTTTTGAAAAGTCTATGATGAAAATGAATGGGGAATTCACTTCAGGAACAGTGGAGGGGTCCCACACTATATAGGACCATGGTTCAGCCATGTATCACTTTGTTCTGCGGTTGCGGCACATGGCTCTAGAGGCAGGGTCAGTCTTGTAAAAGACATGATGTTTTGAACGTGTCAAACGTGTTTGCTAGCGTGAGACCGAGAGGCTGTGGTGATTTCAGGCCTGCTAGTCAGGGGGTTGGAGGCCAATTCCACTTTATTATCAGCTATATCACGTGCCCGACCGACCCCTGGATACAAGGCCAACATTACACCATTTGCAAGAAATTAAAAATAAATGTAAGACGTTAATATATCACGTTCACGGTCTCTATAAGCACTTCAAAGCCCTACAGTCGTCTCTCGCAGCCAGGTGTAATGACCGGGGCCAATCGGTTTTATTGTCCTTTTCTAAAGTATGGTCTCTAAAGACTATAATGTTAGGTTCTCCCTCCACAGGCCCATCAACAGCCAGGGTCTCTATGGGGAAGTAAACAGGCTCACAATGCATGAGAAACCAAGAACACATGCACGATGAGCCAGAGCCTAATTGGACCATATGTGGGGATGAACCACAAAGTTATTCAAGCCAGACTAACAGAGCGTGTGCGACCGCAAGGGAGAAAGTCATGTAAATGAGTTAGTGAGTGACTGCGTCTGTGTAAACACTTGTGCACAGCGAGATCCAAGAGCGACCAACGACCAGTTTGAGACCTGGTTGCAACTAGTTTATGGTTGCAAGATACTTCACCCTAACCAAACCCTTTTACCATAACTCCCTAAACAAACCCTTAACCTAACTCCTTGCCACCAGTTGCAACCTGGCTGCAACCGGGTTGCAACTAGTCGCGACCAAGATGTGACTAGCAACTAGTCATGACCATGCAACCTCATCACCACTAGTAAGCAACTAGTTGCAACCTGGTTGTTGGTCACTACTGGATCTCGCCCCTGAGAATGTGCGTTAGAGTGCCTGACAGTAATGCCACGGTCTTGGGTCAGTGCCAACTCTGACAGCCCAGGAGACATCCCAATAAACCACTGTCCGAAAAAAACAACAACAAATCGGTATTGACTGATATTTTGTCAGAATGATTTCTCAGCAACAGTGATTTATTCGTGGCGTGTTGTGAGTTTGTAGTTCCGCTCTCTTTGAAAGCCCATCATGACATTTGCCGGCAAGTTGAAAGTGGTTTTCAAAATTGGATCGCAACGACTGCATAATTATTGCCAATACGGATGACGTAAAAAAAAGAAACAGTCAAAGTGTGGCTGGCCGGCATATCAGCCAAACCAATATAATGGCTCTGGCTCTAGTGTGAGTGCTCGGGCAGCAGATAACACAAGGGTGTGACAAACCACAAACCACGCCAGACAAAGACCAGACAAATATATTGTGTGCGACAGAGGGAGAGAAAAGTTGTGTGTGTGTGTGTGTGTGTGTGTGTGTGTGTGTGTGTGTGTGTGTGTGTGTGTGTGTGTGTGTGTGTGTGTGTGTGTGTGTGTGTGAGCATCGATGCATGTGACTGCCTTTCCGTTCACTTGCACGTATTCGAGCATTTGGACGGCAAATGGCAGGAGTGTGCCTCTTGCACTGGTGGAGTAAATGAAGTTGACAGCCACCTTGCATAAGGGTTTCTGTCTAAAGCGTCAACCCATTGTGTACCGTACTGTGTCTTTCTCGTGCATCTTCTGGCAGGTGTTTGACCGCTAATGTCTGACTGTAGGACCACAGTTCAGTCTGGTCTACCTCAAATGTCAAACTAAAGTCCATGTGTCTGTAACTCCAGGCTTTAACGTTTCCGGATACTTCTGACTGCGGCTTAAGCCCTTGCTGCTTAACACAGCGGCTTGCTGTGTCCGCGTGTGCGTACGTGTATGTATGTGTTTGACAAGTGACAAATAATGATTTTCATTGATTGCTTGGATTGCATGCTCTTTGTTAGTTTGTCTTCTGTTCATAATAATTGAGAGATTGAACATTTTCACACAAATGAACAGATGCAAGCATAATGTAGACAAACACAGCCATATGCTGTGCATGCACACACACGCACATGCTCGCAAACACACACACCCGCCTGCGTCTTTCAATATTAGAACATCACAGGAACACAGACGCAGGCTAGAGAGAGCTAAAAGTCATTATTAGACTTTCTTTCCTCGTCCATCATCACCCAACAGTCCATTTGCACCAGGCCTCCTCTCCTGGGGCCTGTTAGGAGAGAAAAATCAAACAACGCACATGTTTTGACTTTGTCACAGGACTATACAAAAATAATAACGGAGAGAGAGAGAGAGAGAGAGAGAGAGAGAGAGAGAGAGAGATGTGGATTGTTGCGCTTGTGTGGCAGGTCGCATATCAGTGCGTATGTATGTACGCATGCACACGTGTGTGTGTGTGTGTGTGTGTGTGTGTGTGTGTGTGTGTGTGTGTGTGTGTGTGTGTGTGCGTGTGCGTGTGTGCGTGTGACAGAGAGAGCAGGATAATGCATGTGCAAGTGAATTATAGAACTCTGACAGTTGCTGGAATTTACACTGGAATTTAAGAGTGCCGTCAAAAAGCATATTAATTCCAATTTCAAAGCTGCTATGGGAACTGACATTTTTTGGAGACCACACACACACACACATGCACGCATGCACACTGACACACACACACACACACAGGCTTGTGTGTGTGTGTCGTTATGAGGTGTGACGACGGTAAAGACGACTCTCTGGACCCACATATGCATCCCGGCTGGCCAACGGACAAACTCTGACATAGTTGAACATTTACTTTCTTTAACATTCTATAAGACAAAAGTACAAACGGTACTTGGCCTTTCTAAAGGTTTAGAAATGTAGCCAAGAAGACAGCCTTGAGCAATAGAAAAGTCTGGCACATATTTGGTAAAACAATGGGTTCCCAACACCGAATCAAATGACTACAGACCTGAGCCAAGTCATACTGGAGAGGAGGTGGATCTGAAACCTGCCATGGACAGGAGTCTCTGTCCACAAATAAACAACATCTCGTGTCAAATTAAAAGAATGAATGGAGACTTGGAGTTCTGTGAATGCGATCGGCGGGCCTGTATGTGCTCATAAAACAAATACACTAACGAAATGAGGCGAGACCACATTAAAATATATCGTGATTCCGACTTGAGCAGGAACCATCACACTGCATGACAGTCTCACGTACGAAAAAAACAGTAACGGCTGGTATTCTCGAACGCTATGGTGTAGGTATGGTGTTGGATTGGCTGCATGGCAGCAGATCAGGTCTGGGACCTTGTGTGTAGGCCAAAAGCCTGTACCACCAGAATGGGCCCGGGCTAACCAAATAATTACCCAGAATAATTAAAACCTGCAATTCAAAAAGTCCAGAAATCACCTGACCCCCCAATTAAAAATGTTACTGTACTCCCCTGCTTTGTTCATCATGAGTTGAATCTCTTGATGGCTGGTTTTAATTATTATGAGTAATTATTTGGTTAGCCCAGGCCCAGGTCTGGTGGTACAGGCTTTTGGCCTACACACAAGGCCCCAGACCTGATTTGCTGCCATGCAGCCAATGAGAAGACTTACACCATACCTGACTGCACCATAGCGTTTCGAGAATACCAGGCACTGGCTCTCTGAACAATATAAGCATTACCAGTGTTACAGCCAACCTCATTTTACCACCACAAGGCACAAATGGCAGCCATAAAATAATAACCCCCACCCAGCACAGGAATGGCAGCAGATGGACATGAGATAACAAACACCTAAAGGGATGTTCCTAATGTTTATATCAACAATTTCCAGGACAATCCATTCAGTCATTCCCGATACGACAGTACACACATTACACACTAGCCTACTGTTTGTTTTCAGGTTTTGTTCGGAACTGGGAACCCAGTGCACGAAGGTCTGTTTATATTCTGCTCAATACTGGCTTTGTAAAGTGATCATCAGGCAGGAAAAAGCTTCACTTAAAACTATTGCATACTATTAGACATGCATTAGTGTATGACGTTCCAGTGATAAAATGCTCATGGCCATCTTGACTTCCAGAGCCTTTAACCAAATATAATAATGAATGATTGTATTTTTAATTAGATTTATCACAGCTTCAAAAATACATTAATTATGGTTAATCATTCCAACTGATGTCCAGATCATGCCATTATTTTAACATTTAAAAAAGAAACATAATCTGGGGGGAAAGGATCTGTTTATCTCAAAATAGATATTTATCAAAATAGAAGTGATCTACAAGCCCTCAATGCTCAAGCTATACTCTATGGCTCTGGTTACAGGGAGACACACAGCTATACAGGTATGTCATAAAAGCATATTCTCATTTTTTCACTGAGAATATGCTTAGTGTGCACATGAGTTAATGTGGGAGTATTTCCAGTAATTTATAGAATTACTAACTCATATCCGTTCTGTAGCTGATTAGACCACTTCTCCCAGATCAGATTTTTAAAACTCAGAATGCAGCTGCTGCAGTTTTACTGTAACTAAAAGAAAAACACATTACACCAATCCTCCGATGTCTGCACTGGCTCCCACTACAGTGAGTCTGGTGGATTCCAGCGGTCAGTGCCGATTCTGGCCTCCAAGGGGCCCTAAGCAGGTTTTTTACTAGGGGCCCTGCTTTTTTTTGTGATTTTGGCCATTTTTTGCAGAGAAATAAATTATAGATAACTTAATTGTTATAAACCTATGGACACACTCTCTCTCTCTCTCTCTCTCTCTCTCTCTCTCTCTCTCTCTCTCAAATTAATGTATTTATTGCTATTTCAATCCTGACCAACAACAAAACTATGAAACTGTCTCTTATGTAGAGATGTAGAAGGTCTAGAATAGGGACAAATAAGAGTTGAAAATATTTGTTCACCGTCAAAGTATTGTAGGCTACAGTAACCAACACATTCTGTGTAGTAGCATAATAGTGCCACATAAACATCAGTCACAGAGACTCTGTGATGGGACTGGCTTCATGAAGTGAATGGAGTTGACATGACTGTCTATATCCATAATACTCTAAGCTTTGGGCATGCCACATGATAGGAGATATTATTATTGACAAAATACAACAAGCTTGTATCTCTGCCACCAAAAAAAACATTTTGTACAACACAACAACACACTACCGACAATCCAGCATTTAACAGCACAACCGAAAACTGCAGTCATTCATAGCGTTAGCCTGCCAGCCTACCTGACTGCTGCTGCTCCTTTTTTCATATCCTGAAGTAATGATGTTGTTGACCAAACATGCTAAGCAAAAAGGGGGGGGCGTTTCTGCGTGGTGTAAAAAACCGCGACAGCGGGCATGATTCAAGTAACGCTGTTTACGGAAGAAGATTTCCCTTCTACGTACAGAACTACCATGCACTAGAGTGGTTACGTTCGCTGTACGTTATTTACGTAATGCTCCGCGATTCAATAAACGTACATGCGCCCACTCTACGTTATTTGCGTAAATAACAGTTCTTTCAATTAGTTATTTACTCAGAGCTGGCGGGGGGGGCCTTTGGGGAATCGGGGGCCCAACGCAGGGTGCGTAGTCTGCGTATAGGAAGAATCGTGGATTCCAGCGGTGAGCGAACATCAGTAATCATCTTTAAATCCATCAATGGTTTCAGGCCTAAACACATCTCTCTCGTGTGCTATGATGTTATGAACCCCGGAGAGCTCTTAGGTTATCCAAGGAGGGTTTACTAGCAAATCCCATAGTCGAAACAAAACATGACGAGGCATCCTTTAGTTATTAGTATTATTATTATGCCACATAAAGTTGGAACAAGCTTGCAGAGCATCTGAGGCCTGGGCCCAAAAACAACTTTTATTAAGAAAAGATATTTTAGCTTAAATATAAAATCTTTATATTATGTTATAATTATATTTTCTGTGCTATTTTTGCATTCAAATATGATATGACTTACTTAACCCATTCTGTACGGGTGTTTTAAGCTTCATTGAAATAATTTTTTGGAGAAATCATGAACACGCAATGCAAATCTTTGAATATTATACGTTCTTTCAGTGTTAGTGCTTTGTAGAAAATATATTGCCAGGTCAAAACGGGTTAAAGCACTTAATTCCTTTTTATATGAAATGTGCTTTTTGACATAATTTCGCCTTCTGTTTGTACTCATTTGAACCTGTGCTGGAGCCATCTCTCCATTACAGTACGTACTGTACGGTAATACCATGCAAGGTCTTCCAACACAATTACAACAAAGTGCTTATAATAGTGAAAGAGGCAACGTGCTCCCCTACTGCTGGGAGTTGTTAAAGAGACACAAAGATTCAGCCGTCTCTCTCTGATTCCTGTAGGAGTCCAACAGAAGCAAAACCCGTCTGACGTCACGACGGATCATATTTTCATTAGCGTGTAAACGTTCTATCAGGTCTGACCTGTCTGGATATAATACTTGTCTGTGGAGAGACGAAAGAGGGAGGGAAGGATGAAGGGAGGGATGGAGGAAGAGAAATTGATTTCGGTTCCAGTTATAATGTTGTATTATGGTACATGCCAGGCCCTTTTTCTTGAGCGCACATGGAGCGTTACGTTGCTGGCTTGCTGGTGACCCTATGGAGCAATGCAGTGGTGACTTTATAAGGCACCAGGCAGATAGAAAACTTCACCTCTCCCTCAGTCAGGAACACAAGTAACAAGACTCTCATCTGTGATGTCATTGCAACCCCAGATCCACTCTACTGATGGGCTTCCTGCGTGTGTGTGTGTGTGTGTGTGTGTGTGTGTGTGTGTGTGTGCGCGCGCGGCCGCGCGCGTGTTGAGCTGGAGACCAACTTTGTGGACGTCCCTCTTGACATGTTGTCCTCATAAATGAGAATTTGTTAAGCAATCATGGTAAAAAACGGGTAGTATCCAGTATTGGGTTTGTTAGGGGATTTTCCATGGATCTAAATCCATGGCAAACATTTGAATGAAAAGCACTGCTTTTGGGCTAAAACCGGCCATATGGCTACTCACAAATGTTCATCAATGAATCAATACATTCCTGGCAGTCGCTGTTTAAATTACAAAATTCATATCTATGTTGATGGTTGTTCATATTCAAGCGGTTTTGGAGAGAAATTAAACTCTGTGTTTGACTTCATTCCCTATTCCCCATGTAGTGCACTACTTTGGGCTTCCCCATTTTGTTTGAGTGTCTGAATATGTAGAGAGGATTTTTGCGCCCCAATGCAGTACACTGAAATATCCCACAATGCACCTGGAATTGTTGGGACCATCCGACGGTCACTACAGTCACTCAGCGAGGCAAATCCGTCCGATAATGCATTGCACAGACTCGCTCTAGTGCACACATGCAGAACCCTATGAATTCAAACACAGCCTCTCACTCGCTCTGCATCTATTCTAACGAACAGTAGCAAATACCTACTTTGTATTTAAGACATGATGTATTACTATTTTCTTTTGTTCATGTTTATTTTAAGTCGCTCTGAATTAAGAGCGTCTTCTATAAGCAATGGTAAAATGCTATGGTAAAAATAATTGTTATCAGCCAAACCCTGCTTGGCTGAGTGATGACACCAAGACATGCTCAGCAAGCTCAACACCTGCGCTCTGATTGTCCTGTGTGTGACGTCAACAAAAAATGCACAATCCCTGATTGGATTGGCCAAGTGACAGAGGAGCACAGGAGCATGTTAGAGTGTTGCTCACAAGGAAAACAGCAAGCATACCGTGAACATCAAACCTATAGCATCTGTTTAAACAATCTCAAACGACAGTAAAAATGTCAGGCAGGGCTACTCTGCTATGCACGTGCCAGTCAGTCAGTCAGTCAGTCAGTCAGTCAGTCAGTCAGTCAGTCAGTCAGTCAGTCAGTCAGTCAGTCAGTCAGTCAGTCAGTCACAGATCACTGACAGTCTAGACTCCGGAGTGACAAAGGCAGGTCTTGTTTGTCGGGTTCAACTTTACTGGACATGCGTTGTAGCACCTTTAACGTCAACACTTCCTAAATAAACCGAAGCACAGCCCGAGACAAGAACCAAACCCCCAAAAGGACAAAAACACAAAGACACACATGTAGGTACGCATGTCTGGTCGCGTCAAACCTATACATGTGTCACACAGACATGACCGTGACCTACGGTAACCCCTCTGATATACACACACTGTGTCAGGGAGTCCCAAGGGGTCACATATAAACATATGCACGCTCACGTGCATACACACAGTCATGCTAGCATGCTGCCACAAATGCATTTGATTTGTATGCTCAGTTAATTCAATTAACTGAGGATTTTACTGTGTAGACACATACAAACATAAATTATTTCTCATGCCCCTAAATTATTTCTCACGTACAACACACACACACACACACACACACACACACACACACACACACACACACACACGCGCGCGCGCACACACACGCGCACACACACACTCACAGACACACACACACACACACACACACACACACACACACACACACACACACACACACACACACACTTCACCTTCTGTTAAGCACATATTTACACACACAGAGACAGACTTATATGCTCACACAGTACACCCTCACAACATTCTCTGTTCAAACTGTCATAAGTCATGCGTAATTATGCGTGTCACACACACAAACATACGTACAAACACAGACCATGCACGCACGCACGCACGCACGCACGCACACGCACACGCACACGCACACGCACACACACACACACACACACACACACACACACACACACACACACACACACACACACACACACAATCCTTAGGGGTCAGGGTCTGAGGTGGGCATGTGGACTGGAGACCTCACAGACTGTGTGAGATCCTCTCCTGGTCTCTGACTCATTCTTTCCAGCGGTCCATCCTCTGCCAGGCCCCCTGCAGTTCCCCAGGTCCGTGCTGTAGTCCAATCATAACGTAGGCAGGAGCTCATTCCAACCACCACTATACAAGCACTAATTCTACTCATTACCTCCCCCTCTGATTGGTCGTTAAGAGTGATGATTAGTGTAAAGCGTAAGTGTAAACCTGGTGTATGGACAGTGTTTGGTTTGGTTGATATGGCAGCCAGCCTGCCGATAAGCAAAACCTTTGCTGCCATAAGTCATTTTCATGGCAAAGCTGTTTCTGCCAACAATTATTTTACTGGGTTGGTTGGTTCAAATCCCAGGTGTACCGATGTTGGGCGAGACACTGCACAGTCTATTGCGGGATTGACGGAAGTAGCGCCAAATCCGGGGGGAAATGCATCTGACAGAAGTTCCAACGGACACTTCCACTGATAGACTCTCTGCCTTAGTTGTGCCCAGACTTTTCTCTTCACAGATGAGTAAGACTGGGGGCCGAGGCTAGGGTAACCCTGTCTTACATGTCGAAGTGTCCTTGAGCAAAACACTGAACCCCGAGAATTGCTCCTGATGTGCTGGTTGTGCCTTGGTGTCTGAATGGGTCAACGCAGTGCTCTATTTATGGAGTAATAATCTTACTGCAGATGCCAAATCTTTTTGTGTAGCGAAGGAGCATGCACGCCACACACACACAGACCACACTTTGTCTTGCCTCGCCTACATTGCCTCCCAGGGCCTTATTAAGACTAGTTTTACGGCGGTGTTTTGTTCTTTGTTTTGCTAGTAGTTGCCATGCGCGCTGCATCGAGTGGCCGCGCTGCGGATGGATAGAGGGCTCTTCTGTTTTGTCCATCCGCAGTGCGCACTACAACAAGCAGTCAGTCCTCTGGAAGTATATCAGGAAACAACAACAGAGACACCAAGCAAATGACCCCTCTGAGAGAGAGAGAGAGATGGAGAAAGAGAGATAAAGGTGGAGAGCTGGGGAGAGAGAAAGACAAATAAGGGAGTGCGCGAAACAGAAAGGGAGGGAAAGAGAAAGATGGCGTGAGAAATATACTGTGGAGAGGAGGTTGAGAGAGCGATCGAGGAGCAGGGATGTCAAACTCAAATCCACAGTGGGCCAAAATAGAAAAATTGGTACAAGTCGAGGGCCGGAGTCCCAACACATGGGCAAAGGTTTACGAGGACGACCCAGGAAAACATAAAAAAAAATCCTTAAAAATGTTCAGTTTCCTGTTCTATGATCCTCACCAAGCACTGCCTTCATAGTAAAAATGAAAAAGTAAATCAATTGAGTTGCAAAGCTAAAAAATTTAGCTGCATTCATTTCTCATCATGGTGTGTGCACTATAACAGAGGGCCAGTTCATAGAGTAATTAAATATCACCTTGTGGGCCGAAAATAATTCTTTCGGGGGCCTGATTTGGCCTCCCCGGGGCCTTGAGTTTGACATGATGTGATTTAATGTAACGAAATGAGACTGACTGAAAGAGGACAAACATTTCTGTCTTTTTAGCCGTCTATTTTCTCCTACCCACTTACTCTCCACTCATCCCTCTCTCTCTCGCTATGGCTGTTTTCTCTCTCATTTTTCCACCATATGAAATTCTTAATCCTATAAAAGTTTGAAGGACAAGTACCTGGACTAGTAGGTGGAAAGAGAGATGGGGGTGTGGGGGAAAGAGGGAGAGAGAGAGAGATACGAAGTATGCAAAGAGAAATTAACTTTTTTATTCCAATCTACCAAAAATACTGTTATGTTTGGAGATACCTGCAAGCGTTTTCAGGTCCAACATTTGTACAGTATTCTTAAATCCAATTTCGGAACGCATATAAATTATATTTATGGCAGAGTGGCAGAGTAAGAAAGAAAGCAAAAGGGGATTCATCATTATAGTCCGAAAAGCCTTGGACAGAAACATGACGAGTGTGACAGAAATAAGACGCGATAAAGTGAAATAATACTACAGGAACATACAGTCTGAACGTCTCTGTCCAGGGGTTTTCCCCTGTTTTTCCTAGATTGTGAATAGACTTATGGCTAAATTTATATTTCATCACTAGAGTCCCATCGCTCCCCGAAAAAAAGACAGAACGATTTTTCCATCGAAGGATTGCTCGCCTGTTGATCTGTTATTTTCGGCAAGCGATGATGACAAAGTCGCCATCGTTTTTATTTTCGGTTCCAGAGACAAGATGGAGCCGGTGGGGAGGAGACAACAGTTAAAGATAGTTTTCTCAGAGGGTTTTGAGGACAGCACTGTTACCGATGATGACAAGAAAAAAGGTCCAGAGCTGACCATGCAGAGTTCAGTCATTCTGTCCCGCTGCCCATCAGTCTGGATTGTCCGTTTGTCACGTATCTCTCTCTCTCTCTTTCTCTCTCTCTCTCTCTTTCTCTCTCTCTGTCTTTCCGCCTGCCCACATTCCTACAGCGTGTCTGTCCTCTTTGTCTGCCTCCGCCATCTGTCTGTATCTCAGTCAAACCAGCTGAGAAAAAGTTTTATTGGTCTGATAAAGGTTGAATGTTTCCCAGAGATCAGCAATGCGGTCGGACGGGGCGGAGAGGATGGATGGAGACTAGGGGTTATAGTCCTTGTTTTTGGCCGATTGCCGCTCTGGGAACAGACACACTGAGATCCTGAACATCAAAGTCACATGGATGTTTCAGAATATAGTGTGAGCTGTTTGACCAAAAAAGGTATTTTGGTAACATACCGTATCATCTTGGAGCATGGACAATTTAACAAATATTTTTATGGCATGGCCGTATGCCGAGCCATCTAGAACTACAACGTCGCTTGGTCTGTATGTGCAAGTTATGAATGTAATAAAATGTGTGTCCTCTCTATGAATTAGATTAATCACACCTCATGTGTTCATTGGTGTGATGAAACAGAACCACATTTGTCCATGAAAGCCTGAAAAGGCCTGGTGATAACAACAAAGTTCTGGACCGTCTACAGGACAAAGCAAGTGTCTGTCTGCAGGGGAACAGCTGCAGCATCAAAGTAGAAGCAACGTAGAGGAGGAAAAGGCAAAATATATAGCTACTGTATATATCTATTTGATTTTTGGCTAAAATACCTTTAACTAATATATTACAACATTTGGTGAGGTGAGGTGAGAGTACGTACACCATTGTCACTAACCCTCTTCCAAGTATTCATACTGTACAGTACAGCTGCATATTTTCCACTGAATATTGCATTGCGTGGCCTTTTCTTTGGTATATTTATTTCACAACTTGTTAAATGTTTGATTCATTTATTGTATCACTACTAAGGCATGCACTGGGGATAGCAAAGGGGGGTGGGTAGCAATATAAAAGCAAATTACTTAAATGCACTGCAGTCATAAAGGTTAAGTGATTCACACGGGACAAAGAAAACATTAATTCGCCATGTTCTGTCTCTCAACATCGCACACATTTAGGGCTGAGACAGTGC
Source organism: Benthosema pterotum (assembly GCA_039105355.1). NCBI lineage: Eukaryota > Metazoa > Chordata > Actinopteri > Myctophiformes > Myctophidae > Benthosema > Benthosema pterotum. The sequence continues at coordinate 22,364,913 of CM076970.1, read as the reverse complement.
TAAGCTTGTAGAACTTGTAGATTGCATTATTTTCGCCAAATGTTCAGGGTTATCCTCCGTTTAGAGGCAGAAGGTGGGTGGCCTGGTCTCTGACGACAGTATTCACCCAGAACAGGAGTTCTCTGTGTCTCCAAGGAAGTTTGAAAGAACCCTACTGTAAAACGGGCATCTCTCTGGAGAGTGGAAAAGTGGAGAGAATTTAAATTATGTCCGACCACATCAAGGCTGGTGGGAGTCCGAATTATTGGCAAACATTGTCTGTTATAGGGGAGTGGAAATCTGTGACCGAACAGTGAGCTCGCACTAAAACCAAATGTCACAAGTTCAATCTCTGGTAGGATGTACCGGCGTAGGGCCACACAGGATGTGCGTGTGTGATTAAAGAGTGTTTGACTGGACATGTTGGGACCTCTAATGGGGTGTCCTGTAGGTGATGGAAAAGGTCATAGAGAGGATGAGGCTGGGCTGGCACGGAACTGTCAGGCACACGCAAAATAGATGGTGATCAAACCGACGTTCGAGGAGGAAAGGGATGCACCGTGCATCTACGTAGACACACTGCGGCACGATAGAAGAGCCAGCATTACTGCAGACCTGATCCTGATGTCGGATAGGAACGACAATTCCTAGGTGTCAGCTAACAGGTGGTGACCTCACATCCAATAGTACTACCACCAAGCAAGGCACAACTCATTCACTGTATTCTATCCTAATATACATGAACTATTATTGACAACTCTTCACAACTCTTGTTAACACTTTTCACTGAGAAAAGTGGTTGTTTATTTGTGGATTGTATTAATAATACAATCCATCAGTTTCAACCTGGCATTGTTATTATTTTGGGCATGTCATAGTGCTTGGTTTATTATGAGTATGACAGCATTTGCACAACACTCCTACAACAAAGTAGTACCTACAGAACACAATATGCCATTTGTTTTTTAATAAAACTAGATCAGCTCTTCGCAGAATGCAAACTTGTGGAGTAAGCTAATACTTATGACATTAGCTATAAAGGACTCTTATTCATGTTGGCATTACGTCATCACTTAAATCGACCAATCGTAGCTAGGGACAACCGACCACGCACTTATCGCTTAACTTGCCCCCGCTCCGTTCACACAAGTAACTATGAAATATTGGAAGTAGGTTTCCCTGTCTCTCCCTACAAGTGTTCTGCCCGCACCGTGACAATATTAAAATTTGTTTTCTATACTGTATTATTTTTACATGCAGCCTCGCCAGAACGAATCCCCATACCCAGTGCTATAGCCTCTGGCTTCCTAGAAACCGTGGAAGACCAGAGGAGCACACACCCTTCATGTGGGTTCGTTTTATTTCTGCAAAGATCTGGTAATGATATACAATGTGAAAGTTAAGTGCTGTTGGAAGGACAATGCAGGTCCGTGACGTCATGTTAAGAGCCAGCAGGGACAGAGCACTGCTAGAGCCTTCCAGACGTTCTGTTGTCGTTATTCCTGCTGTGCTTGTACTGGACGGGATTCTCATAGAGTATCTGGACCCGACTGGAGCAACGCAAGGACCGAATGCCGTCGCTCCAGGACACCCTTAGGGCTGTTGGTTTTCATCCTAGCGTTAAATCGGTTGCTAATGGAGTCCTGGGAAAACAGATGAACGCAGTGCAGGGCCTCTTAGAATAGTAGTCTGGATTTCTTTGTTTGGGGATATTGTGTCTTTATTGATAGTTACAGTGAGGACGGACTGAGAGAACGGGGGAAGACATGCAGCAAAGGTCGCCATGAACGGGACTTGAATGTGTGAGGCCAGAGCCTAGTTTTGTGACAAGCACCAACACCTTGGCGGGTTGTCAATACTATGGCTGACAACCCAATTAACTAGCTCTTAAAATAGAAACCTATCAGGTAAAATGCATTATTGTTTTCTCTCCACGGTTTCTAATCTTTTCACACTATTACGACATGACAGTATGTGATTCTTCTAGGGAACCCACTGCCCTCCCAGGTGCATCTGTGTTTATTCTTACGAACAACAACATTGCATGTTCAACGCAGTAGTGTCTTGTTTAATTCATAACGGAACCAAATGAAAGCTTAGTGTACTGTATGCTTCTATTCTATTATTATGTACCTGTGCATTCTCTTATTGTAAGCAGGTCTGTAGATGAATCCACAGAGCATTGCCCTGTAGGAAAGGCTCACCTCAGCTATGGCTGTGCACACTGCCCAGGGCTACCCCTCTGTGAATTTGTCTAAATACTGTTTCTAACAGAGGTTCTCTTTACTACTTTCTCTTTCCTAATTCTCCCTGTGCCTCCCCACTTTCTAGCGTAGCTACAGTATGTGTTTGACTTGGACTCGGTCTAGGGCCGGCTACATGGCGCATGCTGTTTGCACTTAGCTTCCTCTCTCATCGCAGTTCCTGTGTCCTCCTCTGCTCCCAACATAAATATAAGTATCAATCAACCTCTGCCCTAACAAACAGATAGCTTGTTTTAACACCTTTCGGGACTATTTAGACTACATGGACTGCTTGTGATGCTGTGAAACGGGAAAGCACTTGAGGTGTCTCAAAGCCCTGCTGCGGGGCCTTGCTGCAAGCCTAAAAAAATGACAATTTCTATGGATCTTTAACACAGGGAACTGCACTGCGTTAAGACTTATATTTTTCTGAATCTGCTCTGTGCTGTAGCTTAAGTTGGAACCTTGAGGACAGAGAAAACTCCTTGCTTCTTGCGGTGCTGCCAATGTGCTGTACAGAACACTATACTCTCTCTGGTTTTGTAGGTAGGTAAATACGACGGCTTTCACATGTCCTGTTGACTCAACTGAGCGAACGCCAGATAGTACAGTCTGACACAGCATGAGAAGGTTTCTGGACTGACCTGAAACGTAAGTGGATGGATACAGTCAGGCAGCATAAACAAGGAAAATAGGAAAGGAAAGTAAACAGCTATAACTCACTATTGCAGACGTAAGGTGCTTTATTTTGAGATGTACAGTACAATGTGTGTGTGTGTGTGTGTGTGTGTGTGTGTGTGTGTGTGTGTGTGTGTGTGTGTGTGTGTGTGTGTGTGTGTGTGTGTGTGTGCTTGCATGCACCTGAGCAGAGATGTTATTACATTTCATATGTTAATCTTGTGTGTCTGAGCAAACACACACACACACACACACACACACACACACACACACACACACACACACACACACACACACACACACACACACACACACACACACGTTAGAATCTGTGCGTTTTAGAGAAATTAATTACACTAAGTCAATTCCAACACCAACACTTTCTCTCCCTGCCCTCCAGCCCCCCGCACACGCACACACACACGCGCACACGCACGCGCACACACACACACACACACACACACACACACACACACACACACACACACACACACACACACACACACACACACACACACACACACACACACACACACACACACACACACACACACACACCAAATGGAAATCAGGCCCCATCAGGGAGCAGGAAAGATTAGTATTTACGATGTGACAAAAATTCAACCTCTTTCCATCCAAATGCTTTATTACAGCCAGCAGAAGAAATGGCCGCCGAGAACTAACTTAATGCTTCATGAGACGCAAAATATATATACCGTATATAAAACATTGCCGACCTACAGGCTTATAACTCATTGTGACACAACATGCATTACAAAAACAGCTTAGAAGAATATATATCATTCCCTGTGGTAGATTCCTTTTTAGAATGGTTAGGCTTTTATGAGGGCCGAGTGAGTTTGATTCAAACTGTTCCCGCTGGCACACAATGATACACATTGGCCTTATCGATTCCTCCGCCAACGGCCACACTTCAATGAACTGTATTCAATGCTTTCACATTGCATCGATCTGGACGTGAACACACCTCAATCGGTCCCCCAGCCGGGGCGGATGTAACATGTTACCATTTGGGGGGGCAAGAGAACATGTTGGAGAGGCAAGAGAAAATGGTATGGGTGCGGCTTCATCGCCCGTGTCGCTTCGCGCCACGGGCGATGAAGCCACACCCATACCATTTTCAGTTACAGTAATAACATTAGTTATTGTTGTAGTTGCAACAGACACGCAGCAGGCATAAAGCTAAAGGTCTGACTCAGAGAGTTTTCTGTTTTCAATGATGAAATGCTGTTGGTTTAGTGGTGACACAGCTGTAGTTAGTTAGTAGCAGTAGTAGTGTTTCAAATCATTTTAAATATAAGCACTTTAATGTGAAATATATTGGGTTGTTTTGCATGCCATCATGTTTGCTCACGCCTAGATCCGCCCCTGTCCCCCAGACTCCATGCAGTCCTGGGAAAGTAAGCGGTGGGTGATCAGCTCCTGGGAACGGTATGCAGCATTCCCACTACTACAACATCTGGGACCATGTGAATCTGCCCTTAAACACACCTCATTACCTGTGCTGAGGGCATCCGGCCATCAGCTGGGCTTTAACACTGGGTTAAAGCTCTGGGTCTCAGGCTAGTAAGGCTAAGGTGGGTAACCTTCCATCTGTGTTGTGGATTCATGAAGTTCCAGACCACCTCTCTCTCTATTGACTATTGTTTGTTCTGCTAGTAACACACAGAAGTAGGAGAATTAGGCTCCTTGGCTGCAGGGGGCAAAATAAGACTAAGATTTTACTTAACAAGATATTTGCCAAAATAGGCAAATAACCACATGTAATCGCAAAAATGCACGTAAATAGGCAAAGAAAGAAAGAAAAATGTGAAATGTACAAACTTTGTTAAGTTAATTGCCGCACCTTATCTCCTTTTAGTGTTATTTCGTAGCTCAGGCTCTCTGTAGGTCATTGGCTATGCACTAACCACAAACAAACCACAAGCGCTCCCTTTCAACAACGTGCATGCTTCACATTCACATAAAGGAGAATAAGTAGAACCTGCACCGTCTTTTCTTTATTGACAGAATCAACAGACTGTCTCAAGAGACTACATTAACACAGACACAAATCATGCATCTGACCTCAACTTGAAACTCTTTTTTCCGTCAACAAGGTAGGCTACACAAGGGGAATGTCTTTGTGTGTATGTGTGTGTGTGTATGAGCGCGCACGCATGCGTGTGTCATGTACGCGCACACCAACCGAGAGGGTGCACAAATCCAGTATAGGTGCCTGTGTCAAATTAGTATTGCATATTTCACCACCGCAGCTGTTCAAGTAATCAGTGCAAACCCATCTGGGGAAACAAGAGGGGGGACCCTTTTATTGGGGACCCATGACTGCATTGTGCAGTGCACCCCTAAAGTCTGTGCTGCTTTTTTTTGGGAAAACACAGCTGTCAGGTTAATGACTGCCAGATCTCCCTCTCTCATCTTCTTTCTCTCACTGCTTCTTCCTTCTTCTTTCACTTTCATTCCCTTGCGGTCTGGTACAACTCTTCACTAAGCCCGGCATTCTCGTCCTCTGTACGAGGCGATGAGTTTATTATCATCACTCTGGGAGGAAATTAGATGATGGCATTTGTCTTTATCCCAGGGGCGGATGTAACATTTCCCAATTGGAGGGGCAGAGGAAAATGCAGCAGGGGCGAAATCCAAAAGCGACCTCGCCCGCGGGCGCCCGTTTTCAAAAGCGGGCGCCCGCTTTCACAAAAACGGGCGCCCGGTTTCACAAAAACGGGCGCCCGTTTTCAAAAGCGGGCGCCCGTTTTCACAAACGGGCGCCCTTTTCAAAAGGTTATGGTTAGGGTTAGGTTAGGTTTAGGCATAGGTTTACTGAGGTTAAGTTTAGGGTTAGAGTTAGGTTTAGGCATAGCCTAGTTTGTGAAAACGGGCGCCCGCTTTTGAAAACGGGCGCCCGCTTTTGAAAACGGGCGCCCGTTTTTGTGAAACGGGCGCCCGTTTTTGTGAAACCGGGCGCCCGTTTTTGTGAAAACGGGCGCCCGGTTTTGAAAACGGGCGCCCGCGGGCGAGGGCTCAAATGGATTTCGCTGGCTCTCAGAAAATGGTATCCCCCATGAGTTTTCTTTATTTCATACTGTAACACAGCAGCAGTCCACGTAGAGAAACGTACGCATTTCGGTACTCGAGCCTTCCTTGGGCCTTAGTTTGAAATGCTGAGGAAGGCCCGAGTGCCGAAATGCATACGCTTCTCTAGGCTGCTGCTGTGTTATATTATGAAATAAAGAGGACTTTTATTAGGCAAATACGCATCAATAATAACATCAGTTGTTGTTGCAAGTTACAACAGGTACGCAGCATGCATAAAGCTAAAGGTCTGACTCAGAGAGTTTTCTGTTTTCAATGATGAAATGCTGTTGGTTTAGTAGTGACACAACTGTAGTTAGTAGCAGTAGTAGAGTTTCAAATCATTTTAAATATAAGCACTTTAATTTGAAATATCTTGGGTTGTTTTGCATGCCATCATGTTTGGTGGGGCAGACTGGGACCATTGCCCCCCCATGCCCATGCCTAGATCTGCCCCTGCTATCCCCTTATCCCCATTCTCCCGTCTCCTCTCTTTCCCCTGATCCCGCCCCACGATCTTTCCACTTCTTATCCCTCTTTCATTCTTATTTTCCTCTTCTCGCTCCCCTTTTTTCATCTTCTCACCCCTCATTTCCTTCTCTCCCGTGGCAGCGATCACCCCCAACCCCCGCCCGTCATTCATCACTCTTTGTACGGCGTCTCTCTCCACACCGCCATCGTGACACAGTAATTTCCACATAAAAGGAACGTGATGTCATCGACCGTGGCAGTTTTACATTGCCTCTGGTGGAGCTCCCCACTGTTGACACAGCAGCCGATCCGTCCCAGAAAGAGCGCCACCCGACCCGTCTCCTCCGCAAGTAGAAAGGATTATCACTTAGCTACTTGCAGGGTTTTTGCGAACGCTCCCAAGTGGGATGTGACGTTGAGTAGGACCTAGCAGGTTCCTCCAGTCCATGGAGGAGAGGTGTTTATTCCTCTTGGCGAGTCCTGGAGGTGCTACTAAGAGGAAGTGAACGGGACGGGAGTCGAGGGCCGGGATCTAAGGGCTTTTGGAAAGCATCTGAGGAGATGAGAGGACAGCAGAGAAAGGCTATACAGGCCAAGTCCATCCATCCATCCATTCATACAAGGAAGCCCACAGAATAATAATAATAATAAAGAAAGATCTCTGGACTAGTGTGGGCCGAGGCAAATGAGTCAAGGAAGCGGCCGAGGGCTACACACGATCACGGTGACGACGGCAAAGAAACAATTTACACAGAACGGGCTTCCATCGTCGTTGGGTTTGAGGTCATGGAAACGGAATGTTCCCGACACGCCGGGCTGCTGTGGTGCAGTGATTCTGTGATGGACAGTTACTGTCGAGCCGGTGTTGCAGTAGAAAAAAAATAGAGTATAAAAAAAAAATCAAGATGTGGTGGCGTGGAGGTGGAAAAATAATGGGTCTCAAAGGGAAGAAGAATATAAACACGATGGGCGCCAGCGAACTGTGAAACTGCACTGTGCGCCTGCTTTGCCTCTGCAAGCGTGAAGTTGCAGTTGGCGCAGCTCTGAAGCTTGCAGCAGCAGTGGGCCGAAGACGTGGTGAACCGGCAGGTGTTGTGTAGCAGCACCTTCAAACAGACACACACACCTCCAAAAACACAGATTGGAGACCCTCAAGCCACAGCCAGGAATTTGAGTTCAGGTCTGCTCCTGCTGACCTTATGACCCCTTGCAGGGGCGTTTTTGCCATATAGACAGACTAGGCAGTTGCCTGGGGCGCCATGAGGGGAGAGGTGGTGGGAGGGCACCAGGGCGACCACCAGACATGCCTTAAAAGGATCGTAGGCTAATAAGCCTCATATGGTTAAATACATAATACTGGTCCTCCATAACTAGAATTGAACATTTAAAACGCATATATGTTCTTTAGTTTAAAAATAATTCATAATTTTATCACTTGGGGGGGGTGCCATTTTACTGTGTCTGTAATTAGGTATGACGTCACAGGAGATTTTCCCAAATGGACCGGGGTTCATGGGGCTTTGAGTACCTCTGTTCATTGTCAAATGAAAGTTAAAAAGGGACCTTGAGTTAAATTACCATTTCACTACAAATTAAATGAATTGAATGAATATCATTTAGAAAGTAGGCCCTGTGCACAAAATCGAAGGATTGGATGTAGCTAAAAGTGAACTCTCCTCGAGTATCAAGTTTGTCACAGTCCAATCTTCCTAGCTTGTGTTATTATTATATCTCCAGAATGGAAAGTCCAATCTGCTTGACAATCTGCTGACCTTGAAGACATTCTGAATCCAATGGCCATCATTGGCTCAGGGCCTCCTGTGCACATGCACACTTCATGGCAAGAGCCCATGCTGTTCGAGTATATCTGTGTCTGAACTAACTCTGCAAACTACGTATCATTGTTTTCTGTCCAGTGAGACATGCTGTCCGTCCTTCACTGTCCTGCAGACACAGGTGTCATCCGCCATTCACTCGCCCCTCTTTGAGTTGCTTACACTAGCTGTCTGTCTCATTCTCTCTCTCTATTCCTCAGTGAGTATTAAAGGTCATCATGTGTCTCAGACTGTAGTCACACTGTTGAGCTGCTCCCTCTTCTCATCCCACTTGCAGGTGTCGACAGTTCCTGACCTAAATCCTCCTATTATTCGATTATAGCTGTGGTTTTCCATCCTCGTCATATTAAGGCCCATTATATATTTGGCATTTGAGCCATGCACGGACAGCCATTGTTTTTTATATTATGTCTTGCAGATCCGAAACGACAAAAAGGAAAATAACCGTTGGATAAGATCTTGTCCACAACTCCTTACTATACTAATGAAATGAAACAGCGATCAAAAGTTAAATAAATAAATAAATAAAAGGGGGGAAAAGAAAATTACATTCTCAAATTGCCTACCTACTTAAGTAGAGCAGAAGTTTAGCAATAATGAAATTCTTGGGAGCAAAAACTTAAAACTTCACTCAAATACACATTCAACAATAGTGGTGCCAGCTCATGGCGAAAACATCTAAAAATGTCTGCACACACAATGTGCTAGACTTTAAGTCAGTTTTATTCAGGTTTAATTTGAAAGTTGAAATGTGCACGAACACGCGGTCACGCGCGCAGATGCAGTTGGAGCGCAATCATCTGGTTACTGGGCAGTACGGAAACACCGCCGTGGAATGTTGCATGATGGGATTGTTGTCAAGCGGTTCTCTGTGACCCAGGAAGTGGCATGTGATGAGGTCACAGAGGGTTCGCCGCCTGGTAGCCGGGGGCAACCAGCTGTTATGACACACTATTTGCATGTGAACGTGTGCCGCACACATACGTGCACTCATGCTGGCGCACGGCTGCGTCATTGGCATGGACAAACTCTTCTCCTCGGCCGTTCTATTAATTTCGCCTCAAGATGGTTTCGTTTACATGAATGGGAGACGAACATCAATGCCAAAGCATCTAGAAACAAACGGAAAGAAGGGAGAATGACATAAATAATCAGATAAACAGCAGATGAGATCTGTTCATTGTCATCCCTCTCCATCATCTAGCCGTCGCTCTCTCTCTCGCTCTGTCTCTACATATCTCTCTGACAGCATGCGTGTCGCCCTGCTCAAAACCAATTTCCGTCATTGTCTAAAGTGAGTAAACAGTCTCCCTGTGTGGTGCCCTGGTTTCATTGAGACTAAACGCAACCACCGCAATCCGACCTTCAACAAAGCCTGGTATGTGACCAAAATAATCCCCTCCCTCGTGGAAATATGACAAAAGTGTCCTTAAGTGAACCCTATTCTGGGCTTGTCACAATCAGCAAATCTACAAAGATCTCGATTTGTGGGTCTTATGGTGACTCTAGTGAGGTTCAGGACTATAGGCCAGATCGCAGCCCATTATGTGGGTGATCTTTACGTCATTTCCAGGACCTCTTCACCAGTTGAAATAATAATACGGGTTAGTCTGTGCCAGCTCTGACTCCTTATGATATGACAGTATGACTTAAGTTGATCCGGCCTCAATCGGATCATCTTTGATTCATCGAGTGGCGTCCGTCTTAGTGGCTAAAATATTATGTTGGTTGAAATGAGGCGATATTCCAGGCCAGGTGTGACCAGTCACGGTTTGACTCGATCTGGCCCCCATAGAGACGTCACTAAATCGCCCTGACCGTGCCACTGCCGCCCCAATGAGCCAATGAAGTTGATCGGTACCTTTATTAGTTATTATTGGTGGAAAAAACAAGGAAAGAAGGTTGTGTTTTCATACACAAGAAGGGCTATTCCATTGGGAGGATGCAACACCTAAACAGTGTCCAAACTATGTTCCATTTGCACAAGCAGTATTTTATTGGGGTGGTCCATTCCAATTATATATAAAAAAAACTTTTGGGAACCTCTACTGGTTCAGGAGGTTTCCTTTCTGCAGTAAGTCTACAATGTGCTCCTGACAGTGTCTCTAGCAAACAGCCAAGGAGGGAGAGATGGACACATGCCGTTTCTCCTCACTGAGGGCCAAAGTGTATACACACACCCTTGCATGCATGCACACACTCATGCACGCGCACACACACGCATACACACTCATAAAAGGCTAAATACCCACAATGCCCACAGTTCCATAATGAGTCACATAACTTGATCTTTCCAGGGAGGCCAAAGTAATGATGAAAAGTATGATTTTTGAGTGTTTATTCCGCAAATGTATAAATGTCATACTATAGCATCCAAGTCCAAAGTATAACCCACTCCTGGCCTCCTTTTATGCAACAGAAAAACCGATTACACCGCGTTGCGACACAATAAGACCGACAGACATGCAGACAGACCTGTAGTCTGTAGATAAAAAGGCTGGATTGATTGATCGATAGGCAAGCATAAAACTGAAGGAGTATGCATGCGTAAACCCATGTGTGCGTGCCTGCATCGCGTGTGCGTGCACGATTAAGTGTCTATAACATTTTTCTACTTATTCCTTCATGGTTTGATCCAATCCCAATCTGGTTTCACTGTAACGACCCCATGGCACCGCTAAGACTGTGTGGAGTACTTGGAAAACAACATGGGATCATCATCATCATCACGACCATCGACGATGGCTGATGACTTTTTCATCTGAAGAGTATCCGAGCCCGGGAGACAGACAGGACAGGGGACGGGATGTCAAAATTTCAAACACACGCACACATGCACTACACACAGTGAGTAGTAGATAGTCTCAATGGTTTTTCTCGGTCAGCCCCATTGGACAGATCACACATGGAAAAATAACCGATACGCAACATCAGCTTTTTTCTTGGACATTAGAGAGAGTAGTGTAGTAGTAGTGTTGAGCCGCCGTCATTAGTGCATGATAATGACCAACAACTTATACCTATAAACAAAACCCACTGACTTTTAAAAGGGAATTAGGACAGTTTACAGTCATTTAGGCATTTAGCAGGCGCCCTTAATCCAGAGTGATTTGGATTAAGCATGAACAAAAGAGAAAGCAAAGTTACATGAAATGCAACAAGTCCACATAAACTGCTCTCTACTCTAAATCTCATCTAGGTTACATGAATTGAGTCTTTGCATAAGCCTGAAGGACGTTGAGGCTGGGACAAGTAAATGGTAAATAAATCGTAAATGGTACTTCTGTATGGTGCCTTTATCCAAGCTGCTATAAATAAATAGATTGTGCATCACATTCACCCATTCACACTCATTCATACACCGATGGAAACGGAAACCATGCAAGGCAAGGCACAACAAGCACATCAGGAACAATTAGGGGTTCAGTGTCTTTCTCAAGGACACTTCAACGGCGACTCTGGGGGAGCTCGGGTTTCGAGCCGGCAACCTGGTGGTCACCATCCGGTGACTCTACCACTGAGCTCAGGGACTCAGGGACTTGGTCGTTTGTTATGTGTGTTATTACTATTCTTAGAGTTAAGTCAAGTCAGTCAAGCAAGACAATAAACTATGATAAGACAGAAACCAGAGACAAACCACACAAATACACAAAACTACACGACACACACTCTGCTCTGCTCTCTGTCTCTTGCTTGTTTTATTCTCTTTCGCAATCATAGAGCACACGGCGCGCACACACGCGCGCGCGCACACACACACACAACGAAGGCCAGTATTTTCAATTCCATGTCTGTGAACAGTGAGCGCATGTTAGCCTCTGCTGACACGACCAAGCCTCCTGGCCTGTGCACACACACTAAATCAAGTCCCACGTAAGTAACGCAGGTGCACTGTAGGGGGAAATCTACACTCACACACTTTACAGTCCCCCTGTTGTCTGACACACACACACACACACACACACACACACACACACACACACACACACACACACACACACACACACACACACACACACACACACACACACACACACACACACACACACACACACACACACACACACACACACACACACACACACACACACACACACAGAGTTTGGAACGCGATAACTTCTCTCTTTGTGTTACGTGTCACGGTTTTGTTGGTTGGAGACGCCGTGTTATAACTTTGCAGTAAATGAGAAGAACAGCCTTTAAAAGAAAAATAATCGTTTTTCTGCCATATTGGAACAGGAACGCGAATGAAGACAGGAAAAGGGAGGGAAGAGAACCAGAAGCAAGAGCAAGAGAGAGAGATTATGTGATCTGGACACAAAACAGATTCGAACATGCGACATACACCTGAGTCCTGACCTTTTAAGAGCATGGTTAAAATCAGCAGGGCGTGCTGGGAAAAGTACTCACATTTTTTTTACTTGAGTAAAAGTATCAATTACGCTATATGGAAATACTACAAATAAAGGTCTGGTATTCAAAACGACGTAAAACGTTTTGTTTGTTCGTTATGTCGACCCCACCATAGTATAACATGGGTCTGATTCGTTTAGATAATATTCTACAAATAAAATGCGCGCGCGCACACACACACACACACACACACACACACACACACACACACACACACACAGTTTTGTTATCAGGTGAACGTTTCCAGTGTTTCCGTGAAAGGAAACTGGCACTTGATGCAGAACTTGGCTGTGTTCGCGTTGCTATCGTGTACATTTAGTATGTTAGTACACAAGTACTGGAGGTGCTTCATTATCTGTGTGTGTATATATCAGTGTGTGCACGAGGGTGTTTGTGTAGTCACATGGGAACGCTGTATGGACGTTAGTTAACCAGATGACACCTACTGTCCCAATTCTGATGGGACATGTCCCAAGTGTGTGTGTGTGTGTGTGTGTGTGTGTGTGTGTGTGTGTGTGTGTGTGTGTGTGGAGGGGGGTCCTCAAGCAGGGGTGTAGCAGGAGTGTAGCAGGGGTGCAGCCTAGGTCTGAAAAAAATCATTAGCATGGTGAAATACGTGTGTTGACATCATCAAGATGTGTTTCACCATGTTAATGAGTCTCCTTTTTGTGAACCAAATGTGAACCAAATGGACCCTAGCGGGTCCATTTGGTTCCATTTGTACACTCTCAGAAAAAAAAAATGAAAATGGGTGGAATTCCCCTTTAAGAGGCGTCCCCCCACTTCTAAAAGTACCACTACAACACTGTCCTCAAGTTATCCTAAACAACTACCAAGTGAGAAATTTGCATTCTTTTAAACACACCAATAAAGATTTCACACACATACATCCCTCATACAGCAGTGTGTCTACTAGTGTCTACCTAAACTCCATTTAAAAACCAAGCAAGCGCAGCATTAACTACATCTTACTTATTTTTTCCTGACTGGCTTAGCTTGTAAACAGAGCACAGTTACAGGAAAAATAAATTCTCACTGAACACATAATGACAAAACCACCGCACATTAGTATCGTTTAGCACTCATCATGGAACAGTGGTTTTATATGGTAAACCACGGGGAACCACGTTTTTTCATAGAAAACTTAATATCACACCACCCATAGTTTTGATTGTAGAAGGTATTGTGTGTTCGATCTGGCTGAGTCCAGGTAACAGAATGACGTCCTGTTGTAGCCATCAGCAGTGTTGTAGTGGTACTTTTAGAAGTGGGGGGACGCCTCTTAAAGGGGAATTCCACCCATTTTATTTTTTTTATTTTTTTTTCTGAGAGTGTACAAATGTGAACCAAATGGACCCTAGCGGGTCCATTTGGTTCACATTTGTACACTCTCAGAAAAAAGGAAACTCATTAACATGGTGAAACACATCTTGATGATGTCGTCAAGATGTATTTCACCATGCTAATTTTTTTTCAGACCTCCATTTCTAGGAAACACAGAATGGGGGAACTGTTGTCCACACAACATCTCTAAGGTATATTAATGACATAGTAAAATACTGAAAATGACTGGAATTCCCCTTTAAGACACGTGCATGCACACTTGCATTTGCGTGCGCCTGCGCAACACACACAGACACGCTATTAAAACAAGTATAGCATATTGAGAAAGATTTGTTTATGCTTAATTGTATCCATAAAAGTAAATGACAAGACCTACTTTTGGCCCAAAAATATCTTAGATGTGAGAAGTGGGGGGACGCCGTCCCCCCGCGTCCCCCCTCCACTACACCCCCGGCCATCAGTAAAGGGAGCTAAACAAAACTTAGCTGTCCCTATGGCTCTGACAATCTCAAGCAGGCAATATATACGGTAGTCATCGAGACAAAAATACAGGTCCATCTCAGGTAATTAGAATATTGTGTAAAAGTTTCTTTTCTCCCATAATATGATTCAAAAAGTGAAATGTTATGTTCGTATATTCTGTGCATTGTGCATAAAGTGAAGGATTTAAAGGATTCTGCCGTACAGCTCATGAAAATCCAAAAATCCTATCTCGATGAATTAGAATATTTGACAAAACAAGTAATGTGAATCTGAAAAGTATATTAATATATGCAGTCAATACTTGGTCTGGGCTACTTTTGACCAAATTATTATCAACGGGGTGTGGCATGGAGGTGATCAGACTGTGGCACTGTTGAGTGTTATGGATGCCGCAGGTTTAATTTATTGTGCTTAACAGCATAATAAATTATTTTGTTCAGTCTTATGTCTTTCCTCTGGACAAGTGCAGTAATATCATGGTCAGTACAACAGCAGTTACTTGTAGTTTTGGCATTGTGGTGGGCTGTTCAGTCAGTCAGTGGATCAACACCAGCCAATAACATGGCCTAAATCATGCTTTGCCATGTCCAGCGTCAACACAACAATCTAAAATGAAACACAGTACTGTGCAGCTTTGGACTCTGGCAAGCTTTATATTGCTGCCAATCTTCCTTTTCCAGCAGCATTGGCACCTGCCCAGTGCCCAAACAATGTACACACAACATTCTAATAAGTGGAGACGGATCTCTACACTAAGTAGTGCCTCCAATACCCATAATACCCGTCAAATTGTCACATCACCCGTTTTAATTACAGTACCTGTCTGTGTCCCTGCCCGTGTCTGAAGAGAGCTGCAAACTGAATGCGAAGAGTGGACTGACTGGTTAAGTAATCAATTGGCAGGTGCGGGGTTGCCCTGGAAATCAATTGGCTGAGTAGAGGCATGGAAATTGCACAGGTGAGGGGACTTTGGCAGATTAGGCCCACTGGCAGAGCCTGAGCGGAGCCTTTTGTGGTGTTCCCCGAGTTGTGTGCATCGACACACACGCGCATGATGTAATCCTGGGCGCTAAACTCCCTCTGCCCACCTGGGGAGGGCAACGGACTGACCTCATGCTACAGTACTTTCAAGTGAAACCATGAGGGTTCCAAGTCAGTTCTTTTTGCATCGTTAGTCAACGTTTAAACACGGTGATGATGATGATGCATCCCTGTCTGAAACGTCTCTTCTCTTTTTTTACCATCATGATTGGAGCCTGAGGCGGGGGGGGGGGGGGGGGGGGGGTGCTTTTCCACCGCCATCTCTGCGGTGCACACGACTCAAACCTATAAAATAAAATTGAGTCTGGACTTCAGACACCAGACGTGTGACACACACACACACACACACACACACACACACACACACACACACACACACAGAACAACGGAAATCGGAGAAGGATGAAAGACAGACAGATGGAAAGATAGATTTTTTTGGTTTTGTTTTAATGAGACTGTGGAGTCTCGACCTCGTGGGACCCGGCGGTGTGAGAAAATATGACTTCTTCGTTATCCTCCCCAGCAGAAACACGCTGCTCATGACCCTGTCTGGATTTAAGAGATTGAGACAGAGAAGAGAGTCAATCCTCCAAAGTGTCAGAGGGGGTTAAAAGTCTATAAGGAGAAGCGAAGGAGAGACAGGAAGCGGTGAGAGAGTCGACCATCCGCGCCAAATAATAACACTAATGGGTGAGGTAAGGGTTTAAAGGAGGTAATGATGAGATACAGAGAGTGAGAGATTGGATCACGGTGTCACTGTGTTGACACAGCGTCTCTTAGTGACACCATGTTGTCTCTGAGGGTGAGTCAGTATTGCAAGAGAGACACAAGCTGTCATCGAAGGCAGATGTATACCGTCTTTGCTTTGCTTGTCACGCAGCTTCAGAGTTCAGACTAAAGTAAAGAAAAAAGACACAAAGATGTTTGAGAGTACAGTCAGGGACAGGGTTGCAGCTTCAAAATAGGTAGATTTACAAACTAATATCTCATCATCTGTGTCTGTCTGTCTCACAAACACAAAGAACACACTCATAAGGTAACCAGCGGAATGATCATGAGTTTATCTGGATGTAGTTAAAGTGTGTCTACATGTTGTCGCCCTGACTCTCGCTCACTTTCCATCTCTTGTCGCCCTCTCCTCTCCCTCTGTCCGTTTCCTCAATAAAATTCCAGACGTTATGGAAATAAACACATCAGCTTAATGAGTTCATGATCCTTGTGTGCCTCATTTTGCAAATAACCAATACAAGCCAAGCAAGTATGAGCTACTTTGACCACAAGAGGGTGCCAGTGTGACACTAAGAACTGTTTCACCTGCAGGGTGTGTGTGTGTGTATGTGTGTGTGTTTTGCTACATTGTGGGGACCAACATCCGACAACACACTCACCTCATATGGACCTAAATTCTCGTGGGGACCAAAAACGGAGTCCCCATGAGGATTATCATTTAACTCGATAGAAAAAGCATTGCTGATATGCCTGGTAAGATTTTAAAGAAGTCCCCAAGGTCCCCACAAGGGTTATCATTTAAATCGATAGAAAAAGCATTGCTGATATGCAATCGGTCATGGGGACTCTTGTCCCCACAACGTCCCTCGCCGCCCTACTGGCCAAACCCATGCAACAGCAAGATGAGGTCCCCATGTGGACGAACCCAGTCAGATCTGGGGAAAAAGTATTGAATTTTGCTAAGTGAACTTTACATTCTCTTTTCTGATTTTTTTCTGGTCATACCTGAGTAGTACGTGTGTGTGTGTGTGTGTGTGTGTGTGTGTGTGTGTGTGTGTGTGTGTGTGTGTGTGTGTGTGTGTGTGTGTGTGTGTGTGTGTGTGTGTGTGTGTGTGTGTGTGTGTGTGTGTGTGCGTGCGTGCGCGCGGGCAGAGACATTTGTCTGTGTACATTTGACAAATGTGCAGACATTTCTGCTTTTATGTTGTGCACACGCTTTGTGCAGAATAAATATAAATGCAATGATCTTGTGTATGGGTGGAGGGCAGTTGAATTTTTGTTTATTTCTCTTTGTTTTTCCAAATGGAGCACATTCAGTTTGCATGGCATGACATTAAAAGCACTACACCAATAAAATGGGCTAGCCCAGACTCTCTCTACACAGTGCTCTGCTGTCCCCTGGCTGTTGGATGGTGATTCAACACCTGAGCACACACACAATACACAAAACAAATATAAATAAGGGGACCACTAATAACGTGTACGTGACCTACTAATGGATCCCCTACCCAGTGTGTGGGAAACAGTGCACTACACCCATTCACTCACTCACCACACCCAGGATGAGCATGTGAACAAGAGCTTTTACGACTCTTAAACCCAAGTCTCTTATCTTCCCTCCATCACCTGAAGGTTTACTGCCCAGTATTTACAACGCCACACTAGTTGGCCAGCTCACAACTCAAACGTAGGGAGACTACTCTGTGCCCGGCAGACCTCTGGGGGATTCAAACCCTCGTTACCAAGCTCACATTGTTCGGACAGGACCATTATCAGGAAATGGTCCTGGGCCAAAGGGTAGACAGAGATGTTGTGTGTTTGTGTCATGGCATTTCACCAAAAACACACTACACTAGTTCATAATTGGCAAGCAGCCAGGGCCAAGAATAAGAATAACTGTTCATCATACACAACAGTGTTTTGCTCTTAGAAAACTACGGCCATTACATTACGTACCATTTTCCACCTTCACCGCACATCTTACACTGCACCTTATTAGAAGCAGCACTCATTTCAGAGACAGGCTAATTAGTATGAACCTCTGTCTGTTTCTATAGGCAAGAGGACTGGTTTACAGAGGGTTACAGTGACTCCACACTGACACTGCCATTCCTAAGCCCGCCTAACCCCAAATGCACAACGGAAGCCACGCTCTCGGAGAGGCGCTACGCTGGAATGCCACCTGGTTCCCAGTTTCTTTCCATGGTTTGGAAAATTATGGATACACAGTAGGAGGCCTAGTTACAAAAAAGTTCTGTTTATCTTACACTTACACTGCATGTCAACACGCTACACCCACCGCAGAACGAACCATGAAATCTATGCTCATCAAAAAGTGGTTAGGAGTTCGGTGTCTTACTCAAGGACACTTCTGTCACAGAGCCTTGGGATGGTGCTGGTAACCAGAATGCCTCTTTACCTCCAGACCCACTGCCAATCCAGTTGTCAAGGTGTCTAGTTGCGAGATAACAAGATAAATGTGCGAGTATGACACATGCCAGACAGTTGTGTGACTATTGCTTCTGTAATATATCAGGGTGCCGTTTGCTGAGACCTTTTATTTGAGCCAAACCAGATCCTCCTCGAAGCGAGACTGACAAAACTGATCCACTTCCAGGAACACAGAAACAATTCATTAGTGCACAAAAGTAGTATTGTCAATCATTAAATAAACAGGTGAAATGGTCCTGGGAGATCACCAATTGTTTTTAGTGACAATTGAAGAAAAACCCAAAAATGGACACCCATAATATGGCTAACTCTAATGTGATTTTTTTCCCCCAACCAGCTCTAGGACTGGAGGGTCTAGACCTTTTTGGGGAGAAAAAAAATGCCCTTGCATTATTGTGTGTGGGCACAAACTTGACCAAATAATATTCATGTTACCCCTCTCTCTCAGAAGCAACGGTCACACAAGATACAGAATCAGATACAGAACGGCATACGTATATATATTTATTAAAATTCAATGTTTCATTTTCCTACAAACATGAAAGGCAGCAGTTCAAAACATCTCATTCATAATTAGGTAAGTAGGAGGACACTAATAGGATATACATATACATGTGATGAAAATGTCATTTAAATTAGAAAATGTAAAAAAAAAGTCAAAAGGTACTATAAACCATATTTACATCATTACTTTAGTTACCACAGATTGCATGCATCAAGGCGCTGTGTGTGTGTGCGTGCGTGTGTGTGCACGCGTGCGCAGTTAACAGGTGTGTGGGTGATCTATCCATTGGAGATAACTGAACTTAAAATTGCAAATGTTTATTTTTACTTCTTGATGCAGTATGCTCCACCAAATGGGTATTAAAACAAACATTTACCTTAATATAGCTGCATTTTAAAAGAGTCCAAGCTCAAAGGAAGAAAGAATGTGTGAATAAGATGATGTTGAGAAAAGGATTATGTTGAATTGGTTCAAGCAACAATGGTTTATGCTCCACGTGGATGTCAATATGCAGAGTACCTGGAGCTATGGAGATTTAATATTACATAGAAATATCCATAGCCTATTTATTAGCTGCACAGGTGCCCAATCTAGATAACGGAAATAATTCAGGCAATTCTTTAACGTTGTAAGTTAGAAGAAAATGTAAACAATATGAAAAAATCCAGCTATGAACACAAAAATAACAGCTATGTACAATGAACAATGTTGTCAGAATTGTTGTTGACATGAAGAAGAGACAGAGAGAGAGAGAGAGAGAGAGAGAGAGACACAGAGAGAGAGAGACCCCATATGGTCCAATAACTGCTTTCAAGCTGGAGTCCCAATTACTCTAAAGTGAGACCCCAAATAGCTTCTGTTCTACAGAGAATAGAGGATTTAAGTGTTTAATTAGCAGTCTTTGTCCTGAGGATACGAGTTGAGAACCAAAGGAATTGAAAACACAATAACGATCTATCTTGGTCAATACTTCACAAGCCCGAACTTTACGCAGTAGTATTCATTCCCTAATATTGTCAAAACATAAAAATGTCTGAGTGAATGAGTATAAAAAACAACAAAAAAAAAAAAACAGGAATCCAACCCATACTTCTATTCCCATTTAACAAAAGAGGAATATAAAAACAATAGCTTCATATCAACGTTTTTTTTTCTTCTTTTTCTTTTTCCTTTTTTTATAGTCAAAAGGTTCAAATATCTCAGATATAAAAAAGAACACAATTATTGCACACCTATAGATTTACAGGTGCATTTGGAGAAGTACTATAGAACAAAGGATGCAATCATATATTGGGAAGATTTTTGGCACCTTCATCACGTTATCTCTGAAGGTCTTTGTACCAAAATGTTCCTCAAGAAATGTTTTTAAATTGCAAATGAAAATGCATGGGCGTGAGTCTTTTGTTGTTATTCTCAAACCAACTGAAAATAGGACAATATTCAACACTTTCTCAAAGAAAGTGTTTTTCCAGCCAAACTGATTCTAAGTGCAAACATTTTTCTTTCTTTCGCAACCTACATAAATAGTAGCGTGGAAATGTATTTGGTGTGAGGACACATCAACTACATACTGTATCAATGATCAAAACTGACAATGTAAGCACAGAAAAAGACTGGAGACATAAACATTTGAAAATGTCCTCGTATTAAAAAAGTCCACCTACTTTGGTCAAAAGAAAATCATATTTTGGGACAGAAGGGAGGTTTCACAACATTGATCTCCAGGTCACGACATTTCAAAATGTCTCCTTAGCGGCAGATGAAGTTGGCAACAACATTTTTGTGTTTGGGGCAATTTACCAAATTTCTTCAAAGCATATTTTTGTCAGTTTTCTATGAATCGTCACTTTGCATATAAAATATTTGTATTTAAATATTCATAAATAGAACTGTTCTCTGGAGGATAATCTAATGATCATCTGTGATGAATTGCAATATTGGTAAAGAATTCAAGATGTATCCATCTATTCACTGGTACACCTTAAGCTTGGACTCAGTTTTCTTTAGTTTTTTTTAATAATTTTTATGTTTTGCTTCCAAAAAGTTGGAAAAACAATATGTATATAAAAAGTGTATGAAAAAACAAAAATATCTACATAGACATTCATATATACAAATATTAAATAATTTCAATTCAAACTATAAAGCGATTCATATAAAAAACAAAATACAAATCTAAAGGTTGCCATGAAAAAAATTAGGATCCTAGTTAAGTCAGTGTGTGTGAAGGTTTTGGAGTTGCCTCTGCAACCGTGAAAAGACAGCTGTACTGTCTTTCAAAATGCATCATCGTACGGAAGAGGGAAATATAGTTGTAGTGGTATTTAGTGGTAAAGATTTAACCAATGCCATGAACGTTTCGTGAATCAGAAATCAAAACAAAAATCAACAAAATTACAGCGGTATACTGTGGGCGCAGTGTCCCGCTATCCAGCTAACCTAGGGCTCCTGTTATAATTATTTTTTTAAAGAAAACCTTTTGATTACAAGTTTTCCATCACTCACTCACACAAAGATCGCATGTGTCTGGCAATCTGAACAAAGACTAATTGCAAGCGAGAACAATAACACGAAACACAAATACAAAGAAAAGAAATCTTAGAATCATCAGTAGTGAAGTCAGTCAAGGGTATTAATATTTGCAGCTGTGCCAACGTATGTCCACTGCTATTCCCCAGCTGTACCAACGTATGTCCACTGCTATTCCCCAGCTGTACCAACGTATGTCCACTGCTATTCCCCAGCTGTACCAACGTATGTCCACTGCTATTCCCCAGCTGTACCAACGTATGTCCACTGCTATTCCCCCACACAAAAGGGGCGTCTAGAATTCTGCATATAACCAAGGTTCGTTTCGCGAGGGGAAGGTATTAAAAATACATGTCAACCACATCAACTCAACCCTGGCATCCCTTGAAGATAAACTATTAAGCAGAAATAGCACACTATTTTTGTTGTTCCCCCCTGCCCCCTTGATTATATATGATTAAAATCTAACTCTGCATATAACATCAAATTAATGGGTCATGGCACGGCCCCTCCTGCAAGTTGTACTATCATTGGTGTAGAAAGCATGCCGGCCAATCTACTTTAACTTAGACCTGGTTTACATTGCCAGCCAAATCCAGCCTGAATCAGATTTGAGACACACTGAGCTTGGAATCTGATTAGTTTAAACAAGTCTGTGACCCGTTAGACCAATCAGATTTCTATCTTGAAGTGACAGATCTGATTTGGCTGGCAGTGTAAATTAGGTCTTAGAGTCAGAGGTCTAGCGGTTGATCACTCGTACTACTGCTGCCTGAACAGTGAGCTCAAGTTCCCTTTTTGGCGTTGCTGCTGGGGACACCGTTTCTCAATTCACAGGATTTTTGAAACTCTTAGTGATCGTCCTGTAACCTAAAAGTCACCAACCAAAAGTTGATGTTCACAATGCTCCTCAACATGTTATACGCTACCTGCTTACATACCGCTACTCTGCTTGATTCTTGATCAAACATTTGAACATTTGATTCAAATCAAATGTTTAAATGCAAAAACAGGTACATTTTGTTTCACCTCAACAATGCTGGCTGCAAAGAAGAAGCTGGGGTCCCGACAATACCACATACAGTATATTTAAGGATTCAATATTGGCGACAGCAGCACCAGGTTTAAGTGCAGTGTGCTGCTGTTTTCATTTGCCGTTTTGTTTATTTCAAAAATATACATTTCTATATTCTATATATTATAATCATCTTAGAAATCATTGCCTCCCAAGGAAGCAAAGATTTATCTCTTCAGCGGCCCAATCTAAGTATAATATAGGTCAAAGTATAATTTACCTGGAGGTTGTAACACAAGGTATACAGTAACTACTGGATTACCATCTTAACCGTGTATAGTTTGGATTAAAGTCAATCAATAGGGTAGATCACAGAATTAAATTAGGATTTTCACTTCATGGGCGTTTAAAGGCATTCTATCCCATTTCTCATTCTCTTCTAGTTTTCCCACAAAAGGGAAGGTTAATTTGTGCCCTTCTTGGTGACGACATGTGGAGTTGTATTTCAGTCTCAGTGTCAAAAAGTCAAAATGTCACAAGAGTGACAGCGAAAACAACAAACAAAAATAATCTACAAGCTCAAAACGTGTCACATCCAAGACGAGTTCATAGATGTGCTTTTGTTGCCCCGACAACAACAGAGCATACATGCTGATTAACGTTTTTAACTTTCACCATTTTTGCCACACCCTCAGTAACCCTTTACCCATCCTAAGGGCCTATTCATAGTCCAGTTTTGGTGATGAAAGCTAAAACTGGAGTATGAATAGGACCTTAATCCCTTTTTTTTACCTTCAGGCCACAAACGGTGACGCTCCCCCTTTCAGACCCCGGCTTCCGATTGGCTGATGAGGTATTCGGCGCGCCGCCGGCCTCCGCCGGCGGGGAAGTGGTGTCGCGCTGACGGAGCGGTGGTGGTCTGATGGTGGTGGTGGTGCCGCCCGCGGAGGGAGGTGTGGTTCCCGTGGTCGGCGGTGGTGGTGGAGGAGGAGGACTGGGAGCGGGCCGCCGGGGGGTCTCGGAGGGACGGGGGCACGGCGGAGGACTTGATGGGGACGATGCGTGTGTCCATGACCTCGCAGTCCACCTGCATCATCATCTCGTAGCCCTGGGACGAGTTGTACAGGCTCTCTGTGAGGGAGGGAAAGATGGAGACGGTTTGGTACAATATTGCAATGGTTCGCAAAACCATTTTCATGGCAAGGACGGGCAAATTTAAATCTATCTGGCCCACGGTCCTGCAAATTTAAATGTATTTGGCCATTGTGCTCTAAATTTAAATGCATTTGGCCCACGATTATGCAAATGTAAACGTATTTTGCCCACGGTTCTCCTTTTGAAAAGATTGGCTCCCAGGGACTTCCATAAAGAAGATGAGTTAAAAGATATCAGCGTTATTCAATTACATGTTTGGCCACAATTTTTCTATGGCCAAACAGATCCACAAGCCAACCAATGCCAAAGCACGATGTAGTGTAAGGTTTGTTTTTTTAAATGCTGTAATGCTATATTAGATATTTTGGTGGAGATCCCCTGGTCCACTGGCCCACTTTGAGAGATTCACTAACCAATGCAAATGCTGCATAATTCATACAAAGTGAAACTCAATGAGTGCATTCACATGCTTGTACGAACGCGATAACACCCACACTAATTAATGACCGTGTAAACACCCCCTGAGAAATCAACGTGTATTACACGCGCAAGGGAGCATGCCTGGGCATGTCGCCAAGCTCATGTTCGTAGTTTCTTGTTTTTGTTTTTATATCTCTTCGTTTTGCGTGTATCTGATCAGTACATTACACTTTGATTTACAAATGCAATGAATTACCAAAGCAGCTTTCTGCAGTCAGGGCATGGTGTTGTTTTTAGCCGTTGTGCTGACTTGAATGTTATTGTACCAACATTGGTGTTTATCCTCTTCAAAGAATGCAATGTGTGAGAGTACCTGACCAAACGACACGTATTGCTACTGCGGTAACTATTAAGCATTCTATAAAATGAGACAAAGAACTGCTTTAAGCAGTGACAATGACTGCCCCACAGTCAAGGCAGCCAGAATTCAAAACATCCTTTCCTCTTTGTGCCAACCGGGTTCCAGAAGACACGTATACAAACCACAAAACTGATTACTCATGCTTCCTCTCTGTAACCTTCAATGTCAATAGCTACATTAACCTCTACCTTGGCATGAACTCATGGTTAAATAGTTCTAAGTGCGTTGCCATTACTCACCATTGACAGAAATGGCAGGCATGACCAGAGACATCTTGGGGCGGCCGGTCTTGTTGTGGCTGATGGCCGGCAGCAACAGGTGGTCCTGAACACACAGTATTCATTGTCACTACTGCTTGTACTGTTATTATTACTGTTACTATTACACAAACTGTTCCAGCATAATACTCAGCTTAAACAGAAAAAAAAAAAAAAAAAAAAAAAAGATAGTGGCCACAACCAAACCAAACCAACATGTTTTTACATTTTGTACCTGTACACAAGATATAACAATAAACTGCAGCCTGGGATTTATTTGTGGTTATTTATTAATAATAAACGTGTGAACTGGTGTTTCATCTCACCCGTCTGAAGGAGACCACATAGAAGGTGTCCTCCCGCCGGTCGATAGCGTCAAGGAACTCACTGTAAGTGACCTCTGGGCCAGGGAGAACCTGGAGGTGACTGGCATTAAGAAGGAACAAAACAAAACTGTAAGAAACTGAAGGTGATCAGTGCTTCTCAAACTATTTCATGTCAACGACACCCAGTGTACTTGGCTGTGGAACCCAACGCAAAGGCACCAACAACCCAGAAGCAAGTTAAAAACACTTGATGTGAACGAATATACAGTATATACTGTACGCACAGAACAAATTTAACAGGCATGTAAAATGTTAAGATTAACCAACAGTTTTACAAACACTTTTGGCAATTTATGGCTTGTCTGGAGTGAGCCATCTGTACCTTTCTATGGAACGATGTGCCTGGATTGGAAGATATCTTGAGAAATTGGTCTTCCTCAGCTGGGCTTTCTGTGATGAGAGAACACAAGTAGCAAATAAACAAGCTGAATTGAAAATGGCAGTTTACTATTCCACTGAACACATACAAAAATGATAATAATCATAAAATCTGTGCAATATCAATTCCATCGGACACATCCAATTATGATCTAAAAAAACAAAAACAAAAAATATACATTGATACATGTTCATTATATCTGATTGACTCTTCTCGGGGCAGAAGGTTATGCAACCATTTCTTTGTCTGGGGTGGGGGTGGGGGGCAGCCTGATTTTCTATTTTGAAATGTTGGTGCCGATCGTGTTATTTTTTATTATTATTTTTTTTGATGATTCTTAATTCAGTGTCATGGTGTTACATCGACTGTCCTCTCTCAAAGGGAAAGTACAAACAGCAAGTACAGAATGACTAATCAGGTACAGTGGTTTGCCCTCAAGGACACAGCAAACCGGAGGCTGTTTAGAAAAGTGTTTGTAGCGGCGATGTAGGGCTCCATACCTGGGCAATCTTCACCTTCTTGGCCATCTTTGGTTTTCCTCCCGACTTCTTCCTGTCGATCTGGTGACGCTGCACCCAGCCGCGCAGCTCATCGGCCAACCTGAAAAACAAGATGGGATGGAGTGAGAAATTACACCAGTTGCACAAGGTAAGCAAAGACATTTGGAAGCATATCGCACTACTGCCATTGCTACAGCAGGTGTGCGTCTCTCTACCACATGCAAACGAGTACGAGAATTATACAAAACAAGTAAACCGAGTGCCAGCTGTACTCTGTTCTTGCCTTATGCCGTCAACATCAAGAATCACTCAGTTTCGATATTGTTTATTTTTGTGTAGCTCTTGTAAAATATGTTGATCTATCCTAGCGGACATATCTTTGTAGAATTGTTGGATTATGAACACAAATATCCTATTGCCAGCTCACTTGAACAAACAGATAAATTGGTATAATGCCCGGTGTATGTAGACAAACACATGGGTGTGTTGATTCATGGACCAGTAGGCAGGAATCGAAACAGCGACCTTGCAGCTGCTAAGGGACAGCGGTACTGACTGCACTACTATGTCTATAATGTTTTACAGTCCTTAGTCCATTTGCCACACTACATCCATAGGAAACTGCATATCCATTCACCTAGTATAGATATATGCACTGTATATATCGTATACACACTGGATAGATAATTCACTTCTCATGTTGTGTAGAAGGAATAAAAAAATGCAATTCAAAATCTTTGCATCTCCCTCGCAAGGGAGGAGTTAATGTGTCTACCCAGACACCTCTCCACACCTATTCTCTGCTATAGCATGAAAAACGCATGTGAAACAGACATTCTCCAGTCACAGGCTAACCAACGCCAACCATTTTCCAGTGTTCATATGAGAAGGGGCCGTTTGGCGAGTTCATTTCTCGCATGGACTGACCTGAGAGACTCAGAGCGGTTAAACTGGCGACAGTCTGAGGAGCTGAAGTACCGATCGATGTCCTGGAGAACCAGGTCCTTCACGTCGCTGAACACGTCACTGATGTTCCTGGAATATACACACAACAATGTTAGTTGAAGTCCCACACGTAGGGGAAGTTGTGACGCCAGTATCATTTCCATAGTCGATTGTGAATTCGGAGTGGAGGCAAAGCAGTTCCTTCCGCATGCGTCACAGACAGGGGCGTTTGGTAGGCCAATCAAAGGCAGTATGGCATTACCCTGTCGCAGTACTTCATGTAGATTGTGGTTGTCACCTGTTGAACTCAAATAAGTTGTCTTTGTTCTTTGCCAAAGGTTCTTCTTTACCGTGATGTCACACTTAAGTTGCTCTGCAGTATCTGCTGAATGCCTAAGTAATTCCTGATTTATACTTGGTTGAGATTGTAAACTAAACAGTAACTACAGTAAATACAAATCCTGAATACTGAATCCTAAGTGGAAATAATAATTTGGCTACTATCAGTATTATGTGGAGACTGGGTACAAAGCCACACACAAAATACCTTACACGTCATTCCAAGGAACTGGAATGTGCTTCGTCCCATGGTTTTGAGTCAATAATAAAAAAAGACATTTGTAGCATTAATTCCCGACAGTGGGGATAAATAATGAACCCAAGAACATGAAAAGCCACATTCTACAGCCGCTGCCAATGCAACTCCAGGACAGACGTCATAGATAATCATTCCATCTTGCAGTCTTATCTGTATGTTTTGAGGTGTTTGAGTCATCAAATGTGCCCCAGTCCAGTCACTGTGCCCCCGGCACTAGTCTCTTGATGCAGACTGTTGACTAACATTTTCCACACACTGATCGAATGCTTCTATCATACAGTGAAGGCGGCAGCACCGGAAATGCAAAGACTCTACAGCAGGCACACAATGGGTTTGTCTTTCCTACTGTAAATCAAAAGAATCTATCCCATACTGTATATTAGTTGTGGCTTAGTATTCCATTCGCAGCTTTAAAGAGTTGCAGACTATTTGAATATCTATCTATCTAGCATTCAAAGTAGTTGTCTGGGTTGAGACACTTGTTCAGAAATTGTTTAATTTTTTTTTCCATGTAAAGCCTCTGTTGGTGTTTGAAAGGCAAAAATAATAATTGAAAATAATAATATTACAATCCAGAGAGTTCCAGTCCACACCCAGTTGTGCCCGTGGATCGCACAGCTTTTTTCTACCAGATCAGGTGGCCAAGTCAGTGACCGTGACACATGCGGACGCATGAGGAAGTATCGTTCACGCCTGCATGCTTTGTGGTTGTGATGTAGTTGTCACACCCTCACTGACACTTCTCCCTGAACATCCCAGGAAAAACGCCCGCCCACCAACCCACCTAAACTGGTACTCCTCTGTGGCCTCCGTCTCTCTCTCCGTGTCCCCTCTGGTCCACCTGGTCTCTGCTTCCTCCGTCTCCGGGGTCTCCGTCCTGTACTTGACCCGGCTGGGACGCTGGCGGGGCTGCGTCTCCAGGATACGTCTCCCTGTGTACGCCACCATGCCTTCCTGTAGGCCCGTTTCCAGCTTTCTGTCAGTGATGCTGGCGGCACACAAAAACAAAACTGATGTCAGCACCATGTATTAGAGAAAAATTAACATGCATTTACATCTGTTATTGTAGTACATTTGAGTAACATTTTACACAATTAGTATTTTTATTGAATCTATTGCCTTTTGTCCAGCTGCCATGACCAATTTCAGAGAATAGTTACACAGCTCTCGCTTTGGAAAAATTACATTTGTAAAATCCAATTAGGTGTAGTGCCAATTTATTTCTCTGTCATTCGGCAAGTTGTGTCTTTGTTCCAAGAGTTGATTAGCATGATACAGTACCCGACAGGTCCAAAGCTGAAGGTCATGAAGAGAAGGACAGCCATAACACACACAGCCCTCTTATTGTTGGCCGAGTCACCACCCTGAAACACACACATGTACAAGAGGGACGTATGTTAGATGCTGTATTTCTCGTAGCGGTAAATGGTGCATTTATCCAAGGCACACTCACCTCCTTCCCGGACAGTCTCTCCCGGAGGGCCTGGTTCTCCCTGCGGAGCCTCTCGTTCTCCTGCTGGGCTTCCCTGAGCTGGGCCTCCAGGTTCTGGAGGTACTCCTTCTTCTTCTTGCGGGACTGGCACGCCGACTCGCGGTTCTTGATCATGCGCTGCTGCCGCTTCAGCACCTTCACCTGAGGGAAGAGGAGGAAGCTTCATCAGTGCTTCCTTTGAGACTCTGCTACATTCATGTTATAGTTTTAAAAGTTTTAAATGGGTCCTTTTAGACAAGTACAAGTACATTTGGCATTTTCTACATTGCAGTATCGATACTTTAGCCAACTTCCACCCTCTTTCATGTACAGTATGTAAAACACTACTGATAAGATAGTTGTCGTTGGGGCCGTTCACTCACATCGATGTCATTGCAGCTGTTGCTGGGCAGCGAGGCAGTGGCCGGGACGATGGGCTTGCTGGAGGGAGGGGCCGTGGGACTGGAGCAGTGCTGAGGGATGCTGGGAGATACTGGCTCCACTTTAACGATGGCCGGAGTCGAACCCAAACATACCGACTGAGACAGAACAACTGCAGACAGAGAGAGATTTAACATTCTGGCATTTAGATAACGTCCAAATCCCTTAGGTCTTTCTTTTCATTCATACATACACATTCTGCACTGTATCACTGGCACAAACATAAATGTTACATAATACACAAGACACATGGTGTTATTATTATAAGATTTTCGTTTCCTTCTCGCACTCTTCGCTTCCTGTTGGCATTTTCCATTGAGAAATCAACATGACCACGTCAGTGTAAAGCATAGTTCCCAACCCCCGAAATTAGATGTTTGCCCGGGACTCAAACTAGTGAAAATATGTATTCTACAAGCTCACAAAACATCGCTTTGCGCTGCATTGTGAACTTGTAGATGGACTACTTTTTAAATATTTGTTCTAATGTATAGAATTTATTCAATTTTATCCTTTACTTCTTCATTCTTTGACTTTTGTTTTAGTTCATCAAAAGCTTTTCTTTCATGGAGTATACATTTTGAAAAAGTTTCTAAACAAAAAAATAAATAAAAAATAACGGGGCCCTTTATAAGGTGTCCATAACTCAACAAATGGGTCCAGCCAACCCAGTATTTGGGAAGTACACAGAGTGCTTCAGCCTTGCTTACTTCAGCACTTCTCTCTCTCCGTAGTGAGAAAGCCTGAAATGTTGGAAGGCTCTGGAAGCGTGCCAGCAGAGGCACACGTGGACCCAGAGACATGTCGCGGGGGCAGTAAGCGCTGCACTCAATCTAATCACTGGACACACTACGGTCTCAATTTGGATTTCTTTCCTAACTGAATTCAGCCCAACAGGATGTGTATGATGAGTGCCACCAGAATGGCCTTCTGTTAGGCGTGTGTCATGTGATGAGGTTTTGCTAATGGAATGAAAAGTTAATGAGGCTAGAGAAGTGTTATACTGTCAAATTAACGCAGCAAAAAAAAGATCTCTATGGACTCCAGTGGATGAATGTTGGTCAATCTGCAGGCCATATGGCTGCAACATCTCCGGTACAAAAGCAGCCAGAGTTTCCCCTTGTCTACTCTTCTCTCTACCATTTCTCTTCTCTCTCTATACAAGTAAAACCAACCATTTGCTCATAAAAATAATCTTAGGAATGAAAACACTTCTAGAAACTTGTGCACTTCTATTCTACCTTGGTTTGAATCACACACCAGAGCTGTTGCCGTGATTTGTACTCGCTTGTCATACACCAAACACAGACGAAGAAGATGTTGACAGTCCATTGTCTGCTTGTAGAACTGCCATTTTACAACCAAGTACGTCTGTACCGTCGGAATAAATTTGCTTACTGCAGGTTGAATCTGGGGAACACGTGAGCAATATTATCAAGCCTCCAACCAAGCTCAAATCTCTTCCTCCTCTCAATTCTTCCATCCAATACAAGGTCAGAAACTTTTGAAAATGAACACCAGCCTGCCCACTGCTGTGTGTTTTTTGTAGACAGAGAGAGATGGAGAGAAGGGAATACGACATCACTGCTTATATAACCATCCGTTACATAATGGCCTTCAACTCTCCAGACAGAGGAACGATGAATACCAGAGAATTCATCATGTCAACATGAGGTTTCCACTTTGAGATAGTTGGCAGGAATTTAAACTCCCAAAATGACCCTGTACTGTATGTCCTGTTAGAGAATTCAAACAGGTTTCATGCACAGTCTATGCATCTTATGTTAGGATTATAAATTATTGTCAAGAAAGTATGGTACCCTCTTTAATTGAGAGGTGTGCTGTCTGAATGCATTTTATGACTTTAATAAATTTTATTTTTGCACTGTACACAAGTCCCGTATGCGTTCTCTGTGTGGGGTTTGGGGGAAGGGATTGATAGTTGCAGTAGGAACCAAATGTTCCCTTACAGCTCTGTAACTCAGAGAGTGTAATAAAGTATGTTATGCAAAAATATATGTTGCATATGAAACTAGGGGATGTTGGGCTGGTGTTCCAGAATAAATTACTTATATGGATTATGGACCTCGTATTTTTCAATGCAGTAGCGGTGTACAGCACAAATGTGATGCCCCCCCCCCCCTTTCAGTTTGAAGTGAGGGCAGGTTGTATTGCCCTAGTTTGGAGCAAACACTCATGTGTCACAATAAAAACATTTAGTTTGAGGTCATGACACACACTTACATGCACCACCGTCCAGCTCACATAAGCACCACATTTTGGCATTGCCGTCCTTGTCAAATCAACGCAAAAATGCTGACACCAATGACAGCATGTGTGGCATGCAATGAAGGATTTCTGTAAAGTGGCGATAAGCACATACAGCACACAAAGCCCCTCTCAACTCACATACAGACTCATGCAGCCAGCTGAAACATTACACACCAACAGCATGGGATTTGGGGTGTTCTTACCAGGTCTGGGCTGCTCCATGGCAGGGAGGCTCTGCAGGATCAGGGTCTTGCCCTGGGCCGGGGTCTGGGGGACGGGGATGGTGGCCACACAGATGGGCCTGGGCTGGATGGGAGTCTTACTGCTCAGTATGGTACTGGCCTTCACACTACTGGCTGTGTTTGGAAGTACTAGAAGCAAAATGGATAGTTTTGGCATTAAAACATTTTAGGTCATTGTGAGTCAAATTACCATTAGTGACACACCAATGCAAAATATAATAGCCTACTGACCGTCACCAATAGATTTATTTTCTACCATTGCTTTAGCAAAATACAGATTTAAAGGACCACTTCACCACTTTTCAACACACACACACACACACACACACACACACACACACACACACACACACACACACACACACACACACACACACACACACACACACACACACACACACACACACACACACACACACACACACACACACACACACACACACACACACACACACACGTAGACCTCCATTTCTAGGAGACAGAATGGGGGAACCACACAACACAACATCAGGTGTACTGTATATTAATGGCCTAGTAACATGTTGGAAATGGGTGGAATTCCCCTTCTTTCAGGCTTCCAGTTATGACAAGTCCACGTGGGTTCTCTCTCTCTCGCGTGCGCGCTCACACACACACACACACACACATCTAGCACCACATCTCGCAGCCGCTGCGTTCGTCAACGGTGGGTGGCCAGCCGGGCCTGCCCGACCGAGGGGCACTGTCAGTTGGATAGCGACATCGCGCAGCAGCCACTTTATAGCAAAGTTCTTTTCTGCGTGGTCCAGCATGGTGATTCAATTTGGCGTCTCTTTTTGCGGTGGTGGAACACCAAAAATATGAACATATGAACATTTTGACGAGAGTTAGGCTATAAGTTAGAAGATTAATGTGTCAGTAATAGCGAGCAGCATGGATGGTTTGAGGAAGGATGCGCTGTGTTGTGACCGTGTCACAACTTAAGAAACAGTGTGATTGGCCAGTAGGGGCAGAGCCATCTATTGCCAGAGTTGCGACATTGGATCAGACACTGAGCGCTCGAGCTGTTGTTCATGCAGCCTGAATGCAGCCTGAATAGGAACAGGAACTGGAGTTGAAATACATTGTTTACAATGTAGTAGAGCCGCATGTTTTTTTTCTCTCCCAAAATCCCCAGGGGCCGGACTTTAATCCATGTATGTCCTCACTAATGTACATGACAAAATACCACTACAGGAGGGCTGTGGGCAGTTCAGAAACTTCTTCCAATGACATCATCAATGGTGGAATCCAAGCTAATAGCAACTGCAGGCTTTCGATTCTTGAAAAGTCGCAATGCAAAAATGGCAGCCATCATTCTCCCGATAATAAAAATATATACATCTTTAAAAACACTTTGTTAAAAAACAAAAATCTGCAGAATGATGTTGTAGTGCATCAATTAGATGCAGCACAATCATGATGGACAGCAATCATCAGGGAAAGATGTGGGAGAGAAGTGAAACGTGGGGTCTGGGGTGTCGGTTTGAGAGAGTTTGTTGATCATCTGCGTGTTTCAGGCTTGAGAGTTGGAGGAGCATACAAAACACACCTCACAGGAATGGCATGGGCATACCTGTGGCCTGCGTGTCCATGGTGCTGATGAGGGCAGGTATGTGTGTCTGTGAGACGGCGGGCCTCTGTGTCTGGGGCTGGGAGACGGGCGTGGCGGAGGCCACGGTCACTTCCACGGCGCCCAGCGGAGGGGACAGCACGTCGCCGTACATGTAGGGAGGCGTGGGGGGGTTCTCACCCTTCACCATCATCATCTGGCAGAGACAGAACATATCAACAGGAGGTCACAACGAACAGGTTGAGAACACCTGCCTTAAACACTGCTTAAAAAAAAAGAACTATGTTGGTCGATGTAAGATGATCACTTCACACAGGTGTGATTTTTAGTTAATTAGCAATAAAATAAAAATAGCTTTCCCCTTGCTACATTACAGTATATCAGCCTTTTCATTATTTTCCCAGAAGGGGAAAACATTTTATATCTTTGTGCCAACAATACTCCAGGTAATAAAAAATACCCTATGGCTGTGGGAGAGGAGAGCTGTGGGAGAGGAGAGGAGGGAGGCCCCCTCTAGCAGGTGCTTAACAGGCTTAATTGTGTTGCCAACTGCCAAAATCCAAAATGCACTAGTGGCACTTCCAAAATGCACTAGAAGTAGCTAGAGCAGTGGTTTTCAACCAGCTGAAAAGCACTAGATTTTCCACCAGGAGTTTCTTACGGAGCCCCTAATAGGACATGTTTAGAGTAAATTAAAATTATTTTTTTTCTCGTGCGCACGCAAAACTTTCTCGTGCGCACGAGAAACTTTCTCGTGCCCACCCGATACTTTCTCGTGCACACGAGAAACTTTCTCGTGCGCACGTGAAACTTTCTCGTGCGCACGAGAAACTTTTCCCGTGCGCACGAGAAAGAAAGTTTCACGTGCGCACGGGAAAAGTTTCGCGTGCGCACGAGAAAGTTTCACGTGCGCACGAGAAAGTTTCACGTGCGCACGAGAAAGTTTCGCGTGCGCACGAGAAAGTTTTGCGTGCGCACGAGAAAGTTTTGCGTGCGCACGAGAAAGTTTTGCGTGCGCACGAGAAAAAAAATAATTTTAATTTACTCATACATGTCCTATTAGGGGCTCCGTAGTTTCTCAATAATTTTGGCGCTAGGGGAGTCTGGAAAAAAACTAAATATAGTTACAAATGCGCCAAGTTGGCAACACTACTGCTGGCCATGCTGTCGTGATTATAGATGTAGTTTTACGTGTCGCTCCTGCCTGGCTATCTTGCAACGTTTCTGCTGGGATTATGCATTGGATTTACAAGCAAAATTGAAGGATTATACTTTGATGATCAATTTGAGAAAAGGTAAGGCCACCTCTCTCTCTCTCTCTCTCTCTCTCTCTCTCTCTCTCTCTCTCTCTCTCTCTCTCTCTCTCTCTCTCTCTCTCTCTCTCTCTCTCTCTCTCTCTCTCTCTCTCTCTCTCTCTCTCTCTCTCTCTCTCTCTCTCTCTCTCTCTCTCTCTCTCTCTCTCTCTCTCTCTCTCTCTCTCTCTCTCTCTCTCTCTCTCTCTCTCTCTCTCTCTCTCTCTCTCTCTCTCTCTCTCTCTCTCTCTCTCTCTCTCTCTCTCTGGCGCACACAAAGCAAACGGAGATGACGTGTGTGTGTGCGCACACACAGAGGGGACGTTGCGCTGTGCTGACCAGCAAAATATTTCCATGCGTAGTGATTATGAAACTTTTGTCAAAGAACAATGTGCTTATGACACGTCTTTGTCATAATTAGTCAAACAGGACAGCTGTTTTATCTCGTCAGCGACAGTCCTTCTGCTCGCTCTTTGCTGTGCAGTGGCACAGAATGACAGTACAAAGTATCGAAACGAGGCACCGTTCATTTTGAAGTGAATCGATCCCACTAGGTACCGCTATGTCCCAATCGATACCAGTATCGGTATCGCTCACG
The DNA here is from genome assembly GCA_039105355.1 of Benthosema pterotum. NCBI lineage: Eukaryota > Metazoa > Chordata > Actinopteri > Myctophiformes > Myctophidae > Benthosema > Benthosema pterotum. The sequence goes on along the minus strand of CM076970.1, from coordinate 22,329,137 downwards.
GTACCCAAGCCTAGTCATGTCCCATTCATGCAGATACATGCCCAAATACACCGTCCAAGCTCTATCTGACCTGCGGATTTACCAACATTTGGAGAAATTCTACTGATCCCCACTCAGCGTATCACTCCGTCTGGTCCATTTTGACAAAGTGGAACAAGCAGATTCACTAATGCCACCTCTGTCTGTCTACTCCTGTTACTCGAGAGTTTTCTTTCACTCTTATACACACACAGTTTGGTGTGTGCACTGTGCACCTACTCTCACCTGTGGGTCAGGTGACGCAGATGAGCAGTCTGACTCCAGGGAGGAGGCAGGAGATGGAGGCTCTGCCTTAATCTGGAACACTGCACACGCACACACACATAAACATGAATATGAACTGCTAAACATGTTTTTGTATGAAAGCTTATGCAAAGCAATACAATAAAAATACAGAAAAGGTAACTTACACATCTCTACAGGTAGTGGTTGGGTGATAGTCATCTCCTCTTTTATTATTGGACTGTCACCTAAAGCAAGAAAGAAAGAAAGAAAGCAAGAAAGAAAGCAAGAAAGAAAGAAAGAAAGAAAGAAAGAAAGAAAGAAAGAAAGAAAGAAAGAAAGAAAGAAAGAAAGAAAGAAAGAAAGAAAGAAAGAAAGAAAGAAAGAAAGAAAGAAAGAAAGAAAGAAAGAAAGAAAGAAAGAAAGAAAGAAAGAAAGAAAGAAAAGAGACAGTCAACAGAAGAAATGTTATTCCAGTGCAACTTGCCACTTTGTGAAAAACATTCACCACAGCTCACCACTACTACCATTTTAATTCTTTCAACATAAACAACAGAAAGCCTCTGTCTCATAGGCATGAGTTTAATTCTGCAATCACACAACTGACTAAATAATGACGTGTACGGCAAATGTTAAAAACACAAATAAACACAACAGTAAAAGGTTAAATAATTTAATGGACAGCTTGAGCAATGTCTTCCAGTACTACTGGATGTATATATTACGGATAGTTTACAGTCTGTGATAAAAGAAGCTGACTTTAAGTTTTCCCTTCCACTGCCAATGAATGTTCCAGCCTGGCTGTCATGGTTGGCTGAGCGCTAGTACCTGTCAGGAGGTTGTTGTCGAGGTGTCTCCATGGCGACGTGGGGTTGTCAGGGTCTAGTGTCAGCACGAGGTCATTCTCAAACTGAGAACGGAGGAAGCGGTAATTAGACATGTGGGAGGAGAGGAGAATGGAAAGAGGTAAAGGCAGAAAGAGTGGGAAAGATCTAGAGCATACAGGTAGCGTACAAAGATATACAACACAGATAGTGTTGTCTGTCTGTGACAGAAAAAGTAAATAAAGATAATTTAAGCGAAAAGAAAGAAAAATTGTGAATTGTGAGAATTGGGTCAAGCAACTCCTGGATTACAGGGTAGATCGACCTCAGCAGGCATTGTGTGTCAGAGAGAGAGAAAGACAGAATGTGCAAACACACACAACCAACTGTTTTCCCACCAAACGACAGCCAATCACAAAGTTTGTGGATTTTATCTCGTATAACCCACATTTCATTGGTTCACCAATATCAGACTATTTCACACTTTGCAGGGTTAAAGTTCAAGATCAGGATTAAGGTTTAGCTTCAGAGCTTGCTGTTATAATATATGCTCGACTCAGTAGGGGGAAAAAAAATCCTCTTTTTTGTGAGCATATCGATATCTATCCATGATATGACAACAAGCAACTACTGTATCAGAGAGATTGAGTGCATGTGTAAAATGATACGAGATGCATGCTCTGTTACTGTTCATTCTGTTCTTATCCGTTTCCATATCTGATGGGAGGCGTCATACATCCATTGTTCATACTGTATACAGTATATTCCACCGGGTGTATCTAATCAACTGCAATGTATGTGCAATTTGGCCTGCCCTGGTGTTGACCAAATAATGTTGTCCACGCCTGCGACTCAGCTGACCCTCAACCAGCACCCGGCTTCTGTTTAGATGAGACTCATGACGGATGGTCAATCCAAATCACAACACTTATAAGTATACAATTAAGTATTTAATTAGGACTGAGATAAGATTTCACACAATGTTGGTTTCATGACCATTTTCTGAAAAAAAAAAAGAAAAAAAAAACATGTATCAGTGATTCTCAAACTATTTCATGTGAAGGACCCCAAAAAATTATGTATTTGGCAATTGGCCGTCGACCCCCCACTGAAAATATAATTAGACTTGGCTCAATAATGTCGTTCTGAAAGAATATACATTCCAAATTTGCGCCTCGTTATGAAGTTGTAAGGTTCTGCTATTTTTCAATAGCTTAAGTATAACTATATAATTCTTAAAACACCAACAGGCGAGCAGTCCGGAAGGGGCTGATAAAGTAGGGCATCAATTTAACTTTCAACTTTAATATGAAATATGGTGATAGAAGGTTCCTGACCGACAGTGCTGATATACTACAAAATGACATGCTCTCAGCCAGGACCATGCATGTAATGATACTTTTGAACAGGACCTGGTAGGTTGTACTTTTGTTCTGTGTTTACTATCCATTATTGACTTAGCCACTTGCCAGCCAGTCCTCCTCTGCTTCGTTCAACAGAGTCTGACCAATGCCTCAATGTTCTAGACATAAACAACAGGCAGAAGCGATCCTAATATTTTACCAACCACTGGGTTAGCTTGATAATTTTGTCCTGGTGTGAGTGAAGTAGTGAAGTGAAGAAGAGTATAGAACCGTACACACACCGGTCACTGTCACTAGTGAACCGACACAACTCGCAAATACGCTTTGAGGGACTTTGGGTTCTTGGCAGTCATTTCTATCCTCAGACGCCCCGTCCTAAACCTCGCACCTACTGTGTGAACTCTGGCGTCGAGTAACACATGCGAGATTACAGTATTTAGGAAACAGTGACATCAGGTTACGGAGTCACTGGGAGAGGGGTGGGGGGACAAAAGAAAAGAGGAAGAGTGTGTTGTGTTCTCTGTACCGGTGTGTCGTATTTCGTCCCCCGGCTGAAGTCTCCATCATCGCCCTCCTCCATACTCTCACACTGGTACAGGCAGGCATCTGAGGACATGGACAAAAGAGAGAGAGGAGGTTTAATGTATGAACCATAGCCAATGGGAAAAAAGGCTGAGGCTGAGAGCACAATGGTAACAGAGAGAGAGAGGGGAAGAACAGGTTGAGAGGGAATAGAGTAGACAAAATAAATAACAATGACAGGTCAACAACAATAACTCTTAACATAAACTCTTTCATTGTCACAACTGGCACAAGCGGAGCATCAACATAATTGTAAGGGTCCATTACAGGAAAAGAATGGTGAAACACATTCACAATTATAGGCTTCCTGTTAATAGCAGGTCTGAAGCATGCACTGTCCTTTGGTTCATATGTTATAAATAGCTAAGCTCACTCTTATCTTGCTTGTTCCACATCCGACTTATTGCCAACCACTGAATAGCAACAGCACAAGGCCAACAATGTCAAATAAAACTGACTAACAGGAGCTAAAAAAACAAAGTAATGATTTACGTGATGTAAATGATTTAAGGGTTTATTTGTCATTATACAACACGTCGTTTCGAGAGAAAAAAAAATCAGCCGTGCTTTTCTCTCATAGCTCAGAGTCGGTCACTAGGCTAGCTAGTTCCTTGGGACATTTGTGATTGTAGTGTTCCTAGGGCACCACAGGTGTGCATTAATTACGATAAAGAACACCCTCTTGTGTAATATTAATATAATAAGTCACTTGTTCAAGTACAAGCAGTGTGCAGGCATGGTCTGCAAGACTGTGCAACACTAGAACATGAGCAAAGAGATACTATTTGCATTGAGTTGAGACTGAGTTTACAGCTCACTCCTTTCTTCTAGTTTACCATGTGGTCAGTGCTTCATCAATTCAATACAGGCACTTGTCAGTACAGACAAATTTATTCTTTTCAAAAATAGCAGCTCTACATGCACATCACAGCAACTTGGTAGAGCTGTTATTTCCACTATAATACAAGTGTGTGCCTTGAGACCTTCATTACTCATTGGGCACAAAACATTTTGAAAACCACAGGTGGTGAACCAACTAACACTATAGAACAGGGGTGGGCAATTATTTTTCCCAAGGGGCCAAATGAGATACATAAAATATTGTGGAGGGCCCAAGACTAAAGGCTGAACTAAAGTCTGCGTAATATTAATTTACTTTCAAGATAAAATTAAGAGTAAGACCAAACTTTTTGATACCGGGACGTTCTATTTATTCAGTATTTGAGCCACAGAGAACTACCATTTGATGACATTTTAGCCCGACAGATGCCAAAACTAAAGATTTATTTTGTTTTTGTTCACAATTCCTGGCTAGATTTGGGAAACAAAACAATCATAGATCAAAAATGACCGTTCTTTTACATTATATGATTGTGTACATTTTATGTAATTCAGATGAATATTTTAACTCTTGAGAGTGTAAACATGAAACCAAATGGACCCGCAGGGGTCCATTTGGTTTCATTTTTACATTCTCAAAGAGTTACATCTTTTTAACCAACTCTCCATATTTAACTGGAACTCTCTCAAGGACCACTGGTGGTCCCCGGGCCGGTCAGAGTCAGGCAAAGGGCCGCATTTGGCCCCAGGGCCGCATAATGGCCAGGTATGCTATAGAATGATAATGATACTATTGTATTGTGTTGCATTGCCATCTATTACCAGTAGTACAGTTGAGTACACCTATTCCTACAATACATTCACTACTGTATATGTTTTCCCTTTCACTGCTAAAAAAGAAAAGCCAAGGTAGGGAAAACGGAAACTTGAGAAGTGGCAAAGAAAGAAACTGTTGACATGCAAGGTGGGTTAGTAAACCTGAGAGGTTGTGCACATTCAATAGAGGAGCTGGGATCCTATATCTACCCTATACAGACCTAGCCTATTGTAGTGCTGCACGATTCTTACTCACTTGTGAATCTCGATTTTCCACCACAAGAATTGAGATCACACAGTTCTCTTTTTTTTGCATGAAAATATGTATTGTCTTTAGTCTGTAGACAGTTGAAGTTTAATACATTTATCAAAATGTGATACCTGGAAATTGACCAAATACTATAGTTATGAACAGTCTTTTCACATTTCTGGGGCTACAACCCACACATGCCATGTCTTGTTGTAAAGGTGACTAATCAATGATTAAAACTATATAAAAGACACAATACCAATCCATGTTATAGAGGTGGGGAAAAAATCCCAAAGTTTGGCAATTTCTTTGGCTGTGCAACCCACACGTTTAGCAGTGTTACTCATTCCAAGAATTTCCAATCTCTGCGCGCCATATCTTGTTGTAAAGGTGACTTTAATGAACAATTAAAACAACATAAGACACAATACCAATTGGTATTATTAAGGTGGAGAGAAAAAATCCCAAAGTTAGGTTTCCAAATATTTGTTGCCCAGTTTAGATTGCAATCTTTTTTTTTTATGAATTGTGCAGCACTAGACTATTGTACAGAAGATACTCCTAGTGAAGGGTCAGCCTCATTTCATTTTCATTTCCATCTACGTCTTTAGTTGAACATTAATTCTGACTCCTGGAGACTCTGCGTGGCTTTAAACAGAAAACACAACTTTAGTGATATTTTTCGATGAATTGTGCAGCACAAGACGAATGTACAGAAGAGACTGCCTCTATCAAAAAGAGGCCATTAAAAGGTCTAGCGAAAGTGTGCCCTTGCATATTTCCAGACTATATGCAAGGGCACAGACAGAGTATAAGAAGTGCATTAGTGGACAAGCTCATGTACGCCATGCCGGCATGCCATTTACATTTTTTAGGCATTTGGCAAATGCGCTTAGTCTCTTATGCAAAGAAACCTGGAATGAGTGGGCAAACTCTGGGCTTTTGTCTTGCTTAAGTACCATTCAACAAGGCATAGTGACTGTGTGCCTGTGTGATGGTTTGAACTGCATGCTCTTCGCCAGACAGCCTAAGTCTAAGTGCCTTACTTGTGGGTTCAATACAGTAACAATAGACTACTGTATGTTTAAACTGAAGACCAACTGTGTCATAGTGTTTTTTTCTCGGCACCTATAATTTGGGTTTGGATGTTCATGTTCCTCCTCCGCATTAGGAACTGAACCTGTCCTGTACCCAACGCCTTCTGTCATTAGACTGTCACTCTTGCCCTTTAGGCTATCTATACCGACATTTAAAGCAGCAAATCACACACAGAGCAAGTGCAAACACGCCTGGCTATAAGGATGTGAAGCTGTGAATGCAACTCAACATGCATCTATCCCCAGCCACCATTTAACATGCTTATTTTTAAAGTAAAGGCACACTTTAAAAATTGATGGGTCTCAAGAACAGCTTGGCAAGGGTTGTCTGGGCATCACAGGCGTAAGGTTTCGACCAGGGGTCAACATGTCTAGTCTACAGTCTACACCCTCCCAGGCAGGGCTGACAATGACACAAATCTGGGTGAAACCTCTCTGAATATTCCAGAATCTCATACGGATTTCTGTATTTAGACTGTCAGTAACTTTTGAATTTGATCTTTAACTGCTAACCTTTCAAACAGCATCAGTGCTGCCTGCTGTCATTTATCTCATGTTTTCCAGTTTGCGGCTCAATGATGCATTTCCCAACTGTGCTTCCCAGAATAAATAATAATGATAAAGAGATGAAGCACTATTTGATGCAGTGCTGCTGCTTGATGCATCAACATGTTATTAGTTAGATGTTTGCTCATAGTGACTAGCACTCAATTCAAATTTAATTCAAATGAGATGCATTGGCATGAGAAACTAAAAACAGTTGCCATTGCCAAGGCATTGCCAATAACAGTTGAAAATGGTTGACCCCCACCCCCCAAACTCCTTTTGTGTGGATATTACCTTCATCTAGATCTAGGGTCAATAATGACAACCTTCTGCTGTGTGAGCTTTTGCATTTTGATTTGACATAACCGCAACACACACACTATGTGCTGTATATTCCAACAGCGTGGGATCATAACATATACGACTGTAACGTGCAACAAGGAAACAATACGATAAACTGGAGACCACACGGCCATTATTTGTCGTTTAATAGCGCTCTGGACTGTAAGATAAACTGACATATCCGGGTCTACTCCGTGCAGACCAACCGTCCACTGCACATATCGGTGTAAAACACACGCAGATCCACGTGAATGCGTCTCAACGTGCATCTCACTAACTTCCCCATTTCGAAATAAAGACACGTTTTATTAAACACACGGACGGACGGATGGGGATTTTTAGGCTAAACTCGCATTTGAATCTTTCACGCCCATTGCCAGTAAATGACTGTCTCACAGCTGCGCATCGCAGCTTTCCTTCACACAACAGAGCCGTCTTAGTAAAAGAGTTGCGACATCCAGGGGTCAGAAAACGAGCGCTCGAGCGCTGTTCCTTCAGCCTCAATAGGGACGAGCTGGTGTTGGAAATACATCGTTTTCAACGAGTGGCGCAAATAAGAGCTACTTTAGGTATGTGTACAAGTATTGTACAGTGACAACTAATGTTTCTGCAATGTTTATGTTTACTACAAAACGTACATTGAAGCTGGGCCATTGCATTTCTGCCTACTTCCGGTCCCAGGACTTGTCCCTATTTGTTGTCTCCATTCTCAACAGAAGTCTATGTAGAAGAGCCGCCATGGGACTGGCCCCATGACGTGAAGGGGGTTTGCGCAAACCCCGTCTATCTCTATGGCACGAACGAACCTGCAATGAATACAATCGCGTTGATTACAGCTTTATGCACGTTATATATGAACTCACCCCAATCTTCGCTCGTCAGAAGGTTATCAGCGAAGAAGCGACTATCCAAGTCCGCTAGTAAATCCGTAGTCATAGCCACAAAGCAGGCGTATTTTAGAAAGAGCTCCTTGCGATTAGATAGCGAGATGATAATAATAGCTAGCTATCTAGATGGAGCTGCATGAACACCACAACAGACCCTGGCGCTCTATGCAAAGCACTGGGGGACAAGAATATACGTTGCAAATTGCATTTGTACTTTAAATGAAGTGTTAAATCTCGCAGGATAAAAGTGTGTTTTTTCTTTTGTTTTTTATTCAATTGGTTTCATAACTCGCAATGAGTCGGTCCTTCGCTCAGTCCGTCTCGAGCATATGACATACAGACAAGGAAATCTGTTTTCCGGAAAAGCCGACACCCACTCACAGCGCGCAGGCCAATGGGGGCGATGGGCGGCTTGATTGACAGTTTGGCTGGCCAACTGCAGTGCCGCATGGCACAAACGTCAAAGGATTCTGATTGAGAGCGTAATCAGCCAATAACAAGAAGGATTTTTGGGTCAAATTATCCACCTTTTTTGCTCACATGGCATGCCATGATGGATCCACTATTCATGTATTTTCTGATAACATTGGATTTATTGTGACTACCGTATTATATTAAGCCTATTTATATTATTACTCTAGTTTAGCTGTGTGGAACATACTTTTTTATTTAGTATTTGGGTTGTTACATAACATGGCAGGGTAGATGAGGGCAGGGAATCAGCACTTGACCAGTGTTAACAGTTTTAGTTTAAAGGAGCATTCAGTGATTTGGGCGATTTGGAAAACCCTCCAGTAAACCCAGTAGCAAAATGTGCACATGCACACACTCTACAATGGGGGAAGTGCAACAGGCCAACAGCACGTACACCCAAAGCCCACCCCCACTTGATCCCGATTGGAGGAAGACGCCTCTCATCCTGATTGGATGAAAGGCTTTTCTCCCAAAGCCCAAACTGAAAGTATTTTTTTTTTTTTTACCCCAGGGGCTCACTGGGGACAGGGAGGAACTCCTTATATGGCCACCAAACTCTATAGTAGGTAGGATTCGCCAAAAAAAGAAGAAATAATAATATAAACATGTCTCAGATTTTTTTCAGTAGCATTTTTTTTTTTTTACTTCTTTAATTTAAAAAGGTACCCTGCATACCTGCAGGTCATTGTTTAAGCTGCTTGCCTACTACTGCCTGCTGCTGCTGCTGCTACTACTGCTGCTGCCAGTCTGCCAAGTCAACAAAAATGTGTTTTTCTCCTCTCCTGAACAGTTAGTCTTGTTGCCATGAGTGTCTCTGCATTAATCACTACACTAGAAGATGGTGAGTGAGTACCAGAGCCTGTCTATGAGATAGGCCTACTTGACATCTCTGTGGTTCAACTCCCACCACCAGCATCCTGTGAGTAGAGGAAATGAAAACGATGAGGTTTAGGGAGTTGTTACTTGCAAAGAGAGAGCTTTTTATCATTGATTGATATCCTTACTAATTGATCCTTGCTAATTGTTGCAAAGCATGATCAATGTCATATACCTTACATTATTTTTCTGTTCTGCCATTAATATGTTTCTGTGGTATTTGGATCCATACGTCCAGCTACCAGTTTCGAGGACCACACATACTGCATCATTCTTGACCCACTACAGCCAGACTACAGCATCGCTTGCTGTAAATGGCACAGTCGTAAACATTCACACTTTTATCTTATCTACGTTGCCTTGCTGCTCTTGTCTGATTGTATCTTGTCTCATCTTACAGCATTGCCTGAGGTGACTGAGGGTGACCTGAGTCGACATACGTTGAAATTGAGAATTACCAGGTACTAGCACAAAACATTAATGACTGTCACGGTTTAAAATCCTATTCCTCAATTGTGGGAATTCTCTTTGTACAGCATTTGTTACAGGGATATTTCACTTTTCAAAAAATGTTTGGTCATTATATCATCTACTCATGTGAACACCCCAGACAGTTTTTAAGTGACTCCATTCAGTATTTAGATATTTGATATTCATTTTTGCTGCCCTACCCCTTCCTATACAAACCCAGTATAACTTAGTTAAGTTAAAACTCCATTCTAACCATGGTAGATTAATCAAAAACACCTAATATTTTTCTGGTGAATGATATTGTCCACCTGCATAGTGTCAACGCCGAAACATCGCAGGAACCAAGGGTACGCTGCTGAGGATGCACATGCAGCTCCACTATTCATCACCATTCATCACCATGACAAGATGACGAGAAGACATGCCATGATGATAAGATGACACCAAGACGTTCTATCATTCACCACGACACTCGTAGGTATGTACTAGCACATACTTACCCTGAAACTTCCTACCCTGTGTTTGATCAACTGTGGCAAAGCTCTTCTGCCAGCTCACATCAGAAACATTCATTTGGCATCGAGATCCACTTCCTGTGGTTTCTAGTGCTAACAGGATACAAAGTAATGCCACAAAAATGTCAATGATCACTTTGCACTTTCAGGAGTGTAATCCTGCAAGCGTTCTCAAACATTTCCAGCTTGGGACCCAAAAGTGAAAGCTGACATGTAGTATTTTCACTTTCAATGTTTTTTTACTGCATTCTTTTCTGCTGAATTTAAAAACATTGTTTTGAAGAGCCTTGCTGTTTAGAATAACTCCACACTATTCTTTGTTTCACCTCACATTAGTAAAAAAGGTTCCATCCTGTGGTTTACTGCAGGCCCTAAGACAGAGGGGTTGTTTCAAATGAAAACTAGGGTGGTATTATGCCTTTATTGCAGACAACATCTGTAATATGACAATGACCTGAGGTGATTACCGGTACATAAATAATAACTCTGGTACGAGCCAACACATGCATGCACAGGAATGGCCTTTTGCAAAAAAAAAAAAAACTACTATCAATAGAAATTATGAATGAATAACTTGGGCGATGCTCATCTGGGAACTATGTCCAATAGGAACACACGTTCAGTGATGTTGTTGTACCTGTTGTAACATTGCCAGTATTCTCACGTTAATGTAGCCAGGTCATTAGAGAACTCCGCCCATGCTGAGACGTCTGGTGACATTCTAATTCTGTGTGGGATAGAGGTGGGTGGTACATTAATCATTTATATTCACTCACATTTCTGCTTGGTTTTCACAAGTTTGACACTAAAGACACCAACACAACAATGCAACATGCTGCAAATCCTCAACAAACCAAGACATGCCTATGATTGTCTTCACTCATAACCTGTAAAATGCATGTGATGGGCTTGACATGCGACAAAAAAAGTTCCGCTGGCTTTCTCAGCATCCCAATGACGCAGTGAAGCATCAATCACTATGTTTTTGTTTCGACATTTCCACCCCATTCTCTCTTCCTACAGCTATGTAAACCTCCTTTTCATTTACGCACAGTGGCGGCTTTGTGCAACACTTCAGCAGAGCCTCGGCGACAATTGAATGTAGCCTAGCCGGCCTCATTTGGACACTTTGGTACCTTTTTTCCACCGCTACCGTGAATACGCATCAGTCTGTTGCACGATGAAGGTGAACACCTGCGGCCGCCTGTTCTTCGCAGTTGCGTTGCTGAGCTGCGTCATCAGCAATGCTTGTGCAGGTAAAAAGGTCATATATATTATATTATATCCTTCATTTTTGTTTGCTAATATTGGGCTTTACGCTACTCCAGATGGGATTGGATCAAAAGAAAATAAGTAAAAAAAAATAATAATCATAGTAAAGTAATATACTTAGATACTAAGTATATTACTAGATACTTGGATAGCACCATTCCAGAGATGCATATTATTAAGAAAGCGTTGGAAAGTCACCTTAACTGCACCTTTAAGAACAACAGGTTGGAAAGTGTTTCACAATGATGTAACCAAGACAAATTGGACTAAACAATTGCCAAGAAAACACTTGATATTATGCAAAGCTCACAAAATGGACAAGCTGTAAACCTGAGATAAGATAGGGGAGAGGAAATAAGTATCCTTTCTGCTCTTTCCTGTTCTGTGGGAACTTAATCCAAAGGTCGGGGGGGGTCACACCAGCAAGACGCCACAATCACAGATCACCACAATCACAATTAAAGTATACTGAGTTTAAATGTATCAAGTTTTTTTTGTCTTACAGACTTCATACATCTAATAGCCGAAGAGAAGAGCTCAGCTATCCTAAAGTGTGCTGCTGGAAACGTAAAGGAGGACGTCAAATGGAGCCGAAAGAGCCAAGGAACGACCACTGATATCCTTACTGCTACAGGCGATGGTGACATCAGACACAATGACCCATTAAAACGCTACACTTCCATAGCAGATGGCTATAAGTCACTGTTTATACGAAGTATCGAGCTCTCAGACGCCGGTTTGTTCTACTGTGATTTTGAGCCAGCGGTGGAACTAACCGTGATACCGCGAGGTAAAAAATGATGATTTACAGTTATGTTTTGAAGATTTGCACAGTTTACAACTGTATACACAGTATACAGCATTGTACAGTATGGTATTGCTGTATCCACAGTATACAGCAATACCATGTCAGCATATGTTTTGTTTGTTACATGCAGATAGAAAGAGGCAGACGGCTGTAGAAATGACCACGGTCACTCTGAGCTGCCCTCAGTCTGTCACAGCAGGTTCAGAACCTGCAACGTGGAGCAGAGCGATGAATGGAACATACGTCAACATCACAGAGCACCACATCACGAATCCAAACAGCCGTTATCAGTTGTCAGAAGACAACTCATTGACTATTAATGAAGTGGAGGCTGCAGACTTTGGCTGGTACTACTGCAACAGTAAACTAGCTGCATATCTGACCCTGATCAAAAGTGAGTACTATATACTATATCTCAGACTTACTGTTGAAATGGCAATTGAACACCTTGAAAAACTCTTAAAACAACTACTACTTTGTCCCAACACTGAGCAAATGAAATACGGTATATTATTAGGATGGTGCACAGGGGTGATTAAACGTTTACAACAACAAAGACTGGAGCTCATTAAGTTAAAAGCTTGCAATCATGTAATTTGATATGAAACAAATGGGATCTCACATGAGACGGAAAGGTCCCATGTGAGATCAGATCAGTCCCCACAAAAGAGACTAGTCATGCCTGTCCTTTAGCAAGACACCTGAACTGCTCTGTCACTGACAGTAAATGATTCAGAAATAAATTAAATGTTGCCCCGGCCAGCATGCGATTAGGGGAAGACATTTAGCACTGCTCACTGTTCAGGGTGGACTGGGTGGGGAGGGGGTGGATATGCCTCCTGTAGTTCTTAGATTCTCAGCTGTCTAAACAGCCGGAAGACAGGGAGTACTTGAGAAAGTAATCCAATTGCAATCGTTCTTACTCAAGTAACAGAGAGGCATTCTAAGCCATACTATTCATAAATACACAAGTGTTCAAATAAATACCTTTCCGTTGCAACTTTAAGAACCAAGAATAATAAAGTTGTATCCTGGGAGAGAGTTTATTAAATGGAACCCATTGGACAAGCCATCATAACATCAAAGTCTCTCTCAAAATTTCACAAGATGAACACTATATTGGTACTATAGCCTGTCGTCACAGTTGTGACTACCCATGATCAGATACAGAATGCATATACCAAAGATATACATACAATATACAATCTGATTCAAACCAGACACATTAAGAACAAGTGTCATGGGCAGTAACTAATTTTAGATTACATATTACTGTAATATTATTACTTTTGCTCCAAAAAGTAAAGTAACGAGATTACTCTGCAAAAATTGGTAATAAGTAACGCATTACTTTGTAAGTAACGCCAAGTTACTTGTTTAAAATGAGCTTCTTGTTGCATGCAAAAATAGAACAGATTTACAAACTATCGACAGGTACTGTAACAACAGAGATGTGCAGTAGATTGTAAGCAAATCGCTTGCTGCTTTATTTTGTTTATTTTATTTTTAAATACAAGACCTCAACTGCCTTTGACTTTTTAAACTTTCACAATTGTTTTCAAAGAGACAGATTTTAATGGCTTTGTTTCCAGGTGCAGTTTGTGGCATTGGAGACTATTATTATTCCAATAAATTGGATTCAGTTATAAAAAGAGCTCGCTAAACAGATTATGTTGAACATCTCTATTTTTTCAAAGGCGGTGTTGAGAACTTGGGAAAGTAATAACGTAATATGTAATATATTACTCTTCGATTCCAGTAATAAGTAAAGTAATGATATTACTTTGTCTAAGGGGTAACGAGTAAAGTAAAGAAGTTACTTTCCTAAGTAATATTGACCAGACACATTAAGAACAACATGGAGGTTTCATGGTCAGAGTGACCCAGGCTACTTGTCTTTAACACACATTCTGAAAATGTTATCACTTCTCTGGCAACAGAAATCTCATAGAGATACTGAACAGTAACAACAACATAGCAAGGTTACAGTAGGTGTGTCACAGACAGGACAGGAAAGAGGAAACCAACAGATAATGAAATGACGATCAAGAACCTTCTGTGCAAACAAACGTATAATACAGAGACATACAGATACAAAACACGAGAGACATATGTAAAATCATTCACAATAAAATCGAAAATCTAAAAAAAATATCTAACAACGGGCAATTAGGAATTCACCAATTTCTATATCCTCATAACAGGTACTGATGAAACACAGCTGACAACTGAGAAGCCAACTATTACAACGCCTACTACAAAGTCAAGAACACCACCACCACTACCAACAACAACAACAACAACAACAACGACGACGATGACAACAGCTGTCCTTCTGAATCTCATCAAAGGTGATTCATACCTGAGACTACCGATTGAGGAATAAGCTATCTATGATTGCCTGAGTGGTGTACCTTGAAAATAGATGAAGATTTGGAGGAGGGTGTATGTGTGTGTGTGTGTGTGGGTGTGTGTGTGTGTGTGTGTGTGTGTGTGTGTGTGTGTGTGTGTGTGTGTGTGTGTGTGTGTGTGTGTGTGTGTGTGCAAAGCAACGAGTGCCAGCGGTATTGCTGCACTCAAGCGGACATACTGTACATGGAGACATACAGTACATAGGCGAACACATTACTGTTCATTGGAGCTGTTCTGGACCGCTCTAAAACAACCTTCTAGGGAGAAAAAAAACTGTAATGCAATGTCGCAGTGTGTGTTTTGTCTCATTCCGTACAGTATGTTCAGTACTTTTGTTTTGTTTTTTGATAGAGAACGCTGCAATGAAACCTAAAACACGTGAATATACTGTAAAAGGAAACAGAAACAAATGAAGAAAAAGAGTAAGGAAAATACCAACCTGAATGCAGAGTGTGCTTGTCTTAGCTTCGGGCAACTATGAAATTACTGTACATACATTTTGAGAGAAAACAACGTTATATACAATTCTATACAGACATACAGACATGCACCTCCGTGGACTGCATTCATATACAGCATTGTTCCTGACCATTTTATACTAAAGTGCCCCCTCAGATGTTTGTCTCTCCAAGTACCCCATAATTTAACTGACATTAAAATGCAGGAGCTTAGACCTGCCCTTTTTGTTCCATTCCTAAGCAAATAATGAATGATGCTGCTGAAGGTGTCTAATCACCAATCAGCACAACTGATTTCTAATCAGTTCTCAAATCTTCTCTTAAAGTTTAGCTGTGTTGTCATGCTCATTTCAGCACGGCTGAAAAGCCTATACCAATTGCTTGCTCAGAAGACCCACATATATTTCATTCACTTTTGTCTTTTTTGGGGGTGACTCCTCCGAGTACCACGAGAGAGGGGCTCAAGTACCAGCAGTGGTTGGGAACCATTAACCTACAGTATATATATTGAAAGCAATCCTGCAACCAATAATGTAATAATGTTGCATGAAATATGATGTGGATAATGCTATATCGTAAAATAACATTGTCATTGTCATTGCAGGAACGACCGAGGGAGCCCTAGTTGAAGTTGCAGAAACAAATGCGCAGAGTGGGCAGTACCTAGGTGAGTATAACTCTATGTGCTGTCACCACTGTCCACGTTATACAGGTAATCCCTGATTCCAACAGAATCATGTTTCCTACCAACCTCTAGCTATTCCTCACAACTGGCAACTTCCTGTGGGTGTGTCAACTCTAACAGTAATCTTCATCCTCATCGTCGCTGTGGCATCTAACTGCCGCTCCAGAAAACGTGAGTGATTTGGATAACTGTGGTCTTGTTCACTGACATTATGTGGAGGAAATGTGCCAAGTCAAAGACATGCATTTTCTAAAGGAATACATTTCTGCTTTTAATCATGATTAAAAGCAGAAAACACATGGACAGGTAGAGAAGAGGATTATAAACATTGACCCATATACCCAGAGCAATGGACGGTCACATTTTGTTTATGTCCTGGTACTGTATAACCAAGACAGAAAAACACTGCTCTGCCAAGGTGCTGCCATGTCATTTAATATACTAATAGAATAAGACATGAAAGGACATTGCTTTGGTAGAAAGACACAACATTTTTACAAAATTAAGGTATTATAGGCAACTTTTTTTTTTTACACAAAAATCAAAATGTATATAATATATATAGCTATTTTTGGCCCTTTCCCCTGTACTTCATTTCTGTTTTGATACTGCAGCCGTTTCCCTGCAGACAGACATTTGCTTTGCCCTGCAGACGGACCAGAACTTTATTTTTATCAACAAATCCTTTTCGTCAGGCTCATGACAAGGTGGTACTAACTGTGGCAGGAGGGCGTTGTGGGGGGTAAGGTGGCATTTTAGCCAATTACAGCGCAGCAGTCTCCAGCAGTTTCATAATGAGCCAATAGGGTGGAGATGAGGTGGAGTTAGATTCAAATTTGTTTACAAACACAAGGGTTTGTACACATTAAAGTTGCCTATATTACCTTTAAATCCTACACACTGGAGCATGCTCCAAAGCTAAAAATAAAATTTAAAAAAGATTCCTTTTACACTATTGGAAGTGTTGTGTCGGCTGGCTGAAGATGTCATGTTTTACCTGTGTGTGTGTGTGTGTGTGTGTGTGTGTGTGTGTGTGTGTGTGTGTGTGTGTGTGTGTGTGTGTGTGTGTGTGTGTGTGTGTGCGTGCGTGCGTGCGTGTGTGTTTATTGTTCCTTTCTGAACCTTTTCAACTTTACCTATAGGAAGACCTATAGGGAGACCTCTTCCTATAACCGCTGACCTGAGAATGAGAGCAAAGGCCGATGATGAGATACTACTGTAGATGCCTATGGTCCATCAACACCATGTGAGAGAGCTACCCTTTTTATATGACCCACACTCATCTATTATGATAAAGTGTGTGTTGGTTTCATGGAGCGAGTTGTCACCGAAAAACACCCGCCGTTGTTACGGGTACACCCTATGGCACAGGTTCTCAACCATTGTATTTGGCCCCATGTGAAAAAAAGGTTTCGTCGTGGGGACCACGCAGTCTTGACAAATGTTGTAAACATGTTTCAGAAATAATAGATCTCAATGTGTCGCAATCTGAACAAGCTGGAGGTTTTCTGCTGTTTATTGGTTTTATTTGAGTTGAGGGCGGCAAGCTCATGAGCGAGAGCAACTTTTGGGATCCCCAGCTTCCTCTGAGTTAAAAGTAATAGAGGCAACTTTAGCGTGTACAAAATCCGCTTGTAAACAGATTTGAATCTCACTCCACCTCACCTCCACTCTATTGGCTCATTATGAAACTGCTGGAGACTGCTGCACTGTGATTGTCCCCCCAC
Source organism: Benthosema pterotum (assembly GCA_039105355.1). Classification (NCBI taxonomy): domain Eukaryota; kingdom Metazoa; phylum Chordata; class Actinopteri; order Myctophiformes; family Myctophidae; genus Benthosema; species Benthosema pterotum. Next base: position 22,311,630 of record CM076970.1, on the reverse strand, counting down.
GCACACTAGCAGCACCTTGTCATGGGCTTGATGAAAAGGAATTGTTGACAACAACAAAACTTCTGGGGTGTATTTCACGAAAGGTGGATTAGCAAATCGGGGATTTAAGCCAAAACCAGGCTTATTAAAGCCTGGTCTGTAGAGCCTGGTTTATTCTGTTCCACTAAAGCCAAGCAAGGCCTAAAATGAGGGGATTTAGCAAGCCATGATAGTCAAGCCTGGTTAAAAAAACAGCTTGGCCTTTTCTTTCTAGACCCTTTTGGTAGAAGGCAGAATCACTGATCCTTCTTCTTCGTGGGGTATTATGGAAGCCGGCTTCCTTAATAGTTGCACTACCGCCTCCTTTGTATATCTTACTTAGTAGAAGAACTTCCATCTATCCCACAGACTTACTGCTACATTGATACAGAGATTTAATCTTCTGAGACAAATACTGATGCCATAATAAATCCAGGTATTTCCACACTCACTCAAGAGAGGCCACAATGCATATTAATGTCATTGTCAAAATAGAGCTTGTAGAGTGTCTTTTTTTGCTATATTTGAATTGAAATCCTGAATAAAAATCCTGATATTTTTTTAATGGAATCCTTAAAAGTAATCATTTTTTTATTTATTTTCAATGTAATTATTTATACCAGTAACTTTATGGACTTTATGACACAGTACAGTATGATTACATTACAGTAAGTACAGTACAGTATAGTACAGTACAGTATGATACAGTACAGTGCATTGTTGTGCATTACAGTATGATACAGTACGATACAGTACAGTGCACAGAGTAACAGAGCATTGTGGTACAGTACTGTATGATGCAGTACAGCAAAGCACAAGGTGTTACTGTACTGTACTGTACGATACTGTACTGTGCCACACTGTACTGTACCATACTGTACTACACTGTATTGTATGTACTGTATAGTTCTTTGGAATATGGGACTTATTTTTTTTTCTTTTATGGCCAATATGATGTTATTTATTGATCTGCAATATGACTGCAGGCTGATAAATAAGGCAACATACACTCATAATAATTGAATAAGTGTTAAAACTCATTGGTTTGTAATCAGATTGACTGTCTAATGCCCAGTTAAAGACATCAGGATTAGGTTAAAACTGGCTGTTAGCCTGGTCCGGAGCATGAGGCTAAGTTCATAGTTTCCATGGTAACTAATGTGGCATTGCTTTCATGAAACCAAATCAAGCCTCAACATATCCAGGTTAACTGGTCAAGTTAATCTGGCAAGATTAACCCGTTTTCATGAAACCGAATGATCGCTATAAACCTGTTAAATCCTGGCTTAATCCCTTACCCACCTTTCGTGAAATAGCCCCTGGACAGTCTTAGGGCAAAGCAAGTGTATGTCTGCAGGAAAACAACTGCAGCATCAACGTAGAAGCGACTTTTTTTTTTTTTTTACTAAAAAGTTGCCTATAACACCTTTAAAGTGTCTGTCTGCAGGGAAACAGCTGCAACAGAAGTGTTGTATTTTTATTTAAAAATACAGCCTTTATATAAAATACGCTGTATTATAAATTGGGTTTGTAACCCAATTTATAATACTGTAACTTTAAAGTGTCCTTGCGTGGTTTCCTCCACCAAATATGTGTATTTGAGTGAATGGGTGATTGCACATTGTAAAGTGCTTTGGATAAAGTTGTTAAATGCACCATTTACCCCCTTTTCCTTTCTTTTTATCCCATTTTTACCATTTTATGTTTTGATATCTTAAAGTGACTTTTTTATGAACAAAATATAATTTTGTATAATGTGTAGGCTATGGTAGATTATGTTAATACAATATACGGTAATTTATAATGTACAATCTCATGATGAACAAAGCAAGGAGGAGGACTTTGTTGAAGAACTATATCTGTACCAAAACTGTCAAGAGTGAATGTGACAGATCAAAAACAAACCCCAGACACACCAAACAGGCTATAGGAAAAACAAGATAGATCAAGTCATCACAAAGCAAAGAGGATTCTCAGAAATGGAAAAAAAAATCTCAACAGGTACTGTGAGTCAGAAGGCCATGGGCCCATCTTTCTAGAGGCAGGATGATGTGGGATGTCAGTGAGACGATAACAGAAGAGTTACCATAACGACAGGGAACGTAATGTGGGAGGGGCTAAGAGAAGAGAAAGTCAGAGAACAGAGGCACAGTCACAGTGAAGAGAGCCATAGGGAGCACACAGATTCATGTCCAAGGGCTGGAGAACATGACCAGAGGTGGGGCAGAAGAGCAGCAGACCATGACCAATATGGATAGATGCCAAGTTTCCTTTGCAAACCTTCATGATTGCAGACAATATGCAAATGATTATGACCCAGTAAAGTAGCTTGAGCAGTGAATTTGTTGTTTACTGTTATTGTCTCAGCAGACAGATGTGGAACACAGGTGGTAGAACATGTTATGTAGTCCTCTAAACTGAGGCAGCTTTAGTTTTCTTTATTCTACTTTAAAATAAAGGTACCCGCTGATATAAAAGCCATTTTTGACTGAATGTGTGTGTCTTCAGTTTTGTCATTTACTTTTTTACTTGAATTACTATACATATCAGATAGTTCACATCAGTTTTTTTCATGTGATCAAATAACTTGATTTAAAATGGGTAAGACAAGAGCCTAGACTAGAGATAGTGGACAAAATACCCCATACCAACGAGCTATGTCCTTGACATAGCTCATTTTGCCCAGGGCCCATCCTAGTATACAATGATCATTGATCATCTATTCTACAGTACACACAAACAGATTTGTTATATTACGATAACAATAAGAGTAGTGCTATATTGCAGTGATAATTGCAGTATAGTATTAAGTATTATTATATTTACCCTAATAATACTTAATACTATATACATTTTTAGCCAGATTTCTAAAAAACGTTTTGCAAGGAGCTTCACAGTAGTCTTTGCTGATATTCGAAAATCACTAGTCTGACAGTCATTTTTAGCATTGCAAAGATATAATGGAAATGTAGGAAATTTAGAGATAACTCTTTAAACTATCATTTACATGTCCAGTAATGAATAGTAATTTATTTCAATTACAGAGCTAGTTTTTTATGAGTGGAGACTGAGTGAGATGGAAAGAGGAAGAGAAGCAGAGAGGAGGGGTATAAGTCTGCTTTAAACACTGACTATACACTTGACTGTACAGGACAGTGGAGTGGACGGTACACATCTGTGCAGGGTTTGTGCTTAAAGATGATTTTTGTGTTGCTATGTAATGTTTGTTACATTCTGATGATAATCTTCACCTTCACTGAAACCTCATCAGGTAATATGATAAATATCAACAAAAATATCATCATGATTATTTGTATTACTACTATTATTACTATTATTACTATTATTATTAGTAGTAATAGTAGTAGCATTATTATATGTTCAGATTAATTTAACATTTAAGTGAACAGTCAAATGTTTACTTACCAAAAGTCAGTTTTACTTGTTAATTCAACTTAATGCAAAATATAATAATACAACATATAGGGTAATTCACCTTTATCATAATACATTTACTATTGCCATATTTAGACTGTGTTGAATTGTCAATTCAACAGAACTAACAGTTTTCACAAAGCTATATCGCATATTGCATAATGTTTTTGTAGTACTTCTGACTTTATCAATTCTTACGTTTCATGTAATCATATTGATATTCTTTGGCTGTCACTATTACAGAAACAGTCTTATTTAAAAAGAAAAGTGAAATAAGCAGTGCATGAACTTGAAACTAGATCTCAGTCAGCAGAAGCAAAGAAAAATGTACAGTATGTTTTAATGTAAACTGCATGTGGTTGAACACAAGATTGCTGTAGACATTAGCTTAATTGTCCCGTTCCTAGGCTCGCCTCAGCATGGTGCTGCATGTTTCTCTGTGATAAAAGCGGAAAGGCAGATAAAACAGGAAATATGTCTATAACGGAGAATCAGCAGGATATGAGTGGTACAGTAAAGAATAGTGTCTGATACAGGATTAATATAGAAATGGATGACAACAACAGACAAATATAGAATACTTTGTGAGTCATCATAAAGAATTAAGAGTGGTGCTTAAGTCTTACTTATATTTGTCATCTTACTAATGTACTTATTAAGTGCATATTAATGTATAAGAAAATATATTTAAAATCCACACAGATTGGCATATATATTGTCTGTCTGTATGCATTATTCAAAAAGTGTCTACAAGATGTTTTCAGTTTAATGTCATGATGTTCACAGCAGTGAACAGGATCTCAGTGCCTGAGGAACACTGTCTTTATCTGCGCTGTGGGGACTCGGAGAATGTCATCTGGACTCAGCAAGACAGGAAAGTGATTGTCACCAAACAGGGGAACTATGAAACCAATCATAACCGTAACAAGTACAGCCTCCTGTCCAATGGCTCACTGTTCATCAAGGAACTGGAGAAAAGTGACTCTGGGCACTATAGTTGTAATGACCAGCTGGTGGCTGAGGTGGAAGTGTTGACAGGTAAGTTCTAATCAAATTATATGGTATTCATGTATGTAGTGCACTTTACTGTATACCCTGATAAACTCAATACACTTTTTATGTTAGGGTACATGAGGTTCTGGGAGACAGAACTTCTTGTGTAGGCCTAATATGCTGAACCAGAACCCTGCCAACAGAGTTAATGCCACCTTTTCAGGAAAAAACAAACAATACATACATACAAATACCCACCAAGCAATTTTGGGTCTAATAGCCGTCTAATATACGTCTATACGTCACCTAGACGACACGTCTATAAATGGTCTAAAAAGGGTCTAGAAATGAAAATTTATTAGACGGCTATACTTAGACTAGCCGTCTATTAGCCGTCTAATAACCGTCTATACTTAGACGCACGTCTATATTTTTGCGTCTAAAACACCGCTAATATACAGATAAATATATACGTCACGTGTGCTTAACGTTTATATTTAGACCCAATTTAAACCAGGTTAGATATATAGCCGTCTATTAGACGACTGATCAAAGCCACTAAATATACTTTTATTAAACATCTACCTATGCACTTATATATCTATAATCTAAAAATAAATACAGATTTCATTTAAAAAATAACCCTTTCTCCATGAAGTTCTTATTTAAAACATTTAAAAGCCTCAAAAGGCAATTTGGACCCTGGTTCGACACATCTTCCCTGCAATGCTTACCTTGATCGATCCTTGAAGCTTTCAAAGGTTAACATGACAAATCACATATCAAGCTAATTATTATTAACATCATAGCTTACTTACTGGATATACCATTACGATTTAAGATGAGAATGCAAAATCACAAAGACAAACTTGTTACAAGCAGAAGACAGTTACTGTAAATGTAATAGTAAAAGTAATAAGGACAATCATTTTGATACCAGTGCCCACCATTTATTCAGCATTTGAGCAAGTGTGCATGCACGTGTCTTAAAGGGTAATTCCACTCATTTTCAATACTTTACTATGTCATTAATAAACCTTAGATATGTTATGTGGACATGGTAAAAAAAGTTACCCCCATTCTGTTTCCTAGAAATGGAGGTCTGAAAAAAAAGTAATAAAAAAAAAAAAAAAAGCATGGTGAAATACACCTTGATGACATCATCTGCATGTGTTTCACCATGTTAATGAGTTTCCTTTTTTCTGAGAGTCTACAAATTGAACCAAATAGTACACTCAGAAAAAAAAAGATAATGGGTGGAATTTGGCTTAAGTGTCTGAGTATAAAACGCAATAATTACGCAAGTAAAAGGTAAGGATGCAAAAAAAATGGCCGGAATGAGGTATGACTCGACCTGTAGGCGACAATATAAGAGCGCCCCTCACTTCACACGGGTGTGTCCTCCGCAGCCTGCCAAACACAATACTAGGGGTCCTTGGCATGAAATATTTTGAGCATCACTGACACAGAAATATTTTATTTATTTATTTATTTTTATTTTTATTGAAAAAGTAAAATCTAGTGCTAGAAACTACAATCTAGGGCCAGAAACTAGATTCTAGTGTCAGAAAGTACAATCTAATGCCAGGACAAAATGGGTTGAATTATTCAGGTGGTGCTCTCCTCTGGTACCCCCCTCCACCAACTCGGCCCGGCGCCTGTTTCAGCTGTTCACCAATGGTGGAAACTATCTTCCTTGCACGTCTTCCGACAGCATCTGCAATTATATAAAGGGTTATGGAATGGGGGGGTGGGGGGGGTGGGGGAGACAGAAGCCAGTATAAATTATCCATTATAATCCATTTGTACATTGTGCCGTCCCAAATGTGTAGCATAGAGCAATTGAAGATGATGATTCTCATATTTTACCAATGTCAATGACTAAGGAACACAAGGTGCTGTCCTTGAAGCTTTGTTTATTATGAAGTCCACCACCGAGGATTTGCGCATTAGGCCGTTGGTGAGAAGTCTGCAACAGATGCGAAACATGCAGTTAATAAAAGTAGTTAGTCTAGCCTTTTACCTTCCACTTGAGTTTTTATTTTCACCAATTTCACTTTAAAATTAAAGTCATACCTGCAAACGATGTTTCTGGTGCTGGTTCTGGTCTTCTGCGCTCTTCCGCCCAACGTATGCCAGCTTTTTGACCTGTAAGATTTCAGTAATTATCGATAGTATCGAATTGGAGTAAATATTTTCAGGATTTATGTTTGATTTACCATCGACTTCCTGAAGTTTTGACGGCTTTTCAGTTCTCTGGAAAGCCGTCACATCCTCGTCCTCACTGTCACCAGCCTTGTTAATCATCCTCAGCTCGTCGAGGATGGACATTAATGTCTCCACCACCACCTTTTGAAACATTGAATAAAAGCAATCAACACAATGACAACCATTTCATTCATAGACATAGACACACACACACACAAATAAAAAAAGTCAACCCAAAACGTACCAGTAACCACCCGTGGACTTTTGGATTGACGACTTGCTGAGGCTGAAAGACAATGCAATTGAAACAAATAAATCACACTAGCAACATTCCAATAATATAGAGGGGATAAATTAGTAAGCCTATCTTGTGGAGTACAAACAGACTGCGAGTGCCTGCAATGAGAGCCTGTTGAGAGAAAAAGTATATTTAAAATAAAAAGTCACTACACCTATAGTTGATGTATATGCAACAAAAGGTTTAAAAACAACCACTAAATCATTAGTGGTATATGCTGTACCGATTAAAACATTACTATTGTAATAAATTCTAGGGTGGGGGCAGAAAAGCAAATTAGGGGAGTTATTTACCTTGTGGTGTTGATCGAGGACGTGTAAGATTTTGCTCTCTTGCACCCCTCCCATGGCCCACGCCTGCTGGCAGACAAAACACAAATCAAACCTTTACGCATACATTGCAACAGTTAAATGCTGCAAAGGATTAAAAGGCCCATATTATTCTAACAAAACCAAGGGGTGAGCAAAGACAATTGTCTAATTTATGCAACGTTCTTATTTATAGTCAGCACTGTGGTTGTGGTGTTATAATCTCCAGCTGTAAAAAAAATCTAACCTTCTGGTGTCGATCGTGTCCATATTGGACTGCGCTCTCTCTGGCGCACTGGGGTCGCTTGTCTGCAATCAACAGCTGGGAGGGGGGGAAAAAAAAAAAATATATATATATATATATATATATATACACACACACACACATACCGGTATATACACACACACACACACACGTCAATTCCAAAAAATTAGAATATCAATGAAAAGTTAGTTTATTTCCAAAATTCCATTCAAAATCTGAGAACAGCCATCTTTTTAGAGTACCTTGTCAGGGGTTGACACTAAGGTCTCGGAGGCACTTGCCCATCGGGCAAGTGCAAGTCAGGTTCTACTTGCCCTCAGCTCATGGTCACTTGCCCCCCAAAAATATATTGTAAATTGTGCAGATGTAACTCTTGAGAACGTAAAAATGAAACCAAATGGACCCGCAAGGGTCCATTTGGTTTCATTTTTACACTCTCAAGAGTTAAAATTCATTATCTAAATTAGCCCCAAGTCTACACAACTAGAGAATGTAGACGATTAGGTCATTTTGATGTGTATGTTAATTTGACTGTTTTGTTTCCCATAGCTAGAAAGCAGGGAAAGACACAGAGGCAGAGTGCAATGACCACCTTCAAGACAAATTCATCTTGTGTTGTGTTATAGTGCACTAAGTTGCACACTTGCCCGATCGGGCAACCAGGTAGCAGTCTTCACTTGCCCCACCATTTTTTTTTACTTGCCCCGGGCAAGCGGGCAAGTGTTAGTGTCAAGCCCTGCTTGTGGTTCGATATGTTGACAAGCTTCATGGAGAAGCTAATTTTCCTTTCCAGCTCGATTTGGCACCTTCCCACAGAGCTAAAACTACTAGTAGTTGCTGTACTGACCATGGTATTACTGCGCTTAACTGACCTGCCAACTGTCCTGACTTTAACCCAACAGAGAATCTGGGTTGTATTGTCAAGAGGAAGGTGTGAGATATAAGACTGAACAATAAAAATACATTTATGGCTGTTATTGAAGCAAAACTGGGCTTCCATAACACCTCAACAGTGCCACAGGTTGATCACCTCCATGCCACGCCCCATTAATGAAATAATTTGTTCTAAAGTAGCCCAGACCAAGTATTAACTGCATATATTAATATACTTTTCAGATATTCCAACATTTCTTGTTTAAAACGCATTTTTTTAGTTGTCTCATAAAATATTCTATTTTTTTGAAATCCTGATTTGGTGGGTTTTATGAGCTGGAAGCCAAAATTGTGTAAAAACAAACAAATAGATACTTGAAATCATTTACAATGTGAGCACTGGATCTATAATGATAATGAATGTTCGGGATTTTGAATGGAATTGTGGAAACAAACCAACTTTTCCTTGATATTCTATTTTTTTGGAATGGACCTGTATATATGCAGTCATGGAAAAAATTAGACCACCCTTGTGACAAAATCTGGTACTTTCAGACTCAAGTAGGCCACGGTCAATTTTTCTGCTTTTCCAGATTATTAAAATATGCGATGTAAGCTAAAAGACACAGCTGCTAAACTGGTGCATGCTAGCTCGCCATGCTAACAACAAGCTCAGCCTGCTGCAAACAAACATACAGCCGCTAAACTCATAATGCACAACGGTGAAAGGGCCAAGCATTTCAAATTCCCCTCAATAAACATATTTCAATTCACAGCGCCTTAGTACCTACCTCTTCTGTTCGTCGAAAAAATCGTTGATTTTGATGAGTTGTTTGTAGTTCACCACACGGTTCACACTCGCCCTAGCTAGCTGGAACGACTCAGGGCACCCAGCACATGCGTTCTGCGCATGTGCCTGACTCAGCGTGTGTGTTGCTGCCATTGAGCCATCTAGTAGAAGAGTTGCGACATTGAGGGGTCAGAAAACAGCCTGGTCACGTGGTTCATGTACTCACGCGAGCCCATAGGCTTCAATGCATTCAGTAAATTCCGGCTGTCATGTCACTATCCAGCAGAAGTCTATCTAGACGGACTGGCCCCATGAAATGAACGGAGTTGGCGTAATATGGAGCTATATTTCATTGTATTTTAGTATTGATCTTTTTTTATATACATATATAAATAAATAAAATGAATATACACGTTGAAATGCGGTATATTAGACGTCTGAATCGCCTACACATTATAGTGAGAAATGAGTATTAGTATCTTTTACACCAATATTTGGAGGTCTGTTCTGCAACGTGCATTTGTTTTTGTTTTTTTTTAAATTATATTAATTTCAGTTGTCTAAATTTGGTTTATATGGGGTATACATTTAGACGTCTAAATCTGGGCTAATTCTAAACCATATTTTATATTGATCTGCGGTCATTATAATGATCCAAATCCGATATTAGGAGATCAGTTATGCACCTAGCATTTGTTTTTTTCATGAATAGTTATCTAATTATGGTATAAACTGCGAAGTCTAATTTCGGTCTATAAATAGACAAAATGTAGCCGGTCTAAATTGCGGCTAGATATCACCTAGCCGGCTAATTTCCGACTTTTGCTCAGTGGGAAAGTTCATATCCAAGATCTTTTCATCCTAAATGTCACTGTAGAGCAAGACATAATTCAGTGCTTTATGGTTGGCTGCCAACAACTTCTTTGCCTTTATTTCCTATTTTGAATACTGTAGTTAAAATTGCCACTGGTCAAGGTAAATTGGCAAGTGGTCAATGTAAATTGGCTTGTGGAACTATGCACAAATGTTTTTCAAAATAGTAAAAAAGGAGGAGGGGGGCAAATAAGTTAGGGATAAGGGGTTTAGCATGTGAGGAAAATGGAGCCCATAATCTAAACCCGCCTCGAGAAAACAAGTCAAGCCCCACATAATAAATAGGTTTAAGTAATCTTTAATCTTCTACAGGTTATGACTTTACCGTGTTTGCTGGGAGAACCCTGGTTCTGCCATGTCGAGGTTCCAGGAAGGTGAAACAGAGGTGGTACCACCGGAAGGAGGGAGAGAGGCGTCGGGGCGAACTCATCTTCACTCGCTTCAAAAATGGCACGGTGAAAAGGGAGAGGGAAGACTCTTGGAGCAAATACAGTTATGACCATGACGCCCTGCAGATCCTCAACCTGCAGCCAGGGGACACCGGACAGTATCTGTGTAATGGAGATGTAGAGGCTCAAGTCACTGTAGTGGCACGTAAGTTAGTCAAACACTGAAGGACAATAGCAGATCTACAAGCTCACAACACCTATTTTTGTTTCATTAAGATTTTCTTCATATACTGACAGTGACATGCCCGAAATAATGAATCCACAGTGATTAACCACTCTAGTGTTTGTTCTTATTATTTTGAGAATTCTAAAATGTTTACAAGTAGTGTAATGTTTTCTATATTTCTATATTGCAGTGCACACAGATCAAAGCATCACCCAGACCACCCCTACTACAACTGTTCTTGTGATGAGAACCGGTAAAAAAAAAACAAAAACATTATTCTATGCTAGTCTTACAATGCATATCATGACTTGTATACAATGACTTGTATATCATTGTATACAAGTCATACAATGATATTGTATGACTTGTATACAAATAGTTTAATCAGTGTTAATTAACTGTACTCTACTAAAGTTTTGAATAATTTCTCAATTGTTCTGTTACAGTAAATCTGACCTGATTGCTTTTCCAAGGGGATACTTTAACACAAAGATGTTCATTGTAAATTGTACATTTTGACACACAAATTTCTATATGTGCTTTCACCATTTGTTTCCCAGAGGTTGTTGTTGTTGAAAGGAAGGATATAATGAAGAGCCCAGAGAACAGTGAGTTTTCAAGCTATTTCTTGTGTAGCCTGCATTCTAAAATCCTGAGCATTAGTTTCACTCCGAGTACAGTGCATGTACAGTAGATCTCTCCATTTCTCCAACACGATAAAATGAATGATCCAAATTTGTTCTCCTGTAGTCATTTTGATGGTGGCGGTGGGGTTGATGAGTCTACTGACAGGTGGTCTCTGCATGCTGTTGACCAGCACCAAGTGCACCACGGAGAGGAGGAACAAAAGTAAAGGTAAGAAAAAAGGCCAAGTTACTTTGGGATTTCAGAGATATTCTCTGATATTCTCTTCATTTAATTAACTGCCTTGTTTCTTCTGATTAATGAGGACAGGTTACAAGATATGGATATCACATTGTCTTAGTTTAAAAACAAAACAAAAAAACAGCTTAACATCTGTATTTAGTGGCCTCAAGACAGAGACAGGAAGACACTGAACTCCATCCATGGAAGTCTTTCCATGGGATAACAGGTAAAGGGCAACATCTCACCAACCATGAGTTCAATGATGTTTTCTCACTTTAGTTTAGAAAATTTGTTATTTTGTTTGCTTCACATGTAACATGACATGGTCACTTAATTATAAGCGGCCTATTGCATGATAGTCACTATTCAGAAATAGCAGAGTTCCAAGTGAACAACAGCATCTTATCTACATGTTCATTTGGAAATCATTCTTGTCACTAGTAGTAACTACACAGAATCAAACATAACAGGCTACAGACACAAAGTGACATGAGGGGAGTAGGCATGGTTGAAACTCGCATATCCACTTTGCCCTGAGGTTCTTCTGCCCCCTGCAGGTCAATAACTATGACAGGCATAACTTCACAGGGGCAGGTTTGTTCAGAATATGGATGGACATAAGTTACACTCCATGTCTCTTTTCCAGTCATGTTGACCACACACATGCTTTAATTCTAACTCACAGAGTCTGAGATGTACGAGAGCCATGTTCCAGCGGAGGACTACATCCACTACGCCTCTCTGGGAAGGCAGAACTGGAGAGAGAGGCCGATCCTCCACACCCTGACAGATCAGAGCCACCTGGATGTGATCTACTCGTCAGTCATCACCACACCAGCTGGGAAATAGATCCAAGCCCCATGAACAACCAGATATTTTAACCAGAGCTGTAAATGTGTTATTTCTGATTAAGTAACAGCTGTGGATCTGTAGTTTTTAAAAGCCAGATTGATTGTGGTTTCTATTCACTAGATACAGTAACTGCATTGACCTGGTGACCTCCCATGTGAAGAATGTGAGTCTAATTGGACAGCCTGTTTAAAAATCAATAAATCACACCAAGTAGTAACTAGACTGATTAACTTAAAGTGAATGACTTTATTATTTGGCCCATAGCAAGACACATTTGCTTCACGGAATAAGAAAACTAAAACATAAAAATATGGAACTCAATAAATGAATATATGGGTAGACAAATGTTTAAGGCGAGCCATACTTTTCGGATATCGGCCATCTCGCCAAGAATCCAACTCACAGCGAAAAGAAAAACAATTTGATTATGTATTTGCAGCAGCATTATATTACATAAGATGATCAGTGAAGAGTAAAATGTAATAATTGAAAGACTGTATTTACTCATATTTATACTCCATGTAAAGAACTATATGCTCGAAAAACTGTTCGTGGTGTTTTAGTAGCCACACAAAAATAAGTCGCAGTGAGTCAGATTCTCGCCGAAATGACAGTATACCTAGTTCTCTACTCTGGTTATGGAGCCAAGCAGATTGCTTCTAGAATTTCCACCCAGTTTATTTGCTCCCAACAATAGAATGTTGCAATCAACTGGTGATTATTATGCAATTACAGTTTTTTGGAGGTTTGGTAATTAAAGTACAAATGCAGTACAAATAGTTTACAGTGACAATATCTAGTTGAATCTCTGATTACTCTGAACAATTAAATCTCTGTGGTTTTATTCACAATGAGCATTTTGTTTTATTTCAAGCATACTGTATATAAAACTGGTGACTAAGGTACTGTACTGTATTATTTTCTTTAATAATCACATGTACTTTAATAATCAGAGATGTATTTGTTAGAGGAAACAGTAGTAAAAGCAAAGGATATTTATAAAACATGCATAAAAAGGGTTTATGACCGAAGGGCCACCACTGAGTAAGTGACGTCTTCCGTGGCCAATCCTCTCTCGGTGGGTTGGTGGGTATTACTGGCATACCTCACACTGGCATAGTGCAAATCCACTTCCTATGGAAAGAGCACACAAACATGATTATTCCAGAAGATACCACTAAGCGTAGATAAGTGTTTTCCAAACAATAGGCCACAGACACATCGTTTATGGGTTGTGAATACATTTTTCAAAAGTATTTCAGAGAGGTTGATCAGTTAAAACAGTTAGAATAGCTAATAGCTACAGTTAAAATAGCTAATCTACATGACAAAAATAAATGTGTTGCATCATGATGTTTTGGGATTTGTACAGTAAGTAAGTAAGCCATGATGTCATGAGGCTAGGCCGAGCCATGAGGCCCATAGGGCAGGAGCCTACTGTATCTCCTGTTTCTGTAGCATGAAGCAGCTTGATGTACAAGTACACCCCCTGGACATGACGCTAGTATGACACAGGGTCTTACCCCTAATTCAACCCTTGATGCTGAGTGCCAAGCACTCAGCATCGGGGCATTGGGTACCATTTTTAGAGTCTTTGGTATGACCCAGCCGGGAATCGAACCCTGGCCTCCCAGTCTCAGGGCGGACACTCTAACCACAAGGCCACTGAGTTTGTACAGTAGATCAGCTTTTGGGTGTTCATTTACGAATACAAATGACACAGGCTATGCAGTACATTCTTCTTCAAAGTAATACATTGGTCTACATATTAAACTCAGTGTACGTTTTTCAAATTGTCATTTGTGACAGTTACCTTCAGACTGGAGGAAACATTATAGCAACAGCAGGACTGAGTTGCTCTACCTGAAGACAAGAGAACAACATTGAACAATTTGTGTAGGTCTATGTGTAAATCAACTTTGATCTGACAATTTGTGCCTTTTTGAGTTTTTATGTAAAATAATGATGTAATATGTAAAAAAAAAATGTAATAATAATAATGGTAATCACCATAAATTAACCATAAATAAATAAAAGATGTAAAACATAAATGAATTATTTATAATTCTAAATGTATATATATTTTCCCCCATTATGTGCCATAGAAATAGCAACCACAGCAGCCTGGTGGCATAGTTTGACTACCAGCATGTTATATAACAACAAAGCTCAGAGTGCAACTAAAAATGAAAGTGAAAGCGAAAAACCCTTTTAGTTTCAGAGCACAGATCAAGAGAGACGTCAGGTGATTCTACTTCTCTACACAATAGACTTTATAGTCTAATAGCTCATTTTGAACTCTTATCTCTTTGATAGGTAGAAGATCTGCATTACACTACTGTATTTCTCCTACATACAGTATATATACTGTATATCTCCCACTCTGCCAGCATGCCAGATCTGAGGCTGTGTCTTGAGGCCCTGTCGGCTGTGACTGGGTGTATCGTGGAACAGACCACGGCAGAGTCCCAGCTGACTGCTCAGGATATCGTCAACGTTGTGGCTCTGAAGGAATTTTACAAGCAAGAAGGCTTCGAGACACTGGAGTACCCGAGTTTGGGGTCAATGTCGCTGCGGGACATAGATGATGTGGATTTGTACAGTGCCCCACTTGCCATAAAGGAGGGACCAGCTGATGCCACCACAAGCCCTCAGGCCAGCATGAGGCCGACGATGAAGATTAATCCAAAAGACTTTTTTGATCCACAGTATGACTATGACTTCACCAATATTAAGGTAAAGGAGGGGGATAAATTAGCAGTATTAGTACTTTCTCATTCAAATATTGTGGATCTGTGTGTCTGTTTCATGGAAATATGATCTGTTTGAAGTCTGATTGTTCTGTGAGCACAGATAAACATAGTAGTAGCATATTTGTCATGCCATGAACTTACGATAAGAGATGTAAAAATAAGAGCAACATTGACTATTAGGTTTTTGACGAATAACAACATGAGGAAGCACTGTAGAACTCAAAAGTATGTTGTAAATATTTTTTTCGAACGCAGTGTGATATAACTTGAAAGCTAGACAGAAATGACTGTGAGTGAGTGAGCGAGTGCGTCACACATCATATTTGGGCGTGCCCATATCCAGGTAGAAATGTCTGTGTGTGTGTGTCTGTGAGGGAGTGAGTGAGCAAAGGAGTATAAACTCAACACAAGTTTATATGGGAGGCCTGTATATGGGAAGCTTGCATATGGGAAGCGTCTTAATGATTAATAAGAATCCCCCTTTCTTAGTCCACTTACTCCCTGGTGCCTCTTTGTATATTCCTAACAGCATTACATATTTCAGTGCTGGACACCTAAATGCTGAACCTAGTGGAGATAATAAATAGCCTATATGTTTAATTAATTCTTTAATTCTTTAATTCTTTGAATTAATTCTTTCAACCCTTCCTTAATCCTAGGATGGTGACAAGAGCTTCACGCGGGGCCGCGAGCACTACGTGCGTCCGTGCGGGTGGAACCGCGTCGCGCTGCGCGTGGTGGGGAAGTACGACGGCGGCGAGGCGTGGCTCGGCACTGGCACCAGCGCCTGGCCAGTCTCCTACCACGGCAACAAGATGGACGGCAAGCTGGGAATCATCCTCACCCGCCGCGAGAGCACCGTGGAGGAGCCGGGGCTCTTAGACGCGGCCGCGGCCGCCCTCGTCACCGAAGACAAGACGAGGGGCAGGGGCGTGTATTCGACGCCGGACGTTAAGATCGCAGAGGAGCACTGCAAGAAGTTCAAGTCCCAGGTGGACGGGAACACTTACAAGGTGGTCCTCCAGAACCGGATCAACCCGGAGAAGAGGAAGGAGTGTCAGAGGGAAGGCTACTGGTTGGTCTACGTGCCCGACGGCACTACTGAGCCGCATACAAGAGCTATAGTGCAGGAAGCTCTCCGCCCTTATGGCATGCTGCTGAAACGGGTGTGAATGTGAACCAACCAGCTCTGAGCTCATGTCCCATATGAGCAGGGGTCGGCAACCTTAGTGTGTACAAACACTGTGTTTGTTAACAGATTTGTTTAAAAACAGGACCTAACTCCACTTCACCTCCACTCTATTGGCTCATTATGAATCTGCTGTAGATTGCTATACTGTGATTGGCTAAAATGCTGCCTTACCCCATACAACCGCCCTCCCCCTCACTAATTAGCACCATTTTTCCTGAGCCCGACAAAAATTTTGTTTTCAAAAAAGACACTTTGGAACAAAAACAGGATAAACCAACGGTGGTGGGGTTTGATTAGAATGTATTTTAC
The DNA here is from genome assembly GCA_039105355.1 of Benthosema pterotum. Classification (NCBI taxonomy): domain Eukaryota; kingdom Metazoa; phylum Chordata; class Actinopteri; order Myctophiformes; family Myctophidae; genus Benthosema; species Benthosema pterotum. Next base: position 22,294,981 of record CM076970.1, on the reverse strand, counting down.
ACATACCTTTACATGTTACCTTTACCTTCAACCCTCCAATATAATTGCACAACTGTTGCACAACTGAGAACACAACATTCAGCCAGAGTTAACAGACTGCCACTCCCTCAGGTGACAGCAAAGCGTGGGATCTAAGGCAGTATTTCTGAAGTTCTGGGGATCTAGTTTTGCTGCTATAGTTTTCATTGCAGCCATCTCATGCTAGGTATACTGTATGCATGAGACACCAGGGTAAATCACACTAATCTGTGTGTATCAAAAACGTAGTAGCTGTAACAAGGGTTGTCCTAGGATTGTGGGATCACTTGATTGGAAATTGGGACGTTTTCAAATGATCGGTATTCAATCAGGAGAAAAAGGGACATCCCTGGTATCAACATTAGATCATCAGACTGGATATATCTGTCATGTGTTATGAATATTGGATTGGGAAATATTGTTATAGACAGATAATCCGTATAATATGATTTAGAGAATAAATAATAATGATAAAATATGTGGGAGATATAAAACCAAAACATTGTTTTGGTTATAAAGAAACTACTATAAATTAATGTTGAAAGTGACTACTGATAAAAAAACAAGCTATATATTGTCCATCGTAATAGTTTTCTCTTTCTTTCACTGAGTTTTACTTTTTTATTTTCACACATGATGGTGCTGCGTCTTTGCCCACCCAGTGTCTGATCTGGCCAGGATTCCATGGGAGACATGGGAATGGGAATTCATGGTTGCTTTAGTGACTCTCTGTCTCAACAAAATTGTTGGGGGTGATTCTGTTCAATGATTTTGTATTGATTATTCAAAAAATGTAAATAAAAGGACTGTGACAAAAAGATGCAGGTAGAGTTTCTTGTCAAAATGTCAGGCTACTGGAAAATGAAACTAAGCTATGTAGGCTACTGACTTGTTTCATAACAAGGACAGATAAACAAGGAAGGCAAGGAGAACTACAGTCGATGAGAGAAGGCACACAGACTGGAAAGATCAAAATCAGCCATGTGCTGCCATCTTGTGGTACAAATACAATAGTGATAGTCCTATACAGTAGTAACACCCTGTCACTACAGAGCCATACATGTACCCAAACTCACCTGAGTAGCAGCAGAATGTTATAGTAGCAGCACAGAGTGTGGCCACTAGAAGACAGACAGTAAGGGCACATAGCCGGAGATTCCAACATGGCAGGTTCTGTCTGCCTGGTGCTGCCGTTGTATCTGAAAACACAAAACCACAATCATGGTAAACTATATTACTTGTAGATTGATGCCGAATTGTTTTGGTGTGGAATTCTCCTTTAACAACAAATCATGAATATAAATTTGCCATAATAAACTGAGTGATTTTGTTTTCTTATATTTCTTTCTTAAACACTTTTCCCCTCCAATTTTCTTGCTTGGTAGGTCACTCATTTAGTATAGTATTTGAGAGTGATGATGAATTTAATGCTGAACATAACTCTCAGCTATAGTCTTCAAAGCTACTTCCTTTTCATTGGCAGTTTGTGTTTGTTGAGAGAGGATGGATGGAGCATTCCACTGTTTAAGTAAAGGTAAACGTTTGTCGCCTCAATAGCCTCTATTACTCTTTTTGCATGACATAAAATAAATTGTTCTGCCACAATGTGCCATATTCTGAGTCAAAATATGGCACACTATGGCAGAGTGGCAGACACATATTATTTTCTCTAGCAACATTTCACAACCAAGCACAGAATACGAGCACTATGAATAGATGAAATCAAGTCAAATCTCACCACCGATAATGAGGCGAATGCCTTTCCCAAAACGTGTCACCCTATTGCACCGGCCTGCGCAGAAATACACCCCGGCGTCTGACTCATTCACCGACTGTATCTCCAGGGTCTCATCGTCCTTCGTTTGCAAACGACCCTTGTTGTCTTCACTGTGAAAGTACTCAACGTGAACATCCTTTTTGTTAATTTTACTTTGTTTTACAGACAGGAGTGGATGCAGAAAAAGACTGTCGGCGGGAGTCACTCCCTGGCGGTACCAGATGACCTCTGTGCTGGAGCAGGTGAGATTGCAGGCCAGAGAGACGTTCTGTCCAGGCCTAGTAGTCGTAGTCTCCTGGAGGAGGGAGTGAACAGACACAGCAACTGCAGCCCGGGAATGGAGATAAGTAACGATGAGACCTGAGAGAGAGGAGGGAATTAACGTTAAATTACTGTTATATTTATTTATTGTCATAACAAAATAGGCATTTCTGACTTAAAGGGGAATTCCACCCATTTTCAACATTTTACTATGTCATTATTATACCTTAGAGATGTTGTGTGGACACAATAAAAAACCCCCCATTCTGTGTTTCCCAAGAAATGGAGGTCTGAAGAAAATCATTAACATGGTGATGTATTCTCACCATGTTAATGGATTTGTTTAGATGATTCTTTTTTTCTGAGAGCGTACAAATGGAACCAAATGAACCCAAATGAAAAGTTAGGGTTCATTTGGTTGCATTTGTACTCAGAAAAAATGTTGAAAATGGGTGGAATTCTCCTTTAAAGTCTGCTTTTAAATTTCCCTTCAGATGTTTATTGTCACATCACTTTTCTCTTTAGATTATATAGCGACAACAAGTCATGTGATAATAAACATCTCAAATTACAATAATGAACAAGTGAACTTCCCTCGATCGATCTTCATCCATCCATGCCTCTCTCCATATATTCACCAATCAAATCAAATAATTTAGATGAATAGACTTACTAAGGAAAATGATCCCCGGTCTGTGATATGTCATAGTGATAATGATGATTGATAGATGACATGAGAATGACAGATTGACAGACTGACAAGACCCCAAGCTGTAGTTATAAGGTCGGGTAAAAGGGGCTGTCATGCACACAGCCTATAGAAAACAGAGACCACATAGTGTAGGCTGCTGTGGTTGTTGTTTTTACACATTCTTCCACAAAACGGAAGGCTCTCTTGACTATAGAATTTCCACTGAATCTAGAGCGTAAACAGTAATTGATATGGGCTATTTAACTTGGTGTCTGGCTGCACCAATCCTATAGGTTTCGTTTTCTTGCAGCTATGGGGTGGGGAGGGGGAGTGGAGCTGCAGCTACTACCTGATCAGCTGAGTCTCAACACAGAAACTAAACTACAGACCGTTAGGAGGAGAGGAGTCAACTGAAAAGGCAAACACCAACAATGGCACTGTATGACGTACAAATTCGACACTGGTAAGAATGTTGTCATTATATTATTCTTATGTCTAATATTAGTATTTATTCATTATAATAATTATATAATTTACTATATTCTATTTATTATATTTATAAAAAGTAGTAGTAAATGCTACATCATTCATTAAGTATAGGATAGGATAGGATAGGATAGGATAGGATAGGACAGGACAGGACAGGTTGTTAGGCTATACTGCTTATAGTTTAGTTCATACAATCTTTTTTCCTGTTATGCGGTCATCTGTAGGGCAAAGCGCATATTTGCTGTCTTTCTAGTCCATGTCCTTTAATAGTTTCGAGTTCTATATGGGGAGGGCAAAAAATCAAAGTGAAACTAACGTAAACAAAACAAGCACAAGGACTAACCTCGTGTCCTCCCCAGCCTGTTCATCAGCGTGCGTCAGCAGACAGACCGCAGGCAGCTCCATGCAGCCAAGTTTCCATATCGGAGAACTGAAAGCTGGAGAAACGAAACTTACAGTAGGCGCGCGCGCACTCACTCACAGGCGCGCGTGTTTAAAGGGCCATTTAAAGAACGCATTAATCCTGATCCTAATAGCCTATTAATGCTACACACACACACACACACACACACACACACACACACACACACGCGCACACACACAGTATAGTTAGCCTATACATTGACAATTGTCCATCTTCAGCTAATCAGGAGACTAGCCTATTTATTTCATTTGTTTCAGCTACAATTTTGTATGCTAATTTCTTTATGTGAACAAGAGTGGTTGTCCAGGGTATTTCACCTTGACAACCTCATTGTGCATTAATCTTCATGTGTTTGTCTCTCTTTCAGGTATTTCATACATCTCCATTGTTCCTTGGTTGTCAGTTTAGTTGGTGAGCATTGTTTTTTACGAGCCTGTGTGTGTGTGTGTGTGTGTGTGTGTGTGTGTGTGTGTGTGTGTGTGTGTGTGTGTGTGTGTGTGTGTGTGTGCGTGCGTGTGTGCGTGCGTGCGTGCGTGCGTGCGTGTGTACATACTGTAAAACCAATCTCAAAGGGCACCAACAGACGCCTACCCCACCCTATGTAGGCTAAAATGTGATTCCCCCAAATGATTGAATCCCCACCCACCCCCTTTTCCCTTCCTTGTATATCTTGCCTCCACTATGATTTGCTGCTTCTGGCCTAGTGTCAGTGAATATTTGTACGTCTCTAAATTTCTTGATGAAATTTCTGAATAAACAAGTGTAATGCTTAAAGAATCACTTCACCACCTTTCAACCTATATTCATATAAGTGGTCCACTATAAAATCAATAAATCAGTCATATATTTTAAATTACTGGTCAGTAGGCTATAATAGATGTTAGGCCTAGGCTATATGTTGCTACTGGCTACTTAAGCTAAGGTGATATAATTCAGAACTATAGCCTATCCCGGTAGTTTTTCATTGCAGATCGAAACAAGAGCGTTACTTTACACAGGCGCTTTTAGGACCCTTTTAGAACATTATTGGTTTGATTGTGTTGTAACAAAGAGCAGTAAGAGCAGTTTTCCATTAAATGAATACTTGTGTCTTTCAACACACCTCAACATTTCCAGCCTCCTCGTCCCTGTCCTCCTTCAGTCCTGCCCAGGTCTACTCCACCGTGGGCAGCCGGGCAGTGCTTCCCTGCAGCTGGAAGTCACAGCTGGGCGACACCTCCCTGCCGCCATGCCACGTCCGCTGGGAGACCCCCGACGACGCCGTGCTGGAGCAGGAGGGGGAGCGGACGTGGCAGGCGAAGGAGTTTCAGGGACGTGTGGAGGTGCCGAAGGACAAGCTGGTCGCCGGGGATTGCTCCCTTATCATGAGCGACGTGCAGTTCAGAGACACGGGCCTGTATGAGAGCTACATGGTGGTGGTGGAGAATGCACGGATGAATAAGAGAGTTTTCATTCAAGCTGTCCAGCTGTCTGTGCATGGTTAGCCTTCTGTTCTCTTCACTTGACAGTGGAACTCGGTGGAGAATATACTGAATGCTACTTCTGTGCTCGGACAAAGGGTTAACTCAGCCAGGCAGGGACACACATTGCTGTTTAGGGACACACATAGCTCTTTGAGTTGTTGCCCCACTCAAAAAGAGAGGGACCAAAAAGGAGAGGGAGGGAAGGAGAGGAAAACATGAAGACGACCAAGAAAAATTACTTGAGAGATACTGTATATGGAAAGAATTGAACATAGACTCACATAGCATCACAGTAGCTGCAATGCTAGATGAATAACATGCTGTTCTTTCTTGTTTTTATGTGCTTGCTGTCAGACTGAAATATTTCTTCAAATGTGAGCACTACTTATTGTCATAGCAATATATAAACAAAGCAGATATACAATCAATTATATTAAGGGACTTTGCTACATTTGGCAGTTGTTCAGTAGCAGATCAGCAGGATCAGGGGACAGGATAATGTCATGACAATGTCATAGTGACACCATAAGCATACCAACATGGTCTGCCTGCCCGTCCACCAGCTGAGCGGCCCAATTTTGATATAACATTCAAGGGCAAATGTTTTATTTGATGTCTTGATGTTCTAAACCTCATGTCCATAATGTATAATGCATGCTTTCGTTTACTGAAATCAGTGTGTTTTCAGGGCCAACAAAGGTGTTATTGTACTAGATAGGTCGAATTTTGGTACATTTCCCTATTATATCATCACTTTATGATACAAAGAAAATAAGAATTCATTTGATATCTTAGGGAAAGCTTTCAGATAACATTCGATATTGGCAGCCCATTGTAACCAATCCAGTCTTCTCAGGGAAAATTGTGCAGCGACGGTCATCCACTGTCTGTTGGCCACTGTGAGCTGCCTAGTAGAACCACAGTTTTCTAGTACTGGGTGGACTAGTACCAGTTGGGACCTTCTCCACCTGATTACGACTCCCTTTTTCCCCTCTGTCCGTCATTCTTTCCAGACCACAAGTCTAGGCAGTCCCATCCCCCCGGTCAAGACATGTCACTGGACCTACGCACCCCACACTCGCACAGGGTGGTCTTCCAAGGCAGGTGAGATGGTAATCTGCACTCACTACTACTACTACTACTCCTTAATAGTTGTAGTAATCAATAAAACACAATCCCTGCCACCCCCATGCACAGGAACAGCAGTCAGTGGTCAGACCTGTGGAAGAGGGGGGACAGGGACACGGTGCGCGTGCAGAAGGACGCACACAATGAAAGTCTGACCGTGAGGAGCCTGAGGTGGGAGGATGAGGGAACGTACAAGGTGTTGAATGAAGACGGCCTGAGTATCAGTACCGTACAGCTCAGTTTGGACGGTAAGAATTCATAACAATATTTGTCTCCACCGTAAGGTGGTGACTATGTTTCGCCCCCTGTCCGTCCGTACATACCCCCACGTCCGTCCGTACGCGTCCGTCTGTCCGTCTTTTCATGATTTTGAATAACGTTTTTCATAATATATATTGTTCCACAGAGAGAGGCACTGCTGTTCATGAGGAGGAACACTCAATGTACCCAAAAGGTAAGACGCCTGTAAGTGGTAGTGTACAATGCCACGGGGCACATCCATTCATCAGGCACACAAACACTCTCCACTTACATTCTTCATTTTCCAATGGAGAATTACTTTGATGTACAGTATGCACCTAGCTGGTAGTGATTTATGAATGTTTCTCTCTTGTGTTACCATGTTCAGGCCGTGCAACAAAAATCAGTTTCTCCTGGTTGCTTCTTGTGCTAAGTGTCAGCCATCTCCTGCTACATCTCTGGTAAAGTGTTTTGACTCTCCCATCATCAAGCGTGTGTGTAACGTTTTGAATTCATCGAGTGAGCTGTAGTGTGGTCTTTCGGTTCTGTCCTGCCTCAGTAGCACCTTCTGCAAAATATGGTGTAGTTCACAAATAACGTATTTGTTAGAGATGTCCCATAAGTGGAGTTATTGGTTATAGAGGGCACTTGTATCTTGCAAAGATGTCTGTAGTGGTGAGATGTATGCTGTGAATTGTGGTTAATGACGTACAGGGTTTTTGTTCTAATCCCTATTGAACCCTATTGGACTGAATATCAGACTGTTTTTTCCCCAATGGAAATATCCTAAAAATGGAGTCGTCTTATATTTGGTGACTATATTCAATTCAATGTTCTACATTCAATGTTCTTTTCTTTGTAGACTTGAAAATGGGGGTTCTTATATTCGGGACAATATGGTAGTTGGGGAGAATGTTTAACTTAATCAGTGTAATAAAGAAAATGTCCACACAACAGCTCCTGCTCCAGATTTAAACACCGACTAGGTGTCAATGTTATGGCTATGTTATAATTTAATAAAAACACTGAACACTAGCTGTTGTGTGGACTTTTTCCTTTATTTCATTGTTTACTTTAGTCCAGCACCAGCACAGTACCGGATGTGCACAACTGCTTTGTTTCATTTGACTTATCAGTGCGCCTTGTATACATAGAGCATGCATGTGTGTGTATTTATATACTGTACATGGTATAAGATTTGAATTAAAAATGTTCGCATTAAATACATACTGTACACACTGTGTGTTTCAAATGCTATGAACATTGTGAATACTTGTACTTACGAGTGTAAATGTATGATGATAACTAATGTCCATAGTTAAAAATGAAGGATAGATTATTTATTAGTTTATTTTCATGATTTTCTTCTGAAATGTACATATGATTAAAAACAGCAAATTATACAAATGGGCGGATGGTGGTCACTTGTCTTTTGCACATTTTCTGTTCTGTCTGTTGTTTCATTCTGGAATGTCTTCATATACAGAGCAATTATACAATAAAATAACATAACAACCACGTGGTCGGGAGCCACCAACAATTTCCCAGTGTTTACCAAGAGTACCTTTTTCCATCAGTTCATTTAGTGTTCGATCCAGTTGGTTGTGTTATACTGTAGTATAGAGATGATATTCCTCTGGGACAAGTTAATCCAGTTAGGCCATCAGGAGTGTTCAATTAAGACAGAACACTAAATATTCACACTGCTGTGTTTACATTAACAACACAGTTTAGACCTCAAAATAGAGTTTGCAATAGACACTAGACAGAGGGCTGCTGCTTCCAGAAGCAGTTGAAAAACAGCTGACACTGCAAACGCCACAAAGACCAAAGGTTGCAAGGTTGTGTCCTTAGTATCTCCAATATGACACCGTTCTTCAGGTGGGATGGGGAATGAAGAGTTGGGACAAAGTTTTGTAATCCTTCTAATACTGTGTCTGGTCTACACAAAAGTTGTGGATACAAAGCTTGGCTTCTGTTATTTTTTCTCTCTGCTCAATTAGTCCTGTCAGCAATTCAACTTATTGGGGTAATGGGGAGACAGGCACAACATTACAGTTGTGGCATTTAGATACACTTACCTAAAGCATGTTGCAACAAATTAACAAGGCAATGTAAGGTTGAGTTTGTGTGTTGGGAAAAAAAATAATCAAAACGCAGTTGTTGAGAAAAATCATTTGGTATCAACCAAATTCACTCTGCTATGACTAGTTCACACAAACAAACATACAAACAAAAAAAGTCTTTCTATGATCTGTCTGACACTGAAATGTCCTTCTCAAAAATGCAGGACAGGAACAGGGCACTGATGGCTGTTTATGATGCAAACTTAACACAGAAACTTTCTGTTGCAGGACGATCTTGCATTATTACTTCTGTACGTCTGTGCTGGAACAGTGTGTTTAGAAGTTGGGCTTGTGTTTCTTGACCTCCACCATGAGGTGGTGTAGATTGATGAGCTCAGAGCGGACGGCCAGGGTGCGGAAAGTGGGCTGGTTGAGGACCTTATGGAAGCCGTGGTAGTACTGGATCAGCTGGGTCAAGGCACCCTGGGTGAATATAAGAGTTGGGAGTTCTCTGTTCATATTCAAATTAAACATAAAACCCACACACACAGTAGATGGCACAGTTTGTTACCTGGATGATGCTGGTGCCGTTTTTGAAGTTGGTGAACGACCTCATGACATCCTGACTCATTGCCTCCACAGACTGTTTCCACGTGCTGGAGAAACCACGAACCAACTGGGTGATGCGAGCTGGCGAGAGAGGTAGGCAAATATTGATTGAGAAATAGAAAGAGAAATAGAAGGTGTGGAATGAAGCGTTGCCACAATAAGGGAACTAAGAAAGTCTGAGATGGTTTCCATTCCGACACAATGATTATGGTAAGTTTTGTTTCATACTAAGTCTTTGCTCTGACTGTGCATTGAAGCTGTGTTCACTCTAGCTTTCATTTCATATCTTTGTCTAATAACCACATGTCTGCTTCCTGTCACCACCAGCTATACTGTAGGTGTAGTGGTTTCTACGTAATGTATGTAAAACTTGTACTAAGATAATGACATGCTGCATTGTACTTGCATGTCCCTGCTAAACTGTACTATTTACATACAGTAAATAATCTGTCCTCACTCAAATTAAATAAAAGGCAAGAGATTTTTTATTCTAAAGTAATTTGTCAGGGTAGAATAACCTTGACCATCACTATCATCACGATACCATGAGAAGTACACCTACTTTATTGCCTTTGTGATTTGCCTACACTGTTGTGACAATAGTAAGGTGGTGTATGGGGTTTTCCCATGTTCAGTCCCCAGCCACAAGCAATGTGTACTATCAACGTGGCCCTAAGCGAGAAAATTAATCAATCCCTGTTTGGTTTACTGTGAGCTAATTCCATAAATAGCCACAACACTGTCTGGCTGCCTGCTCTGTGACAACACGCCTCATGGGAATCTATCCACTATACTGCAGCCTGTCTCTAAGTCATTGTAATTGTTTTGCTACTTAGCCAGTTGCAGCTCTTTGCCTTTGTGGGACAGGACTCGTCTAAAAGGCTTTGCACGCAGTACTTGCATGTAGTTGCTCCTGCTCTGAAAATAGCAGACCTAGGACTATCTGAGCACCCTCCCTCACCTTCATCATTCTTCAGTCTGTCCAGTTGTCCTTTCTCCATCAGTGCCTCCGACTCCTTTACAAAGGCAATCATCCCTCCAAAAGGAGGAGAAAGGATCTCTTCAATGAACTCCTGGAGAGGAGAGCAGAGGATAGAACATGAGGCTGGGACATTGAGTAAGATTAATGTACTTTTGTTAACACCTAAATTAATAATGTTTTAATGAATACCTTTTGAACATTGTGTTGCTAGTGAATCATTAGTGAACTTGTCATACTGTAAATATGAGCCACAAGACAACTACTGCTATAATAAGGCCCATGATTTCTCTCTGCTAGTTCACCTGTGTCCGGGCCAGGAGCAGCTGCTGGAATCCCTCTACCTCTTTGCTGTCATCTGCTGCCCTCTCCTGGACGAACAAATGAAGACAAGCACAGTAGGAGAAAATAGTAATACATTTTTTTTAAAGCAAAGACATTGGGGCAAAATCTTAAAGTAGGTAACTTAAGTTTCCACCATGAACAACGTATTATTTCATCCCGTCCCTCACCATGAGCACGCTGAGCAACATGTCGTAATTGTTTATGAGGAAGATGAGCTGGTCTCTCCTGGAGGGAAACTCTGCTGCCATCTTCAAGACAAAGTTCTCCACTTCAATCTAGGAAATGAACATTGTAACATCATGGAGAGTGGACAGCAACAACAGAATACGTATGCTGTGTGCCGACACTTTTCCAATTACACTTTTCCAGGAACGGATTTAGAATGGTGTATTTATATAATCCTTTTAGCCAAATCACTTTGCCATATGTGTGTGAATCTAGTGGACAATCTCTGCAAAGCAAACCATGCACGGCACCAATGTGCACATCAGCAACAATTAGGGATTTAGCGTCTTGCTCAAGGACACTTCAACACCAACAATTTTCCACGGGAACCTCGTGGTTTACGTGGCTGTTCTGCCACCCCTGTTGTGTCCTGTACGTTCCTTGTGATTTCTACACACTGTACCTGCAGCTGTCCCAGCAGCGCGTGAGTCCTCTCGTTGGGGAAGGTCTGGTTGATGCTGACTATAGCTGAAGAGAACTCTGCATACCGACGTGTGATCTGGAATAGGGAATCAACAGTTTGTCTATTTTGGGCAAGTCATATATGTTGAGCATACCTATTTACACACACATGGGTAGTGGAGGGCCAATAAGACAATCATTGACCAGGCCATATAGGCTAACACTTTCAGAAAGTTCATAAACTAGCAAAAATAACAGATTTTTCTATTTCAGATAGTTGCAGCTCTAATCTGGACACTACCATCAACTGGACGTTTTAAGAATGGAATTGAGGAGTGAGTGTGTGTGTGTGTCTGTATGAAAACATACATAGTGCGGTCGTGTGTCCAGCACTCCTAGTTTCTGAGGGTCTGTGTTTCTGATGCTCTGGATGTTCAATTCCAAAATGAGCTCGAATCTCGGCCACAGCAGCTCCAGCACTGCCTCCCAGTACCTGGCGCACACGCACACAGACGCACGCATGCACACGCACACACACACACAAAATGTTAGTGACATACCTACTGAGAGCTACAATACATTGCAACTCAGGCATCTGGATTGCTGCCAGAGGAGCGCCCTGGCATTTTCAACTGAGAACAAAAAGAAAGCCCCGGAGGTGCTGACTGACTTGTCCAGAGCAGGGATGTTCCTCTTGGCGGTGATGGCTTTGAACCTCAGGATGATGTGGATACACAGGAACACAGCGATGCTGTCATAGCAGTCAGACACGTAGGTGGACATACTCTTCTACAGGGAGCGGAGAAAGGGAGAAAGGGATTACACAATAAAATGAGCGGTGCGCTGGTCATAGACAAGCGCATAGCAAGTTCATTCAGGAAACCTCAGTGCAGTCGCTGCCGGCCCTTTAAAGGGCCGCCTCAGCATCACATTCACATGATTGACTTCATCCAATCACAGGCTCTCACAGGCTATTTAAACTGTAAGTTTGTATTGCTCTTCCTGCTTGCTTGCTGCTGCTGCTCACTCTGATACTGCTGTTCTGCTTATGCTTAATCATTTTGCTGCTAACCCTCCTCCACCCCAGCTACCACCTGTAGATTTGGATCTGCCCTTTGGGTACGGGGGATTCGGAGTCCTTAAGGTCAGGACTGTTGCGCTTGATCTGAGTACCCAAAAAGCAGATCCAATTCATCCGCCAAACCATGATAAATATATTGCTTATTTTATATTCAATAAATGAATATTAAACGCTTCTTGAGTTGTCCTGACTGAAGTGTTTTAATCTCAAGTGAAGGAGATGCGTGCAGGGAACCTCCTACGTAAAGCTATACACACAGTGTGCAAAAGCTTTAGTGTATAGTGAATAGTTTTTATATTACTCATATGTTAAAGTATGAACTTTATATGAAGCAGTGTTTCAGTTTCACATGAAACATTATTTGTCTCTATATCACCCTATATTACGACCATCAGAGTCAGTCAATGTCAACTGATTTGAGTATTAATGTGTGTGCAGTGCATCACATGAGATCCATGTGTCACATAGTGCTCTTCATTTTGTATCATAAATACTATGTCTTTGTGCACGTCCAAAGTCGTAATTCGGAGTGAAAGCCGATTTAAAAAACAAACAAACGGCTTCCCCAGGTGAAGTAATGGGGATCATACCAGGAACATGCCGAGTGTCTTTCCCATGATGCTGTTGAAGAGATCGAGGGCGGAGTTTCCAGCCACCATGAAGAAGTCGGACAGAAAGAGGTACTCCCTACAGCCGTTGTCCAGCAGAGCGTAGTGCTGGCTCCGAAACAGGGTCTCATAGGGGTACTGCAGGAGCACATGGACACTTATTTGTTGCACAAAACAAAAATGTGATTTTCAAGCAAACAACGCAGTGTATGTGTGCCTATGCGTGCGTTCACTCACCCTGCTGTCTCCCCTCTGGGCGGCGTGTGGTATGAGGATGGGTCCCTCCAATTCAGCAGGGCTCAGCACCGTCCCCCTCTGGCCAAGGGTGAAGATGGTGTTCCTGCTCTTCAGAGACGGCTTGGAGAAAAAACCTGCACAGCTATGAAGGAACCTAACAACTCTGACAGACATGCCACCTTCAGCCAACTTCATTATTCACGTTCAAATCTTCTATAGATTCATTTTAGAAACACAGAATAGATAGGTGAATGTAAAATGTTGCAAGAACTCTCTCTCTCTCTGTCTTTCTCAAAAGGATATCTTTCTTGGCTGTGTCCTCCACTCCCATCAAGTCATCTTTGTCTGCCACCTCCTCGTACTGCCAACAAACACGCACAGACAAAATCATTTGTCAAAGGAATTAATTGACACGTTTTAGCCACGTTTCCTCCGAGTAGATGACATCCTGTACTATCTCTGACTGTGTACACAGCCCAAAGTGCAAGTGGTGATGGAAAGGCAAAACATGCAATACTGGCCTTTCTGAGACCTATATATCCCATACTCTGAGGGGATGGCGGCCATCTTGATGGTAAGCCATAAGTTATATTCAATGGAATGTGGATGCAATGACAGGCGGAGAGAAGATACTACTACTACTACTAGCCATACCACTACTACTACTACTACTACTAGCAGTACTACTACTACTACTACTACTACTACTACTAGTAGTACTAATAGCAGTAACTACACATGCCAGCAATGGATGTGATGACAGGCAGAGGGGAGATACTACTACTACTACTACTACTACTACTACTAGCAGACCTAGTACTACTAGCAGTACTACTATACTACTAGCACTACTACTACTACTACTGCTACCAATGCTAATGCTAGCAACATGCTAACATTCTAACCCGAACATGCTAATGCTAACATGCTAATGCTAAAATACTAATGCTAACATGCTAATGCTAACATGCTAACATGCTAATGCTAACATGTCAATGCTAACATGCCAACATGCTAATGCTAACATGTCAATGCTAACATGCCAACATGCTAATGCTAACATGCTAATGCTAGCATTAGCATGTTGACATTAGCATGCTATCATTAGCATATTATCATTATCATGCTATTGTTAGCATGTAGTAGTAGTCTGCTAGTAGTAGTAGTAGTAGTGCTAGTAGTAGTAGTAGTAGTGCTAGTAGTAGTAGTAGTAGTAGTGCTAGTAGTAGTAGTAGTAGTAGTGCTAGTAGTAGTAGTAGTAGTAGTAGTAGTAGTAGTACTAGGTCTGCTAGTAGTAGTAGTAGTAGTAGTAGTAGTAGTAGTGCTAGTAGTAGTAGTACTGCTAGTAGTAGTAGTAGTAGTGCTAGTAGTAGTAGTACTGCTAGTAGTAGTAGTAGTAGTAGTAGTAGTAGTGCTAGTAGTATTGCCATTAGTAGTAGTAGTAGGAGTGATGCTAGTAGTAGTACTGCTAGTAGTAGTAGTACTGCCAGTAGTAGTACTGCCAGTAGTCGTACTGCCAGTAGTAGTACTAGTACTGCCAGTAGTAGTACTGCTAGTAGTAGTGGTAGTACTGCCAGTAGTAGTACTGCTAGTAGTGGTAGTACTGCCTGTAGTAGTGGGGCTTGTAGTAGTAGTAGTACTACCACTAGTAGTACTGCCAGTAGTAGTAGTACTAGTGGTAGTACTGTCAGCAGTAGTAGTAGTAGGAGGAGGAGGAGTGGTGCTAGTCGTAGTACTGCTAGTAGAAGTAGTTTTAGAATGCATTCCATTGAACACTTCACACTTGTTTACCAACAAGATGGCCGCTCCTTTCTGAGTATGGGACTGAGAAAGGCCTCTATACTGCATGTATTGCATGTTATAATAGTGTATAATTCAGCAATGGCTGCCTTATACAGGGTAGACCATGACAACAGAAAGGGATTTCTTTTTGTATGTCGTGCAGTGTAACAGCAGTGTAACATGTATGTGTATAAAAACAATTTTCCGTTCCCAGTGTGTATCCACTGACCTGAACTTTGAGCAGCCGACCACTATATGACTTGAAGTAGCTGTAGTAGATCTTACTCATGGTGTCAACATATTCATCTCTGATCTCCTTGGCAACTGTCCTTTCATTGGCCAAGAGGAACTGGTAAAAGAATCTAGAGAAATGGACAGTATGTGGATTATTGCACATGTCTCTTTAGTAACATTTCTATTGTCTCCAAACATCCAACATCCAACATTCATCAAGATCCAAAACACATTACCTGTATTTGAGCAGTGTGTTTTGCGGGATCTGGTAGTTGGTCATGGGTTTTCTGAATGAGTAGGTCTTCTGAAGGATGAACTCTCGGATCTTAGAGACTGCCTGGAACGATGAGCAAAATGTGTTAGTGTATTTAATAAGTTCTACTCAATTTCACTGGTGATGTTGGTAGAATGGTCAGAACCAGTTTTATTGGCAAACTGACTGGGTGTGTCATTAACCTACTGCTAATCACATACTATACATAAGAACATTATTGGATTCATTATTTTTTTCCACCATTTCTTCCCAATGTAGTGCCAATTTCCCAAGTGCACTGCAGTCCTCATGTCTACCAACCAACACAAACATAGAGACCAACCCTTATGGTCTCGGGAGGTTGGCTGTACTGGTTTAATACACATACAGTACTGTGTACAGTACCCACCTACTGTAGCTCAGTGACAAGGAAGCAATCCTTTGCCAGTTTCCTGCACTCACCAACACTGATAATATTTTTCATTGGAGCACCTGGCCAAGCCAGAGGCAATACTGCCAAGAATCAAACAAGAGTTGGAAGGATGGCGGGGCGGAAGGATGTTCTCCTAAACCTAAATAAACTATCCTTTGATAAACACGCTCATTGACTACCTTGATTTTGAGCCGGTCCACTATGTCCTGTATGTCGGAACAGGCCAGTGTCTCCCTGAAGCTGAGCTCTTTGGCAAAGTTGATCTTGTTGTTCAGCTCATGGAGCTGCTCCAAAAACTCCTGTTCTGTCACAGGACTGTCCAGGATGACACTGGAGGAGAGGAAACAGATAAAACACATGCAAAAACATGCCCACTGATACGTCATACTAACTGAACCATCCACAGCGTGCTTCACTTACGAGATCATGTTTCCAGGGACCACCAGCTCGTCGACCAGCTGGCTGAGGTGGCTGCGCACGGCCTGTCTGTTCTTAAGCCTGACGTTCATGCTGACAGATTGTTGCTGCAGTGTCTGAATCTCACTGCTAATAGACGACAGGTCACTCTGAAATCCACTCAGCATCCCTTCCATACGCTGGAGAGGAGAGAAGGCAACAGTAGCGGACAAGATTAAAAAACACCTCAGTGAGTTTATTCCAAGAACACCATCAGCACATACCACTGCTAGCTTTGTGAACACTCCCTTGTTTTGTTTGTACACTACCCATCAATTGTGAAATGATTCTCTGGTTAAGATCTTAACAGGAGCAAAAAGCGTTGATGGCCCCAGAAAGAATGTCAAAGATGGATATAGTGCCAATAAAAAGAGACTCAAAGAAAGTAATTACCTATTAAATGTCAGTTTTACATACAGAATCATATGTAAAACTTACTTACATACTTTCTTTCTAGTGAATAAGAATAACCCCTCTCACCTCCAGTATGGAGTCACAAGCAGTGATCTGATTGTGAAGTAAGGCAATATTTTGGCTCTCCTTGATGTCTGACACAGGCAGGTTAAGGATCAGAACAGCTGCAAACTATGTTATTAGCTCCCAAACAAAATGTATTTCTTCGTATCATCCAACGTTGTCACAATGGACAGTGGTGTGGCATCACAGCATGACATATGGTTAACCACATAAGAACAACTACATAAGATGAGAGATTGGTTATAGGATATCGCATATGAACAATATTTTTCTCTCACATCAAGATATCAGTGAACAATATAAGGATTAGTATAGCACATATAGCCACTGTTTGAGCGGATACCTAAACCAGGCCCCTGATTGGACTGGCTGTGGCTACACCCAGGGTTTATGTAAGAATTCACTGTTTAATCTAAGCATCAGTGTAACTACTGTATTGAAGGTTTTTGGATACAATCCTTGATGGAGGCTTGTTCAATCCTCTGGAGTTCTGCTTCCACTTGTTTAGAGTACTGTCTCAAGTCGACACCCTGAAAGATCAAAGCAACAAATGTAGGCAATGGCTCTGACAGTAAGATAAGTTGAATACTAACATTCATAAACAGCAATAGGAAACATATAGCATTTAATTAGTCATTAATCGTGTAATCTTGGGTCTTACTGTTTTGAGTGCCTCCTTAACCAGGTCATCTTCAAGGTTGGCCTGAATGTGAACTGGAGGAGAGGAGGGAGAGAAAGAAAAATGTGTGGCATCCATGATGAACCAAATTATAGTTACTTCACAGAGATTAAAATGCTAAAACAAGGCCATAGATCTGCTTTGGTGTATTTGATGTTATTTTTCCCTTACTGTCTACTTCATCCAAGATGAATTCATCTGTAGTGATGTCCAGATCACCCAGGTTTAGATTAGGGATGTCACCTTCAACCTTCTGCAAACACAATGACACACAGAAAATTGTGAAAAGATGTAGCATCACCTACGCTGTATGTACACTGCTAAGTTACAGATTCTACTACAGTATCTGTAACTTAGCAGCGGAGCTATGGAGCGGAACTACGGTAACCTCATCTACGTTTGTATAATGGGTTTATTTATACACTAGAAATGTGTATTGTACAATGTGTCTGAGTGATCTCATGAGGGATGGGCTGCGAAAGGCAGCCAGACACGAAAACAAATCATTCATTCATTCATATAGAAAATGCACGGATATGGATTAATTCTTAGACATACTTATACAAAGATAACATAACTAGAAGATTCAATCTAACTGTATAGAATAGATCATTCTAACATTCAATCTGTCTGTACAATGCTGCAGATGACATTGCCTGAACAGGAAATAGAATTGTCTCATATACCAATATAGCCTCCAACGCTAAGTTTCAGAACACCTCAAATTTTTACAACCTAAACTGAAGGCAGTTACAGAACAGAAGTAGTTAGTTTAATAATTCTAGCATTCAATCCATTTAGAGCCTGTATAGCGTTCACTGGACCATACAATCCAATGTATAGTAGACTGCATCCTCGATGAATGATGCTGTGCTGGTGCGCTTCATGAACCAACACAAACGGTTGAATAGCGTGAACACTATATTAGGCTAATATTTAGAAAACGTCACCTCGTCTTGCAAATACGCCATGGCGTTTTCAGTCGGGTTGACAGCTGTGTTTACATCCGAGGAGGACACATCAACTCCGATGACAGCTCCCTCCGCCGCCATCGCTGCAAAACACCAACACCAAGAAATGAACTACAAATCCTGCCCATCGTTCCCCCCTGGACCAGGCGATGGCTACAATAAATGTTCCGCGTTGAATTAACACAACAGCGCATTAAAACACACGCACGTGTAACATATGCATTCAATATTGACCAAAATAATTTTAAAATAGAGGGAAATCTATATTTTATGCAAATATAAATATTTGCTAAGTTTTAGAAAAATGTAGCGGGGCAAGTTTAGTGTGACGGACACACTTCCGTTCTGAAGTCTCAAAGCCTCGCGAGACTTCCTTGACTTCCTCTTCGCACGGAAAGCTTCCAAGATGGTGAGTGTAGAATTCAGTCTAGCAAAAATGCTTTACAAATCCGCTTTCATCTTGCCTTATAAGTGCTCGTTTGTCGTACCTGTCGCCGTAATGCTGTGTAACAGATGTGTGTGGATGATACGGCGACAAAATTTGTGTAATGTCCACTTCACATTCGCTAATAAAAACGATTGTGTGTAAACCGCTTGAAAAGTGGACATTAGCCCGCGAGTGACACACTGGCATGCACTACCTGCCCTGGGACGATGGAACAGCAGCCAACATTTCTGTTTTTAACGATGGTTGAATGAACGCTTGTTTGTCGCAAACGTGACTATTTGCGCCTATGTTTATCATACTGTGTCGCCGTTAATGACGTCCAGTGTCTACTGTAACCACTTAGGGTTAGGTTGTGCTAATAGCCGCCGGTGCTAACATTAGTGTTTGCTTCTTGTTGTGAAGCTTTAGAGCTGTGGATACACAGAAGAAAGCCTAACTATGCCACATACCTTTTTTACAGTCTCTGGTCATCCCTGAGAAGTTCCAGCACATTCTTCGTGTTCTGAACACGAACATCGATGGTAGGAGGAAGATTGCCTTCGCCATCACTGCCATTAAGGTGAGCTCTTAGAATAAACTGTTAAAATTGATTACAAAAGGCTAAACGATGCATAATATAGCGCCATTGTGCAATATGTTTTACATGATTAATGCTTGTACCTTTAAAAGCAACTGTTCATTGCCCTACAATTAACTTTTGCAACTACAAATTGTGTTGCTGGAACGTTTATGTAAAACCTTTTGATCGTTTCTTGTCTTTTCTTGCATGTGCATGAAATGCATCCATATAAGAGGTGCTCAATTGTCTTGTCTGATTGTCTTGTGCGTTTTCCCAGGGTGTTGGCAGACGTTACGCCCATGTCGTCCTGAGAAAGGCCGACATCGACCTCACCAAGAGGGCTGGAGAGTTGACAGAGGAGGAGGTGAGCACGGATGGACCGTCCTATGAGTAATGTAATGCAGAGTAATGTGAATACCATTGCGTTATGATGCAGCACCATGTTCCACGAATCTTCTGTATTCAGACCTATTGATCACTCGCAGAGTCCCTTGCAGAATAGTTATTTCGGTTTTGGATCTACAAATCACAACACGTTGTGCAGCTTGTTGATGAGCATCTTTTTTGACTGAGGTAAAGAGTTGACCCAAGTATAAAGCCCTCGTTTAAGTGGTTATTGGTTAATACTAAGGTTTCCCCGATCAGTCGTGTGATCGGAAATCGGGCCAATCACGTAATTTTCACAGGAGCAAGGAAACGTGGTTGGGACAACATTGTATGACTGGATATTCTATATTGATGTGGGGAGGCTGGTATTTCCCCATCAGAAGCTCAAATCAAGTGATCAGATTGGGAGCAAAAAAGCATGATCAAACATCCCTAGTTAATGTGTGGCACTGATAGGATTTTTATCTTTGTGCATTTCTCACTCTGTTTTCAGGTTGAGAGGGTGGTGACTATCATGCAGAATCCTCGCCAGTACAAAATCCCAGATTGGTTCCTCAACAGGCAGAAGGACGTTAAGGATGGCAAATACAGCCAGGTACAATATTCTTGCATAAGCTAACAATGACTAGCAATAATGCCTCTGTTTGAATTGCATGTTGGTGGCAGGGCCTGTAGAGCGGTTTAGTTTGCATTCACCACTTCCCTCCTGACAGCAAGTTCTACATTCATTCTAGAGATCTTAGCCTGTTTGTATAAGAAAGAAGTGCCAATTTTGGGAATGTCTTTACTGATTTATAGATGTGTTTTTTCTATGACTGCAATGGTAAAAACTGGGACCTGTAGATGAACGGAGAGTTATGTCCATCCACACCTATAAGTGTTTAATTCACTGGTGAATAGAGCATCGTATAACAGACGTTGTCTTGTGGTTTTAGGTCCTTGCCAACGGTCTGGACAACAAGCTGAGAGAAGATCTGGAGAGGCTGAAGAAGATCAGGGCTCACCGCGGCCTCAGGCACTTCTGGGGGTAAGAACTGTTTTTGCTTCTATTCTATACTAGGGTTGTCCAGTGTCTATTGGTGCCACTAGTTTGTGTTCCTGAAATGGGCGCACAACCCCTGCTTGCCTATAGTGTTTTAGCTTAAAAGCACAGGGGGAAGAAATGTCAGGAGAGATTTTAAGCTCCCCTCTCCTGCATGGCGATAGCTTTTAAGCAGCCCAAAGTTAAGTGTCAGGGGAGACGAAACTCTAGCTCTTCGACTCATCGTTTTTGTTTACATGTATGTATCATGTATCATGCATGTTTCTGTGTGCCTTTGCGTTGGATGGAGTGGAGTTTCAACTGAATACGGTTGCCCACAATTGCCCACTCAAGGTTTAACTTTGGAATATGGTGTGCATATACTTTAGAGAAATGATAAACGGTGACATTGGTCTGTAATTTAAAGATGGGGTAGGAACAGGGTAGCTAATGACTGATTGGCTGAGTTGTATTCATATTCAACCCTACCCTAATCAGGGGTTTCTCGTTGGAGATCTTGAATCCCAAAGCATTGACACCATTTGGTCTTTATTAAAATATAATTTGCCACTTCATTGTAATAGTTAACCAGCAACAACATAGGCTGTCACTTAAACGTGTTGCCCAGTTGTGAAAGATCCACATTTGAAAAGTATTGAATTCTACAGCATTTTATTGTCTTATGTAAATGGTCAACTCATGTATATTTCCTGAACACGACTAGTACTGTTTTAACGGTCTATTCTCTCCTACTCTCATTGTGTTCTCTTGTAGTCTCCGTGTGCGTGGTCAGCATACCAAGACAACCGGCCGTCGTGGTCGCACAGTCGGTGTGTCCAAGAAGAAGTAAAACCTCTCCTTGCTCCCCATTTTGTGTCAATAAATCACCACAGTCCACAACATTCATGTCTGCTGGTTTTCATTCCATATCTGAGGAATACGGTGTTTACAATGAACATTTCTTTGCCACAAACCATTTAAAATCATCTTGCCACATCCATTGCTTACTTGTCCGCCTGACCAAAGTGACGGAAATGGTGTTGGCGAGTAGCATGTAATTTTAAAGGTACAAATTTACCACAGTATACCTAAACCCTTCAACTTTCAATAACAATTTTCAACACGTAAATGCCTATGAACAAAACATTTGTGTTCACTTGTATTGATTGGACAGTGAACAACTGACCTTTGTTTTACTGTACTAAAAGCAAATCACAATTTGCCTTTAATGTAGGCTACTGATGAAGAGCTGGCTGTGAATTCATTTGTAAGGCTTTTCAGTTTAACTTTCCATTTATTGTTATTGTTTCTTAAAGGAGAATTCCAGCCCAAAGGTTTATCTTTATTTGCAGTTAATTTTTTTGACAAAAGTGGTTGTTGTTTTGTGAAAATACTCCTTTATGGCTGTTTCACCTATCCAAAATAAGCTTATAATGAGGCCAATGGGCGTTGTGCAAGTTCACCTATATACATCGCTCCAAAATGTAATTTTTTGCTATATATTGTCTCCACCATGTCAGTAGTGTGTTCACACTCACACTTTCACTTTTGTTTCAGCAGTGGTTCAGCCATAAACCATGTGTCACGCCCCCAGCTTTTGAGACAGCTGGATCATTGCTGAACCGAAAGTGTGAGTGTTAACTCACTACTGACATGGTGGAGACGCAATGTATATAGGTAAACTTGCACAAAGCAAGTAGGGGAAACGGCCATAAAAAAGTATTTTCACAAAATAACACCTGGACCACTTTTTTTTTTTTTTTTTTGTCTTAAACCTAACACAGGAACAGTAAAATGGTTCAATGTAATCGAAGCAAACCTGCAAGTTTTGGTACATTGCAAATTTAATGGTGTAAACACTTAAGACATGACAAAACAAAGCTTGAGTGTTTTGTACCTTTATTGTGCTGATTAGTTTCTACCACAAATATTCACACTTGAGTGCAAATTTAAGCAAAATATTGCATCTTTTATATAAATTATAAGTAGGAAACCCTAATAAGCTTGCAAAAAAGTATGATTAAGACCTGAAAGGGAGAAGCCAGGTTACCTAAGGAATCTGAAAATGAGACCTCAAAATGTTGAATTTGGTTACAAGCAAAGGTTTTACTTGGAGTTGCAACCTTTACAGCTGTGCTATTAGTAAACAGAAAATATTAGCTGGTCAAGCTGACAAAGCCTAAAATCTGTTGACATTTTTTTTTTTACAATTCTCCATTTGAGTTGCATGACTAAGTTATAGAAAATTGCTAACCAGGTAGACATCTTGTTTACCAAATTGCTGAATATTTTGTTGAAATGATCTTCAGTGCAAAATCCTATGCATACATTTTTTTTTCTAGAAAATCCTTGTCTGTATCATAAGGGCAACATCTTCAGTTTCATAACCTGCAGAATGAAGTCTGTCCTGAGATATTCACGCAAATCATTATATCCAAACTAACAAGTGTAGAGCCTTGTGCAGTTATTCAGTAAAGCAATCTGTGATTGGTTAAAACTGGAGCAGGTGGCGTACAGTTAAAAAGCAGTGTTAGTACATATTCTTTCATAAATCAATATATATAATGTATAAAAATCTAGCACACATAAGCACCCAAATGGTTCATGTTGTGAAAAAACAGACAATTATTTATGTATTCTTTAGTGATGAAAGCAGGAAAATAACTTACCCCCCCCCCCCCCCATCTAGATGCTGGTAAAAAAAAATATATATATATACCAGCCAATCCTCAAATGATACCTGCTAAATGGTTGCCATTAGTACACTAATGTACAAGTCAACTCCAAATGGTCAATCAAAACCGATACATATTAAAAGAAAATAAGGATCTCTGGATAGATGGTTAATTATTGTACCTATCAAAAGTGACGGTAGAGTACAATATTAATTGGCTGCCAGTCATTTCCAGCCCTGGCTGTGACTGAACAGTTCCCTGCCTTTATTAAAAAATCAGTCCAATTTTAGTTTGTTCCCAATGCCACAAAACAAAAATAAAAACCCTGTTCAGCTTAATGCTAATGCAGAAAGACAGAATACACAGTTGTTCACTTGTTCAGAGGAAAGCAGAGTGTGTCTGGAGGAGTAGAAGATCATAATTATGAATCCACCCCAACACCGGTCTACCCACCATCGCAGTGTGTCCCACTTTCACTGGTGAATGGTGCATATATAGCGGTTTTATCCAAAGCATGTTACATAGATTGTGCATTACATTCAACCCTTCATACACTGATGGTGGAAACCATGCAAGGCAGCATGGATACTTCAGGCATTAACTCTGATGGAGCCTGGGATTGGCCTTGCAGCTGCCAAACTGGCTGCCAAACCGGCCACTCTACCCCTGAGCCACTGCCGCCACTCTCTCTATCCTGTCCATCTTATCCCTCTTTTGGTTCTGGGGACTTCTGTTGCGGCTGCTGTGAGGGCTGTTGTGGTGGTTGGGGTGGTGTTTGCTGGTCCTTGGTGGGGGCATAGTACAGCTCCAGTGGTTTTCTGACCTTCCAGTATTTCTCATTGACCAGGTCCAGAGTCAGAGAACCGTTCAATGTCTGGAAGCAAGAGGCAGAGAGAGAAATCAATATTCAGCACACTACTATATTGTATAATTCACCAGTGTTGCCACAGTTACTTTGAAACAGTAATCCAACTACTGACTACTGCTGGAAAAGTAACTTAGTTACGTTACTGACTACTTGATTTGGAAAGTAACTAAGTTAAATTACTTTTAGTTACTTGCAGCATATAGGACTAGCACCAAGATTCTTTAGGTTAGACCGTGGTATTTTTGAAAGTTGACAGTACTTTCTCGCCAGGGCAGAGCGTGCATCGGACCCTGATGTTACCATCATTAACTGAAATAAAATCAAAATAGTGGTTGTACTTCCAACTGCTAAACGCGAACCGCTCTTCCTCCATAGTAGCACACTAACGTTGCAGCTAACTCTCCCCCTCTCTCGTGCCGCGGCCCACGAAACAGAGATCTGAGGAGTAGAATGTTTGCTACACATATCAACACGTGGAGCGGGAATGTCTAATACCTAAAAAAGGGCCTGCATGTTCCAATCGAACGCCGCCTCGAACTCGTGGATTCTACAGAGTGAAATGCAAAAAATTAATGCATCTAATATTAAATAAGTAACTGTAGTCTGACTACTGGTTTTGAAATAGTAGTTGCGTTAGACTACTCGTTACTGAAAAAAGTAGTCTGACTACAGTAACGCGTTACTAAGTAACGCGTTACTGGCAACACTGTAATTCGCGTTGTAGTATCTCAGTGATTTTAACAACGTATTTCTTTCATAGCACTCATAAAGACCACTTTGACCTACAGTCATGTCGGAAAGAAACCACTAGTCTACTCACAGAGAACTGTCCTGCCGTCATGATGTATATTGTGTACTGTTTCTCGCTGACGTTCCTCAGACTGGACCCCTCCGCTCCTCCATCTCCTCCACCACCTTCTGCTCCTCTCTCCTCCCCTCCGTCTCCTTCTCGTCCCTCTGTCCCTCTAGTCTCCACCCCTGCATCCGTCTCCCCGTCTGTCCGTTTCTCCTCCAGAGCGATGCGGAGGGCCAGGTATTTGGACAAGTGGTCCACAGTGGCGTTGGCTGTGGTCTTTACATATCTGAGAGAGCACATGTGTGCACACATTTTAGCTGCTCCATAGTGGAAAATCTGCAGAAATCTTTCACGGCCTGCTGATTTACAGCGTATTCACAGTGATAATATACAGTATGAGATAACAGTATACTATGATTCAAGACACGCATAGACTTTTTAACAAGAATTTTCTGAAAATAGCTACTTCAAAACTCATTGCGTTACGACTTGTAAGAATGTAGATTGGCTATTTTGGCCCAATATACTGTATCCCTGAGAATCAGGACACTAGAGTTCAAGTGTTTATATTAGGATTGCTCTGAATTCAAAACATAATGTGGGCGGTCTACATCACTATAGCCACAGAAACGTATTCTCTTTTCTAATCCGACATTACCCGCTCTGACTATACAATGAAGTACGAACACAATGTAACCTGTTATCTGCTATGCTAAGATGACCATTTAAGAGACGTTTCACATGCATTCATGTGGAGGCGTAACGTAATATTTACTATGCGTTTCTCACAATTTACTATATTTACTACGTGCTCTGCCAGATCAAGCCATGTCAGGGAAAACTCCTTCCCATGGGAGAGAGAGAGCAAGAGGATGAAGAATGGAGGGAGGGAGAGTTAAGAAATGGGGGAGGGGTAAAGAGAGTGGACGTGAAGGAAGGGCTGAACCAGATTGGAGATGGAAGAAGTACAGATGGAGGTGGGGGAAGGGACACGACTTATTCATGAAAGGGCAGATAAACGCCATTCCCCTCAGCGTTACCTGGTCTGACTGTATTCTCGGCCGCTGTCAACCAGCTGGGGGTGCGGCCTGAACACCATCTCTATCTCGGATGACGGTCCCTCTTTGGGACGTCTCGGCGGCGGCGTGGGACTGCCGGCGTCGGAGCCTGCCTCGTCCGAGACGCGTTTGCGCTTGCGGCTCGGACCCGGGCCCGGGCCCACCACATCCGAGGGGGTGTGGCTTCGCGAGTGACGGGGCGCATGCTGCGAGGGGGCCGAGTCGTGAGACAGGTGGGTGCGGGCGTCGCCGTTGTCCTCCCCTCCGCTTAAGGTGGCATTGTCACTTTCCTGAGCAGCCCTCCGAGCGCGCTGGACCCTGGGGTGAAACACAGTAGGGGTTTATGTAGACCTAGCACGCTATATAGGACCACTGTAGATACTCTACTGTTAGTCAGATGCTATAGGTTGTTATTAGCTGCTCATGAGTTATCTTTTATTTATTTACTCTTGACAATTCATTATACAGTTACAAAATTCATCGCATTGGATAGCTAAAAATACTCCCCCCTGCCCTTCCTGCTCCTTGATGGTCCTTAATGACTATTTCTATGTATTTATTCTATTTGATAATACCATTTATTCTATTTGCAATACCATGTGCTGTTCTTATTTGAAAATCGCACTGGATTAAATTTACTTTTATAGATGGTTGCTATCCTGCTTATGATCCATTGATGACCATGTCCATGCGGTGCCCACTGGCCAAGTTGTCCAGGCACATGCCATATATAGACTTTTTGCTTGACAGCCTGCCGTGTGTTTGAGTCCGGTTCATGATGACCTTTGCTGCATGTCTCTCCCCTTCTCTCTGCCTCTTTCCCGTCTCTCTTCACGTGATACTATGAATAAAGCCAGAAAAGCCAAAAACAAAAAAACAGACTGTTCCCACTGTATTTCATATATTACCATGTGTTGTTCTTGCTTGTAGCAAATCGTTCTGGATTAAGACCATCTGCTAAAGGCCTAAATTAATCTGGTTGATCTGGCAGTTGGGGGGGGGGGGGGGGCCCACATGATGTGTGAACTAGCCTTTAGTGTAGCTCCAGAGCCTTCTCTGTTCTTCTCTCAAACACAGACTGCCACTGCCAAAAAACTCATTTTAAAATGAACCCCCACCCCTTCTTCCTGTGTCTGTCAGACCTGTGGCGCGCCTGCCGTCTCAGGCCCTCCTCGATGCTGGTGCTGAGTGCCTCATTGTTGTGCAGCTGGTTGAGGCGCTCCAGCACGCGGTCCTGGTGGGCCTCGTACTCGTCGCGACTCGGGTAGATCTTGGAGATGAGCGCGTCGAAGTTGGAGTCCGGGCGCAGCGAGCGCCTCGACACCAGCTTCTTCCTGCACGTAGGACACTCCTTGTTCCTGGGAGAGGAGGGAGGGAGGGAGGGTAACTGGAAGGCTTGGCCCAAATAAAACTCGGCCCTATAGACAGAGTGACGCTGTCGCAAACTGTTCACTTAATGGGAACAGTCCAATGATGGGGGCTCCATCAAGTTGTGTTTCACCATGTTAATGATTTTTCAAATGGACCAGTTATGGTCCATTTGGTTCACATTTGTACACTTTCAGGAAAATATTGGAAATACCACTCTTTTGTCCCTCTTTCAGGCTGCTCTCTTGAGAGCTCAGTTTTCTGACCACTTAATGCTGCAACATTTTGGCTGGTCCAAGTATTATTTGGGCTGAGCCTTCATGTATCTGAAGGGAGCCCGAAAATGGGACAGAGGGAAAGGATAGGAGTTGGTGTGCGATTGCAGCGCAGGGACTGTCTGAGAGAGCGTGCGTGTGCGTGTATGTGCGCGCCCCATTTTTACACTTTCAGTCACAGTGCCAGGGCACAACAGCCTCGGAAACCCAGACAGACATTTTATTTGGGCAGCAATGGCTCAGGAGAGAAATAGCGGCCCCTTGGGAATAGAAAAACGTGAGGTTTCCGGTTCCATCCCTGGCTCTACTCCTTGTGTTTGTACTTAAGTGTCCTTGAGCAAGACACTTCAACCCCTATTGCCCTTGCTGCAGAGGAGCAGACTATGGTGTGTGTGTGTGTGTGTGTGTGTGTGTGTGTGTGTGTGTGTGTGTGTGTGTGTGTGTGTGTGTGTGTGTGTGTGTGTGTGTGTGTGCATGTGGTTACACACCCTGATCTCAGCGCAGTGACGATACAGTTCGAGCAGAAGCGGTGCAGACACTCCTTGGTCGTCATGGTGTCTTTCAGCATGTCCAGACAGATAGGACACATCAGCTCACTGTGCAGTGCCCTGGGAGACACAGCTACCTCAGTCCCATCCATGATGGCCTCCTGAACACACGCACACACACACACACACACACACACACACACACACACACACACACACACACACACACACACACACACACACGCACACACACACACGCACACACACACACGCACACACGCACACACACACACTTTAGCTGAATAGTCAAGGAACCAGGTTTATATTTTGTGAAATCTAATCTTATCTTCTGCCGTTATCATAGCTCTGCAACAAAGATACACAGACTTTTGGCTATTCAGTATTCCAGACTGTGCTATAGAGCTGCGCAGTGACATCACCGCCCCTGTTCCGGAAGTCTTTTCCCCATTCATTTTTCTCATAGACTTTTCGAAAATAATTTATATCAAGACGATTACGCCGCGGCCAAAGCCAACTCAGGTCGTGACAAATCATGACAACAAACACAATATCGTCATATAATATATAATTGGGAAGAAGTAGAAAATGGCATGATACAAGACTTTTTGTTTCGTTTTTCAACTTAGAAATTATTTTATTGTCCCAAAAGTTTGTGTGTGTCATCATGATTCGTCACGACTCGAGTTGGCTTTGTCCGCGGCATAATCGTCTTGATATAAATTATTTTCGAAAAGTCTATGAGAAAAATGAATTGGGAAAAGACTTCCGGAACAGGGGCGGTGGCGTCAGTGCGCAGCTCTATATTCAGTTTCAGTCAAGAGTTTCCCATTCCTACTAATATAATATTATCCTGGTTCAAGTGCAAATCATCACCACACATGCTTACCTGTGGACTCCGGTGTAGCTCATACAAGCTGAGCTCCCAGGTCTTATTTGGGCTCTGGATGTTGACAGGCATTGCCATGGTTACTGCTCCCACCACAATACCCTCACTGGAAGGAAGGAGAGAGGAGAACACAAAGTGGCTATTCATCATGTAATAATATCCTCCACACCAGTCGCCAGAACAAAAAACATGTCTATTTTGGAGTGGAGGGCGAGAAAAAGTGTGCCAGTCATTCTCTAATTCTGTGTGTGTGTGTGTGTGTGTGTGTGTGTGTGTGTGTGTGTGTGTGTGTGTGTGTGTGTGTGTGTGTGTGTGTGTGTGTGTGTGTGTGTGTGTGTGTGTGTGTGTGTGCGCGCGCGCGCGCGCGTGCGTGTAGGAGAGAGAGAGTTGGGACTTGGGAGAATGGATGATGGCCGTTCTACTAATTGGCTATTTTTGAGGTAATTAATTAACTGACATGGATGGTAGAGAGTGAGAGCTAATGCAAATATAACTAACTCGAAAAAGGCAGAAGCGAGACTTTGTTTTGAAACTATGAGCGAAGTCGTTCACAGCTTGACATATCCGGGATATCCCACAGACTCATAATACCGCCCGGGCGGCCTGGCAGGGGGCCGCTGACAAAATAATATATAATCCGAACACTAGCGATGTACACCGACCGACCAACGTAGACACGGCGGATGCCTGAAAAGCACCACGACGACGAGAAAAGGGACACATCGAGAGCCCTATTGTACTATAAACACAGTTACGCAAACTCCGTTCACGTCATGGGGCCAGTCCAATGGCGGCTCTTCTACATAGACTTATATTGAGAATGGGGACAACAAATAGGGGCAACTCCTGGAGCGGAAGTAGGCAGAAATGTAACGCAACTGTAACGTGATCGTTGTCAGTAACATAAACACAAAAGCGACTTTAGTTGTCAGTCACTGTACAATACTTTAAATCAGTTGACATGTTGCACAGTGTACACATACTTAAAATCTTATTTGCAACGCCCTCGTGTATTCCCAACTCCAGCTTGTCCCTATTCAGGCTGCATGAACAGCACTCGAGCACTCAGTTTGTCACCCCTCAATGTCGCAACTCTTCTACTACATGGTACTGACACATCCTTCCAGGCAGGCAGCAACAACTCACCTCGAAACAGTCAGTCAGTGGCGGTAGGTCCGGAAAGCTCTACGAGGAGGACAATCCAGTCCAACGATCGACGAACTATTTTGAGATCGAATGACCCCAAATACCGAAGAAATGGAGCTGTGCATCAACACCAGCTACATGCACTGACTGAATTCGACCTGACGTGGTGGTTTGTAAGTCTATTATTACGCGGTTTGCATTGCCCCCAGCCCGAACAGTCCGTCAGTCAGTCAAGTCAAAGAAATTCGACATGACAAATAAAGAAACGCAACATTTATAAACTGTTACTGTAGCCATCTTCTCTCTCTCTCGCCCCGGGCCGGAACAACACTCACTCCCTCGATCGTCACCACAAATAGTACACGACAGCGGCTACTAGCGCTTTGTTTCAATACGTGTGTGTGTGTGTGTGTGTGTGTGTGTGTGTGTGTGTGTGTGTGTGTGTGTGTGTGTGTGTGTGTGTGTGTGTGTGTGTGTGTGTGTGTGTGTGTGTGTGTGTGTGTGTGTGTGTGTGTGTGTGCGCGTGCGTGCGCGCGTGCGTGTGTGTGCGTGCGTGCACGTAAATTTGGCTTTCATATCAGAATAATGATATATAATGATTTTGGCCTCGTGAATCCACCCTACTTTGAATAATTCCTCAGTCTTCAGTTCCAAATTTGCATTTCAATGTTTGTTTACATTACAATGTCCACCTTGTTGATTTCCCAAGCTGGCATGGAATGGAAACAAGCCTTATTATTATTATTATTTGTTTATTATCATGTATGTATTTATTTAATATAGCATCAGTATTGAAATATTAAAATATTAAAAACTTAATATTGAATAATCTGCATAGCGCCCCACCACCTCAGGACATTGTGGTAGACTACTGCAGCTAAACTGCTTCCAAAGACGAGAAATAAATGACAGGACTGGTTCTAGCAGAGTGGTGATTGAGGCTCAAACAAGCTTGAGGGACATACAATATGTGACATACAATAAGTGTTAAAACTATTTTGGAATGCATGCTATGTTTGAAATGAGCTATGTTATGGCACAAATACAAAAACATGATACACCCACAATTACATGCACAGCCACAAGGTGGCTGTAGATGGTAAGCCATGGGAATGGCTGCCACTGTTACAGGTGGGACAGGTGCATGCATCAACTGGTTATTATAGTATTGTCCAGTGCCTCGCTCAGAACACCACTTGCCCGCCCGATGCCAATGTAATGACACGGCCAATGGCATTATGTAACTGCTTATTGTTTTGTGTTTTTTCCTGAATACAAAGTGATTAGTACCTCTCTCCGAAGTGACTTTAATATTTTGTCCAGTTCTATGATTCCTTCATTCCGTTTCACATGAATACTTTAATCCTCGTCCTAAAAATGTGAACTCATTTCAAGGGAAAGGCTCACTTGATTTTTGATATACTGTAGAATTGATTTTGGGTGCAGCATAAAAAAGTGGTTTGTTGATACACAACCTCTTTTTCTTATTTAATGTGAAACAGTGTTCTAGCATGGCATTGTGTTTGGCATTGGGAGTGGGCAAATGTAAAGTAATTTGTACATTACAGGGCCCCACTCGCAGGAATCTATTAGGGTGCATGTTATCATTTTGCATACTGTACAATTACATAGGAGCATAGACTCATAAAACAACCGACTTTTTAGATTAACCATTTCTATGCATGTTGTTCATCTATTTCATTGACAGAGGTCTATGTCCCAAGGATTGGAATCTACAAGGGCTGCAGCAGAGGTAGATCGTGATCTACCAGTAGATCACATAGGCTGTGCAGGTAGATCACATGACAGTCCCCTAAAATTTATAACTGTGAACTCAAACCCCAAATACTTGTTTTGAAATGGCAGTAGTAGCACATACAGTGCAATAAAACCCTTCCAATTCTCCCTCTCTATTTTTTAATTTTAAGTGCATTATTCTTAAACACTGTTTAACAGACCTTGAAATTGATCTATTGATCTATGCCAAATTTGCCAATAGAGTATCGGAAATTTAAGTAATCTCTAGATCTGGGGAAAAAAAGAAAACTATGGGAAAAGTGTAGCGACTAAATCCCTATATTAGGTGTTACTGGCTTTAGACGTGTCCTGAAAGAACAAAGTTAAAATAGAACATTAGAATTGTGTATAGTCCTGCATCTTGCCTCAAATAGAGACAGCAAATGACAACAAACAGATTTGTCATCATGCATAGCGTTTATACCGGTATGTGCATACTTGCTTTACCCGCATGTCTTCTTTTGTCTGACCCGTCTGTTTACCATATCCCCAGGGCCATTATCTTGGTGGTTGTTGTACTGCTCCATTGTCTAATTATTTGCCTAACTGTCTTGTCTGCTAATGCTTGTAATGTCTTACTTTCCATGTATTGCATGCTTTACGTGTGCCGTGCTGTGCTATAAGTTACTCGTGCATACTTTGCTTTTATTTGCTTTTAATTAGCTTGTGTCCTGGTTTCAATGGCTATTTTAACATCTGGCCCAAGGAATTTGATTGTAATTACCCAAGCTAGGTGGCTAAAAGACTGGGACAATAGCAGTGATGTGCAGTAAACGGCATTTTTCAATTATAGTAACTTTTGGGATCAATATGTATACATATTCATTGTATACAGTACATTTCCATGAGTAACTGTGTAATGTAACTGTCATTTCAGCCATGTTTCTTATCAACCGATTTCATGTCACTGCTCAATCAAGGACCATAGCCCTGGTATTTGTGGCAGGGGTGTAATCAAGCACAGGTGTTACTGACAGGACAGTTTACAATTTAGGCATTTAGCAGACACAGACTTAATCCAGAGCGACTTACAATAATCAAGAACAAAAAACATGGCAATACACATATGTATTGTTTATCATAATTATTTATTTGTATACAAACTATAGGACTGTGGGCAGCTATAATAAATACCTTCATCTTGACCATCAGTGAACATTATGGACATCAGTTGTATGACAGGGTGTCATGAAAAAATACAGTAGCCTATCTGCAAGCTAGGGATGAATGAGATTATAAAGCAGCAGTTACATTCAATTAATTTAAACAAGAAATAATCTAAATTATTTGAAATGTGAAAATAATAATAACAATAAATTAAACAAACATATATTCTTCCATTACTGATATTGAAATCCAGAAATAAAGATACTTCCTCTCCCCTCCAACATAAGTTCATTTGCATGTTCATCTCTCTCTCGTTCACACTCCCACTCACTCACATACACGCACAAATACACACAGTTGGCCTATTTAAAACAAGAAGGATGCACATATAGAATTTTACAGCATTGCATTTGCATCAGGTCATATGTCTTGTGTAAAAATAAATAGTATTCAATAAATAAAAGTCACATTATTTACAGAATGCATAGAATTAATCTCAGCAGGTCCAGTGAAGCACATTTACAATCAATACCATTAGAATTGAAATTGAACTCATTTCGTTTTTAATTGATGATGAGGATGCATTGTCCGTACCTATAGTTACACTAACTGCAGCTGTGATTGTTGAAGCTCCAGCTGTAGTAGTTGTTGGGGCAGGTGTGGCAGTTGTTTCTCCAGCAGTGGCAGTTGTTTCTCCAGCTGTTGCAGTTGTTGGGGCAGCTGTAATTGCTGAGGCACCAGATGTGGTAGTTAGTGGGGAAGCCGTGGTAGTTGCAGGGGCAGCTGTGGCAGTTGCAGGGGCAGCTGCGGTAGTTGCCGAGGCAGCTGCGGTAGTTGCCGAGGCAGCTGCGGAAGTTGCCGGGGCAGCTGTGTCAGTTGTTTCTCCAGCTGCTGCAGTTCCTGGGGCAGCTGTGATTGCTGTGGCACCAGATGTGGTAGTTACAGGGGAAGCTGTGGCAGTTGCAGGGGCAGCTGTGGCAGTTGCAGGAGCAGCTGTGGCAGTTGCCGGGGCAGCTGTGGTAGTTGCCGGGGCAGCTGTGGCAGTTGCCGGGGCAGCTGTGACAGTTGCTGGGGCAGGTGTGGCAGTTGTTTCTCCAGCTGTTGCAGTTCCTGGAGCAGCTGTGATTGCTGTGGCACCAGATGTGATAGTTACTGGGGCAGCTGTAATTGCTGTGGCACCAGATGTGGTAGTTACTGAGGCAGCTGTGGTAGTTGCAGGGGCAGCTGTGGCAGTTGGCGGGGCAGGTGTGGCAGTTGTTTCTCCAGCTGTTGCAGTTCCTGGGGCAGCTGTAATTGCTGTGGCACCAGATGTGGTAATTACTGGGGCAGCTGTGGGAGTTGCAGGGGCAGGTGTGGCAGTTGTTTCTCCAGCTGGTGCAGTTCCTGGGACAGCTGTGAGTGCTGTGGCACCAGATGTGATAATTACTGGGGCAGCTGTGGTAGTTATTTCTCCAGTTGTTTGGGCAGCTGTGGCAGTTACGGGGACAGCTGTGGCAGTTGTTGGGGCAGTTGTTGGGACAACTGGGGCAGTTGTTGGGCCAGCTGTGGCAGTTGTTGGGCCAGCTGTGGCAGTTGTTGGGGCAGCTGTTGGGGCAGCTGTGGCAGCTGTTGGGGCAGCTGTGGCAGTTGTTAGGGCAGCTGTGACAGTTGTTGGGGCAGCTGTGGCAGTTGTTGGAGCAGTTGTTGGGCCAGCTGTGGCAGTTGTTGGGGCAGCTGTTGCAGCTGTTGGGGCAGCTGTGGCAGTTGTTAGGGCAGCTGTGACAGTTGTTGGGGCAGCTGTGGCAGTTGTTGGGGCAGTTGTTGGGGCAGCTGTGGCAGTTGTTGGGGCAGTTGTTAGGGCAGCTGTGACAGTTGTTGGGGCAGCTGTGACAGTTGTTGGGGCAGCTGTGGCAGTTGTTGAGGCAGTTGTTGGGGCAACTGTGGCAGTTGTTATGGCAGCTGTGGCAGTTGTTGGGGCAGCTGTGGCAGTTGTTGGGGCAGCTGTGGCAGTTGTTGGGGCAACTGTGGCAGTTGTTGGGGCAGCTGTGGCAGTTGTTAGGGCAGTTGTGGCAGTTGTTGGGGCAGTTGTTAGGGCAGCGGTGACAGTTGTTGGGGCAGCTGTGACAGTTGTTGGGGAAGCTGTGGCAGTTGTTGGGGCAGTTGTTGGGGGAGCAGCTGTGGCAGTTGTTGGGGCAGCTGTGGCAGTTGTTGCTGCAGTTGTTGGGTCAGTTGTGGCAGTTGTTGGGGCAGCTGTGGCAGTTGTTGGGGCAGTTGTTGGTGCAGCTGTGGCAGTTATTGGGGCAGCTGTGGCAGTTGTTGGGGCAGTTGTTGGGGCAGCTGTGACAGTTGTTGGGGCAGCTGTGGCAGTTGTTGGGGCAACTGTGGCAGTTGTTGGGGCAGCTGTGGCAGTTGTTGGGGAAGCTGTGGCAGTTGTTGGGGAAGCTGTGACAGTTGTTGGGGAAGTTGTTGGGGCAGCTGTGGCAGTTGTTGGGGCAGCTGTGGCAGTTGTTGGAGCAGTTGTGGGGGCAGCTGTGGCAGTTGTTGGGGCGGCTGTGGCTGTTGTTGGGGCAGCTGTGGCAGTTGTTAGGGCAGTTGTGGCAGTTGTTGGGGCAGTTGTTAGGACAGCGGTGACAGTTGTTGGGGCAGCTGTGACAGTTGTTGGGGCAGCTGTGGCAGTTGTTGGGGCAGTTGTTGGTGGAGCAGCTGTGGCAGTTGTTGGGGCAGCTGTGGCAGTTGTTGCTGCAGTTGTTGGGACAACTGTGGCAGTTGTTGGGGCAGCTGTGACAGTTGTTGGGGCAGCTGTGGCAGTTGTTGGGGCAGTTGTTGGGGCATTTGTGGCAGTTGTTGGGGCAGCTGTGGCAGTTGTTGGGGCAGCTGTGGCAGTTGTTGGGGCAGCTGTGGCAGTTGTTGGGGCAGCTGTGACAGTTGTTGCTGCAGCTGTGACAGTTGTTGGGGCAGCTGTGGCAGTTGTTGGGGCAGTTGTGGCAGTTGTTGGGGCAGCTGTGGCAGTTGTTGGGGCAGCTGTGGCAGTTGTTGGGGAAGTTGTTGGGGCAGCTGTGGCAGTTGTTGGGGCAGCTGTGGCAGTTGTTGAGGCAACTGTGACAGTTGTTGGGGCAGCTGTGGCAGTTGTTGCTGCAGCTGTGACAGTTGTTGCTGCGGAAGCTGTGGCAGTTGTTGCTGCAGCTGTGACAGTTGTTGGGTCAGCTGTGGCAGTTGTTGGGGCAGCTGTGGCAGTTGTTGGGGCAGCTGTGGCAGTTGTTGGGGCAGCTGTGACAGTTGTTGCTGCGGAAGCTGTGGCAGTTGTTGCTGCAGCTGTGACAGTTGTTGGGGCAGCTGTGGCAGTTGTTGGGGCAGCTGTGGCAGTTGTTGGGGCAGCTGTGGCAGTTATTGGGGCAGCTGTGGCAGTTGTTGGGGAAGTTGTTGGGGCAGCTGTGGCAGTTGTTGGGGCAGCTGTGGCAGTTGTTGAGGCAACTGTGACAGTTGTTGGGGCAGCTGTGGCAGTTGTTGGGGCAGCTGTGACAGTTGTTGCTGCAGCTGTGGCAGTTGTTGGGGCAGCTGTGACAGTTGTTGCTGCAGCTGTGACAGTTGTTGGGGCAGCTGTGGCAGTTGTTGGGGCAGCTGTGGCAGTTGTTGGGGCAGCTGTGGCAGTTGTTGGGGCAGTTGTTGGGACAACTGTGGCAGTTGTTGGGATAACTGTGGCAGTTGTTGGGGCAGCTGTGGCAGTTGTTGGGGCAGCTGTGACAGTTGTTGCGGAAGCTGTGGCAGTTGTTGCTGCAGCTGTGACAGTTGTTGGGGCAGCTGTGGCAGTTGTTGGGGCAGTTGTTGGGGCAGCTGTGGCAGTTGTTGGGGCAGCTGTGGCAGTTATTGGGGCAGCTGTGGCAGTTGTTGGGGCAGCTGTGGCAGTTGTTGAGGCAACTGTGACAGTTGTTGGGGCAGCTGTGGCAGTTGTTGGGGCAGTTGTTGGGGCAGCTGTGGTAGTTGTTGGGGCAGTTGTTGGGACAACTGTGGCAGTTGTTAGGGCAGTTGTTGGGGCAGCTGTGGCAGTTGTTGGGGCAGCTGTGGCAGTTGTTGCTGAAGCTGTGGCAGTTGTTGCTGCAGCTGTGACAGTTGTTGGGGCAACTGTAACAGTTGTTGGGGCAGCTGTGGCAGTTGTTGCTGCAGCTGTGGCAGTTGTTGCTGCAGCTGTGGCAGTTGTTTCTGCAGCTGTGGCAGTTGTTGCTGCAGCTGTGACAGTTGTTGGGGCAGCTGTGGCAGTTGTTGGGGCAGCTGTGGCAGTTGTTGGGGCAGCTGTGACAGTTGTTGAGGCAACTGTGACAGTTGTTGGGGCAGCTGTGGCAGTTGTTGGGGCAGTTGTTGGGGCAGCTGTGGTAGTTGTTGGGGCAGTTGTTGGGACAACTGTGGCAGTTGTTAGGGCAGTTGTTGGGGCAGCTGTGGCAGTTGTTGGGGCAGCTGTGGCAGTTGTTGCTGCAGCTGTGGCAGTTGTTGCTGCAGCTGTGACAGTTGTTGGGGCAACTGTAACAGTTGTTGGGGCAGCTGTGGCAGTTGTTGCTGCAGCTGTGGCAGTTGTTGCTGCAGCTGTGACAGTTGTTGGGGCAGCTGTGGCAGTTGTTGGGGCAGCTGTGGCAGTTGTTGGGGCAGCTGTGGCAGTTGTTTCTCCACCTGTGGTAGTTGATGGGGCAGCTGTGGTAGTTGATGGGGCAGCTGTGACAGTTGTGTCAGCTGTGGAAAAGTGACAGTGATCACTATCTTGTTTGACCAAAGAATTTTACTTTCCCAGTTGAATTTATGGTTACAGTAGCAATTTATATGAATCATGTGTCCATAATGCATTACATTCAAATCCATTATCTGCTGCCCAAATTTAAGCCTGTATAAAGCCATTTGGTTTGGAATTACAAATATGCCCTTTCATACTTAGATAGTGTGGTGTGTACAATAACAGTATTGTACCTACAAATAGATACAATTATAAGGATATTATAATGTTAATGTTATAAAGTGTTACTCTTACTTACCAATACACAGAAGGAGGATTAAACAAATCTTCATCATTTTCATTTAAATACCTGAAATCACAGTTGACCATTCTTTATTAAAATGTTGAATTATTATTGTAAATAAATATCAAGATAACAGGAGGTAATCATACTAACAGATAATCATAATGACTTAATAAAATGTAATCGTGATGATGATTAGAGCTGCACGGTATACAGTATATGCCCTGAGTTCAATTGATTGTTGATTTTGTACTGATTGATGCAAACTTGATTCTATGTGAAAAATCAATAAAAGTTGAATAATTAAAACCAGATCCACAATGCGATTAGATATACAGTGTCTGCCATAAAAAACGTCATATCAGTATCATGTTGGTCTTTGCATTTGCAGAGCAGCCTGTCTGCCTGTGTCTCTCTCAGCTGCTAGTGGGGCTTAACACCTACTTCCACCAGCAAAAGATATATTAAAAATTATGAAATTCAATAATGAGTTAAACATATGTTTAAACATAATAAATATAATAACATAATATATTGGAATTGTTAATGCACAATATTCAAATAAACGACTCTCACAATTTCAATATTGTGCATCCCTAAATAATAAATAATAAAAATAATAAGGGTAATAATAATTAGTGGTGATAATGATTGTTATTGTTATTTATAATAAGGGTAATAATAATTGTATTTATAACAACTAATGTTCTACACCAATCAACAGAAAATGTATTTAATTCATCTGAAGGCAAAACTCACAGTTGTGCAGTTCTCTCTTGGAAGCCTTTTCCTGTGATACTGAGTATGTGTATTCCGTCAAGTATCCTCTTTTTTGTCTCCCATCAGATACAACAGCTTCATTTATAGTCCGATGGAAGAATGAGATGACATCAGAGTGCATATGGCTCCTTTCTTCCCATGAAGGCGTGGAGGCAGCAAACCTCATTGATTACTCACCCGATGCATTCTTTTGTAAACGTAAAAGGCCAGGTATATTGCACGCTGCGTAAAAGGCTGTTACTGTACGTAAATAATAAGCACCTTGTCCATTTGACATTTCTGGTTACTGTTTAAAAAAAAACAAGCAAAAAACTCAAGGCTATCCTCTCCCTATAGTTTCTGAGCATTGGCTCGCCCC
This sequence comes from Benthosema pterotum, assembly GCA_039105355.1. Taxonomy (NCBI): domain Eukaryota; kingdom Metazoa; phylum Chordata; class Actinopteri; order Myctophiformes; family Myctophidae; genus Benthosema; species Benthosema pterotum. The sequence goes on along the minus strand of CM076970.1, from coordinate 22,255,636 downwards.
AAAGATAGGATTTTTCAAATATTACTGCAAATAAATACTTAAATAAATAGGCCTATTATTCCCTCCCTTTTCTCCCTCCTTACTCTGCAGAGCTGACTGCCGATGAGGACCCGTTTTAAGCGAACTGGGTGGAACCTTTTTTTGCATGTACCAGTACTGTAGAATGCAAATGTGATGTGGACATGGTGTACTCTTTTTGAATAAAATAATAAAAGATGTTTCCTTTTTGTTCTATTAATGTTAACCACTCAAACCGCACCGATGGTCCTCCCAGAGACGGCGACACTAGGGTTCATCGTAGTTGACGGCAATTGCTCACATTGACAACTATTGACAACTATTGCACAAATGAGGGCACAAATTCAGACACAACATACCGAATGTTCCTGAAGGTCAGAAGGAGACCGTGTGTGAGTGATAATAGACAATAGAGGCTTTGTAGTGAGATGTTCACACTCATATCTCCTACTTTACATATCCACCTCTGTTATGTGTTACGGTTGGCACCCAGTGACTTTAGTGACTTAGCAGCAGATTGCTATTGCTATTGCCATGTTGATCTGACAATATAGATTCTATAAGATGTTCGCTCTGAAAGAACATAAAATATTCAAAGATGTGCGCTCACGATTTCCCCAAAAATAGCATGTGTACATGCCTCATAGTGCACAACTGCTATTTTTCAATAAAACTTAAAACACCAAAAGGCATTCCAGTACAGAATGAATTAATTCAACTCAACAATGTAATAGTAACTGAGAATTAAAGAGTCCACATTTAGAAGTCCATTTGTAATACATTTGTGCACCTATTCTTGACTTTCTTGGAAACTATGACACATTGAATTTGCTTATACAAAAGTACTTTGAGATGAACAAGATACCTCATCCATAGAGCACCAGTAAGCTATATGCAAAACAATACACAAGGCTATTTGTACTGTTGATCCTTGCAAAGCACATGTATCCTGTAATGCTATAGGGATATACATCAATAATTTACTTTGGACCTTTCAGGAATTATATTTTAAGTAAGTTCTGTCTGAATTGTGGACCAGCTAGACGACAAGCTGTCCTGTTTTATTTACAATAGTTAAGCCAACCAAACAAGGATGTGATTGTGAGTTATCTCATGAGATCATTAAAATCAATCACTCACTACTACCACAATTACACTGGGCTAGAAACAGTTATTATGAATAATATGAGCAATATTATTAGTAGTAACTCACAAATGATTAAATCATGTAATGATACAATTAGATACTGTAAGCCGAAAGGCTTTCAAAAATCACTGAAATATCTAGATCTAGATGACATGTAAGGAGCATTGTCCATGTGTGTTGTGAGAATGCAGGTCTTATACGTCAAAACACTTTACATACTGTACACATTAGTGTACAGTACGTAAACAGCTGCACACCCTTGGCTTTAACACACCCAGTTGGTGGCGAACGCAGGTGTCATTTGGGCGGTGCCCCTTGGATCAGGCTTCAACTGCTGTAACCTAAATTATATTTTAAAGCAATATTCAAGAATGGGTCGATGATCTGACAAGAAAGATCCATAACACAAACTATTGGCATGAAAATATACTTTTCAATTTTCAAAATCTCTTCAAAATTGATTTTAAAAAATGTGCATAATACTGTATATATATACTGTAATATTTAAGATAAATGTAATAAGATAAATCTGTAAATCTGCCAAAGTATAATATTTTAATATAATATAATGCTGGCGGCTATTGTACACAGTAATAATGCTTGGTGTTGTCCACAGTTAACAGTTTTCAGAGCTTGAAATATACTCTAATTCTGCAAACTGTTAATACTGGTAAATACATTCAATCAAGAATTGGGGAACCATTGGGAACCAACATACAGGCACATGCCAAGAGGACATCCCACATTAACATATGTCAGACAATTCTTTGAATGAATTTCGAATATACTGGACAACCTAGAACAGGGGTGTAAAACTCAATACACAACGGGCCCAAAAAAATGTCCTCATGACATGGTCATGGGTCATCAAACAAAAAAGTAATTTTCCTTTAAAAAAATGTCCCTTAAGAGTAAAAAAAGCAATAATGTAAAGATCATGCATCAAAAGCTCAGTTTCCTGTTCTATGATTATATGTCATAGTAAAAGTCAATTTAGTTGGGAAAGTAAAACAATGAGTTCCATTCATTTCCTACCATGGTGCATTGCAATATACAGTACCAGAGGGCCAGTTCTAACGGTAATTAAATATCATCCCGTGTGTGCCAAAGATAATTGATTCACAGGCCTTATAGCCTACGACAGTATATGACCTAGAGAGAGAAGGTAGAAATATACATTTTCCTATACTAAATAATGGTCATACTCAAGTAAAAGTACCTCAAAATTGTACTCAAATAAATACTCCACCACTGAATAAAGATCACAGTTCATCTAGTCCAGGGGTGGCCAACCTGAGGCTCGTGAGCCTCATGCGGCTCTTCAGCTGGTTACATGCGGCTCTTAAGGGGCTTCCACATGAAGCTGTCAAAAACGCTTGGCCTCATGGCGCAGTCATTCATTCCCTATACCAGTGGTTTTCAACCTTTTTTCTACCAGGGCCCACCATTTATTCAGAATTTGAGCCACAGACCACCATTTTAGCTCCATAGACCCCAAAGCTAAAGATTTCCTTTACTTGTGTCAACAATTCCAGGCTGAATTTCAGAGAAAACAAAACAGTGAAAGATACAGATCAAAATGACCATTAATCTTCCACATTCTCTAGCAGTGTAGACTTGGGCTAATTCACATGATGAATATTTTAACTCTTGAGAATGTCATATACTTTTTTGGATTGTAAACCCCGTTTCAAAATACATGTCTGTATGTTTCTATTTGCGACCGTGACGGCCGTGACGGCTGTCGCAGCGGTTTTCTAACCGTTGTGACCATTTGATGTGGCTCTTTGCCGTAACACAGTGAAAAACGTGGCTCTTAGTCTGCGACCGGTTGGCCACCCCTGATCTAGTGTCTGAATGTGAGTGCAGTGCAGCAGTGGTTTCTCAAAGTGGGGTCCAGGGACTCCCCCAGTGGTCCTTGAGGGAGTTCCAGTGCATGCCCAGCTAAATGGGCACGCACTGAGTTAAATTTACATTGATTTGACTCTTCTTACAATATGATGCATGTGACGCATATTGGAAAATGTTCCACTGTACTTTTCGCCCTAGAATGACATTCCTAAAATAGGGACAATGCTACTTTTATTTTCGGTCACACCCTGACTTTCAGTTCCGTTAACGTTCATTTTTATTTTCGAATGTTGGACCGACAGGCCAGGAGTCATACCTGAGGGTTGAGACATACATTTATTCAACCATCTCACACCTGCGCGTCTTCTAATTGGTGACGTCTGTTAACACCCTTCTGACAAACCATAAAAAAAGGTGTAGGCCTAAATACAGTACATTTATTTGGTCAATTTCAGTGACACATGCTGTTATACTGCAGCATTGTAAAAGTGGCTGGAAAAAAGGGATAGGTACTGTAGGTAGCATGGAGCTTGTTTGGCCTGCCACACTACCCCTGGTATCACTTTAACACTGTTTACTTACGGTTTAATACAATACAGTTGCTTGTGTACATGCGTGCGTGTATGCGTGTGTGCGTGTGCGTGTGTGTGTGTGTGTGTGTGTGTGTGTGTGTGTGTGTGTGTGTGTGTGTGTGTGTGTGTGTGTGTGTGTGTGTGTGTGTGTGTGTGTGTGTGTGTGTGTGTGTGTGCAACCACTCCTGTGGACAAGCTACACTGTGCACAAAGAAGACCATGTACAGTACCAAGTCCACCAAACAGGTTCGACTGGTTCCCTGATAAAAATGCAAACTGATCATATCAGTCAAAGCTTTTATAATAATAATAAATAAAATATGAACGTTGACCGTGTTATGAATAACTCCCCATAAATACAGTCAATCTGTAACAGGCGATGTGGTCTGAAATCAACCCATCCATCCATCCATGTGTTAAGATCTAGAGGTGAATGTGCCTTTGCCGGTGCGGCACGCAGTCGCTGGAACAGACAATCTTTTCTATGGCCTTTGATAACTCTTGATGTTTTATTGCTGTCTTTGATTATTCTTTGTTTGTTTATTACTCATACTAGTTGATTTGTTATATATGTCTTTATATTTGTTGTTTTATTGCGTGACTATTTTTGATCTTATTGTGAAGCAATTTGGACAATTTTGATTGTTTTAAGAGTGCTAGATTGTTTTGTTTTGAAGATAGGGCCATCACCCCCACCTAGCGCCTGCTATAAGTTTCAAATGCAACAGTCTGGGCATACCTGCATGATTTTCAAGGTATAAGTGTTCTGCCACTGCTTTCAGACATTCTCGCTGCAGTAATACTGCAGCGATTATGCAGCATACAAGTTGTGAGCCTCATCCTATACCCCCTCCCAGTTCCCTGTTGATTTGTAGCCGGTGTTGTGTGATTTGTTTCACAAGTTTGCCATAATAGTAATTTAGCTGAGCAAACAGTCATTGCGATATAAAAGCTACAGTAAACGTATGTGCATGATCATGACTTAATTGACATGATGAATGATACAGTAAATCACACAGAACCCACAATCCCTCAATGCAACAAAGTTTAATTCAAACCCAGATGAGATTTTTCTACCATGTTGACTATGCCATTCCTTGGAATAAAAGATTCTTAAATCGTAAACATGAGCTGGCTGAATAAAGATTAGATAATGTTGTGCAGACAAAAAAATAAATATATACAATAAAAATAGCTGTGACTTCCTCAAACCATATTTCTTTGTTGACCATTTATAACTTAGTGCAGTATATGAATTGAAGCTTGAATCCAAATGTCATGGTGTAGCGTAAAATGGAAAAGTTCTAGTGGCTCTCAATCCCTTTTAGAGAGGTGCACCTGCACTATGGCAGTATTTAAATAAAGGAGAAGAAGCAAACCACTTTCTCTGCTAGGAAAAGATTTTGCTTTGAAGTCAAAGCGCACGGCTATGGAAGCAGAATAATGTCATATAATGAGACGGGGAAAACACAAAAGCACTCACCCAAAATAGTGCTCCTGGCCTATTTGGGGCGATGCAGTTCAGAATCATGTCTTTCTCCATCAATGTCTTCCCATCTATCAAAGACCTTTCAAGTTAAAGTCGTACTGTGAAACATTCATTTTTTAGTAGTCGTTCTGGTACACCTGAGGTCTTTTTAACATATTTTCTATCAGCCATAAATGTAGACTATTGACACAATCTATCTCTTCTTTCTCTATCTCCTCGCCTGGAAAAAGGGTTCATATTATGTTTCTGGCCACAAAAACGGTTATAATGTTTGCCTCCGGTGCAGATTGGGAAAAATTGGCTGGTGCAATATGGAAAATCTAGCCCAGATCATTTGTATTTCAACATCTATCTCTCTGTGCTGGGGAACTATGTTGACTAGAGGTGTAACAATATAGTAACCACATCGAAAAATCGATTTTTAATTACAAGAATGAAGTATACAAAATTAAAACACCAACAATGACTATGTATAGTATCATTTTGCAAATCACATAATCAGTATCGAATTGTTTTCTTTTCAGCTAATCGATTGCATTAATACTACATCAAATTTAGTGGTTTAATTACTTAGTTTAAGACAACTTACTATATCAATTTAAAATCATTGATTGAATTGGACCGGATCGTAACACTAGAATGATCCAATATCGTCAACCTTGTATCATGATACATATCGACTTGCTGTTAAAATATATTGTTACACCAAAATGTTGACTGTACACTAGTACAGAGCTAGTCTAAGGCAAAAGTTTAGCTTTAGGTGGTGTGAGTGTTTTTTCTCACTCACGCCACCTAAAGATGCACCAACAATGGCCTTTTTACACACCATATTAAGACCATGGGGCACTACAGAGGGGCACAGATACATTTCGCAAGTTTACCTAACGTGGGTGCTGGGCGTGAACAATGCCAATTACTGCTGCAGTTGTACAATAGTCATGGTAATTGTTAGTTTCACATGCGGTGACGATTTGTAACAGGTGTAGTCTATACTGTAACCTACCGTAGGGAGGTACGCTATAGTCTCCATGTTGGCGGGCCCTCCCCAGCACCACCCAAGTGCCCCATGACGTGCACATGTACACTATGGTCAAAGACACGCAAAATGCATTGTAAATAGTCTGAGAGGTTAACACCAGATGTTTCAGCCTTTTATTATCAGTGTGTGCTGGCAGTGGCACACTGGAGTTACAATTGCTCATTAAGACAGATTCCACAATAGCATCTGCAGCCTTGAGGGAATGTCAACAGCTGCCACAGCAGCTATAGAGGAGAATTAACATAGCAGAATTGCCTGCAGGGACATTATTTGTGTTGTGTAAGTGAAGGCAAGTTAACGAAATACAAATGTGAAATCTTTCTTGGTCGATACTGATGTCACACACAGTATTTACCTGTAGATGTAAATGATGTTATGGTTTGGGCTCATTCACTGCTAGAGGAATTATTGTTTATATATGGCAACTCAAACTAAACCATCTATATTTTTACTTATAATTACTTAACTAATGTGATCCCGGTTTGCAGAAAGCTGGATATGAACTGATTCATAACTGAGCTGAGCCCATGGTTACCAGCATAAACAAACACCTGTCCTGTCTGTTCCTCAGTCTATTTTCGGGAGAGAACTTGGGCAGAGTGTTTTGTTTGTCTAAGATGGTCTATGATTAGGTCTAAGATAGGTTCATTCATGATCATGTGTCTCAGGGTTCATTGTTTTTGTTCACACTTTTTCCCCATTCTTGGATGGGGATGGAAGCTAACTTAAGACCTAAGTTACCAGTATAAACAAACACCTGTCAGTCTCTACATCTATTTTTGGGAAAGAACTTACGTAGAAGCACGTCTTATTCACACATTGCCATACAGTTCGCCAAGAATGTGTCCTCATGTGGGCTTACAACACTCCCAGAAAGTCATGGTTTGTCACAGGGGTGTTGACCTCTATCAGACGTCAGTAATTTAGAGATGTAGGTGTGTGATTATTGAATAAAATGTTTGGCTCAGCCCTCAGGTATGAAACCTAGCTGGCAGCAGGCAATGCAAAGGAATGATTTAGTGTATTTTAATCCCAAGGAGGATGAGGCTGTCTTTCCTCTCTCTGTGCCCTATGTGGTCTTAAGGCCTATTAATGCTGTGATAAAATGATAAAGGTGACCAATGGCAACTACAACATGCTTCACCGACCGCTCCCCTCAAACATGTCTCTGTTTTTATTTTCTGTAGCAACCTTATTGCCTAAAACTTGGGAATAAATATGAATAGGCCTCTAGGCCAAACATTTCCATTTCATTTCAAAATTTCCGTCCTTGCAAGTATGAAGGATGGACAAAGTGAGGATTGTACGAGCTCTGTCTGTCTGTCTGTCTGCCTGTCTGTCTGCCTGCCTGCCTGCCTGCCTGCCTGCCTGCCTGCCTGCCTGCCTGCCTGCCTGCCTGCCTGCCTGCCTGCCTGCCTGCCTGCCTGCCTGCCTGCCTGCCTGTCTGTCTGTCTGTCTGTCTGTCTGTCTGTCTTTCTGTCTGATACAGTACACATTGCAGATTATAGTGTGTCCTCTCACTACCATCCACTTTGTGGCGGGTTTATTGTTCTTCATTTGTCGGCCTGGTAAAACCTGTTCTGGTATAGGATGTTCCAGGAGGTTGTGATTGCATAACAGCAGCAGGTACAGCTGTGGTGGTGTGAGTTGGCAGCCAGTGAAGCATTATTTCAGAGCTGCAAATCTGTGTGGACACCGCTGGGTGGACAACTAAAGTAAAGTTACAACATTTCTTAAGTATGTCCCAGTATATTCTGGGGGGGGGGGGGGGGGGGTATCTCCTTGATGTTGCTACATTACTATAGGCCTATGACAACTACAAACAAAAAATATTCTTCTATCCACAATTGTATTATTTCCATCATGACACACATTTTGTGACCATAGATGAGAGAGTAGGACGTTATAGGAAGTATTGACTGGTCTAAGTGGGGTACGAGTTGAAGTTATATAGGCCTACAGAGAAATGACAATATCAAGCTAAAATGGGCTCTAACTTCTGAGTTTGTTCTTTATAAACAAATCAACTACTGCTTTCCAAAAAAATAATAATAATCTTACCTGAGTAGTTGTAATGGGCTATGTTGTACAGAAGGTGGCAGCATTGTCCATTGTCAGGTAATGTACATGGTATACCTGAGATATAAACCATGGTCAGGTTTAAAAAGGAACCTGCTATTGAATTACTTGCTTAATGCATTTTTTTCCTTATTAGTTTGGATTTTATTTAAAACACACAAACAAACAAACAAACAAACACATATTTGAATGAAAGGTTATCTGAAAAGTAGCCTACTGTCGGCTACTTGAGTAAAAGTGTCAATGCTTCTATACAGATTACATTTACAAGCTTGCAATGCATCATGATGCAACACATTGTGAGCTTGTAGATTTGCTATATTCAAATTGCCCAGTTGGATCTGAGATTATAGGGGTAGAAGTGAAGTATTGGATATTGGGAAAAACTCAGCGATAGTATAAATCGTACTTACTTGCAGTACAGTAAAAGTAGTAAATCTACTCACCACTGTTTACCGATCTCCACAATATATACGTTATATATGTAGAAGCAGCATTGAGCTGCTGCTGCCTATAGGCCTACTATTACTCCAGGGGTTGGCACTAACACCTGTCCACCCGGCAGGTCAATACAATAGTAGGGCAGGTGAAGTCTACTACCTAGTTGTCTGACCGGGCAGGTGCATATTGTTATTGTGGATTTACAGTTTATGCGCACTGACTGTGAACTAGGTTGTAAAGATCAAGCCAGGGCCATTTTGGTTGCCATATATCTGAAATGTATAATCTGTGCAACTAAAACCTGTTTGGCTTCAGCCGCCCCCATACCATTTTCGCTTACAGGACTTTTATTTGGCAAGTAAAGCATCAATAATAACATAAGTTGTTGTTGAAGTTGCAACAGACACGCAGCATGCATAAAGCTAAAGGTCTGACTCACACTCAGTTTTCTGTTTTCAATGATGAAATGCTGTTGGTTTAGTGGTGCCAAAATTGTAGTTAGTAGCAGTAGTAGTGTTTCAAATCATTTTAAATAGAAGCACTTTAATTTGATATTTCTTGGGTTGTTTTGCATGGCATCGTGTTTGGGGGGGGGGCAGACTGGGTATGCTTAGATCCACCCCTGGACCTGAGGGCAACTAGAGCAAGACCTGTAATTGCCCGATGGCAAGTGCCTCTGAGACCTTAGTGTCAACCCCTGCTACTCAGTATGCAACAGCCTCATTTCCAATGCATTGTGTGAATGATGTAGGATTACTGTCTGCACGTGTCGGCCATTGTGTGTTTCATGGATACAACATTTTAGCTTACACCAGTTTTTTTCCCCCATACTCTAGCATTTTGATTCTTGAAGTAAATGGCACAATGCTAATGCATATAACGGTCCCAAACAGAATGCACATTCTCAGCTTTGCCCTCAGTTTGCACTTACCTTCCAGCAAAACAGGAAAACATTGGCATTTCTTTGATCCTACAATTTTGTAACCCATTCCTTTCAACCAGTGTCAATTCTCTAATGTAATCACAGGCTCTACACCATACCTGGGCATTATGCAGCCCGGGGGCCAAATGCAGCCCTTTAGCTGACTCTGACCGGCCCGGGGAACACCAGCGGTCTTTGAGCAACTTCCAGTTAAATATGAAAAGTTGGCTTACCAGTTGTAACTCTTTGAGAGCGTAAAAATGAAACCAAATGGACCCTTGCGGGTCCATTTGGTTTCATTTCTACACTCTCAAGAGTAAAAAAAAAATCATCATCTGATTTAACACAATCAGAGAATGTAAAAGAATGGTCATTTTTATCTATGTTATCCTGTTTTGTTTCCCAAATCCAGCCTGATCCAGCCCAAAAACTAAAGAAATCTTTAGTTTTGGGGTCTGTGGTGGGGCTAAAATGTCATCAAATGGTGGTCCTCTGTGGCTCAAATACTGAATAAATAGAGGGCCCTGGTGTCAAAATCGTTGGTCTCACGCTTACTTTTATCTTGATATTAAATTAATATTACGCAGACTTTAGTTCAGCCTTTAGTCTTGGCCCTCCACAATATTTTATAATTGCCCACCCCTGCTCTACACTCACTCTGCTAACCGGAGAGCAGCGGACCAACCTTGCTTCAGTGCATGAGGAGTCCAAGATGCAACGCCTGACGGGGAGTTTCCTCCGTTGAACGTAACACGTGGAAGGAATATGTTGAGGAGAGAAGTCGCCACCGTTCCCCCTTTTCACTTTCCTACCCTATTTTCATTCCACCATATTAAATAGCACCAATGATAGGCTACTAATAAAAGCTCTGTTCTATTTAGTGTAGTACTTTAGCAAAGCCTTTTAGGCATGCACAATGTAGCAGCAGCATGCTGATTCATTTTAAATATAGCTAGTAAGTATAAATACCTGTACAGGATCTACTATTTATGTCAATAGGGCTGGCATGAAAATACACCCTATATACTGTTGAAGCTATCAGAGAGATATTTCCAAATGAGAATCAGTAAAGTAAATGAGCGCCGCACCTGTCACACACATGCATGGCAAGTCATGTCAGGTAACTGGGTGCAGTTGTTGCCACCTATTGGGTCATCTCAACTCCATGCACGTCCACATCCACTCTGACTCATCCAATCACACACTCATTTCATTCTCAGACTCTGCGCTCTGTAATCTGGAAATTTGCACCGCTACTGCCAAGCTTCTGCTGCTGGTGCTGCAGCCCACCCCCCTCCACCCCCCCATGCACCACCACCCCAGCTACCACCTGTTGTCTCAATAACGCTGTTAAAGGGATAGTACCGTTTTTCTGAACTTAAGTTGTACAGTATGACATTCTATTTTGGTGGGGGTTACCTGGGGGCCCGTGTTAACCCATTTTGGAGGGGAATGCCTTTTTGTGTCCTACACGTTATGTTGTACTTTTAGCCATTGAAAGATATCAGACCTACAAGCTCATAGTGCACTAGATCTGCTACTTTTGAAAATTGTGAAAATGTGCTGCAATCTGAATATTGATTTGAAATTCCGTCGCAGCGAATGTTTTTGACTCAAATGTTTTGCCTTCATGTGTATGTTCAATATACAGTAAAATAAAATAAAATAAAATAAAATAGTCAAGCCGGCCACAAGACCTCTTGAACATCATAGGTGGGGCAGTAGTGGCTCAGGGAAAGTGTCTCCTAGAAGGGTGAATCCAGCTCTGAAATGCTTGATCAGACAGCAGCTATACACTGCTTCCACCACATGCCTCCTCCTCCATAACCTGTATGTAGCAGTGGATGCTATCGACTATCGATGGCCGATATTGACTTTTTTACCGATATCCGATATCCCGATATTATCCAACTTCTAATTCCCGATACCGATATCAACCGATATCGATATATGCGGCCTCCAGTGGTGGAAAAATAACAGAAACTATTACTATACAAATATTTAATATAAATAAACATTTAGTATAAATACGAATTCATGTTATAGCCTAGAAATACTCCATACAACTATAAATTCAACATGTAGCCTACTTCAGTAAAGTACAAAAGTAATGGTATAAACATGACCATAGCACTGAGTCTACATCTCTGTAAATAGTCATAATTTCCAGTTTGTAAATACCGATACCGATATTTTCCGATATGAAATTTGAAAGCATTTATCGGCCGATAATATCGGAGGGCCGATAATATCTGCCATCTGGATGCTATCGACTATCTGTGGATTGCACCTTTTTCCAAGCAGAAAAAAACTCAATCAGATTAAGAAATGGAGAGTTAAGAACTGGAAACTGTGGGTGGTCACTGAACCAGTTGCACCATAGCAGTCCAGTGGGAACTGAATATGTTGTCACAGACAAGATAACAATGCACAAAGACATTTTATTCAGGAGGATTGAGCCAAATAACCTTTCTCCCTTGTGTTTTTTATTATGGTTTGTGTGTAGGCCTACTGCACTGACACAATAGTCTGAATATTTGAAGAATTTTGAAGAGTTTTTGCAATACTGGCAAGAGTGTGGTTTGTATTAGCGTGTGTGAAAAATGTTACATCAATAGCCCATAGCTCAAATGGTGCCTATTACTGCCAGTGCCTTAGCAATTTGTTAAAAACTTTAAGTGCCAATGTTTACCCTAATTTGTTTTAATTACCAGAGAAAGATCTACCACCCTCCGGCATGAGAGAGAGAGAGAGAGAGAGAGAGAGAGAGAGAGAGAGAGAGAGAGAGAGAGAGGCAGCTGGAGGCAGAGAATAAAGAATAATAGAGACAAGGAGAAAAAGATAACAAAGAGATAATGTATATTTAATAAAATAGGTTTAGGGCAGAATGGGAGATTAGGAAATTAGGAAATCACACCCATGTGTAAGTAAGTGGTGGGAGACTCACAGTTACGCGGCCATGATGCCACCCGGTTCCAGTGAGCCACCTTGCATGTGAAATGGTTGAGTTGGGAGATGACAGTAACCATGTTGGGGTCCTCAGGGGGATCGCTGTACTGCACTGCACTGCACAGAGAACAACACAAACAAAGAGAGGAGAAATTGACACAGGACTGGTCTGGCCAAATCTCCATGTGAGCATGTATTTGAATGATGAGGTCAAGCTGAGATCAACTACTCCTGTGGCCCACCTGGTGGGCCATGGCCCCACAGGTTGTGAATCACTGTCCTGTGGTGGACTCACTCTTGGCTACCAAGCTGTGGAATGACCTCACCCACTCAGACAGTCAGTCAGTCAGTCAGTCAGTCAGTCAGTCAGTCAGTCAGGAGAGGACTGTGTGCAGACACTCCTTCCACTGCAGTCTGAAACCTCAACTCTTCAGACACTACCTCACCCCCTAGCATTACTCTTCACTTCTGTTTGCCAATATAGAGAGACAGCACGAACCGCTAGCGACCAGCGACCTGATCGCAACGTGGTTGAGCCCGGTCCTGACTACTTTGTTACGGATCGCGACACTGAAACACATAACAGCAAACACGGAGCAATTACTAACCCTATCTCTAACCCTAAGCCTAAACATAACCGCAAGCACGGAGCGGTGCATGTTTGCAAACCTGGTCGCGATCTGGTCCCTAACCAAGCACGACCATAAGCTGTAGTTCAAACGCAACCTGGTCAACCAACTCCAGAAACAACACACTTGCGACAGGATTCCATAACAACAAAGCCAGGTGGCAAAGGGATACTACAAAAAGTGACACGTAGTATTGGGACTAGCAGTTTTAGAAAATGACTTAGGTTATAGCCGCTATATGTTTTTTTGTCCACTAAGACTAGCATAAGACAGACAATGTTTACTTGTTTTATTGTAGCACAAAGCAAGGAACAATTGTTTTCCTTTCACTCTATTTCCTGCAGTATTTTTACTAGAGGTGCACCCTGGGTAAGAGCATCTATTCTATTCTGGATGCCAAACTGTGAATTGTAATTGTGTGTGAATGATGTGTCATCTCTTATTAGACGGAAGGAGCAAGAGGGAGAGGAGAGACAGAAATTAGACAAAACGCCTGTGTTTTTTCTGAGGCTAGTAAAATTAAGAGACAGCCATGGGAGATGGAGCGGCAGTTCCAACGAGGGGCGGACAGAGGAATTAAGGTGAGAGACGACGAGGGCAGGGGGAAAGAGAGAGAGAGAGAGACGGGAAACGTGTACCACCTCTATAGTAGCCAGTGGCGGTGGCAGCCAACTCCTCTCCTGTGCCAGGAGCTTTTAGGGGGATTAAAAACAAGATGGTGTCATCTCCTAGGAAAATCCCTCACCGTTTGCACATTAGATGCCGCTCACTGTCCATGCCAGAGGGGCCTCCTCCAGCTCTCAGCATCTGGTTTTCACATGCAGACGATGCAGCGATCACCATAAAACACAACGACCCAATTCTCCTATTCTAATTCCCTTTTGATTGTTTTCTTTTGTTACTGTATCTGTGCAAGTATTCAGTATTTTTCACTTGTCTGCAGACCTTATGTAGTCAGTTATCTCATCTGATTATTGACCCACAGGTAGGGTGATGGTAGTGGCGTTGGTGGTGGTGTTGGTGGTGTTTGGATGGTGTTGGTGGAGGTGTTGGGTTTGCTTCACACACACACCCAGTTGCTAATTTTCAACCAACATTCCTAAAAAAAACAAAAAAAAAAAAAAAACAGATAGCGATCTCAAAACATTGCATCAGAGATGTGTTGTGAGGTTATTCAACAACATTATGTTTTCTTTTTATTGTTAGGTTCAGATGTTTATATAAACCCTTCAGGGTTCCCTTTTGTCTCACCCCACACAATCTTTCCTTGGATGTTGAAATACACAAAACATAAGCCCTTTAAGTGCTTTGGTCCTGGAAGAAAGTGTTAATCTTAAAAGCGGGCCAGTTCTGCTGTGTTCTACTTTGCTTTGAGTGGCTCTACTTTGATATCTTCTATGGATCCACAAATTAGCAAGTACTCTCCAAACTTTTTTTGGCCGTGAAAAGAACAAGCCGTATTTCAACAGCCAGTCAGTATATAAATTTGCATTCTCTTCTGCTCTGCCTTTCTTAACTTGGCTAAGGCGTTTGTCTGCGCATGCAGCTCTTCTGCCTGTCAGCTTGCCTAATGCTGCCAAATGCTTGAGGCCTATGTTTTGTGAATCTGTGTGGCTGCTGCTTGGTTTGTGTTGCCACAGAAGCGACAGGGGAATCATTTTTTCCCCTTTGATGTCGTCTACTCGCCGACGCTGATGAGGAACTGAGCGAGAGTTGCATGCATGAGGACGTGGGATAAGACTGAAAAACGCCTTGCATACAGGACAATGCACAGACACTCACAGATGTTTTTTGTTGCCTTTAGTTTAGACACACAAACCTCAATACACCTCCTTGCATGCATTCTCACACTGACTGAACCCTCTGCAATAAGTCTGAGTTTTACCTGAAAATTGTCAATCTACAAGATCCTCACGATATACAGTGGCGACAGTGGCTCAGGTGTAGAGTCACAGGATGTAACTGCAAGGTTTCCAACCCAGGCTCCCTCAGAGTTAAGCCACAATCATACTCCACGGTGAAGTGAAACGATTTCACCGTTTAAGGTGAAATGACGCCCACCTGTGGTTTAGAGGTGATGTGTATGTGAGGATCTAGCCAGTTTTTCTTTCCTCATGCTGCATCACCCCCCCTTTTTTGCGTCTGCATGTCTTCAATGTCTCAGCTATTTCTTGCCCTGAATTTTAGGCCATTTCTGGTTATCTGCCATAACCATTGAGGAGTTATAAAGATGTTCATGCCTGATCTCCATCGACAACATCTCTTCAAATTCATTCATTTTGACTCCTTTTCCTTCCTTCTCCTCCTCTTCTACTTTTTATGTTTCTCTCTACTGCCTATATTCTTCTTCTTTCTGTTTTCTATTTGCTTTCTATTCGCTTTCTGACACTGTCATCATCTGTCATCAGCTGTCATCTTGTCCTGCTGTGCTTTTCAGCTCCCACTTTCCTAGGCCAATCAGTGAATGCGGTGAAACCCCAGTGTGAAAGGACTTGTCGGATAGTAAGAACAGAGAGATGTGTCAGAATGCGCAGTGATAGCTGATCACCGCAGTGATTGACGTCACGTTGTAGTTGTATAACCATTAAAAAACTACACCACGGTGAAAGCCTTTCACCGCAAATCACTTCACCGTGGAGTATGATTGTGCCTTTAGTGTTGATGCGGTAAATGCAATGTTTATGTGTCCCTGACAGTGTTGGTCAATATTACTTAGGAAAGTAACTTCTTTACTTTACTCGTTACCCCTTAGACAAAGTAATATCATTACTTTACTTATTACTGGAATCGAAGAGTAATATATTACATATTACGTTATTACTTTCCCAAGTTCTCAACACCGCCTTTGAAAAAATAGAGATGTACAACATAATCTGTTTAGCGAGCTCTTTTTAGAACTGAATCCAATTTATTGGAATAATAATAGTCTCCAATCCCACAAACTGCACCTGAAAACAAAGCCAACAAAATCTGTCTCTTTGAAAAAATTGTGAAAAAGTTTAAAAAGTCAAAGGCAGTTGAGGTCTTGTATTTAAAAATAAAATAAACAAAATAAAGCAGCAAGCGATTTGCTTACAATCTACTGCACATCTCTGTTGTTACAGTACCTGTCGATAGCTTGTAAATCTGTTCTATTTTTGCATGCAACAAGAAGCTCATTTTAAAAAAGTAACTTGGCGTTACTTGCAAAGTAATGCGTTACTTATTACCCATTTTTGCAGAGTAATCTCGTTACTTTACTTTTTGGAGCAAAAGTAATAATATTACAGTAATATGTAATCTAAAATTAGTTACTGCCCAAAATGCAATGTTTATGTGTCCCTGAGCTAGACACTTAACCCCTAATTGCTCCTAATGTGCTGGTCAGTACCTTGCATGGTTTCTTCCACCATTGGTGTGTGTCTACAATCTATGTACAGCGCCTTGGATAAAGGTGCTACTGTATATAAATGCACCATTTACATGCAAAAATAAATAAATCATGCATTATAATATATATTTTGATGACAAGTTATGTTTTCACTGTGGAGTGTGGACTTGCTATGCACACTAATGTAGTATTTTTAATAAACTAATTGAAAACACTACTGATTCTGAAAACTACAGCAATACTCTTTATGGACACCATGCAGATACCTTTTGAAAATGGTCAGACAGATGCCTGCTTGGGTCCTGGATACCAGCGGTTCATTCAACATGTGATGAATTACAGCTGCCTAACCCTTACCCTATTTCAGTAGTTCGCAAATGTCCAAAATAATTCTATCTATCCACAGACCCCAGTCTCAAGAATATTTTGTACCTGGAACTCCCATACAAGATTTGTGTAGTACATTTTAGAATATTCTTGGAAAAGTGTTTCAAGATTTTATGAGAACTTGAATAACCAGAATAACTTGTTCCTTTCTAACTTTTAGGCTTCTGAACCAATTCATTTTCGGAACCTGTTACAATTAGGCAGTAGTATATATTTTAAAATAGCAGCGGGTTACAACAATTTCTTTGACTTTAATGATTTGTTCAGTCCAAGATATTGTGTTTGTTGTCATGATTTGTTACAACCTGATTTGGCTTTGCATGACACTTAAAGGGTATTTAAGTAAATATTTTTTGAAAAGTCTATGAAGACAATGAATGTTGAATTTATTTCCGGAACAGGCAAGGTGCGTGGGGCTGCAGCGCACCACTGCAGCGCTGTGGTGTAGTTGAATTGAAATGAATTAAGGCTACTCGTACCATATATATATATACTGCTGTAGTAGTAAGTGGAGAGCCAGCGAAATCATTTTGCGCCCGCGACCGCGGGCGCGCCCACTGGGAAACGGGCGCCCGTTTTCACAAAAGGGCGCCCGTTTTCAAAAGGGCGCCCATTTTCACAAAAGGGCGCCCATTTTCACAAAAGGGCGCCCGTTTTCACAAAAGGGCGCCCGTCTTCACAAAAGGGCGCCCGTTTTCACAAAAGGGCGCCCGTTTTCACAAAAGGGCGCCCATTTTCACGAAAGGGCGCCCATTTTCACAAAAGGGCGCCCGTTTTCACAAAAGGGCGCCCGTTTTCACAAAATTGCGCCGTTTTCACAAAAGGGCGCTCGCCCATTTTCACAAAAGGGTGCCCGTTTTCACAAAAGGGCGCCCGTTTTCACAAAAGGGCGCCCGTTTTCACAAAAGGGCGCCCGTTTTCACAAACGGGCGCCCGTTTTCACAAACCCATTTTTCACAAACGGGCGCCCGTTTTCGAAAACGGGCGCCCGTTTGTGAAAACGGGCGACCGTTTGGGCTGTGTTGGGAATATTACTTTACCTTGTTAATATATTACTTAATAATTATTACCAATATATTATATTACAATATTACTGTTCGCCGCCAAACAGGAAGTGGTACTTGCACCTGATTGGTCGATACTATTTTCCGCCATAACTCCTCAATGCTTTGTCATAGAGACATAATGGTGGTATCATTGGACTATGTTTTGGCTCCTTGTGACTTAGCCGCGTTCCCCTTTCTGATTGGTTAATCGCTGCTTGCAGATTTAATTATTATTATTTTTTGAAAAATATATAATTAAATATTTAGTGTCACTATTAATCAAATATTACATAGGCCAGTGGCATACCTACAATATTAATCGCCAATTTGATTAATTGTATGTTTGTCTAAATCCAGCCTGGAATTGTGGACAAAAATGGGCTAAATACAATACATCTTTAGTTTTTGGGGTCTGTGGGGCTAAAATGACCTCAAATGGTGGTCCGTGGCTGAAATGAGAAATAAATTGTGGGCCCTGGCAACTCTATTGCAGTTAAAGGGGGGCTCCAGGGGATGTAGGCTATCAAAAGTCGGGGGGACTCTAATCAAATGCAAATTGTCCCACTAGGCTATTGTCATATCAATACCATACCTAAATGTTCTCCAAGGACAACGAAAGCCTTTGATAAGGGTTGCCCGTTTTCGAAAACGGGCGACCGTTTTCAAAACCGGGCGCCCTATTATCTTGACAACTGCAGAAGTTAAATAATTAATAAATCAATTTATTTATTCAGGAGTGATTTTTTTTCCAAGTTGATTTCATATGGATTTGGCCAGAAAGCCAAGTGTGCTTGCTTTATTGTAGTAATAGTGACACTAAATATTTAATTATATATTTTTCAAAAAATAATAATAATTAAAGCTGCAAGCAGCGATTAACGGGCCCTCGATCGTGCAAGTTTCGGGCAAATATCGGCCAATCAGAAAAGGGGACGCGGCACAAGGAGCCAAAACATAGTCCAATGATACCACCATTATGTCTCTATGACATAGCATTGAGGAGTTATGGCGGAAAATAGTATCGACCAATCAGGTGCAAGTACCACTTCCTGTTTGGCGGTGAACAGTAATATTGTAATATAATATATTGGTAATAATTATTAAGTAATATATTAACAAGGTAAAGTAATATTCCCAACACAGCCCAAACGGTCACCCGTTTCCACAAACGGGCGCCCGTTTCCAAAAACGGGCGCCCGTTTGTGAAAAAAGGGCACCCGTTCACAAAACGGGCGCCCGTTTGTGGAAACGGGCGCCCGTTTGTGGAAACGGGCGCCCGTTTGTGGAAACGGGCGCCCTTTTGTGAAAACGGGCGCCCTTTTGTGAAAACGGGCGCCCTTTTGTGAAAATGGGCGCCCTTTTGTGAAAACGGGCACCCTATTGAAAACGGGCGCCCTTTTGTGAAAACGGGCGCCCTTTTGTGAAAACGGGCGCCCTTTCGTGAAAACGGGCGCCCTTTTCTGAAAACGGGCGCCCTTTCGTGAAAACGGGCGCCCTTTTGTGAAAATGGGCGGGTGCCCTTTTGTGAAAATGGGCGCCCTTTTGTGAAAATGGGCGCCCTTTTGTGAAAATGGGCGCCCTTTTGTGAAAACGGGCACCCTTTTGAAAACGGGCGCCCTTTTGTGAAAACGGGCGCCCGTTTCCCAGTGGGCGCGACCGTGGTCGCGGGCGCAGATTGATTTCGCCCCTGCTGGAGAAAGTGTACTTATAAGGCTCGATCAGCAAGGACCTGTCGTATTTGTGTTTGAGCCCCCTGCTGTGTAAGTAAGTGAGTGGAAGGTATTAATGCGGTGAGACATCTTTGTTGAGCACAAGGTGACTGTGTGCTGTAGGTGGCCTCTTTATTGATAGAGGTGAACCTAGTCAGCAAAGCTGGCACTCGCATGATGTATGCGAACTTACAGTACACACACACACACGTGTGTGTGTGTGTGTGTGTGTGTGTGTGTGTGTGTGTGTGTGTGTGTGTGTGTGTGTGTGTGTGTGTGTGTGTGTGTGTGTGTTGAACTGTATGTGTGGTCTGTAAGAAAGGGTCCTTGGCCAAGCAGTGAACAGCCATCTGTTTCATTGTTGGGAGCCTGACTCTCACACTGAGAGAGAGAGAGAGAGAGAGAGAGAGAGAGAGAGAGAGAGAGAGAGAGAGAGAGAGAGAGAGAGAGAGAGAGAGAGAGAGAGAGAGAGAGAGAGAGAGAGAGAGAGAGAGAGAGAGAGAGAGAGAGAGAGAGAGAGTGATAGAGAGAGAGTGATAGAATGATAGAATGAGGGGAGAGTAGAGGACAAGAGGTCAGAAGATGAGAGAGAACATCAGAGAACGAGAAGAGGATGAAATGGATAGATGGATGGATGGATGAATGGATAGATGGATGAATGGATGAATGGATAGATGGATGGATGGATGAATGGATGGATGGATGGATGGATGTGATCATGCATAGTATTTCACACCCCAAAACCTACCTGAGAAGAACAGCTAATGTGTTGGGAATCACACAGAGTTACTCACGCAAGCATGTGCACACGAACACACGCATGCACTCACGCACGCGCACGCGCACGCGCGTGCGCGCGCGCACACACACACACACACACACACACACACACACACACACACACACAATACATATAACACATTAAATTGCACACTAAACTCCTCACTATTAAAGGAACACTTGGTTCTAATTGGTCGTCACTAATGCTCATTATAAGAATTGTACCATTTCAACACTGCAGTCTGCATCTCATTGGCCGGGCTATGGACAGTTCAGACATAATTGGAACTAATTGCAGAGTGCGGTTTCATTTACTTCTTTTTGAGGTCAGAAACCTTCGCACCGATGACACCATCGAGTCTATTCCGTTCTATTGTATGAAGCGAACGATCGCTCAGGTTCCATCCAACTGTCAGTCTTGGTTCTTTGTGTTGTCTTTGACTTCTTGACCTTTTCTCCCTCACAGACAGCGAGCTAGATGGACTGACTACTTGGCCCAGCAACCACATCCATCAAGCCCAATTATTCAGCCAGGAGGGATCTGGTGTACATGTACTGTCTGTCTACGCGTTCCACCTGGTGCAAATGCATGGACACAAACAGAATCCAGTGCAGCGACAGTTCATTGCAACAAAGAGCAGGAGAATTATTCATTTGATAATAGTTCATTGATATACTCCCACTAATCAGTCTGTATGTTTCTCATTCGCTTCAAGCTAACACACACACACACACACACACACACACACACACACACACACACACACACACACACACACACACACACACACACACACACACACACACACACACACACAACATGCCCAGAGTAGCCTATGTCATGGCAGTCCATTTAAGTAGCAATAACTGTTCTCTGGTCAACACATGCTAGTATAGCCATGTCAGTGTTCAAATTCCCTAAAAAAGTTGAATTTCATGTTATTCTTCCTTTAATGACTAAAATAGCACAAGCCTGTTCACCAATCCCTGCACTTTTCGCTACTTTGTGCATGTGACACGCCGTTATGATGAAGTAGCCTCACATGGCGCTTGTACTTCACAAGCGTCATGCAGTGACTTATCCAATTACACGCAGATCGTACATTTGCATTCAGTAAAGTGCACATAAATGTTCAAATATAAAGTACTCACAAGGCATCTCATGGGTGTTATAAAGTTGCTGCTACAGAAATTAGAATTGCTGCCTGGCTCTTGTTTAATAAAAAGCATTTTTATCCGAGCTGTTTATTTATTTATTTTTTACCATTTTGGCTTATGCACTTCTATCGGCCAGAAGGACACACTGAGTGTGTTCGATATACAGGTAGGCACGCTGACTGCACTACCAATACAAACTAATAGGCAAGGGTGTTGCCATTGAGCAACTGTGAGTTGTCAGAACTTACCCCACCCAGAAAAGCAGCCTGGGCGCTTAAATAAAAATACATTTCTACTAAACAATGTGGCATGCAGCAATGCTAATCGCTGTAGCTGCAAGTTTATCACGCCAGTGGGATACTTTGTGAGTACTTTATATTTGAAATTGCAATGTTTATGTGCACATTTTGACTGTAAATGATGCGATCCGTGTAGAACTGGATTAAGTCACTGCATGACAGTTATGAAAGGGCTAATGATTATGTATAAAATGACGAACATTCATTTATGAAACAAAAAACAAAACAAAAAACACATGTCAAAATTAAGGAAATAAGGTTTTTCCACGACAACGACGATATGCACGTGCAGACAAACACGTGCACGTATGCACCAGGAGGGACCTGGTGCACACTGTGCACACAAACGTGGGCATATGAGCAGGCAGTTTCTTTAATCATCAAAGCTTTCAGGGTAAGAGGTAGAGTTAATAAGAGGAGATGAGACGAGACAGGTGATGCCTGCGGGGAGAACAGAACGGGTCATTAGAAAACGCTGTTGATGAAGCATGTCCAAAAGACGAGCGTAGAAGTACAAATCGCTATTTATATTGCATCACAAAGCTGACACATTTCATCTCCAACAGGGTCTCTCGGAGCATCTCACAATGGCAAGGTCAGAGCATATACATATATAACCATACATTCTAACAGAATCCAATCATAACACAGATCTAGTTAATCAGTCCTTTGTCGTTTCTAACATTTCCATTCACGTGGGCAGCTTTAAGTGATTATATATGAAAGAAAACCACTGCCATAGTGTCAAATGTAAAGTACATTTATTAAACTACCTTTCTTTGAGGTACTTTCAATTGACTTGATACTTTATATTGATGTTCTACAAACTGTTGTACTTTGTTGTACTTAAATCCAGTTAAGTAAACATGTTTAACGGCTTTGTAGATTTAAGTTATTTGCTTTTGAAAAACATTCGTACATCAAACAATTAAGTCCTACTTTCACCAGTGAATATCCAAGGCAAACACGGATTCAACAGGCCTACGGGGACAGTAACGTAAAATGGAGAATTGTTGCTCCAGCCAGCCAGACTATAGCCGCATGGAAGGTAATGATTCATTCTTGCTCACATGCTAAGTGGCCCAAAGTAGAAGGCCACCGGGCTGTGACTCCTGTGGCTGCAAAAAGAGTTCCCGTTCTAGAAGTCAGTGGGAGAGTGCCCTACTTCTCACTTGATTTATTACCTCAGTAAACATCTTCCTAATGAGTTTATGTTTTCAATAAAGCCATTCCCTTTTTTCAATCTTCTTCAATACAGCATGTTTATTTTGTACAAATTGTAAATAATTGTCCAATTTAGAGTAAAATGTAGACACTGTTAAAGTGGCTATGCGGAGTATAAGGTCAACTATGGCTGCAAAAAGCCATTGCCTATCGGTAAATTGGAGCTTTAAAACCAGACTTCACATTCCAATGGGTGACATTGCTAGCTTGGTCCCGCTCTTTCTTCCAGGTAAAGGATGTTTATATATGAATGTCAGCCTGACAGCAAATAGCATGAGTGGATAATAAACATTACACAGAGTGGCAATTGATAACCAAGACTAAAACGAGGAGTTATGAATATTCCTGCAAATGTTCATGGATAGGTGACAAAAAAAAGGATGCCGTGATGTACTGCCAGCCCATCTCCTCTTGACTGTGCTTCGATATGATGCGGCGCTTTATGTTGCGTTATGATTGAACTGGCAGCGAAAGCTCATTACGGACGCAACATCAACTCAATTATAGATTTAATAGATCCCACCGCCTAATAGTGCCATCAATCACTGGCAGTGTGTTAACATTATTTAACGCAGCTCCAGCTTACGTAGCTCATGCGGCGTCAGACATGAGCGGGTCGCCCCAGTACCCTGCATGGGTCCATTATCAGAAAGTTGAGTAAGGGGCTCTGTGAAGTAATTAGACTTCAGGGGCTGATGGAGTGCTGTTTCACGTCACGTGTGACCTTCACACGTCATTCCGTCGGACGTGGCGCGCTGCAACATACTATAGCTTGACAACCAAGGTTTCACTTAAACACAGTGGTTCTAACAGTGCTTCTCAGCGTGTTGTAACTAGGGGTGGGCAAAAAAAAATACATATCAATATATTGAGATTCTTAATGCCACACTGCCATTTTTTAAAGTATTTATTTATCCACTCAGGCCAGACTCCAATTTGGAATTTTGTACAGTAGGCCTATTCAAACATTCAATTGTGTTTGATGCTGCTACAGTATATAAATGTTTTAAGTTTTACAGAAAACCTAGGTCAGGCGTAAATGGGTTAATTTGTGTCAGAAAGACTGACGTTATCTGGCTGCATTGAAGTGAGTGAACTCTTCTTGGTGTTTATAATTTAGAATTGCTTTAAAATGTTCTATAGTTGTTTGAACTTGTCATGGTCCATATTGTTTAGAATCGTATTGTGAGGTTATGTGAATCGTACCACCCTCAGCTGTAACGCAGATACCTATCTGGCTTCATTTTGTTTTCAAATACAGAGAACTTCACAGTGTAGATTTGCACCTCAAAGATACAAATTTCATCAAACCTGAGGTCCTTGAAGTTCAATCGTTTGAGAACCACTGTTATAAACGTTTGTAAGGCAGTCACAAATGTAGGGATTCAAGCCTGAAAGGGCTATTGCTTTTGTGTACATTTCAACTTCCTCTTCTCCTCTTCAGCGAGGCAGTGGTAAAGTATAGCTATCTACTAATTATAGGCCTAATTAAAGTAAAAAAACAAAAACGCAAAACATACTTCTGATCCTATCGAAGGTAGCTGCAGGAATTCTCACTACAGTCCATTTCGGTGCCTGCTGGCCTAGTAGTCCAGGTGCATGCCACATATAGCCTAGTCAGTTGTGTTCCAAGTCCTGTTACAACCCTTGCTGCATATACCTTACCCCCTCTCTCCCTCATTACTGTCTGTCTTTGACTTGAAAGGGAAAAAAAGTGTTTTGATGTCCCCTTAAACTTTTGTTGCCACTTATTCTCTAGATAATTACTGAACAAAGCTTATCAATACCTAAAAGGAACAGCTTGTTTGTTATTTGTCTAACCTCAATGTGTGTCATGTTTTCCGGTGCAAACAAATCAGTCAGCTCCAGATTAGGGAACAAAATGGGGCATCATGCCCATATTTGGGCCAGACAGCATAAATAGGCGGACAGGTACAGGGTACTGATTGATTGATCGAATTGAAAATTCCATTAACAGTTTGCAGAGCTCAAGGAGTTCAAGGTAGCCTACAGGTCAATACAAAATCTGTGGAGAGGATGAAACCAAACTGAGCAAGACTTCTTAAATAAGTTTTGAATTCATTTTTAATTCATTAACATGTAAACACACAAATATACACTCATGTGCAGCGGTGATTTTAGGCTCTCTCAGCAGGGGGGAGTCTGCTGGGACCATTGATAACCAAATGGACACTTATAGATCTGTAACTCTTATATATAATATATAATAGATATACCGGTATATATATAATTTCATATATAATTTCATTTTACGCTCTCAATACTTAAATTATAGGCTATTTCTTATCTGAATTACGTAATTTTCAAATATTTACACAATTAAAAAATGTGGAAGAGTTTTGACCAACGCCAGTTTATCGCTCCTAAATTGTGGGCAAAAACTCAGAAAGACCCATCTGATTCCGAGTCAATGTCAGTCAGGTATTGTTGCAAGTACTCATTACCAAGCATGAATGGAATGAAAAATATAAATTTGTATATAACTTTTTTTTTGGCCACCAGAGGGGGGGGCAAGTGCCCCCCTGGCACCATCCTTCAATCGCCAGTGCTTATGCAAAAAGGGGGGTTACTGCTATTTTGTAGGCCAAGGGACTATTTCCTCCAGCGGACGGACTCTACTAGTCTACTTGATAACTACCTGCCAAGCTGAGGCGGAGCAATACAATACCACAGGCTACCGCATGCACGTCGTACATGATTAGCTTCGCGCCACTTTTAACTTAAACTCTCGTCTTCATCTCCAGCTGTGTGAGCATAGTCTGAATGCAACTTGAGAGACCAGCGATTTAGTCAGGCGAACCAGCTGTTTGCGCCAATTAAGAGGTGAGTTTAGCATTTTTGTTTCATGAATATTATTTGGGGTACTAGCAGAGTAGCAGAGACTATTAGCCTACTACTGGTAATTATTTTCTGGATGTCACCTGCTCCTCCAGGCCTGCACCAAGTGAACTAACCGTGAGTCACTGCTCAAGAAAAGTTAATGGTAGGAACTAGGAACAAACGTGAATTATTGTTGTGCTCTACCTGCTGCGCAATTAGGAGCCTATTTTGTATATTTTATTTTGTTTGTGTGTGTGTGTGTGTGTGTGTGTGTGTGTGTGTGTGTGTGTGTGTGTGTGTGTGTGTGTGTGTGTTTGTGTCATGCATGGTGTCCTGGGTGAAATTGATTTTTAATTTAAAAAATAATGCCTTCATTCAGAACATCCTCAAGCCAAGGAACCCTGGCAGTCTTGGGAATTGGATGCTGAAGCCATGAAGTCTATGGCGTGTTTACATTGACAGGTCCTTTGTACTAAAATTGTAATGACAGACACATTTACCATATAGTGTACATTCACGGGACATGCAGGCCTTACAGTAAACAGTGCAGGAATGATTAGAAGGGTCTAGGAGAGTAAGGCGAAATCCTATACAGAAGGGTGTTCCACATTTCTGTAGCATAGCAGGAGAACAGTTTAATCCCTTGTTTGAACTAAATCTACATTTAACGTGATTTGTTGAGCTGCCTCTGCAAGTTATCACGTGTGGACGATTTCTCTCGCACACACAGGAACCCTAACTCCAGTCTTTTGGACTAACAGGATGTTGGACTTATGGGTAGTCTCTGGCTAGGGCAAATGAGTTGCAGATGGATGTCAGGGTGACTGAAATACCTACAACATAAATAAAAGTAAAGAAAGATGCAGGCTGCTAGGTCTGCCTTTAGAACCCCCCCCCCATCAGTAACCAATACCGCTAAATGGGGTTGGCAAAAGGGCTTTGTGTGGAGTTTGCATGTTCTCTCTGTGTCCCCTAGGCCTAGAGTAAGTACCTTCAATACATAGATACACAGTAGATCACAATAGATACATAGATACACAATAGATCTGCAGATTAATCTGCAGCACTGGCCTGGGCGCAATCACAGCTGTGTTATGAAATTAAGCACATCTTGACACTGTGCAGCATTGATTGCATACAGCTGCCCCACAGGCCACAGCTCCATGAACATTTTGATCTATACTTCAATAAATGTTTTTTTTTTATGAATGTTGTGCAGATTTTTTGCCAAGTTCCGATGCTGGATTCATTGTAACCCTGGACTGCAGGTCTCTGTGGATATTCTGCTGGATTCAGTCAGGTGTATTTCACACTGTATAATGTGTCTCGCAAATTAGACTAACTGCTCTATGGCTAATTAGCCTGGCAACCTCAGAGGGCCCAGTGTAGTGGCTGGTACAGTGCTGCTGCAAATGTGTTTATTAAGTTAGATAGATGCTAATTACAGTAAATCTCACTTAGCTCCCTTACTGGAGTCAAGGGATCTGTTATCTACTCAAATTCCAGAGCAATGCCTGAATATCGAAGTTACACATTATAACACCATAAAGTTCTAAATGGTGCATTTTATGTAGCACCTTTATCCAAGGCGCTTTACACATTCATACACCTATGGCAGTGGAAACCATGCAAGGCACCCTAATAGCACATCAGGAGCAATTCAGTATCTTGCTCCAGGACATTTCGACACGAACACTGGGTTCTGACCAGCAACCTTGCGGTTACAATCCGGCGACTACCCCTGAGCCACCGCCGCCCAACCCCTTAGAATAGTGTTCGGTACCTCAAGGACCAGCATACCAACCAACATGATTTGGAATGTCCGCTATTGCATCGTTTGTGCCTTTTCATATGCTTCTAAAACATATTGATATCACAGGGGTTGACGTAGGTCTCAGAGGCACAGGCCATGTTCCACTTGACCAAGGGCCAATTACTGTTTAGTTTTAACACTTTAAGTAGTAGTTTTAAGTGGCTAGGACTGTGTGATAATAAAACTAAAACTGTCATAAATTATTGGATATTACTATGGGTACACCACCCACACACACACACACACACACACACACACACACACACACACACACACACACACACACACACACACACACACACACACACACACACACACACACACACACACACACACACACACCAAAAAAGGTAAATAGTGCTCTGATTTTACATTCCACAGAACAGACAACAGTGTGTGGCACATTCATGTGTTTTGACAGGTATCTTTTTTTTTTTCGCTGTGTTTATAGATGGTAGCGTCGCCTCTCAAACAAGCCCTTATCCGGTCAGGCAACCCGAAAGCAAACTCTACTTTTTGCAGGTAGGTAGAGCATGACCAATCTGTACTACCGGTAATAATAATGATGAGGATACCTATGGGATATGGGAGTCGTTGGAGCGTTTCTATTCAAAACGTAAGTGCAGTTAGTGCACCATGCCAACATGCACCTGATCTACTCAGGTGTTGACTTGCTGAATGTGTTCTAGACAGGGCTATAGTGCTACTGCCAGTAAACTGTTATCACCTGATACCTGGTACATTAGGCAGGTATGAGGAAGCAGTGAGATGCAAAGCAGCCATACATTACACCAGGGGTGCCCACACATTTTTGACTTGCGAGCTACTTTCAAAATGACCATCTCAACAAGATCTACCCGCTGAAAAAAAATACCATTGCTACCATTGCTGAAAATGAAATAGGAATGCACTTTTTCTTATATGTACTACTACTACTGTATATGGACCTAATGCAGACAGGAGACATCATTCCACATAACAATGTGGACGGGTTGACACTAAGGTCTCAGAGGCACTTGCCCATCGGGCAAGTGCAAGTCAGGTTCTACTTGCCCTCAGGTCATGGTCACTTGCCCCCCAAAAATATATTGTAAATTTTGCATTTAAGTTTAACCAGATGTAACTCTTGAGAACGTAAACATGAAACCAAATGGACCCTTGCGGGTCCATTTGGTTTCATTTTTACACTCTCAAGAGTTAAAATTCATCATCTTAATTAGCCCAAGTCTACACAACTAGAGAATGTAGAAGATTAATGGTCATTTTGATCTGTATGTTAATTTGCCTGTTTTGTTTCCCAAATCCAGCCTGGAATTGTGGATATCTAGAAAGCAGGGAAAGACACAGAGGCAGAGTGCAATGACTGCCTTCAAGACAAATTTATCTTGTGTTGTGTTATAGTGCACTAAGTTGCACACTTGCCCGATCGGGCAACCAGGTAGCAGTCTTCACTTGCCCTACCATTTTGTTTACTTGCCCCGGGCAAGCGGGCAAGTGTTAGTGTCAAGCCCTGTAACAATGTGGTACGCGATTATTATACCCAGTAGGAAACACTTTTAACACTCTCCAGGGGTCATTGAGAACTGCAATTTTATATTAAAAAATATATTATTCTTCTCTCTCTCCCTCCACTTCCACTCCAACCCCACACTGGGTCGGTTAGAGAGATTAGAAGGACACTATTGAGAAATTAACCTTGACCGGGCTGCAATGTTAGAAATAGCGCAAAATAAAGCAGCAGGTGTTTTTTTTTTTTTTTTTCAAGTGTTCTGAGCGTTTATTGTTAAATGTGCCTGTTTATATGACTCACCCCACTGCAATGTAATGGACATAATTATACTTAAAGCTATTCAACGTCACCCGCCGTTTTGCTGTGCGAGTGTTCACAATTCCACTCCACCGATGGGTCCTTTTTTATGCCAATCAATTAAGTCACCTTACTTCATGTGGTATAAATATATAAAGTGTATAATCTTCAAGGCAGGTCATGTGATCTACCAGCCTTTGTGATCTACTCGTAGATCGCGATCTACCTTTTGGGCACCTCTGCATTACACCCTCCATAGGCGAGCTGTGTTGTTGTTCCTAAATCTACAGTGTGCAGTGTGACATCACCGCTGGAGCGCGAAACTGAGCAGATTCTGAGAGCGCATAGTTCAGAACGTGGCCAGTGAATGTGTGATGTGGGGTGTGGAGGTACTGGAATGATGATGTACTGATGAGGCATGAAACAAAATGATAATTGGAGATGGGGCGTGACATTTTCTCCTGAGATGTTGGGTAATGTTTGATGTACTGTGTGCAATGCTTACACTCGGTGGAATGGAGTTTTAGAGCAATGCAAGGATCTCATAATGTTGTGTGATCCTGAGCCATTTCTGCTGTTTCTGTTACCGCCATACAAAAAACAGATTAACAAAGAGCTCTGTATGTTTGTTCAGTTTCTCCATCTCTGAGCTGCCATGTCAGAAAGTACAGTAATTATAATCTCCAGTTTACATCTTAAAAGCTAATGAGCCACAAGAGGTTGACGGTAGCGCGTGCAACACAAACAAACAAAACCATACAAACGTGCCTTTCATCGCACAGCTGCAGCGGCGTCCTTTTAATTCTCCCTTTTGGCAAGGCAGAGCTCTAGTTTATAAGTGAAAGTCAATCTGGTCATGCACAAAATCTATACAGCAGACAATTACTATATTCAAAGAAAGGCACTGACTGATTGCAGGTTTCTTTTACTTTGCACAATGCATTATTAGATTATAGAATATAGATAGAAGTTTATTATTTTGAATGCAGTGAGCGAGATTACTATGTAAACCAGGCAGACAAATCTGTGCGTGTGTCTGTGCAAGTGACTGTGCATGCGTCTGCACGTGCGTCACACAATCCATATTTGGGCATGCTGCTACATAGCAGTGTTGAGTGAAGACAACGTTGTCGTTTGGCAGCACTAAAGGGAAGCTACACGACAACACTGTTCTGGAACTTTACTGTTCTACACACCAGCAACACAAGGCCGCCCAAGGAGCTACCTGACCTAGACTCAGCACTGTGTGTGTGTGTGTGTGTGTGTGTGTGTGTGTGTGTGTGTGTGTGTGTGTGTGTGTGTGTGTGTGTGTGTGTGTGTGTGTGTGTGTGTGTAAAAAATAAACACATATTAGACTATTATACATGCACGCAAGCATGCACACAAACACACACGTGCGCGCTTGCACACGTGCGAGCCTGTCCATCGTTTTCTGGCATCCTCTTCTTATTTCTCTCTCTCTCTTACCGTTTTTGTAATTCTACGGTATGAAGGTATTTTTTATGATAGTTTTTTATGACCACTCTGACTTTTATTAAAGGTCATGGCTCGGAACGTGCAGTCAGAGAGACGGCCAAGAGATGCCAGAGGTCACCATGCAATGTTGTTCTGTGTTCTGTACTCTTTACGACAAGGCCAGAGCTAAAGGCCAAGTCACGAGGTTTATATGACAGCTCCATTAAGCTGTTACACCGCTATACAGTAGTTAGTGTGTATGTGCGTGTGGACTTATGTAATGTGCGTGTTCAGAACAATAACATCTGTCCCTTTCCTTCTAGTCTACAACTATTCCTTTAGAAGACTGGGACACCATCGCTGTCACTGATGAGCTCAGGATAACAGGTACGCCTCCAGCAAACATGAACTCAGGTTATTTGCTCTAACCAATTTATGGCAATACTTACATTGTCTACACCTGGATTTTAAAGGAAGAAATTAGGCCAGAGTGGCTTATTGTCTGTATCCACCGGGAACATGTGGGAGGGAGGTTGTCCCTGTTTCAGTTTCAGGACCCCTGGGAGATGGATGCTGAGGTGGAGCCAGCGCCCACACCTACCATCAGCTCCCAGTAATGCCACACAACTTGCTGCACTTAAGCTGTGCTATTCAGTATCGAACAGGGGAACTTGTGCATAGCCCTTGAATTGATTTGAACTTGAATTCACAAAGCATTTTTATATACCAGTATGCATGCAGTAGTATTATTTTTACATTATACAGTATAAATGGGACTATTTGACAGTGTGTGTGTTGCGAAGCAAGAGTGGTAACAATGTGGTGAATGTGGGTCTGCATTTAGAGTGTGTGGTTTCTTGTACTGGTGTGATATGTGGTCTCAGCCAGGCAGCAGCCCTCCTGCCTGCTTGGTTGTTTATGGTTGCTGTTGGCTTGGAGGGTTGGAGCCTGTTCCATTGTTTTTGTACCCATACGGCCATCTACGGCCGCTTGCCATATTTGCTGTCCAGCCTGTGTTTATCTTATACTCTTATCTTACAAACACACACAAACACACACACACACACACACACACACACACACACACACACACACACACACACACACACACACACACACACACACACACACACACACACACACACACACACACACACACATGCTAGAATAATTTAATCATATAGCACTTGACCTAGCCTTGATGATCAGTCTCATGCAAAGGTTAAAATTGTGTGTGCTCTCAGCCATGCAGCAGCAGTGTGTATTTTTTTTTTTTTATTAACAAATGAGCAAGTTTTTTTTAAGAAAATGAAGCAGCAGTGTGTTTTGAGGGGAGATCGTCCCGCAAAACCCTTTGACAATGAATGGACAATTTTGAATGTTTGTCTAACACAAACATTGTGTAACTGTAAACAGTTACACTCCATCAACTGTGAAAATTGATGGAGGAGACGCTATCTGCTGTTTCTGTAGTGAAGTGTTGTATTGTTGTTTTTGGAATAAACCCCTGAACATGACACTAGCATGTCACAAGGACAATAGAGTGAGCAGGCAGCCATTTTTAGCCAGTCTTTGGTATAACCCGCCTGGGGATCACTTCAATGTCATCGGACCTCTTAACCAGTCTCAGGGCGTACACTCTAACCACAAGACCACTGAGCTGGTGTCTGCTAGTGTCTGGTAAATGACTAAAATGTATATTGAATTAAAATCTAATCCATAGTACACAACATATTCAGATTCTACAAAACAAATCTACAAGCTGTAAATGTGGTGTAAAACAACACATTGTAAGCTTGCAGATGATCTGTCCCCCCATGTTATATTCTGTTGCCCTTTATTAATTATATGTGGTGTTAAATGGGCCATGGGACTTGTCTTGCAATATTTGACACAAAAACTGCCCCCCTTGCTTTTGTGATGGTGCATACCGTAATTATAATCCAAATAGCCCCGCTTGTGACGGGCTGCACCGTCAAATAAGCTTTATTATCAATATCAAACCCGATTGCTTATGGGGCTTGGTTCCCTGACTACAGTCGGTCTGTGATTATAACAGTGGACTAAAGCGCTGAATAACTTGAGATCTAGAGAACTCTCTGTGGTATGAATAAAGGTATGATGTTCAGGGTTCCTTGCAGATGGGAACATTGGCATTTTATGGAGAAAGGATGGGTCAGTTGGAGCTTGCTACCATTGACATAAGCAAGAGAGCTTCTCATACAGGATTTTTATATACAGCGTGGTTCTGGTGTTTTACACTATACTGTAAGAGGTGTGGCAGGTCCTAAAGCCCGGCTGACTTTGTGTTAAATGCTCTTATTACATGGCTTGAATGAATTCTCCAATCAGAAGCCAGCGTTCTGGTCACGTGAGCAGTCACATTTGTCACAACAACGGACCGCTCCGCTCAACAATGGACCTCCTTGTGTGGACGAACGTAGCGTACACAACTGCAGATAAACAAAAGTAGCCTTGTTATGTACTATTTTTCTCATTATTTGTTATTTATTACTGTATTAAGCTATGTAATAAGTGGGATAACACCCCCAACCGGTAATTTGTTTCCTAATAACTGACTTTGGCTGTGCCTCGTTGTTATCCCTTACTTATTCTTTACAATGTTTAAGCTGAGAATAGGAATTAGTAAAAGGACTGCCTTTATATGGCCTATAATCAAGATGGCTACAAAGATTTACACACAGAATTAATAGTTACATAAAAATAATGCACACATTAATATTTGTATTTATATATTTTATATGCACTTGGTATGTGTTTCTTATTATCCTGTATCTATGCTGGGAATGTTTGGCTGCCCAGTAGTCAATGAGCAGATGGCAGGCGCTAAGTGCTGTCTAATGTTACGGTCCAAAACAAACGTCCCAGTTTGATCAAGGGGAGATGTAATTAGCCTATATCAAATTAGTAAATTCCCTCTTGTTGCTTCGTTAGCTGATCAGACCCTGGGGTCATGACGTGGGTTATGGGGCTACCTGAATGATATGGCTGATGTCAGATAGGAGACACTGATTGGAGGAGATGGGATTAATCAGCTTCTCTGGAGGATTTTGCAGACAGAAATTCAACACAGGACAGCTTAGTGGAAGTGAGAATAGAGAACTCTTTTAGATCATCACCGTGGCAAAGTCTGGACTGTACAAACAGTGAATACTAGAAGGAGCAAAGCTGTTCTTGGACTGCGGTCAAAGACAAGCGTTGGCCAGCAAAACGCTCAGAGGCACAAACGGCCCTGGGATTGTATTGCCAGCGCAATTAACACACATGCACTCCCAGCTCATCAAATATGGCTGCTTGGTCAAGGCTCCAGGCATGACTTTCCAGCAGCGTGAGTGCCCTCTAGTGTCTAACCGCCACTACTGTTCTCAAAGCAATTGTGTCTTCTGATGCTTGTGTCAGTCTGTTATCTGCACTTGTTTGCCAGTTCTCCCTGCCAGGCCAGCTTGTTTGTCTTTCTGCATGCACCTAGTAAAGACTTTTGGTACCTGTGCGTTCCTTCCCTGCCTGTGTGTTCTGATCACCGAACTTGATACAGATTGCCTCAGGCAGAATGGGGATTTAGTTCCCTTATAGGGCGACTTCGCCCCATTTTGCAACCACACCTTATTTTAATGATGTTTTGCAGACAAGAGGTTAGTGGAGGGGTTATGTGGATACTAGGGGTTTTTAGATATTGTAGTATTTGTAATCCGTGCACTGGTAACCGGTTGTTGTAATGTCTATGAGTGGTAGGATAATTGTACAGATTTTAAACGGGTATAAAACTGACTTGATAGACCTTTTATTTTTTTACTTCACTGAATGAAACAGTCAATGATACCATCACTCTTTTTTGCCAATGGCTACTACCATTTTTCAGACTGGGCCTGTGAAAAATGGGAATGCCAACAGATGCAATCTGATTGGGGGGTGGGGTGGAGTGGGTAGGGGGTGGCGGTTATTTAATGATGATGGCGATAACAGCCAAATAGTCTGGAATCCTTAAGATCCGTCCCAGGTTTGATATAAGTGTCTTTGTAGCACTTTCACAAGCTATTTTTCAGACTGACTATTCTCAACTTTCTGGTGTTTCATCCCATCTATCTACGCTTGTAGCCAGAGGACCAGAAACGATTGCTGAGAGCGAGTCTCATTAACCTTATGAATTATGCAGATGAATAGATGCCGTTGTGCATCTATTCAGGTAGTGTACCCTGGTAAACTGTGATCTTTGTTGGGGCCTTCTGAGTCTCTACACTGCTCTATTGTAGAACAAGGTGATGGAGACGTGTTTCGGAGAGGTGTGGTCTCCTCTTATGGCATGATCTTTCTTGCATCTTTCTTGCATGCATGGACACACATACGATGCTACCACACAGTTTTTACCTTTTCTGTCTGCTTGCTCCAGTGAGTAAAGGTCTGAGACTTGCTAACTGGTTCTCTCTCTGCCTCACCTCTCTATAGTATTTCTCTTTATCTGATTTATTCTCCCTCTCTCGCCTCATTCACTCTGGGTAATGAACGTTCACCGGGGGATGTCATTATTTCTCTGCAGCAATGTTATTGTAATACTGCAACCGCTGCTGTTTCCCTGTTTGATCAAACACTGCATTTATTTCCATAAACGTATGTTCTGTAACTACCAAAAGGTTATGCTGCACTGGGGGTCCAGGGCCTCTAGTTGTGTGTTATGTATGTGCATAATGACTGTGTGTGTTACAGTACATGTGTATAGGCATGTGTATTCCTACCACACAATCACTAAAACTGTCTCCCTTTTTGTTTGGCTTTTGTGCCTTTATTCATGGGTCTCATCTGTTAGTCCTCCACCAGCCATGTTTAGCACCTCACAGGTGTTTCAATGTCTGATTAGGCTTTCAATTGGTCTGGTTAGCCGAATCAGACATTGAATCACCTGTGAGGTCCTAAACATGCCTGCTGGAGGACTACAGATGAGACCCATGAATAGTTGCCATGAAGACAGACAGGAAAGAGGTCTCTCTTGCTGGACCACTAGGCGCCCCTAAAGAATGTTTCTTTAAATTGAATTAGTATTAATTTAATGTAGTTTGTCCAAGACAAGACTGGACCCTATACCCAAGCATTTTGCAGCTTGTACACTTGTATCAGACAAGTGCCTGTTGGGCACTAGCCTGCTCTGGGAAGTTGGGAATGATGCAAAATAGGGAATGTATGCCCTGTTATGCTTGTGTTGATTTGTGTGGTGAACTTGTAATTGGCCGGTTGAGCGGTTCTCTAGATATGGTCATTACAGATGTGCATGCATACAGAGTTTCCTCACATTTACAGTATTCTAAGATGTGGAAACATCATACTCTATATCTCTGCATTCGGATGTGTAGAAGAGGCAGAGAGAGAAAGTCCTAGACGGACAAGATCAATGAACATATGGCTGCAGCTTCCAAACCCTAGTACCCACAGCAGAAGATCACCCTTGTGAGTGAGTCTGTGTGGGCCATGTGGACATAGACAGCAAAAAAGAATCTGAAAAATAGCGGAGAAAATGTACTTTCTATTGTAGTGACTAGTTTTCTTTTCTTTTCTTTTCCTTTTTTTACCTGGTAGCAGTACCAGCCACAGCTGCCCCGCACATCGTGGTGGCGGTAATATTCTACTCTGTCAACAAAATTCCGGCAACAGCAGGGTAGATGTTTTCACATCGTCAAGGAAAGAGTTAACATTGATGCCACTGTGAACCGAGAATTCTCCTTCTACAGTGGGGGGAGGGGGCTAATACAGTAGAATTTATCAGTCAGGCCTGTCACCCTGTGTTGTTTTTATCAATCTTTTATTGAGTCAGTCTTTTATGTGCTGGTTTTGCAACCTCACAGAGAAAGAGAAAGATAGAAACAGCCCAAACAGCATTGTCAAGATCTTCTCTGAGATTATCAGAGTGAAACAGAGATATACCTTCAGAGCTCTCTCTGTAACCGGCAAATCCCCTGAAAAGCTGCAAGCATTGTGGATTCTCCTCTTGGCTATGTTTTAGTACCTGAAGTTTCTCCACGGATGCAGCTATAATTCTCTTAACGATTACTTTTTGATTAGATGAATAGAGCAGATGTTTTATAATCAACTGAAGCGAGCTGTCTGATTGACCCCCTGAGTTCAATAATTTGTATTTGTTTATGCTCTTGACAATAGGACCATTAAATGCATCACAGCTTTCACTTTTTCCTTATTGTTATCCTGTGACTTGATAATGTTTAAAATCAACCATATGTCTCCACATTTTGGGGTGATTATTCAGTCAAAATAGATCTACAAGCTCTACAAGCTAAGGAGAGAATTTGGGTGAAATGGAAAAAACGATCCCCACATGTCTGTTCTGCACTCTGCATCGTGCTATAAGCTGTGCTTGTATCAACCAATCCACCATTTTCTAAATCTAGGAGTGTACAAATGTATCCCGAGTTTGGTTCTATTTGTACTCTCAGGCCGACTACACTCCCAGAGTTAAATCAATACTCAGGATTACACAGTGCCGTCCGTTATCAGCGTGAAATCATTGGCCGGCTGTTTGGAATCAGACCTCTAGGCCGTTTCGCTGCAGATCAACTGATCAAGCTGTTAGCAGAAAACTATCCTGCTGTTAATCTCCCTCAGCTACTGGAATTTCGTCAAAGAAATGGGCGGGTGTGTGTATGGGGGGGGCTTTGCAGAAAAAGAATTTGTCTTACTTTTAGCATCTAGGGTGGGCGAGGCGATGGTTGATTTAAGCAGTCACACCTCTCACACTTGGCCTGAGTATTTACTACTCGGAGCCAGATGTCCTATATGGCTCAACACTGAGCGATTCGATGCACTAGGTGATCGGTATACTATACATCCATCCCTGAGCGATGGCTCCTGTGGCAACGATGTTTGACGCCTCGGCATACATTGGCAGCTCCGCTTCAGTCGTGTGTGCGTGTGACCATATTACCATAAATGCAAGGAATCACAGGACGCAATATACGTCTGTAATCTACGTATCTCGAGAACTGCTCTACCGACCCGAGGGAGTTTAGGCGTTATCAAGAACCGCCAGGAAAAAGCTCTGCCCGAGGACCCAAATGCAGAACGGTCTGCAGAAGACGTGATAATGTGAATGAATGTGACCAGGATCATGGCGTCAAACGTACAGTGGGACAGACGCAGAGGTTTAGTGCAGATGTCAGCCGTGGTTCTTATTGCCCAAGGTTCTTGCCATGCTGTGATTGTAACTGTACTGTAATTAGCAATGGTATAGGGAATGGCTATGTGCAGTCCTATCTGCAATTTCGGAATGTTGTTGGTTACCACGCGAACCAGAGCACATACAGTATGTCGCCTTGGGGTTGAGTTGCTAAAATCAGTCACAGTAGTGTGAATGGTCAGGCCAAAATATGGGATTTGAATTGGCTTTGACTTCATGTGAATGCAGTTTAAATCGGGCCTTATAGATGTCTTGGCTGGCGTTGTCACCTATCTTTCTGATTGGATGCCTCGTCTCTTGGCAACCAGGGCCACGGTGGGCAGACCCCACCATGGATGGTTATGCTGGTACCCCGACTTGGTGAGCCGACCTGGAACAACAAATACCCATTTCCCCTCTCTCTCACACATACATGGTAAATCTAGTTTTCCCAATAGGAGAAAGAGGCTGATTTCCCTTAGAAATCAATACTGAACTGTGACTTTTCAAGTGAGCTTAAAGGGGAACTCCACCCATTTTCAACATTTTAATGTCATTAATATACCCTAGAGATGTTGTGTGGACATGATAAAAAGATACCCCCATTCTGTGTTTCCAAGAAATGGTGGTCTAAAGAAATTGATGATGAGTGGACAGCCATTGTACAGAACATATCCTGATTGAGAAAGTGAGTTTCGCCATTTCATATATGTACAGATAAATTCTACAAGTACTGGCAGAAATGGATGTTACACGTGGGAATAAATATGATGTCAATGTTCTAATATCCCTGTCTCTGTTCCTGTGATCTACCTACTGTCTGACTTGCTATTTCTATCTCTTCTAAATAAGGACTATAACACTAAGGATGGAAGGACTGGCAAAGACTATAACAATAATGTGCCTCTTGGATCTGTTGGACCCATAACACTGATGGATAACTCACTAGAGTAATATGCAATGTATAGTATGACATATTGCATTGTGACACCTGACCTGACCTTCTTTTTGTTTTTGAAAAGAAAGTAGAAAAACTTCAATAAAAAAGTAAAAAAAATAATAATAAAATGTTGAAAATGGGTGGAATTCCCCTTTAAAGGGGACACCATTTATTTTAAGTTGTTTAGTTTTGTGTGAAGGACAAGGTCAATAATAATGTTTTTTTGTTTAACCTTTAACTCTTGTTTCTGCTTCCTCATTTCATTGGTTTTCACTACGCTCATTAAGCTCCATCTGGTAATCATCTGTTTTTTTTTTTAATGCAGAGCCAATTCATCACTACCCACCTTTAATCAGTTACCATTGTACAACTAGGTACACTACAATGGTGGAGCACTGAAGTGTAATTTTATTTCTGCCTCCAGTTCCCACTTGAAAAAGAGACATTTGTCTCAAAGTGTTTTACTTGTGAAATAAAGTTTGAATAAAAATAAGTCTAAAAGGTACACGACAATAACCTCCCTTTTCTTTCCCTCCTTTGCAACACAATCCAGACAGTCGTAGCGCCCAAGAGACAAACTTCCCCAGCACTTTAAAATGTCGGCTACTGTAAGTTAATTAGCACCCTCACAGGAGCCACCAGGGTTGACATAGCAGTGCTGCCGGTTTCCTGTGGTCCTTGGGCATAATTATGCAACCCCACAGTTGTGTTATGTTCACTCAAGGTGGTCTCTTCACCTTGAGGACCTTGATTTCCAACACAAAAAGGACTGTGTGGTTCAGCGGGTCTTTCCACCTGCTGTCATTCATTGTCTCAGTGAAGACACTTTGCCCGTTTTGTTTAACCAAAACCCCAGGGGACGGATTATTACATGTGCACAGTGAACATGCATGTGCACATGAATGAATCCTTCCCTGCATACCCCATGGGGGTTTTCATTGTACAAAGCTCATCTTGCTTTCAGGTGTACGGGGCCCTGTCACCTGAAAAACAACATTTCAATTAGTGATGTCAAAATAATAGTAATGTGTGATTGTGGGTTTCTCTGTGCCATCCATCTGTTCCTGAACACCCTTAACAAGCCCTTAAAGACCTGGAACACATCTATGTCTCTTTAGCGTCTAACCACACTAACAATTATTTTATACTTTACCTGTTGAAAAGATATGCAAGCCACGAGCTTAAAGACCAGCTGTTCTCTAATCGTGGAAAGCGCCACTGATGCTGTATGTTTAGCTGGAAAGCCATTTTTGGGAATTTGGTAGTCATTTAAGAGTAAATTGTCTCACATACAGTATGTTTATCTCTTGTGCTCCAGGTCTGCAGCATCCTCTTGACGCAAAGCGTCACATGGCCACAATTCGTCCAACGGTGTGAGAAGTCAGTCCACTGGGACTGAGCCCGATGGTACTATCAGTATATGCACCG
Source organism: Benthosema pterotum (assembly GCA_039105355.1). Taxonomy (NCBI): domain Eukaryota; kingdom Metazoa; phylum Chordata; class Actinopteri; order Myctophiformes; family Myctophidae; genus Benthosema; species Benthosema pterotum. Next base: position 22,215,063 of record CM076970.1, on the reverse strand, counting down.
TGTTTCCTACCTCCTCACATGGAATCATCAACAGCAAAGCCACATCACTGCTATGGACCTGTGCCAGGTGGCATGACGGAAGACACCCATGCATGCACATCAAAACCCTCGGTCGGTTTTCGTCCACACCTGTCAGCCTGAGCTCTTCCGGATTCAGCAAAAAGGTTAGATCATTTACTGAGTTTATCCTTCATTAAGATTTCCCTTTTCCACTACATTCAGCACTTCTTTCTATTAACCCATTTCCCCCTATTACTTTAAAATCCCATTATCGGTCACTATGTTATATTCTCCTTAACTGCATTGACCGGTAAAAGGCTACATTTTTAATCGATTTTTTGTGTGATCATAGTCGTTTTAATCAGTGCTTTATTGCATTGACTTCTCTACTACATCAGAGTGATTAGACTATGCTTTCATTCATTGATCGTAGCATTAATTGATCAAGCGTGAACTCGCTTGAGTTAGGAGGACGGTACAGTGTTGATGAAGCCACGTATGTAAATCTTTCCACCAAGACATCTTGCTCATTAACAGTGTGTCACTTTCAACTGATAATAATAATAAAAAAGCTTTGCTACAGCACTAAGTTGTGGCACACGCAGCATGTGAACAGGGCTGAGAGCAGACAGCAGAACAGGGGGGATGTAGGCAAAGTGTACAGCAAGTAATACCAACTGTATTCAAGACTGTGATGCGTCTTTAACACTTGTGACTCAGTGATCCTGATTTTAGTGAATGCCATCCTCTGTCTCACTAGCCTAGCCTAGCCACATGTAAGCATTCTCACAATATTTAGTTGGGGAAACAAGTCACACAATATAATATGCCTCATTTCAAGTGCTTGTCGGGATGGGGGGTGCCTTCTTAAGCCCTAAGCTTTGGGCGAGAAATGAACTGTGAATGTGGATTGCTTTTGTTCTGCAGTGCAAACTACAGTGTTGTTGGACTATTCTGTGCATGCCTTTCTCTCTCTCTCTGTGCTTTGCTGGTCATTTCATGGCAGTGCACTGAAGGTGCACACATTCATTCATGGTGACTGACTGGGCGTCCTTAGTGAATTGTATCGTCGGTATAGTCGTTGTGGGGGTGTTAGGATGTGAAGGTAGCGTGTTGAATCATGTCAGTGTTCTAAATATGACTGGCTTCTGACACATCTGCTGCATCGCTCTGTGTTAAAGACAAAAAAAAATAGATCAGCACTCGGTAGTGTGCGTGTTGCGCACAAGTAGGCCGTAGCCTACTTGTGCGTGAGTGGAGCGGGCTAATACTCATGACTTATAAAGGTCTCTTATTTAGCTCACCATTACTCTACATCACCCAATTACATCACCCTCCAACCAGCCAATCGGAGAGCCGAGAGGGACGGTGACCGTCGACTGCACACCACCGTGCACCGATCGCTTAACCTGCATCCGCTCGGCTCACGCTAGTAAGGAACACAGTTCGATAGGAAGCTAATGATGGTGTAGTGTAGGGGTTTTCAATCTTCTTGATACCAGGGCCCACCATTTATTCAGCATTTGAGCCACGGACCACCATTTGACCCCAAAACTAAAGATTTCTTTTGCTTTTGTCCACAATACTAGGCTGGATTTGGGAAACAAAACAGGCAAAACATACAGATCAAAATGACCACTACATTCTCTACTTGTGTAGACTTGGGCTAATTCAGATGATGAATATTTTAACTCTTGAGAGTGTAAAAATGAAACCAAATGGACCCGCAAGGGTCCATTTGGTTTCATTTTTACGTTCTCAAGAGTTACATCTGGTTAATGGGGACCACCTGGAACCCTCTCAAGGACCACTGGTGGTCCCCGGACCATCGGTTGAAAACCCCTGGTGTAGTGCAACCACAGCTGTGAATTGTGAAAGTATCTGCACCGACAGTTACACAGAGTTGGCAAAAAATGTAAATAAACGGCGTCCAGTTTGTTAAAATGAAAATGGGCTGCGACCTGCAACATCAGATCAAGTGGTCAAGGCAGTGAGGAGCAAAGCGGGGTAAAGCAGTGCAGGACAGACGGACAGACGGACAGACAGACGACCCTCAATTATGTGTTAGATCATTTGTAACAAAAGCAGAAAAGCCTTGACTTCTCCCCTCAAATGTTCTTGTGATTTTCTTATTCTGTAAATGATGACTCGGGGGAAATGGCTCTAGCCTGACATGGGCAGAATAATATCACTAGCTCTGACAGATTGGTTTGGTTTCCAGGCTAAGTTGCACTTCTCCTCTGCTGTTTTTTTTTTTTTTTACTACAATCACACTACAATTCACACCTCCCAAAGGCTTGAGGCATACACTAAATACAAAAAATGCAATTAATAATTAATTAAGCATTAAGCAATTAAGCATTATGTGTAGCTAGACTAAGGCATGGAATTATATTTCGCAATATTCTGTAGCTCATATTATGTAATTTCCAAAGGGAAAAATAGCTAAATAGTCTAAACCTGATGTCTGGAAGGGATCAAGCGTAGGAGGACGAGAATAAATAATGGCACTTGGAACTACTATTATGTCAATTATGATGACACAGCCAGGGACTCTCTCTTCAATTCTCGACACATACAGTACTGAGACCTAAACCCTTCCATCCCATTTACACAGCAGATTCGACTACAGACCAGCCTCCTAAACAAGGAATATCATTAGTATTAAACTGACATATTGTAAGGGCTTGATTAGGAATTCAAGCTCGAATAAGGGCTTGTTTTTTGTATTTATTGATCTTCTTCTCCTGCCAGGGTTTGCATTGTAAATGGTAGAGACATAAAAGAGAGCAAAACTTTCTTACCTTAGTTATAATAGGGATAGGGTACGTGGACTGGCCTGCTCCCTGCTGTCCATTGCAATGGGCATATGGACTGGCCTGTCCCTTGCTGTTCATTTCAATGGAAGTTGCTCAGTGGTGCTTTGAAGCACCCAGAAGAACAGTGTACTTTTGCATTTTTTTTCTCGATGCATGACTTTTTTAATCGGTCTAATGGCAGTTGGACCAATAGTATGTCTAAACCAAAGTCTGTACACAACTATGCAGGGCGTAGAGTGCATCCACTAGGGAAGGCTGGCTTTTGACTCCGCAAAACAGTCTTTGTATTGAGTGAGTAACGAAATATTTTGTTTTATTTTTGTAGCAGTTGGCGGAACAGAAAGTTGAATGTACCATAGAAGTCCATAACGCTATGGGACCAGAGCTATCGCAGGCCTACTATCACAGGAGAAAGTATTTCCCCACCCCGACTTCCTCGCGCCTAATTAAAAATGTATTCATTTTCTGCACAGTGCACACTGTCATCACTTGCAATTAAAATGTATTTCATTGGGAATGCAAAAAAAACACTTTGTTTAATGGCAAGCATACCAGGGAGTCTTGCGAATCCTTCTTCTATAAATGGTAGAGACATTACAATTTACCCAAATAGTTTACCCTCTTCAGCTTGATCTGACTGGTATTGTAACAACAAAATAACACATTATTATTTATTTACTATTTTATAAACAAAAGCTGTTTCAATTCCTGTCAGGGATAATCTTCATTCAACAAATTCATCTAAAAATAATAATAACAATGTTTTTAGTGAACATAGTAGATGCTTCCACCCGTATGCACTTGCCATTTCACACCTCTGTTCAATGCCTGCCAGGCAGTTGTAATCATTCTCTCTCCTACAAATGAATGAATGGCTTTTATTGGCAGAGCAACAAACTTGGATCAATCATCTAAGTACTTTGCCATGACATAATTTGTCTGTAAATCCATACAGTTTTAGACACTCTGGTAATACTGTACAATAACCTGTCCAATTCTGAAAGACACATGCAGCCTGAAAAGCTGTGTGTGTGTGCTGTGTGTGTGTGTGCTGTGTGTGTGTGTGTGTGTGTGTGTGTGTGTGTGTGTGTGTGTGTGTGTGTGTGTGTGTGTGTGTGTGTGTGTGTGTGTGTGTGTGTGTGTGTGTGTGTGTGTGTGTGTGTGTGTGTGTGTGTGTGTGTGTGTGTGTGTGTGTCCACATCCTGCCAAACAATCTTTGACGGAGCCATGGATAGACTAATAACCAGCAGAAGGGAAGGTTACATGGTAACCCCACATTACATCCCCAAGTCTGGTACTGCAGGCGGGTGGAATTCATGAGCACCAGGAGAGCACGTGTGAAAGCGGATAGGGCAGTTTTCTGGAGGAACCACTGGTGCTCACGTCATATACCACATCTCAAAACATAACGGATGTATTATATGACACATAAGCCCGCCGCAAACCCACAAGCTTGTTTTTTGATTGTGCTCGACTGCGCTCATTCAATTCAGTCGCGTTCATGGAGGTAACACTTACCAGGTTCTCTAAGTGGAGAGCCAGTCTCGAACACAATAGAGAACTCCCTTTCAGAGACATAATGGGTTTTTCTTCAAAACAACAAGGTATAAAACCAGGCCATTAGCATTTCATCTTTGTGTGGTGGAACCCTTTAAACCTATTCTTGGATTTTAACTAAGGTTTGCTCAGTGTGCCAGTGGGGCGCACTGTGTTCATACATGTATTTGATTTTAGTTCTAACTAAAGTGAACTAGTTGAAGGACAATCGCTTTTTGAACAATATTTTTTGGAGCATCTTCTGTGATTCACATGTGCACACACACACACACACACACACACACACACACACACACACACACACACACACACACACACACACACACACACACACACACACACACACACACACACACACACACACACACACACACTTGCTTCCAGGAATATAGACGAAGAGAGAGTCAGGAAGGAGAGAAATATCTCTCAGCTTACACCAAACATTATTTCTCATGATAATGATGTAGTGATGCGTTTGATATTTCTGTAATGTAACCATCCTCCATCTGCACTTCTCCTTTTTGCTACTGCTAATGGTTGGGTTATTTTAGGATAACTGTGTCGGTCGGTATACGTTGGCTCATTCATTACGTTTTTAAGTACTCTACTGGCAAGATATGAAATAATGATATAAAATAAAAACGACTGTATAAATTGGGAAGACTTTTCCTGTGCACCCTCTTGCTTCCGATGTTTCAGCCAAAGTTGTATTATAGTATTATTGTTTTTGAGCGGGGCCTAACCGCTCCATTACATCAACTGTTAAAGACTAATTCATGTTCCCTTTGCAGTTGCATCGCTCACATCACACTGGTGTGATTTATTTATTTAGATTTGTTTTTTTGTTTTTTCTTTTATTGACAAGAGACAGGAAAGGGAGAGAAAAAAGGGGAGAGACATGCAGCAAAGGTTGCCGTGAACAGGACTCCAACACGCACCACGCTGTCAGGCCAAAGCCTATATATGGCATGCACTTGGCCAGCAGATGTTCCCTGCCATATTATTATTGTTTTAATCAAAATAGGTCTATATCAAAATACATTCATGCTCCCAAGTGGAATCATGCATTTTGGTGACCACATTCTTTAATTTCTTGCATTGTTTTTGCCCTTTAGCCACAGTGTACCAGGGTTGGCAAGTAATGCAAATAATAACGGTCGTTTGGTCAGTTGTGGGCCTGGTGGTCATATTGGTCTCCCGTTGTTGTTGCTTAGCCAAAACCCATATGGGGCTTAGTTACAATTTTTCCTCCGTGGCCTCTGAACTGAATCGTTGAATTGTTCATATCCAATACAATCTATTGTTGGGTCTGTCTGTAACTATCTACAAATATGTCCTTCAGGGTAGGTTGCTGAAGTGGATCAACTACTGTATGCACTCCTCTAAGTTGTTGTATCCTGTTTGTATTAACAATGTCTTTGTGTGACATTGATTGATCGATTGCCATTTTAATTTAATTTGATGAATAAATGATGCAGAGAGGTAGATAGAGGGAGACCACATGAACAGAAGGAGGGCAGGTAGACAGAAAGAGAAGGAGAGAGACACAGGCAGGCAGGCAGGCAGGCGGACAGTCGGACAGTGTTCATTTCACTCTGAGAATCAACTTAATGGAACCATGCATGGTTCCATTGAGGATTTTTACTGTGCAGACAGATATATAGGCTTACAATAAACAGGCCTATTGGAACCAGTAGCCCATTCTCTCTGCAGCAGTAAACTGATAAATCAGATCTATTGGAGTTCATGCTGTGGTGGAAATCAGCCAAGGCAATGTCTATGGCTGGTTCCCAGCGCTGGCAGCCAGGCGGGCTGGCAGGGCTCTGTGTTCCCATATGCTGACAGAAGCGATGCTAATACTTTATTTATATTATTATTATTATTTTTATATTAGGAGGAATGTGAAAAAAGTGTGCAAAAAGTGTTAAAAATATGTTTTTATGTGGCCACAATTACCAGTTCAATAGTTCATTATGTTTCCTCTGACCTGAACTCCAGCCTTGATTACAGCTGTGTGTTGTATAATAATGGGAGAGGGATTAGTGTTAAGATGTCACAACATCTTAACCTAACTAATCATAACACTAATCCCGAAAACAATCTTTTTCGTTTGGGACTTTTCACTCAAAGGTGTTCAGGAAGAAAACCAACAGTACACAGGAAAGGCATGGATCTATGTGTCCATATAGGCACATACCAAATCGAAAAGATAAGAAATCACGCTATCAAACTGTGTGAATCCGGTTTAGCAGCTGCATGTGAAACAAGGCCGTTTTGGGTGATGGTCAAAGAAGACAGTAATGTTGTCAAACACTACAAAATCTACTATTCTGTAGATCATGGTGGACTTATTGAATATGTCCTAAACTGGATTCTGCTCCAGCATGGTTAAAAAGTAAAAAAACAAGTATTTTTTACAACTCAGCTGAACTTTTGACTTTTTCTAGTGGTGGCAGGCAGGTCCTAAAACTAATAGTGTCATCTTCAATCCAGACAGCCCAGCCCAGTCAGATGTCCATTAGAACAGTTTGATACAGAACTGACCTGCAGGCTGCTGGAACTGGAACATTACCTGGTATTATCATTTCCAATTGGCCTCTCCTTGGTATTGACAGCCAACCAGCCGGTCAGTCAGACATCCAGCCAGCTGAAAATGCAGCTAACCTGCCAACCAGTCTGTCTGTCTGTTTGCCAGTTTAAATAAGTTAATGACTGCAGAATATTAACCAAGCCGCGGAATCAACAATTGTTCTCTGTGAAATTAGGAATATACTCCATGCAATTAAGACTTTCTCTGTCGATTCCTGTGTGGCCTAAATAATAAATATTAAATAAATAGTTATTTTAAGGGGTACTCGACCATCTTCGGTATCCGGCACACAAGCATGTTTGGTTCAGTACCCAGTATACAAGAATGTTCGGTTCAGTACCCAGTATACAAGCATGTTCGGTACCTGCTTCGTGACAATTTCTGGGACCCACTAATACACTTGAACAAGGTGAAACGCATATACAAACCAAGAGAGTAGCGAAGAGCAAAGAGTATAGCGCGCAAACATGGAATGGACAGTTTTGGACAGCTCCGATAAGAACGTCTGTGCAGCTAAATGCACTAATATTATGCAACCCTCCGCTCCGCTGCGTCGAAGAGGTGTGTGTGGGGGGGGGGTTGACGATCCTAGATGAGCAATCTCGATGGCATGGTGAAAATAAGCATAATATAGGACAGACAGATGGAGAAGGAAATAATTTATGACCTCTGTAATGACGCACACTATACTATACACTTTTGACACACTAGGCAACATGAGACTAATGGTTTTTACAATACAAGGCCATGCAGGTGAATTTGGAGGTGCTGCATAGCCGAGTAGCTACTGTATAGGGCACTGCAAAGGAGCAACTCAACCTACCTTTCTATAGATTAAACACAAGGGCTGAAAATGACAATTCAGTGTGAAACAATAATGAGTTGGCTGAGATTGTACGCTCATGCACGGTTACAATCTCTCTGGATAAATCTGGATAAAATTAAGGTCTAAAACAAAAGTGAGATCAGTGTTTCCGTCCCTGCCTGTTTCGTTCTGGCTGCCTGTCAGCCAACCAACGCCATCTGGTTATTTCAAATAAATAAACACACACACACACACACACACACACACACACACACACACACACACACACACACACACACACACACACACACACACACACACACACACACACACACACACACTTCTATCTGTGCACACAGCCTCCTGACATCTTGGCCGTAACGAGGGCAGCAGTAAATTGTTTACCGATGTACCGATGAGGCTGAAATGGAAGCCGCGAAATGAGAATGAAAGGGAGGGAGAGAGGGGAAGAATTCACAGCCATCAAATCAGGAACACAAAAACGGTGTGTGCATGTGTGTGCGTGCATGAGTTGCACACACACTTGTGCTTGTGACCTTCTACATTCAGTAAATGGGTTAAGCCGCAAACTGCTCATGCAGCAAAAAGATGTCAAATTTGAAAAAAAGACGGATACATATCATCTCTGCCAGAGGCCAACGACTCAATCCTCAGTAGAAGTAACACACACACACTCACACTGGACCTAATCCACATAGCTGGAGGCATTTATCACACCCACACTCCCCAGCATCTGCATATATACACTACTGTATCCCCACTGAGTTGTGTATCCATCCAGCCAGTATACATCCTTACATTATAGTTGCCATACCCCCAGTACATATTCCTATAACATATTGAATTATTTAACCTCTCAAATCCATAGTGTCTCAGTAGCAGGCTAGACAGACAGGTTGTAGATTTAAGCAATATAACACGAGAGAGGACACGAGAGGACACTTCAGTGATGTCTGCAGGAACACCTCGTTCCTGACCGCATCACTGTCGTGCCAATAATCACGTTAAACCACACACCAGTGTAATATTGCAATTATACCACAGTTACCTTTAAAACTAGGAATATTGGTGATTTTTTTTTCAATCACAGATGTATGTCACTATGACCACAAATGCCTCAAGAAACTAGCTAGCCTATAGCCACTGAGTCTGCTGTGCTCTGAGAGAAAAACAAGAGCGGAAATCTTTGTTTTGATTAGCCAGTGAACACTGCTGGTTTCAGTCACTGCCTATGATATGTATCAACCAATCACATTAGTTCCTCAGAACGACCTGTGGTATAATGCCTGTTTTCACTGAAGAGAGGTGGTGTAAACGGAAGAAAGAAATGGATGAAAGAAACAAGTATTCCTTGCTCCCTTGTATCTAGCATCCCTTGCAGTGATTTGACAGAGCCTGGTAATTGGTTTACATGTCTCAATTTATTTTTGATTACATTTTTCATGTTAACAATCAAACACCTTTTTGAGATATCTACAATATAGCAAAAGTGACACCAAGGCAACCTAAGCCACAAGACCAAAGAACACCAGAACAACTTCACTTAGACATGCTATTTATGAATTTTGGAACCAAAAACACTTAAAAGCATTTTGTTGTTATCCTACTCCCGAATCCCAATACATCACATTCATTATTGATTCAAGATGCGTCTGTTAGATTTGGAAGGCCATGTTCTTCATTCTTATCCTATTGCACTCTGTTGTTGTTTTTCTCCTTCAAATCTTCTGGTCACGTAGGCCTACGGTATGTGGCCAACCCCATACAGTATTATGTATTCCCTGTGTGTCAGAAACTTTGCGAAGTTATGGCATCTGCCATCTTGTAGATACTGGGCCTTCTCTCATCCCTTTACCACAGAGGATTGCATCAACTGAATTGTCAAACACCACTCAGCACTGCTAGGACCACACAGGGCGTCTTACAATATCTCTCCTTATGTGACGCGGATTTTGAAATGGCTACATATAGAATTTTACACCTTGCTGTTTTGACCTCCATGTTTCTGGCCCTAGATTGTAGTTTCTAGCACAATATTCTAGTTTTTCTGAAAAATCAATATTTCTGTGTCAGTGATGCTCAAAATATTTCATGCCAAGGACCCTTAGAATTGTCTGTGTTTGGCAAGCTGCGAAGGACCCCCCCATCTGAAAATTTCCCATGGAGGGACCCCCTCCCAGAAACAAAGATTTGCTCCAATTTGCACTATGTTTTAAGGAAAAATAGCAGACCTACAAGCTTGTATCGCGCCACTCGGTGGCGTGATAAGCTTGTAGATCTGCTATTTTTCAATAGTTAAAGCTAGTTAATGCTTGAAACACCCAAATGCGTTCAGTACAGAATGGGTAAATTGTGTTTGTGGTACTTTCACACACCATTTATCCCGGGACTGATGGGAATGCTTTTCTTGTCTGTTTCATCGCAGCTCGGTGAGGAGCAGTGACTGTAGGTCTTGTTGACAAATTGCAATTTACGATTCACAATTTAAGCGTTAAACGCGAGATTTATGTAAATGTCACAGACCCTTAGTAGAAAGGAATTATCACGTAAATATACAAGAAAGAAGATCGATACATGCCCGGCAAACCAACTATTTAAGTATAAAGTAGCACCTGTCTAATGATATAATTATATTTAAATAAAATTATTAGCATCTCTGGTAAAAAACAAACAGTATATGGCTATTTAATTAACATAAAGTATTAACCAGTCCAAGATATAGCCAGATGCCAGTGAAGGGAACACAGAAGGAGAAAATGTTAAGACTGCTGCAGCATTCTGGATCATGTGAAGTGAGCGTGCCATGCTGGCACACCAGCAAAGAGGGAGTTGCATTAGTCAAGCCTGGAGATGACTGAGGCTTGGATAGATTCCTTTTTGAGGAGGTGTCCAATCCTTCTTATGGTGCAATCCCACAGTCTTCCTTTGTTCTGTTTCAATCAGTATTTTGAATATAATTTCAATTTGTTGTCATACTTCAGTCATCTGAAATGTTTTAGTCAGCATAGCTTACTTTTTATTTCATTTTTGTCAGTGAAAAGAACTGCGACGAAAACATTTTTCGCCATAGTTTTGGGAAGTCTAGGCCGACGACCCAGAGGTCTTTCACGCAGCTCAACAGATCTCTGATTTGTATGTGTGCGATCGCTGAGACCTCCTTGATCGATATTAATGATTTGATATTCCTTTAACATTGTTGTATACAAGTATGATTTTACTATGCCTTTTGCTTTTACTTTGCCACTGATTCATATCAGCTGACGATGACTGTAGGCCTACGAAGAATTATAGTAGTCATGGGTCAATGGCTGTAAAATGAGGGTGATCATAAAGCGTGATATTGAACTATAATATAAGCACATAATGAGTGTGCTGCAGTTATAATCCCAACATAATATTGTATACGGTCCATTCATGTCAAAGACCTGAATGCCCCTCTAAATCTACCATGCATTAAAACACATGGCGTTTGCTGAAGTAATTACAATATAAGGCACGTACTGAACATGCAACTGTATATTACCTAATTTATGGCTTCTTTCTTTGCCATTACGGACACTTGAGAGTGGAAAGAGAACCCCCAGCGGAAAATCCATGGGACTCGTACCTCGGACAATGATCAAAATAACTTTTATTTTGATGTATCACAGAAAAGCCCGAGTGAAATCAATGTAAAACACTAGCTTCTTTTGGAACAGAGATCAATTTTTCATTGATCATGACGAGTAGTTTGGCTGGGATCTGGTGGTAAGCCCGGGCTTTGAGCATGAGGACCCTTTGATAAATAAGACAGCAGGACTTGGAGCCAGATCAGCCGAAGATTAAACAGTCGCTGTCTCCCTGCATTCGTCCACCTCACCGTCTCCCTTTATACGTCTCAGCATGCTCCTCTACTGCCTTGTTTGAAAATGGTTCCATAGCCAGCCATTTTCAATTACGGGACCCACAAATTGTGATCGTTTTAAAAGTTGATTAACAATTTAGTCATTTGGCTGACACGCTTATCCAGCGACATGGAGGCTGATAGGTGAAACACAGAGAATGAGCTCTGATTAGCCGACTAATGTCTGCTAAGGACTATAACGCTTCATGCAACTGACATTTTGCGAAAGGGCATGACCAAATCCTGTTCAGAGAACGTGAGTTCAGATTGAACCACAAACAGATAATGGGGCAGTGGCACTAGGGTAATAGGGCTAACTTAAATTCAATTCATATTAATCAATATTGTGAATAATAAAAACAAAAAGACGTCTTGTTTTCGTGGGATAATTGATTGTGCCATGACACATGGTCAAAAAGGAGGCTTCGGCTTCCTCTTCTCCACCTTGCCCATAAGAGAACCAGCTGGAACAGATGCTTTGCTTCATGTATAGTGAAGTAACATCCATCCACGTCAGGCCAGCTTTTTGATTCAAAACCACACACACACTGCTTCTGCGCAACATCTTCTGCCGCTTCAACTAGGTTACTATACTGCCTTTTGCACAATGACAGCAACATCTGTGACACGGCGGCACACAGACAGGCCTAGACAGCGATCTAGCCAGTGGTTGGTGGGGGGATGTTAGTGCTTTCTCTCTCTCCCCCTCCATCTGTCTTCTGCTCATCTCTCTCCATCTCACGCCCGGCCTAACTCCAGGGACCGATGGAATGAGGTGTAATCATGTTTGTCTCTCTCTGCCTTCCACCGTCACTGGAATCACATCAGAGGGAAACCAGGGCTGCATTATTCACACGCCTATACACGCACGCACACACGTGCGCGCGCGCACACACACACACACACACACACACACACACACACACACACACACACACACACACACACACACACACACACACACACACACACACACACACACACACACACACACACACAGACTCTCTCACTATACTTTAGGAGCAATGTGTATTGGGGCCCAAAACAACAAGTTTTATTCTGACCAACACTCCTCTCCCAGCCATCCGCGAACACACAAAAAACGGTGCCAGGTTCATGGATAAATACCAAAATAATATACATCTACTCAATAGAAATACCGCATTTTCAGCCAAATATCTGCCATGACAGTTGTACTTCATCTAGACTGTCCCTTTCTCATCTGAATTCATAGTGTAAGCCCCTCCATCTTTCTCTCTGTCTGGGCATGCGATTTAGTAAACCGCACGGGGCAATGGGGTGAAGGAACATAGTAAAAGATGGTAATTGTTTATGTCTTGTTTCAATTCTGTTTGTGCAGGGAGCAAAAGGATCAGGCCTTAGATCGACAACAAAATCATTAAATTAAAGCGGTAATTGACAGCGGCCCCCATATCTGTCCAAATTGACATAAAAATAATAAATTTGTTAGCGCTTGCAAAGCACATCAACCAGATCATCAGTCAGTCTATGTAAGTAATACTAAAAAGGCATCCGCATGGTAGGGCCATTCCTCTATGTATGACTCATGACTGAGCAAGATGCACTTTGCATCGAAATGTAGTCTTTGTGTATACTTGGCACCTTGTTACTTTTAAAAAAAGGCAATTAATCATCCCACATGCTCCGATGCTTGTGCCTACGGACTCCTGTACATATGTTTTGCTTCTGCAGACATATACTCCAATAATCTCTTATTTGACAACACAGTTTTGCACACTACTGTATGGTCGAGGACATCTAGATAAAGAAAATGGTAAGTGCAGTAACAGTCAAATTCTATGGACACTATATCAACGGTGTTGTCCAGTGGACCATTGCACGATTATGGTAAAACAACAATGCACAATGCTTAAAGGCTGACTTAACCTAAATTAGTGCAATCATTCACTGTCTGCTTGCTGTGGGTAACTGGAAAACAAAACAATGCATTTATATAGCACCTTTTAGCCAAGGTGCTTTTACATAGTGCCTTATATTCACACACACACGCGCACACACACACACACACACACACACACACACACACACACACACACACACACACACACACACACACACACACACACACACACACACACACACACTGTACCCCGATGACAGCAGAAACCATGCAAGGAGTAACTTGTAGTTTAGTGTTTTGCCCAAGGATACTTCGACATGTAAACAGGAATCAAACTGCTGACCCACAAATCAATGACCAATGATTGACCAATCAATGTCACAATTATGTATCCAGACTTGAATTGTATTTGTTTGTATTATCTCTGACGCTCCCTGGTGGCCGTTATCTATTTTTTATTATTATTTAAACTCATGTATTTTATTTTGATATACTGTAACAGGAAGTGCTACCCAGTTGTACCTTTGATAAGTTCACCATCAGGAAGTGGCTCTGGTTCTTTGCAAGAGCTTGTTTTGAGGCAGCTGTATGTTGTTGGCTGCTGGCCTCTGCTATTTTCCTTCATGGTTTACACATGGCATTGTCTGTAAGTTGAATCTTGGCATACAAGTGTACATTTGTTTGGTTATTTGTTAAGGGATGCATTCTTTCTTATGTGCAAAGTATGCTTAGTATGTTTGGAACTGCTATGCAGCCATGCTGTTCATGGTAGAGTGTCTACTGTACATTTTGTATTAATTATGTTTGGTACATTTAAAACAGAGTACAATTCTGATATTCATTACATGTACCAACTAATTAAGCCTGTTTGTGGTGGTTAAATGTTATATGTTATAGCACTTATGTTTCAGCGTTATGTGTAGTACTAGTGATGCAACGGTATCTTTTCATTTTCTTTTGCCATTGTAGCTCACCTGCTCATTTGTGTATTTCTTGTCATTTTGTTCACCGTTTCACAATTTTCCTGAGTAAAGCTACTGAAAAGGAGGCTGGCTGCCCACCCTCCGCCGTTCAACTTTGCAGCTTTATCTGCCTCCAAACAGAGTATCAGGGGAAAGAAATCTTCCACCTTCCATGTTGAGATATATTGGGGAGAGGATATACATTTTATCCTGTTACTGAACCTGCAAGCAGGACTCATGTGTGCTCTAGTCTTACCCGTGGCTGAGCATCATCTCAGTGGGGAAACACACATTAGGTGGTCGACCCAAGGGACTAACGTGCGAAATTGCGATTATGGAACAGTTACTGTAAACAACAACACCTCAACCCAATGTCATTGTAGCTAAGGTATTCGAGTGAAATAAATTTCAAGTAGATATTTGACCCAGTATGAAGCCAAATGTAACGCCAAAACAACTAGCATGTTGTTAATGTATGTTTAGTTTTCTTAGTATTGTTAATGAGTCCCAAATTAATAATCCGCCTAATTGGATGCAGGATGCAGGCAATCGCCGTCTCTGCAGTAGGGCTGTAATTGTCTACTTGGTATAACGGGAAACTTATCCCACCGACTGGATGGGCGATTATGGTGCTTTTCTAATGAAAACAAACATAGCTGTTGTTGACTGATTTGAAAAGACAGGGCTGTCAGCATGCACAAGAATTATGACACAGGCTGGTCAGCGTGGGCACCCGACACGGTGAAAACAACCCCAAATTGTGTTTTTGTTTATAAACAGCGAGCGGGGATTACTGTACCGTGTGGTTGTGAACGAATCTTTCGTGATTATGAACAGAGCAGCAGCGGCTTGTGAAAACAAACTCAAATTGTGCCTTCATTCTCAAACAGCGGGACATTCTACAGTCAGAGTCAGTAGCCTTGTTGTGGACCTTCCGTGATTGTGAACAGAGCCGCAGCTCAGCACACTCCACGATATTAGGCTATACACACCCCACCAGAGCTGTTGAGGGATGGGCCACATGGGTTCTATCAGCAGGCACCAACACTGTTGATCTGCCACAACTTTGATCAGCTCTACTGTCATTGCATCTTTGTATAGTATTTTACCAACGGCATGGATGGGTGGCTGTGTGCCCCAAATGCCTCTGGGCCCCCCAATGTGTAACCCGGTAGTTATGTGCTCACACACACACACACACACACACACACACACACACACACACACACACACACACACACACACACACACACACACACACACACACACACACACACACACACACACAAATGGTCACTTCCCTGTTGTCCTCATCAACAATGGTAACATCTTAAAATACATTTCCGTTATTGTACATGAACAATAACACACACACACACACACACACACACACACACACACACACACACACACACACACACACACACACACACACACACACACACACACACACACACACACAGATTCTCACTATGTAGTGTGACTGCTAACCCTGGAAACTGCGCCTCCATTTCCCTTTGCTACTGCTACCACCACTGTGTGTCTACCTTCTCCGTACTGCACTGTTCTGTGTCTGGGTTGGCTGAGTGCAGCTAGCTTGTCCCCTCTGAGACCAAAACGCAATTATACCTGAGCAATGTTTAGAAGGAAAACGAATAGGCTGCACTAATCTCTGGAGGAATACGAGACAGGTAACAAAATCCCTGGTAAATTCCTGGAGGTGTTATTGCACTTCGATTAAGGCTACGCTTAAGTGTGAACGTGTGAACAACAACGTGGGGATAATAAACTTCTTGCCATCGTGGTTCATCTCACAAACCCGATCACCTCACTTTAATTCAACCAATAAGTCAGAATTCTCACTTGTGAATTTTAAATTGTTTTCCGAGTTGCTGCGGCATGCTACCCAGCAAGTTTGACTGTCTAATTCATTACACTGTTGTTAACCACTGTACGTTTATCACAATACTAATGCATGCCTTCTACCATACTGCTCATCAGTGTCTGTGGATGCATTACAGTTAAGAGTTCTGATGCACACTAAATATCCCTGAATGTTTGCTGCTCTTCTGTACATTAAGATTAAGGGGCTCACTCACTGACTGATCAGGGGATCAAAAACACGTCCATACCAAGGACCCCCAAATTGTCATTGGATGTAATAGAACATTGGCACAGATCATCAAACATGCTCTACCAACAGCCCTGTTTTACTGACTCATTGACTGACTGAATGAATGAATTCATGAATGAATGGCTGGCTGATGGTTTGGTTTGAGTGCTGTACGTAACAAATGGACCGGCCCGAAAATGGCACAGAGAAGGATTGGATCCAGTTTGGAATGGAGCAGATTGAAATTGGATGCATCCCAAAACTGACCCACGTATAATTGACCCTGTCCACCTGGGTATTTGTTTGGTCCCATATTGTGTCCAAAACTGTCACACGCAGCTGAGTTTCCTTTTGGGGCTTGGTCGCTATACAGAACTCATGGTTAGTTTGTGTTTCATATTGCTCAAGAGGCCCACCGCGATTGCATTAATAAAGCTGGTGACTGCGTGTGTGTGCAGTGTGCACAATGTGGAGAAATCCTGACCGGTCCAATCAAATGTACTAACAATAATTGCTGGGCCTGGCGTGTTTGCCCACAATGTTTATTGTACAGGAGCTATACCCATCTCATAACAAATGAAATATACACTCACTCAATTATACATATTCCTAACGTCAGCTGTGTATACCTCTGGAGATGGCTGCTGGGAAAACTACCCCTTCATTTGTTTACTTGAACAGAAAATGTAAACGCAGGCCTGTATTTGTGGGGTAATTTTTTGGTATACTGTATATATTTTTTAGGAAAGTCCCACTGCGAGCGGACCGTAATTCTGGTTGCCTAGCAATGTAGCCAAAACATATGAACTATATGAACTGGCTTCTCGACACCCGTGGTGTTGTACCAAGTGGCGAGCACATACCGTACAACACACGCTGCCTTCTGCTGTATCTGTAGGGGCAGCTCAACACTTGCATGCTAATGTAAGTGGGATATTATTTATTTTGTGCCTGCATGAAAGTTTGAGAAATCATTGCACTATTGGTTGAGTGCAAATCGTTAGATAGAGCCTTCCTCACATTTTCATGCCAAGGACCCTCGAAATTGACACTAATTAGCCTGTGGAGCCCGCTTTGAAAAGGTATGTCAGGGAGCCCCATAAGAGAAGATTTGTACGGTTCTATGAGTGATTTTCAAACTGTTTCGTTTCAAGGATCCCCAGTTTGACGCACATTAGTCCATGGAGCAACCATTTAATGGCACCTAACTTTTGCTGGAAAAGCTAATAATATTACAGTGATACGTAATATTTAATTAGTTACTGCCCAACACTGTTGGTAGCTATTGGTTGCATGCACCACATTAGAGGTCTCTCTGGTTCTGAAGTCGTCGTTATACTGACAAGCTTCCACTTCTCTATATGATCGCTATTGAACATGAAGGCCATTTTGCTGTACTGCAAAATGGTTGAATGCAAACTCCGAGCTCTGTGTGTGTGTGTGTGTGTGTGTGTGTGTGTGTGTGTGTGTGTGTGTGTGTGTGTGTGTGTGTGTGTGTGTGTGTGTGTGTGTGTGTGTGTGTGTGTGTGTGTGTGTGTGTGTGTGTGTGTGTGTACTGTTCAAGCTCGCAACATCACAGGGAAATTGCTTTAAACCCACAAGGCAGGTGAACAGTTCCCCCGCCGCCGCATAATGACACATCCATATACATGTACATCCACGTTAGACAAAAACACATCAATACAGTATGTCACAGAATCTCACTTATTGTCCCTCTGTTCAATCTTCATTACGCGCTAATGGGATTGGGAGGCAGTGGAACATATTAACATAGAAAAAGGATAATTACATTCCCACACACACACGCACCTGCAGGTTAAAATGCACCACACACACACACACACACACACACACACACACACACACACACACACACACACACACACACACACACACACACACACACACACACACACACACACACAATGCATGCACACCAGCTTCCACAGTAGAGGTTATACATGCACTAACAGAGACAGATTAACACGTCTCTACAAATTACCTTTTTTCATCAAATTTGTTTTGTTTTAGTCTTTTTTTACACCCCTACCAGCTTAGCCATCCGTCAGTTTCACTTCATTTTATAGCGGAGCTCCATTTTGCATACTATGTGACAACTATTGCGAGGTGACGGATCACCTGTGCACATTCATGTGCCTTTCTCTCTCTCTCTCTCTCTCTCTCTCTCTCTCTCTCTCTCTCTCTCTCTCTCTTTGATTCCATTTCATTTTCACTTCAGTTTCATCTTGTCAATCTCTGTCCCTTCTGCACACATTGTGCATCGTAATGGACCTATAGCTGAGCTCCTCCCCAAACTGATATGGTCCAATCACAGCTAAGCATACCAGTGATCGACAAACCTCTCCACCAATAGTTCTCCTATATAATACACAGCATGTGACCATATTTCTCAAGCCTCCACTTCTCTTCCTTCACTTCCAGGTGCTGTGGGTGGAGGCCTTGTTGACCGTGCAACATGGTACCCTGTGGTTCGATCCTGGGCGCCGACTTGCAGAGCTGTCGACGAAATGTCCTTGTGCAAGAAGATACCGAACCCCTAATTGCTCCCGATGTGCAGGTTGGTTCCTTTCCAACGTCTCCTGTGCAGGGAGATCTAAGTTTGAACACAGGGTTAGTGTCTTGATTTTACCTGCACTAATACTTTTTGGGACGGCCAGGTAGAGTTTGAATGGGAGTTTTTAAGTAATGGAAAAAAAAAATCAAAAAAAGGTGTGCCCACGTGTTCTTGTGCTCCAGCGAGCATTGACACAGTGCCCAAACAGGCTTGCTTGCATGCACACAATGCAGTGGATGCCTCTGGAGTGTATACTAACATACTCAAATATACGGACACACATGCTCATGGCCCCAAAAATCCCTCTCGCTCAGATGTAAAAATTGCCTTCAGTGCTAGATAAAAGAGTCATCCAAATAAACACAGAACATGATGGATTTTCTCGGTCTCTCTTGACTCTAACTTTAATTCCTCCCCCTCTCGGTCTCTCTCTCACTCCCCCATCTCTCTCTCCTCCTCATCTCTCTCTTTCTCCATCTCCCTTTCCAATTTGTTTCCCGCTGCTCCCTCTCTGCCTCTCTCTCTTCTCTTTGTCTGTCTCTCGGCCACTGTCACTTTGGCCCAGACTTACTAACACCATGTGTCGACAGCAGATTGCAGTTACTCAAGTTAACCATTAAAAGTCATGTTCTCTCTGTTGACCGGAATCTATAACAAGATTCCAGTCAACAGCCCCCCCCCCCTTGTACGCCAAATACTCACAATGTGAGTATTTTGAAACACAAAGTGTTGTGAGCTTGCAGATCAGTGGATTCCGTGGAAAGGTAACAACGCGCAACGCACAATGAAAGCAGGCTACACAGATAATAACCACTCTGCCAAGTGCTAGCGGAAATTGTGGAATTTCAACTTTAAGGCAAATGAAAGAACAAACCTTAGTGAATATGAGCCTCTCTCTTTAAGTGTATTGGTCAAGTTAACTATATTTTCACATGCAGTATGTGGACCTTTTTGATTCCATTGCATTTATACTGTCTTACCTATTCACATCTCTCAAAGTCAAGTTCATAGTAAATTGTACTTTCCCAGAGAGGACATTATTTGCACAGCCATAGTAAATACTATCATCATCATCTCAAAACATATCAATAAACAGACAGACAAATACACACAAGAAACAGAATTACTTAGTAGGGACTGCTATTTTCTTAGATCTATTCGTTCACCTTGGCAGAGTATCCGCAAGCAGGAGGTGATTAGGTCTTAATTTAGAATGGTGCCTACAGTTGTACTGCACAATGTCTTTGTTTAAACTGTTATTCAAGTACATACATATATAAACCCCACCCAGCAAATAAAAGATAGAACACATTCAATAATAATATTCAATAGTATACAAACAAAACAAAATCTCTCATAAAACATCTGAGCTTCTACATGCACTGATGAGTCTTTGCACAGACATTAGACTTTACTAAACTCATCATCAATTATTGAGCACATTAAGCAGTACAGAAGAAAGCACTAATTTCCCCAAGTTATGTTATCTTTTCAGCATTATCATTGCCAGCATTATTATTTCATAGATAAGATGTACAGTATATGTAGCTGTAGAGATACAGGAAACCAACATATACTTTATTTCATAGATCTGATATAGGTGCGGGAATTTTCAATATTGGGGCCACAACCCACAACTGTAGAATGATTGTGTGGCCCCGCTCACACACACTATATTCTACGGTACAGTTGTGGGTTGCATGTGTGCACATGGAACACCTGTCGGTTCTCCAAATGTATTATGTGCTCAAACATGAAGGTTTATGTATACAGTAGTGTAATATTTACTATCATCAACAAGCACCAGCTGGACACACACACTGGAGGGTGTCTCATTTCTCTTCAGAAGCACTTGAATATGATGGAATATGATTACTGTCATTATGTATTCTCACACTTCATATCACATACACCATAAATTGGTCCAGGGGCCACGAGGGGTTGTTGAAGCCTAGATAGAGCGAGAGACCATCATTGTTGTTGACCATCATTTTGACAGCAAATTCTGAGTTTGTTTTAGTAAAAAAAAAGCAATGTTATTTAATTTTTGGCATAATTACAAAATATTATAGTTTTTGTCTCGTTAATTAACCTTCAGTGAAACAATGCAGACAAAATCAAGCAGTGAAAGTATGTTGGGTTCCAACGTTGATCGTCACAATGAGATCAATCACTGTTGAGCCACCATGCACTCATGTTCCTAATCTTCTAATATGAATTTATTTTTGGCAATTTTGACGGCTTCCTGTGTCTACCCACTGCGTCCAAATACTGCAGTGATGACTGGGTATGACTGCTGCCCTTATAGTCCCTATAGAGCTCTCTGCTCTAATTCTAAATTCTGTTGACCTTATACTAGCCTCGACAGCCAGGCTTTCATTTTCGCCCTAGTTGCGCAAAAACGGAAAGCCTGGACTAATTTGTTAGCCATGGTGGTCTAGAAGTGGGAGTCAACTTTTTGGGGTGGGCGTCGCTCCAAATGAAGTGACGTAGAACAGTAGTGTTGTGGCGCGGGGCGGGCCGGGGATGACGACATGTTGGTGAGATTAGATTAGCTCATCTGCCGGCCAAATTCGGACGGCACCCCACCCCCCCATAGGCCAAAATCATTTCAGGTTAGGTCAGACTGTCCGTTTAGAACAACCTTGAAAACCTACAGTTGTACCTTAATTACGTGACCAAGAATAGTGGCGGTGGGCAACACCGAACATGCACACCCAGCCGATCGCAGTACTTGCGCACTCATGGCTGTGCAAGTAATGATCGGCTGATCTCAGTGCCTCGGTATGTAATGCTAATTGTCCCCTACTGTATCGCATTAATAGCCATCATCTGCCATCCTTTTTCCTGCATTAAATTGGGTTTGGCTCATGAAACATCATCCTATGAGCCATTCTCTAGTGTCATTACATACATTACAGACTTACGTCCGTGTATATTACATCTTGAGGCTCCAGCCACCAGTGTCATCCACAGTGTCATTCAGATCACGTTAGCAATCCACGATTTATTTTTTACAAGTACATGCACTGTATAAGGCACTGCTGCGGTTCATGTTTTATTGCAGCAGTTAAATCCTCCTAAGCTGATTTGTCACACACAAATAATTGTGATTAACAATTTAATTGTGTTTTTGGCATTGAACATTGGAGCATTATGAATAAAAATTACAATTCTGCTTGGCTTTTAGCCTTCATAATGAAAAAGCGCACAGGATAGACATGACAAATAACCGAAATATACCAAGAAATTACTGCCGTTTTATTCATTTTGCACTTGCATTTTGCACTTGCAAAGTTGATTTGATTATTATGTTATAATTATGATAAGCCTATTTGTATATTCATGTAGCATTATCGCTAACGGATGATGTAGAGTTTGCTTGTTTGGTTAGAAATAGGGGTTGTAAAAAAGTTCTGACAGTCATTATCTTCATGGGGATGTGAAGGCAGTACAATGGCCTAAAACACCATAACTCGATTTTGTGGACAGCAGGAACATTATATGTGCATTACTTTGCCAATTCTTTTGTGCTTTTTACTAAAATACACATTGAATTCTAGACGTTTACTTGCATTGCAGTATTTCTACTTTTACTTAAGTGAAACATCCTCTTCCTACCGGTGTACAGTAAATTGGCAGATACCTCCCCTCAATGATTTGCCCCAAGCGGAGGCACTGTCCATGGTTCATGTACATGTCACGGGGGGGGAGGGACTGAACTATCAGGGCGGCTCACCTGTCAGCCGGCCCAGCGAGACTCACTCTCTAGGTCGTCCTCAGACATGCCCTCCATGGTTGCTTCCAGTCATCCTAGTTCTTCATACATCTGGCCAGTCAGTTTGTTGGTGCTTTGTGCTCCCGCGAGTACATGCACACGCTAATGTGGTTGGTTGGTTGGTTGGTTGGTTGGTTGGTTTCCACATAGTTAACTAGTTTGCTTGGTGTGCCTTTGGCAGTGTCTCACTATAGTACAGTGGTTTTCAACCTTTTGCATACCAGGGGCCACTATTCTTTCTGCATTTTAGCCACAGACCACCATTTGATGGTTGAGTTCAGTCTCTCTGACCCAAAACCAATGATTTTCAAGTTTTGGTACACAATTTAGGAGAACTGGGAAAATGTTGTTGTCAAACAACAATTCTTCTACATTTTATAAATGTGTACATCCTTGAAAATAAAGTAATTCAGGTGTTTAAGTATAATTTAACTCTTAAGGTGTAAAATGATACTACAGGTCCATTTGGTATCATTTTACGATCTCAAGAGTTGCAGATATACAAGTGTCCATTTGGTTACCAACTGTCCATCATTTAGCTGGGGACCTGGAATCCTCTCAGGGACCACTGGTGGTCCCCGGACCACTGGTTGAAAACCACTGCTATAGTCTCATTCTCTTGGCTGCTGTTTTCTGGCTCAACCTTTGGCATCCCATCATACAGATTCTTGTTGGCGATGCAGACTTCTGCAGGGTTTGGCTTCAGTGTCCAACATGCTGTAAGTTAGCACAGACTCTACCGATGAATATAAGAAGCTGAGTTTGGTTAGACAGAGGAGGTTTATGATTCAAGGTTGTACGTTGTGTAACTTCATTGTCAGATCTTATACAGCTGCACAGATAAAATAATATCAAACAGCAATTGTTCAGGGCAAGAAACTTTTTTTGTCTTTTTGAGACCGCGAAATTCTTTCCGTGCGGCAGCATTTCAAACAGTCAGTTCCATACACTTGCCATGACGTTCAGGCACCTCCATGCAAGCGTCTTCCTTACTTCTTGATCTTGCTCCGTTGAGTTAACCCATGAGCCCAGGTACTTGAAGTACAACAAATGTTGGGTGGCGCCGGGGCATGCTACTACCACAGGTGACTTTTTGAATGTGATCCATGGATTTACTGGGGGAAAAATACTGGAAAACAAACAGCTTAAATGTGAGTCTACAATATGCAATGCCATGTACACACTGTAGCACCCAGCGAAGACGGGAGTTCTTTTTCCAGATGGGACCAAATGAAGCACTTCCCCGAGGCTGGCGTCGCATTTTTTCAGCTGGCATTAAGATGCGGTGTCACATCTCATTTCACAGTGACATGGTAATGAGGATCTGACACTTGTCTCTCATTAATCTGTGCTAATAGTCACTTTCCCATTCAGAGCAGTGCACAGCGCAGTGGATTTGTGCTTCTCTCTCCACGCAAGAACACTTAACTGTAGTTCTCATGGTAGATAGCACCAGAGAGTGATAGCATGTACGCATGTTGTGTGTGCTGTATGCATATGTGCTACAGTTGTGTGCGTGTGCGTGCGTGCTTGTGTTATATGACTATATTTGTATCTATTGTCAACACATTGTGTTCCCTCCCTATGGTCTATTGGACATTGTGTGTGTGTGTGTGTGTGTGTGTGTGTGTGTGTGTGTGTGTGTGTGTGTGTGTGTGTGTGTGTGTGTGTGTGTGTGTGTGTGTGTGTGTGTGCGTGTCTGCACTTGAGCCTGCAGTCCTGCACACGCGTGCGTGCAGTTGTGTGTATGCTCATAAATCTTAATTCGTCATACTCAGGGTAGCACCCCCTCTCTGTTTACCTCAGCATCACTGCCCTTCATCTCTCTCTCTCTCTCTCTCTCTCTCTCTCTCTCTCTCTCTCTCTCTCTCTCTCTCTCTCTCTCTCTCTCTCTCTCTGTCTTCTCCACCCTCCTCTCTCTCTCTATCTCTTTTGCCGTTTGCCTATTTGGTTCTTTCTCCATCATCTTTCCCTATATTCCTTTCTCTTCCTTTCTCTTCTCATCTGTCGCTTTCCTCTTAATTAACTTCTCTCCATCCCTTCAGAACGAGGTAATGATATAATGCAGGTGCTGGGGTGGCCCAGCTAACGCTTTAACAATGCCACAGTTGGCCCGTGTTGGTTGGAGCGAGTGAAAAGGGAAGGAGGGCACCATGTTGTTGAGCTGGAGGAGCAGGACGGAGGCTCTGTGTCCTCCCGCTGGAGGCCCTTCCTTTCTGGAGGGTGTGTGCTGGCAGGAACTAATTGGCGTAACGATTAAAGTCCTGAGAGGAAAATACGGGGTAACTTTTACAAGTTAAAAACAACTGCTCATGATTTACATCAAAGTATGCCCTGCGGTTGCTCAATATCGTTCCATTTCAATGATTCATTTCAGTTACCGCACCCCCCCCCCCCCCCTAAAAAAACAAAAAAAACAAAAAGCAATACTACAGTATCAATATGTTTTTGTATTTGTCTCCTTGCACCAATGAGTCACACGATAAGGTGGAAATCTGACTGTTTTCCTGCTTCTCTCTCATTGTCTAGCCCTCTATTTTCTCTGCTGTGCTTGTTGACAGCATTCAGGAACTTCCATGTAGTATAGTGGGGCAGGGGTCCTTGTATTGCGTGCAACTTGAATAGAATTTGCAAGGCAAAGTACCGTTTGATAATAACTACATGAATAATGACAGAATCTTCTCAGGGTGAAGCTGTAGTGGGCTATTGAAGCCCACTCACTGTTTATGACAATAATTCATAAAAACTGCACTTAAACACTTTCAAAGCACCTCTTAATCGTACCTCAGCTGGGATTGGACAAAAGAATGAATGCAAAGATATCCAAAAAGCTCTGTATCAGTGTCTTCAATGCGTTCCAATGAGGGGCGGGGACCCTTTAGCAGCCACTTTAACCTTATGTGTGCTGCATATCTACAAGCTATATGTTCAGAAAACCTTGAAAATGTTTCACAATTGGGTATTGCTAGAGCTCACTTCTTTTCTGATGTCAAATAAAAAGGTGACCAGTGGAGTTGAGCAGAAAGTGTGCAGTGGGATAGACCATTAATCTCATTATTCTTTTCTGTGTCCATGATTCACCTTGTTCTGTCGTTCTCTTTCCTTTTCTGTCTCTCCCCATCTCTCCCCCACATCTGTCTCTCTCTCTCTCTCTCTCTCTCTCTCTCTCTCTCTCTCTCTCTCTCTCTCTCTCTCTTTCTCTCTCTCTCTCTCTCTCTCTCTCTCTCTCTCTCTCTCTCTCTCTCTCTCTCTCTCTCTCTCTCTCTCTCTCTCTCTCTCTCTCTCTATATATATACAGTATATCCCCTCTATGTCTCTCTTCCTCCCTCTCATCCCCACTAACTAACTGACTCTCTCCCTCCCTCTCTCTCTCTCTCCACCCTCTCTCTCTGCGCTTTCCATCATCCCACATCACCTCACTCCTCTCTCAACATCCCTCAATCAGTCTCCAACTCCCTGTCTCTCGATGCCTCTCATCCCCCTCTCTTTGCCATCCTTCTCTCATCCCTCCCTTTTTTCTGCCTCTCTCTCTCTCTCTCTCTCTCTCTCTCTCTGCCTCTCTCTCTCTCTACTGTGTCTAGCCCAGTGCCTCTCTCCCTCCCTCTCTCTCTCTCATTGATAGTAGAGGTGATGTGACCAGCATGCTGAGCGTTCTCATCATTATTCTGCTGGCAGACGGCGGGAGTCAGGCCCCAATGTCAATTCTCTACCTTTCCTAACACCTCCCTCCTTCCCTCTACCGCTCTCTCCCTCCCTCGCTCCCTATATACTTTCTCCCCTTTCCTTCCTTCCTACCTCTCCATTTTTATTTCTTGTTACTCTGTTTCGGATATATATTTGTCTCCACCAGGCCAAAGGCATCGCTAAAGTATGTTTTGCACTGCGTCCGTGTGTCCCCGTGTGTGTGTGTGTGTCCATCCATCTCTTACCAGCTAATCTCTGGCATCGTTAATCCGGTCAGTGCCACATTTTGCACACAAAATCCCTACAGCAGATGCCAACAATGAGTCCTTATTTCTCAGAACCGCCAATCTTTGTAAATCACATATTTCATATTTCAACTTCATATTCTGTACCCAAATCCTGCAAATTGTTACACAGTATCTCTAGAGATATGCAATCAAGATGGATCTGGGCCATGATGTGGTAGATTTGTGCCAATCTTGTAGACACAGTCTTTTAAAGTCATTTGATGTTAAAGACCAGAGAGACCAAAAGGTTATTTGAGAGTGTGACTGCATTTATGTACATATGGGATAGACTTGCTCAAGTGTCTGGGAGAGATTCTGAAAAACTCTTGTTTTAGTCATAGATAATAATTTCAAATTTGGGGAAAGGTTTCTTACCAATTTCTTCAGCAATGTGTTTTTTAAAGGTGTCTACTAACACTTTTACTTCTGCAAGTTGGGCTACTAATAACAGCTCATAATCAGTTCCCTTATCTCCGGTTTTATTTTAATTGATATGGATTGATAGTTTGGTAACTGTTTCAATGCAGATTTAAAATGCATGCATCCGGTTTACACATTTACTAGTTATTTGCTAGTTAAGGCTTTGTTCCATTCAGGTCAATCAGGCTGCTATTGAGCATGTTGGCTCACTGGAAAGGCTGTGCTACATTAAACAGAACAGAACCTTAATTAGTGTCGTCGGTGTCATTGGTGTGACAGCTGTGTAGGAAGTATCACATTTCAATGCCACTTAATGCCAATGTGGCTGTCTGAAAAGTGTCTCGTGCTGTTGTTCATGGCCTCACAAGTGTGAAACACACACACTATATGTTATTTACAGGGTTCCCTCCCGAGCATGAAACTCCTGGAAATACGTTGTATTATTATATATCATCACCGATAACTGGAGTAGGCCTTAGCTCTTGAGAGCAAGCTGCAACATGTGAATCGTCAGTGACGAAGTCTAAGCAGTTTAAGGTATAGTTTCCAATTCGTTTCCAAAATGCCTGGGACGTGTTCTTTTAATCATTAAAAAAAATAACGACTGGCTAAAGTAGCAGACTTAAATCGAGCTGGCTGCAAGAGATGTGCATCAAAACATAAATAATAAAAATAATAAATAATAAAGAAATAAGGTGCTAGGTCCTACTGGTGCTTCTTGTAGAACAATCCAATGACAAGTACTGCTTTAATTTAATGCAACAACTGCAACAACATTTTTTACAGGGTTCCCATATCTACGAGCAGGCAACATAAGATCACGTTAAGCCTGATTGATTAAATTGGATTTCAAATGGTGCTCCTAAACAGGAACAAGAGATAGTTCAAGCATGTGATTGCATGTATACTGAATAGTGGTAAACTGTGATATTGATGGAGCTACGTGCATACTGCATATATTCTTACTGTAAAGCTACTTGGTTGAGTTTTTTTGAATAGTTTGTGTTGTCAGCTGAAATCGGCATCTTTAATTTTGAAAGATCACAGGGGTCGGCTGTGAGGTCTACTTGGAGATATTCCAGTATTTTTGTGGCACAAAATTATAATGCAACTCACTGATTTATTAACATTGTGCAGCATTGTAAAAACATTTGTAAAATAACAAAAAATACCTACATTACAAGCTGTACATCCTGTCACAATGCAAAAATGGAAATGCAAATATACAAATAAATATGTATGAATTGGGTTAAGGCAGCATATTCACCATTGCATTTAAATGAAAGTGCCAATTTCACGGCAGTGGGCTGTATTCACAGTCACAGTCATACATATAGTGACAGCTTCTGTCACCAGGACTGACATGGCTACAGGTCTCAGTGTCTGTCTAGCAGACTGATGGACTGACTGCTAACCGTCTAAACCTATACTGCATGATCACCTGCCGTGACTGACGGCAGCAGGGAACATACTGCGGCTACAGTATGTGATGGCGAGTGTCTTCACTGATCCGTTCAGCCTTGGCTACGCGTCGCTGACAGTCTCCTCGGTGACACGGTCAATGCAGATGGGATGCGCTCACATTTCTGCCTCCCGTAGTCATATATATCGGCTCTTTCAGTACAAGGTTGCCTCATGCCACTAGTTTGTCATGATGACACTATTTGGTCAGTGACCTGACCTCATTCTTGTATGGACTGATGGGCATCAGTGTGTCGTCAGCATACTTAATGATGATGAGTAAAGGAACACAGAGTGAGTGTTGTTGGTCAGTAAATCTGTGGTGATAATGCCCAGTCTCACCACCTGGTGAGGCCCAAAAATAAGCCCATTATCCAGCTGTACACGATCAGGTACAGGCCCTGATCTTTAGTCTATACGCTTTGTGTTGAGCTTGGCACTAACCACTGTTTTGCCACCAGCTCAGTGGCCTTGTGGTTAGAGTGTCTGCCCTGAAACTGGGCTGTCGGGGTTTGAAATGGGGCCCCATGCCTCCCGGCACGGTAGATTCCGGGGGGGTGAGGGGTTAGATCAACCACTTCATGATTCCTGAATGCGGCCGGGCTGCGGCTCACTGCTCCCAGAGATGGGTCAAATGCGGAGAACAAATTCTGCATACAGAAATGTATGTGACAAATATATAAAATAAGGACTATTGAATGTCAAGTTGTTCACAAGCAACATTTGTACACAGCGGTTACTCCCCTACAGATGAGTGTCTGAGAGCCAAGAGACAATTGCATCATCTGTGAATCTGTTTTGTCAATATTCATGTTTTCATTGCTCCATCAGGCAGCAAGAAACAAATGGTGAAACATTTACTGACAGTTGAAGTCAGGGTGACAGATCTCCTTGCAGTGATTGTGGAGAGACATAAAGTCTGAGGACAGCATCCTGTGAGAGGAAGTTGAAAATACAGAAAAATATCCACCAAGTCTTAAACCACATATTTTGCATGGTTTATATTGATTACAGTTCGCCGTGGCATGTCTGATATTTTGAGAGGCAGGAGTAAAAAGGGAAAGGAAAGGCTGCCTTAATCTCTTAATAGCAGAGATTTATAGATTTGGAGACATAAATAATATATTAGAAGGTTAGAAACTTTAAAAAGGGCACGTTGATGTCCAGTAGGCAAAAGGGCAGGTGCTCTTGGCACCATGGGCAGGAACTCTTAGCTCATACGACTGTCTTACTAGGTAGCAGTCTACATTACATGTCTCAAGTTGTCACATTTGTGGAGCTCTGCATCATTTCCCAGCCTTTATGTGGTCAGGAGTGCAATGGCTTTTGATGAAACTTGTAGGCTTGTAGGCCCAGACTCTCAAAATAATGCTGCCTCCCGACCCATAATCATTTCCCAGTTGGTGTGGGGTCCCGAACCGAACTTTGGAAACCCCTGGTTCAGCGAACCGTGTCCAATCCATCCTAATGTAGGGACAAAGGTTGCCTTGTTTCCTGTGGAAATCTAATTATTGAGCGGTGGTCAATAAATAACTCACTCAAGACACATTTGAAGTGCATTCTAATTTCAGGTGTGAACAACAAATCCATCACCCTGTCCCCTTAGTCCACTTTTGCTTCTTCCCCTATGTATTTATTTATTCTCTATGTTTCGTCTGTCTGTCTCCTCTCCTCCTCAGAGGACATTATCAAGTGTAGGCAAGAGATTAAGCAAGAGATAGAAAGACAAATTTAAGAGCATGCTCGCTCCATGTAATGTTAAGTATAGAGTCACGATAAAAAGCAGAATCGTGCATGGGCTGAATTGGGACATACAGTATGAATAAGTACTCAAATTGAGGAGCTGTTTATTTAATGTTAACCCAAAGCAAAGATTCTTCATAGATTTACTGCATCGTGTGGAAACTTAACACACAGTAGGAAGCTGAAACTCTGGTTGTCAACTTGTTTGGTGTGTGACTCCCTTGAGAAATTTACCATACTGTAATCCAGGCTTTATTTCAGAATGTTCTGGACATTTCTGGGTGTCAGCCTGTTATGTGACCTTGACCGCTGTCTGCACCCAGCTATTACAGTTCTTACTGAGCTTCTTCACGGCAAGGACCCCCAGTTATTAGTCCCATGGAGCCCCATTTGAAAATATATGCCAGGGAAGATGTTTACAGCTCTAGCAGTGATCAAGTATTGTAATTTCAAGGGCCCTCTTCCTTTCTGTGATGCGATGGATATTCGATCGATATTTCACAGGGCACACAAAACCTGCGCAGCACGGGAAAAAAAGCCAAACAAAGACACTTCCCTGTCTGCCTTTGTTGAAAATGTTTGTGTGTGTGTGTGTGTGTGTGTGTGTGTGTGTGTGTGTGTGTGTGTGTGTGTGTGTGTGTGTGTGTGTGTGTGTGAGTGTGTGAGTGTGTGTAGTGTACTCCATATATTGATATTGTGATATATTGATTGAACACCTGGGCGATAGGTATATCGGTCGAGAGGCTGCTGTATTGATATGACAATCAACGGCATGAATTATCTGGTGATCAGTGTTGGCAAACATCTATTTAACATTATCAAAACCCTCTTTGCAAGTTGGAATACACTCCCTTCCCTGACTTCTTTTAGGATGTTTATTTTATTTGAAAGATGTCTGTAAGTCTGGGAGTGCTTTATTGTATTATTTTTGAATACACATAATCGATAATATATTGATCAAATCAATATATCGATGTATATTGTGGCCTCTGTATCGTGATGCATATCTATTGTGAGATTGCAAGAAATATCCACCACCTGTGTGATTGTGTGCATGTGTCTGCCTACCCCTCTATTGCTTCCTTTTCCGATTTGTTTTTTTTTCTATCCCTTTCCCCCGTCCTCCTCCTTCCTCCTCTCACTCTGCCTCTCCCCCGCCTCTCTTCTCTTCTTTCTCTCTGTCTTATCTTGATCGCCTCATCATGTCTAACCATTGCGTGAGGCCAGTGGCTATTGATTACATTTTAAATCAGAGCCCATTCAATTTGTTCCCATTCATTTTCTGCCGTTTTTCTTTTTTTTGTAACTTTGGTGTCACCTCAGATGCTCTTGACCTTGTCCACTTATTTCCTCGCCATCTAGAAGAGAAGGAGGTTTCTCTTCCATTCAACTCTCTCTCCTCTGTTTCAATCAAAGCCTTTAGCTCTCCGTGTGGCCATATAGCCCACACAAGGGCTCCATTTTCGTCACTGCCTTATCCCTAAACTTCTTTGCCTTTTTTTTTTTTTACTATTTTGAAAAACATTTTTGAATAGTTCAATTAGCCAATCTACATGACTAGGACAGACATAGGGACATGTGTGCATACAGATGGGTTAAAAATCCCATTGTATTCTTAACCCATTTCTAAAATATTAGAACATCGTTCATTCATTTTTGACGCCTCTATCACAGGGAATTTAATGTTTTTTGTCCATGTAACTACGCCCAAAAAGTGGTATCATGTGATAGAGGGGTCAAAATGAACTTAATCAATTAATTAATTCAACAAAACAAATTTCATTAATTAGTTTTGTGGACTCATTTATTTTTACTGCATGGCCCCAGTGACTTCCACAAATGACCGGAACTGCTTCATATTGACCAAAACCAGAGCAGAACTCCCACCACGGGACTCTGGACATCAATTAATACAGTTGGCATCAGTATATTAATGGACAGTATTTCATACAACTTAAGCTCCAAAAATCTGAACCATCCCTTTAAGTTATATACACCGGGTGCACACAACTACACACTGACGCCTATACTCAACAAGACAAATAAATACAAGCAGTGCACCTTCGTTGTAGCAACACAGACCCACCCTTCTTCCCAACAGACAAAGACTTACTGCAGGGTAAGCAATCTCCTCGGTGTTAACAGGTCAATGCCGCAAAACAAAGAGGTCAAGGTTATTATTCTTCTACCTTCGTATCACCTTCCTTGACAGCATTGGCCGAAGCATTTCCCCAAGTACTTTCTCTCTTTCCTCTGCAGTGATGATCCTAAAGTGCTTCTTGTTGCTGTGCTGTTTAGGGATGCCTCGATGACACTTTTTCCAATGCGATTCGATTTCGATAAATCAGTGCCAAAAGCGATTCGATTTTCGATAAATTTCGATTTCGATTTAATTTCGATTTCGATTCGATATCGATCCAGCACATATTTAACTGTATGATGTTGTATATCTGGCATATATTTTTCTTTCAGGCCCAAGATGGTACAAATGGAACCAAATGGACCTGCTAGAGTCCATTTGGTTCACATTTGTATCTTCTCAGGAAAATTTAGAAAATGGGTGTAATTCCCCTTTAACATTTTTCTTTTTTCTGGTAGTGTCTGTTCACTGCACTAAGAACTGAGTGAACCACCACACACACACACACACTGCAAAACTGCAAGTTGCAATACTGCAGACAGGCAGGCAGGCAGACAGAGAGAGAGACAGACACACAGGCAGGCAGACAGAGAGAGACAGACACACACGTACAGGCAGGTAGACAGGCAAGCATACAAAGCGAGAGACACACGGACAAGCGCGCCTGCACGCGCGCGCACACACACACACACACACACACACACAATGCCGGCGCGTTATTCCACAACCACCACCACAAAACGGTGCATGGAATGGTAGAACTATCACCACCACTATTCCAAACTTCTCTTCCCCCCCACCCGAGTCCCGACACCTCCGCGGAGTCCGCGGTCGAGTGGTTTATGAGGTTGGTCGTATTATGGCGATTAGACGCATGACCACGGCGTGCGACGTCCACTTTGCAAGTGATGCATTTCACTGTCCGTGCTTTCTCATTTTCTAAAGTGAAAGACGGCCAAGCCGCCGACATGACTGCTTGATGGGTGCTCTGCAAACTTGCTAAGTTGCTAACTAGCAAAACAACTAGCAAACTGGCTCTGCCCAGAGGTAGAGCTGTTGCGCAAACTCTGTTCACTTCATGGGGTCAGCCCAATGGCGGCTAATCTACATAGACTTCTATTGAATTGGGACAACTGGAACTACGTGACCAGGCTGTTTTTCTGCCCCCTCAATGTCGCAATTCTTCTAATAGATGGCCCTGCCTTGCGCCGCAATGCATGCTGGTTAGAAACAACGAAAAGCCGGAGTGGATTACTGGAATGGAGTGAATTAATGGAGCGAATTAATCGCAGAATTTATCGCCATTTTTCGCCATAGTGCGATGCGATCTCGATAACGTTTTTTGGCTGATATCGCGTCGATATGCGATAAGCATATCGAATCGCGGCATCCCTAAAGTGCTTCTTGTTGCTGTGCTGTTTATGAGTGACAATACATTTTATTATGTTGATGAACGATACGACACTACATGGATGATATTGGTCCATTATGTCGATACGATACAATTCAAAATAGATATTGTATATTTAGCAAAGAGACATGTGGAAAGTGCAGTTTTTAAAGGGAAAATGGATGGAAATAATAAGTAAACACCGATTCTCTGGCAAATACATGGAGAATATGTTGATCTAATTCATACTATAGCTATTAGTGAAACTATCTGATGTAGGTGTAAGAAAACTAGATATTCAGTCTAAATATCAAAGCTGTGTCTTAAAAAATGCCTCCAGGTAGGAAAATTTACAAAAATTGTAATTGCTTCTATATCAGTTTGTGTTGTTTCTGATGCTGTGGCCTATATCTAGGCCACATTGTGAGTTGGATAAAACCTTTTCAATTTATCTTCAAACCGAGCATATCCTGAACATTAGAGTCTCATTTCCATCTTTTCCACAGGCAATACATTTTTCAAGCGCTGAGACGAATTCACGGTCTGTGGAGTTAATTCAAAATTGAAAACCCTTGTCTTCGGAAAGTACCAATGGCCGCTACATGTGTTCCTTTCTCAAATCTATATGCTTTGTAGGCCTCATTGACAACACAAACTATAAAGTGTAAATGCATTTTATAGTGAAATGCCGTTTACAGCCTGTAAAAAAACATTTCACGAGCATTGTAACTGTTCTTGTCATTTTTTTAGAATCATTGCCACTAATTTCAAGAATTGAAGCTTATGCTGCTGTTTCACATTCTAGTTGTTCTTGGTTGAAGTGTCTGCTAAGACAAGTCACTGCATGGTTCCAAAACTGTGTGCTGAGACAGACAGGTGTATACTGCTTGTGAGCCAAGTAGAGGTGTGCCTTGGGATTTTGTGACAACAACAATATTATTTCAATACATAACTAAAAAACATTATGCAGTATACTATGTCACCACTTTGTTTGCCAATTCCTAGGTAAATTCCTTGTGATGACACAATTGGAACCGTTCTGAAAAATTGACACCGGTGCGCTTTCCGGCTGAATGACTGAAATAAGCAACCCACCTGAAAAGAACAAGAGAGACTCCTGTGTTAGGGCGTAGTCACACGGAAATTTCATGTAAAGCTCTCCGAGGAAGAATTCTAGTTTGGTGTGGCTGCACCCTTAGTGACACACATTGTAGTACTGATTACTAAGCGAAAACTCTTACCCTACTGCTAATGCTTCTTAGTACTGCAGTAACACGGTTACTACAATTTACAATTTAGATATTTAGTAGACACTCTTAATCCAGAGTGATGTGAACAAAAGAAAAAGCATGGCAATACATCATATACATTCAAATTAGTTGATGTCAATCATACATAGGTTAAGAAGGTAACAGTAGCAAATCTAAGTACACTAGGCTAATTAAACTGTGCAGGCAAACTCCATTCCGTTCAGTTTTGGGGCCAGGAGGGAGAGGAGTTTGGGGCATGCAGATCATTGACCAAGCGTTTTTACCAAGGGGACTTCCAGCTTCCTTGCGTCGGCTGATCTGAGCTAATTAGTATACGTTGTTTTACTTGCATTATTAATATTATTCTGTGGCAATACTGCCCAGTCAGTGACTAACTATGAATCTCTGACATTTCTTATTGGCTATGTTAATATAAACTAACCAGTACAGCAATGTGTAGATCAATAATCCACATGCACAGGCACGCACACACACCTCACAAAGTTGTGTGTCAGCTTTATTCTAGCAGGCAAGCATGACGTGGAATACGGCCCGTTTTAAGGTCCGCGTGCTGACTCATGCACATTGCCTACAGAGCATATATAAGTAGATACAACAGCATGCGTTTTGTTTGACCTTTATATTTGATTAGGAAGGTCTCAGTGTGACTGTCTGTCCCACACTGTTCTGTTGTTACCTGTATTGGCGCGCGCACACACCAACACTGTCAAACCCCATGGTGCGTGTGAGAATTGATAGAGGGATTATGCCTGCACCATTGATTTGCTGGGCTTGTGAAGGGAGTGTGTGTGTGTGTGTGTGTGTGTGTGTGTGTGTGTGTGTGTGTGTGTGTGTGTGTGTGTGTGTGTGTGTGTGTGTGTGTGTGCGCGCGCGCGCATCTTCACTCTAGGGGATGTATATGTTTTAGAGAGATTGAGAAAGTTAAAGCAAGAGCTAGAAGGGGAGAGAGAGAGGGAGAGAGAGACGGACACAGACAGACAGACATAGACAGAGAGAGAGACAGTTGTGAGAGACAAAGTAAGAGGAGTGGAGAGAGAGAGGAAGACCAGTGATAGAAAAAGTACTAATCAAGTCAATAATACGTCAATGTGGAAGTACTGTATGCTACAGGGAAATTCAAAATTGAGTAGTGAGTACTAAAATATCAGCATGGGAATGTACTTAAAGGTCCAAAAGTAAAAGTACTCGTTGCAGAATGTCCTATTGCTCAAATTGTGTTGCTCAAATTCAGTGTTTTAAATGGTTTGATCTACATCTACAAATACACAAACATTTACAGTGTATATATATATATATATATATATATATATATACTGTATATAGGCTAGCATTGACATGGTTACCTCATTTGTTGAAGTAATAATGAAAATCCACAAGTAACTAGTCTCTAAAAGTTTGTGAATGAATTGCAGTGGAGTATTTGTCTCTGAGATGCATAGTGCAGCAGAAAGTAAAAGCACAGGACATTGGAAATTCTCCATTAAAAGTGAAAGTACCTGACCTAAAGGACTAAATGGATCTCTCCACCATACTGATGTACAGGTGTTGTGCAGGTACTGTATAAGTGCCTGGTTGAAAAGGATAGTAGGTGTAGAGGGCTGCCTGCCTGAGCCTGATCTGCCATTCTGTTTCCCCCTGACACACGCGCACACACACACACACACACACACACACACACACACACACACGGACACGCACACACACACACACGGACACGGACACGCACACACACGATACATACATAATACAACATGAACACTGGGAAATACTGTACTACACAACATGAATACTGCACAACCTGGACGGACGGGAGATGCATTCCCTTCTAAAACTTGCTTGCATGTGCGTGTGTGCGCACGCATGTACACACACACACACACACACACACACACACACACACACACACACACACACACACACACACACACACACACACACACACACACACACACACACACACACACACACACACACACACATCACAGAGACTCCCTGATGAGCAGCTCCTTCCCCAAGCTATTCCAGAGTCTTACTGTTGTTTACATTCACGTACGTGTGCTGAACCGGAATTGCTGTATGTGTACAGTATAGTGTGTGTGTGTGTGTGTGTGTGTGTGTGTGTGTGTGTGTGTGTGCGCCACAGCTTGCGGTGTGCCCGTGTGTATATTGTAAATCCAACCAAGACACACCCACGCACACAGACAGCGAACTCCACTGAATACACTAGTGCACAGAGTTCAGTAATATGATTCAGATTGATGCATGTTCAGGGCCATAGAGCCATATTCTCAACTGCTTTGTATGTGTACGAAAGAAACGGAAACGTCTATACAAATAGCCGTTTACAAGCCATGATGTGTTCATGTGTGTCATTGTGTGGATGTGTCTGGCCTTGAGAGATCATCCAGACTGCAAGTGAGGAGAATTGTTAGAGAATGCAGAAGAATTGTTTATTTTTGTTTGCCTGAAATCTCTCCTATGGTGTACCAACATCAATACAGCATGGAATTGTGGAGAAAATCCACAATGGTGCTCTCTTTGCTCAAATGCGAAACAAATAATTGGACTTGATATGAAGCGAGTTGAAAGCCGCGGATCTATCTCTAAATAAAAGCTCAGTGCCTTGGGCCAAGGTAGAGACACCGTCTTGGGATCACAGGGTTTACGGTTTGATACTCGCACGGTTTCCTATGCAGCTTCGTTTGCCGTTAAACATGCGTAACGCGCACGGGGGTGGGAGGGGGATGTGTGTGTGTGTGTGCTAAATAACTCTGTTTATGGTGGCGTGGGAGCACGGAGTTCTGACAGAAGGTGGACAAGAGAGGGTTGGTGTTTGTCTGGGAGCAACCCCAACAGCAACGAGAGAGACCCACAGAAGAGCAGAGGAGAGGATGAGGATGAGGGAGGGGAGATGGTTGGGGAGAGATGGATGGAGGGGAGAGGAGGAGCCGCTCGAGTTAGAGAGAGAAGGGGGGTGGGGGGATAAGCAGTGAGAGAGAATGTGTGTGTGTGTGTGTGTGTGTGTGTGTGTGTGTGGGGGGGGGGGGGGGGGGGGGGGGGGGTGCTGATTGGATTGGGGAGGGGGCTGTAGAGGTATGGAGATAGAATGAGACAGTGTGCGTGCATCTCCAGTGAGAGAGACGGGGGGGGGAAGAGGGGGAGAGGGGTAGAAAGAGGAAAGCACAGAGAGAGAGAGAGAGAGTCAGACTAACAGAGAGAGAGTGTGTTGAATGCGGTCCAGCCCCTTTGCGCTGTGAAATAGCAGCCTCTCAGGCAGCCAGTCCAGCAACTGAAGGACACAAGAAAAGACAAGCGCAGAGGAGAGAGCCGGAGAGAGAACTATAGCAGAGGACAGCCAAACCAAAGCTCCACGCACACACATGCACACACACGCACACACACACATGCACACAAACAAACCGGCTGATAAACAGAAGCCAGCAGCGGTGGGAACGGAGTATATATACCCCAAGTAAGAAAGGAGAAAAAGAGAAATGCAAATTTCGTGGCTTTTAATTCAGCCGCGGCGCATCACTCCCCACTGACCCGCGCATAAAAAAAGGACACGCTGCAAGCTTTGGGAGGAGGAGGAGGAGGAGGGGGGGGCAGAGAGAGAGAAGAGGGGGAGAGAGAGGGAGAGAAGGAGAGGTGGGGGGGTGGAGGGGAAAGGGGATCTTCCTCTGCTTCTCTCCTCCGTCTCATCAGCTGACGGCCTGTGGATCCTCGCGCACCGAGGTGTCATTGCGACATCGCTCTCTCTCCGGCGAAGGAGGACGAGGAGGAGGAGGGAGGGGACAGGGGCAACAACAAAAAAAGGATAGAGTACCCTGCTTGCTTTGCTTTGCGTGCGCGTGTGCATGCGCGACGGACGGCACGTGCGGAAGTCTGATCTGTTCCTCTCAGCCGGCATCTCCTCCTTGTGTATAAAGACTAGAAGTGAAGACGAAGAAGAAGAAAAAGAAGAAGACCCCACGGAGGGGTTTTTCGCTGGTTATCTTTGTTGTTGTTGTTTTATTCCCCACCTCTTTTTGGTGTTTTTTGCCGGAATGAGAGACAGCAGAGGGTGAGCGACAAGGAGGAGGAAAATTAACCGGACAACGCTGCTGCTTGCTGCTGCTGCTGCCTGAAGACTTTAAAAACCCAGCGACGGAAGACTGTTGCACC
The DNA here is from genome assembly GCA_039105355.1 of Benthosema pterotum. Taxonomy (NCBI): domain Eukaryota; kingdom Metazoa; phylum Chordata; class Actinopteri; order Myctophiformes; family Myctophidae; genus Benthosema; species Benthosema pterotum. Next base: position 22,175,518 of record CM076970.1, on the reverse strand, counting down.
TCCTCGTTTTTCTGTAGGTTTCTTTTTCTGTATCAACCCCCCCTGCACGCTCTCTCTCTCTCTCTCTCTCTCTCTCTCTCTCTCTCTCTCTCTCTCTCTCTCTCTCTCTCTCTGTCATTTGCTCTTTTCCCAGCCTCCTCCTCCTTTTTGCACCCCGGTTTCCCTCCCTCCCCCTCCAGCGCTGAGGCACGCGTCAGTAGCGGTGCTTCTCTCGCTCGTGCTGGTCGGTCGCTCGTCGAGGGTCTTCTATACTAGCACTCGCTGCTCTCTCTATCTCTCTCTCTCTCTGCATCTATCCGTCCGTCCGTCCATCGGTCGGTTCTCTGTGGAGGTGCGCCGTGGAGGACTTGTGACTGCATGACGAACTGTGCCGGGACTCACTAGAGATAGGGGGGATCTGATGGGTGAGTTTGTGTGTGTGTATGTGTGCGTGTGTGTGTGTTGGGGGGGGGGGGGGGGGGGGGGGGTGATGATGGTCTGTAGTGGCGATATTGAGGGTGGTGATGGTGGGGGGTGGGGGGGTGCGGGGGGTTGCCCTTCTCTCCTCCCACTCTCTCTCCTCTACTCCCCCTTTCCTTTGGCTTCTTTTCCTCGTACCCCCACTTTCTCTCTCTCTGCATTCACTAGTGGTTACTCCTCATCAGTCATCCCCTTATCCACTGTGTGTGTGTGTGTGTGTGTGTGTGTGTGTGTGTGTGTGTGTGTGTGTGTGTGTGTGTGTGTGTGTGTGTGTGTGGGGGGTGCTTTTCCTCGTATTTCTGGTTTTGTCTTTTCCTTTTTCATCAGTCGTGTTTGGGGGGGCTGCCATCCATCAGCCATTTTATACCGTCAACCCCCTTTTTCTTTTTTCCTTCCCTTGTTTCCCCCCTACAGCTTCCGTCTCTCCGTTCCCCCCTCCTTTCCGTCCCTCCCTCCCACCACGGCGCGGTTCCTCTTCGTTTCCTCGCGTTCCGCCAACCTTCACCCCCCTTATTTCTGTGCCATCGCTCAGCTCATGACCACCATCATGCGACCTGCCAACCTATAGGCACAGGCACACACACACACACACACACACACACACACACACACACACACACACACACACACACACACACACACACACACACACACACACACAGACACACACACACTGGCATGGCCAAGGTGCGACGGTGCATGAGGCGCAGGTGTCGTGGGCTGACAGGAAATCGACAGTCATACTGTAGGTTGAACCCTCATCTTCATCCTGCAGTGAGTCCATCCATCAGTCCATCCTTATTCTCTCTCTCATCACCCCCCCACCCCCTACCCCAAGGCATCCATTCTGCCTCCATCAATCCACCCTTCAAATTGAGTCACACAGACAATAATGTGCATTATGCATGTGTGCATGAATGCACACTTGTATAAACAGGTACACTACACACACACACATACAGTATATAGGCATGTGTGCACTACTCGCACGCATAGGCACACAATCAGTGCCATCCATCTCTTTACCATACATACAGCAGCAGTTATTTTCACCTTCTCTGTTGGTAATTACAGCTCCCAGGCGACTGACAGTCCCATATCTGCCAATCATAGTGTGATGAACATACTGCTTGATGTGGGGTGGAAAAGAAATGAGCATTGTGTTGTCAGTGAACCCTGGATATGTGTGTGTGTGTGTGTGTGTGTGTGTGTGTGTGTGTGTGTGTGTGTGTGTGTGTGTGTGTGTGTGTGTGTGTGTGTGTGTGTGTGTGTGTGTGTGTGTGTGTGTGTGTGTGTGTGTGTGTGTGTGTGTGTGTGACAAATGACGAGAAGAAGTGTGATAAACATTGTGTTTACACTGCAAGTTATATACTATACAGCCTGTATGGTATAGAGGGGGGCTGGAACACATGAGTGGTATATAGTAGAAATTAGCTTTTTTCCTCAAACAAGGCCCCCCCCCTACTCAGCCACAACCCAACCCCCCACTTCAGTTTGATAAGGCTCTCTTCTCTGTGATACCAATCTTCACTGGCTGGTTATCCAACTCTGAGATTGTGCAAATGGTCCATTTGGTTCCATTTGTAGACTCTTAAGGGTCTAGCATGTCGATCCTAACTGCCAATTAGCTCGGGGACCCCCTGGAGTTCCCTCAAGTGACCCACCTGGATACCTTCCACGTTTCCTGAACGTTTACTGGCGTTATTAAATGTAGGTTACGTGATTTTCTGTGGTTAAATAAGGGTTAGGGGCTCTATACGGGTATGGTATAGTAGTATTTGGAGTTTTTCCAGCCCTTTGTTAAGTCAGAAAATTCATTTTATACCAGTTCTATCCTACCAGAATGGAGAACGCAGACAGGACACACATTAAACAAGTGGAATTGGAACCGACGACGTGAAGAAATGAGCAGACAAAATTGGAACTGGAACACTATAACAGATGAAGCTGAAAAATTGGTCCTATCTCCTGATTGGCTGAAATTGTGTCACCTACTGTAGCCTCTACCTGAAAATGCATTTTCTGTTCATCAAAGAGCTGGAAGGACAACTGAACAAATGCATCTATCGCAGTGATTGCTATCAGAACATAGCGCTTTAACCTTTTTGACAACAAGCTTTTTTGTTTTGCCAGAAAATATCAGTTACCCTGTAATCACTGGAATGTGCACACATTGTCAAACAAACTGCAACCGAGTCAGTTTGGCAAACAGTACGGTGGCGGTAATTACTCTGCGTGAACAAAGGTGCTACTGTAATTGTGCAACACATTTTGTTGTCGATCATCTCGTATTTTTCTTTTCCCCCTTAATTGCGTTCATTTGCATTTCTGTCATAATGAGTAGCGTCGTGCCTCATGGTTGATGAGTACTGTGGGGGAAACTGTACAGGGATGTACATGTCTCCTGCAATACTGTGTGAGGGAATGCAATTAATTTGCTGAATGCATTTAACTATAACTCAATGCAATTAACAACCTGGTAGAATAAGAATAGTGTGCGGCGGCCAAGTTACCGAGAATATGATGAAAGCTTAGAGTGGCGAATATTCACTTACTGCACTCTCTAAAAGTTAGAAATCAAATACAAGTAAAAGACAAGTAGATGCTAAAAACACTGTACAGCCCTAACTTGTGTTGAATGTTTGTGGACATTAAGACACATAGCATATAATTACCAGTGCCGCCTGTTAGCTGTTGAGCTATAAGCTACGAGTTACTCTACTTTGATCTAGAGTCAACATCAAAGAGAACCGCGTGTAACCGTTCTTTATTAAAATAAGACGTTAAATTGCTCCCAATAGTGCAGGGAACTGCATTTCTTTTAGTGCCTTTTAGTGAAGAGAAAATACCATTTTTAGGTTGGTGACACAAATCTTATCGTATCAGGAGAGAGAACCCGTACTGTAGTGGAGGGATGCAGTCATTCAGGATGCAACAGCTGGGCAGACACAATATTGTTCAGTTCACTGAGTTCTGTAGTAGTTTATTAAACAACAAGCTGTGCTCTCTGCACTCCCTGCTCCATAAATAGCAGAACAAAAAGCTGTGTGTGTGTGTGTGTGTGTGTGTGTGTGTGTGTGTGTGTGTGTGTGTGTGTGTGTGTGTGTGTGTGTGTGTGTGTGTGTGTGTGTGTGTGTGTGTGTGTGGCACCTGTGTTTGTAGGACTATAAGTATGGTCATTTTGGAGTGCATTTGTGTGTTTGCGTGTGTGTGTGTGTGTGTGTGTGTGTGTGTGTGTGTGTGTGTGTGTGTGTGCATGCGCGCGTGCGTGCATGCGCACTACTGTGCGTGCATGAAAGATATCCATCTCTCCATGGAAACACCTTTCTGCCACCGCATAGGAACACTTCAGGGATCATGATCGTGTTTTTTTTTCTCTCTAAAGCGATTTACGCAGCCCATCGGAAAAGCCAGGTTGCCTTCGAAATCAGAAAATGTGTTTTTCCTGCACTAAAGATTTGTTCCCAAGTTGTATGAGTCAGTCTGGTATGACCCTGCAGCAAGCAGACAAGACGCCATGCATCAGCCCAAGGTTTGCTACATGATGTCACCCCTTTGGCTGTTTTAGTTCAGACCACAGCAGAAAGCTCCACTGTGATTATGTAGCTTGGTGTTGACGGCCCTAACACATTACCTGATCAATGAAAACAGCTACCGTTCCACCACACTGGGAAGTATACTGCTGGGAAATACACTACTTGTTGCAATATCGCTGCTGCTGCTGCCAAACCCTGGTCTCTACTTCAGTGGTTCCAAGGAATGGCCTGGGGACCCCCAGGGGGTCCTTGATTGAGTTCCAGGGGGTCCCCAGCTATAGCCCGACCGAATTAGCTGTTGTTGGCAAAACGTTGCCTGTCAGCAGAGAGGTCTGGAATAGCCGATTTCCTACTCCAGAAAATTGGCGTAACCAATCAGGACATAGTTCATTCAATTGTATTTGCATACTTCGTTGTGATTGGCCACCCACATTTTCTGTAATAAGAAATGGGTGTACAATTGAGCTATTCTACATCTATCTGCTGACAGCTATTGCCAACCGCTGATTCGTTCAGGCTTCAGCCAGACTACCGCAGCTAAATGATAGCTTGGACCCTTATTGTTATGTAGCTCAGAGAGTCTAAAAATGCAACCCTAACGGGTTCATTTGGTTCCATTTGTACACTTTCAGAGTTTAATTAACATAGATTTTACATTATAAAGTGGGGGCCCCAAAGATAAAAATGCCACAGGGGTCCGGTCCGTAGACTAATTTGTGTCAAACTGGGGAGCCCTTGAAATTAAAGGGGTTGAAAGTGACTGCCAGAGCCGTGACTAAACTTCTCAAATGGGGGTCCCTGGCATGTTTTTGATTGGGGGGGTTTGCATCTAATGAGTGTCAATTTGGGGGTCCTTGTCATGAAAATGTTTGCCATCCACAGGGGATGCAATGAAAGGGAAATTATTGGCCAAACAAATATGAGAAACAGTTGGCCGAAAATTGAATACTGAATAGCCAAATATGATTAATATTACACCCCCCTTTCCTCTCTCTTTTTTTACACTTTTTTTTGTAGGCTTATCATTGCCGTCTTGGTTATGGCAAAATACACGACTGACAAATGGCATGTCTGCCGTGCCGACTTGCCACTTGAGAAACTCACATGTCATGCCATTGGCTAGACAGTGGATTGTCAGAACATTGTCAGTGAGAAAGGAGGGCGTTTACAAAGCTATTGTTATGTAAAGCTATCCAGATTTTTTTTAACACTGAAAAGAAGTATCAAAAAGGACCACTTGTTTTCTGGAACAAAAGAGAAGACTTAGCAAGGCTTAGCCAAACAATAAAAAGAACCACAGGAAAAACAGTATTTCCTCAAGGAATGCAGGAAAAGTACAGGACAGCCTGAAGTGTTGGAATTGGCACAACAGTAGGTTTGTGACTATGTGAATGTAATGCATTTTGGCGAAGGGCACTATAATGTACATTTACTCTTTACCGTTGTCAACCTATCTTCATCGTTCACTTGCACTAGCAGACTTCCATGTCTGCAATTGGCTAGCTTGACTACATCCCATAAGCCGGACAGACAGGAGCTTTGTAATTGGTTGGAGTCTTATTCATTGGAAGAACGATTACAGTGCCATTTCAATTACAAAAACAATAATGAAATATGCCATTGACTGATTTGAAAACTATTTAAGAATGTACAGGGGGGCCTGTGCTGTCAGTTTGTAACAAATAACATTACATATGACCAGTGGTATGTGAGATTAGCTGCAGACATACAAGCATACACACAGTGTTGAAAACATGAATCTCCTGGCAGAGATTAATAACACATGCATGACAAAGCCATGTGCGAAAGCAGAGGCTGGATTTGTGTCAGCAGGCTCAAACATTATTTTCCGTCTGCTGCTCATTGACACAGATCTAATCGGCTGACAGCTGTGAACATCCCCAAAACCCACATGGAACTGGATTACTACTCCCTGTTTACAGAGCAGTTGGACTGTTGATCATGTTTCACATTTTATTGGGCGTTTTAGTCATGGATGCACTTCACAGCGACTTATGTTAGCGACTTATAACAAGAAGCAACTGCAGAGCATTATAAAATGTTCGGTTTGACTTTATTCGGGAGGGCTAAAATGTGTATAACTCCAAAAATATAGTCTGCTGATTAAATTTTGAAAAGGAAAATCTCTTACCAAGGTTAGCAGCAGTGAAGTAAATATTGTAGATGTGGTCACTTTGATGCTGTCAAAACCTAAGGAATGTCTATTAGTCAGCAGCCACACTGTACACGTTCAGACACATAAATCTGTTAATTAACTATTAAGGTTGGCACTAATGAGCTATATGCACAGCTTCTCAGTTCAGACATTTATGTTGGCTCATGGGCTGCTCAAAAGCAAAAGCCAAGTATTCTTCCAAGAGAATATTGAATGTTGAATGTATGCAGTTTGTCTGATGGCCCTGGCATGTCTTGCTCATGCTGTACATGAAGTTTAGTTGTCTCTGAGTCTGTGGCGCGTGCATGCCTATGCCTGTGTGTGTGTACACACTGTGTGTGTGTGTGTGTGTGTGTGTGTGTGTGTGTGTGTGTGTGTGTGTGTGTGTGTGTGTGTGTGCGTGCGTGCGTGCGTGCGTGCGTGTTGCTTTATGTGAGGTGCTGTTGTCCTTGAATCCATGGGTGTCAGTGCTGTGTAACAATTATGATGTTGTCCTTGCGCCGTCCTTGTCCTGTACTGGTATTGATATAATGTGTCAGACGTCACACTTACTCCAATGTCACCTATACCTGTAAATGTGTACTTTTATTTTACGCACCAAAGTAAGCTATTCACAGCAAGTCAACCGCGCTTCATGTAAAATGTATGCAGTTTGCACTTGTTTTATTTAGTGTTGATCAATCATATTAATTATTAATATGAAACGGATATATGTGCAGTTCATTAAGAGACTGCGTTAAACATATTGACTTAATGTTATTGATTCTATGCATACGGTCTCTGGGAGGGAGCAGGTCAGTGGTCTTGTCTGACAGTGACAATCGGTGACAATCGATAGTTATTGGAATTGCAGGGGGGTTGAGGCATAATATTTACTTGGATCTTCATTGCGAAGCCTGTGAGGCCTTAGATCAGCTATTTTCAAAATGTTTGTCTCTTTTCTTATTTGACAATTAGACCATTTTTTTAAACGTTTGATTAAAACACAATGTGGTTATTAAATGCTCATCATTGGGTCATTCTGCTACTTAGGGTTATAAATATGATCAGATTACAACTTTAGTAGTAGTTTGCGTTCTGTAAGCAGATGGTACTTCTGTTCTCGCCCTGGACAACAAGTACATAAATGAAAGAGACACAGAGGCAATTTGAGGCATGAAAATAATAAACAAAACAACCAGTAGCAACAGAGTAGCTTGTCAATAGCACCCAGAATAGCCAAAGGTTGACTAGTAATCTGTATAAGATGCTATCATGTCAGCAATCCTATGATCTGGGTCAGTCAGACTTCAGTCCTGTATATAACCTACATGGTGCCCAGCGGTCATTCATCAAGCCGCAACGCCCACGTAGCAACTGCTATCCATCAGCTCTCATGCTGTTGCCTCTATCGGTTAGAGTCTCCATCATGACCACATGAAATATCATTCATAGGGAGGATAATGTTCCTGCTGGGCGTTGAGATTTACAGTGTGGAGGGAAGTTTGCATTTCCATCCTGTCGCTCGATCCTCTCGCCCCAGACTGTCGCACGCCCTCGGCCGAGATGAATGTGACAAGAGGAATTTCATTAACTTAGAACGCTCGACTATGAATAGAATTCACAAACACTCAAGTGTGTTGATTCAGCTTTCGAAGGCCTGCTCTACTTTCCCTGTTTCTCTCAACTTAAAGCCTTGTGAGCTGTCCATGGTGCTGAACAGGGTAAATACAGTTGCATCATCAGATACTGTATGAGGCAGCCCTAATTATACTTAAAGAGAGATAAAGTTGTTTCAAATGTAACGTTTTATCGAATTAAAGAGGTTACTGCAGATTCCATTAACATTTACTGTATAAGATTAGCTTTAATAGGAAGAGACACACACATCCTTCCTTTCTTCTCTAGGCGGTTGAGACTTGGTGGGGTTGGGAATGGATGTTTGGTTGCTCACTGCTTATCACTGAAAAGAGGAGGAGGCAGGGATATTTAAAGGCGGACTCCAATCGCCTGCTTGGGTGACTGAAGATTGGCAGATTGGCTGGAAGTGCACTCGCTCCACAAGCTGTGAATGGCTTGAAGCATCCCCCAACATTAAAAGATGAAGGTGTGAGAGAGATATCTTCCTTCTTGAACGTATATGCTTAGAGCTACATGGCGATAACTGGAATTTACCTGTTGTACTTGTCGGTATTCCCGCCTGTGTATCTGTTTGTCTGTATACCTTTTATGCCTAGATATGGATGTCCCTGATGTCATCAATATGACTCAATAGCACTGAGTTTGAAGTCTATAGTGGTCGGATGGTTTGCAAGAGATGTGGGGGGAACACTCCCATGCACACAGAGATTCATAGAAGGATGTGCACATTTTGTCTGTGCAAATCAGCATGTGATGTGCCGTTTTTTAACATTACTAGCCTATACAGAATTGAATTTTACACAGAATGTTCTACATTAGGATTCTTTCCTAACACCAATGTTGTTGAGACTATAGGAGATGGCATCATGGTACAGATATAATCACATACACGTTTACTTTCAGCACTGTTATTTATTTACAGATCATGTCATTGCAATACAGTGACAATACTGAAAATACAATAAAAAAAACTGTTGTGTCCCTCAGTGATGCACATAGCACAAAGGGGAATGTTAGCATGGTTGACTCTGCTCAGACAGAACTGTACATGCAGCACTGCATGGGGAATTACACTATGGTGCAGTTTTTAATGCAGCTCTGTTGGTCCACAGCTTCTGCTGCACATTACAATGGATATGTTCGCTCTCAGTGCATCGCTTCACATATTCCCCTTCATTAGTAAAAGTCAAGATTCACCAGAGAGCAATTCATCAATTTAGGAACACATCTACTAAAATGTCCAAGAGAAGTACTTGTCTTATAAGCTACCAGTAATGTAGGACACAGCAGACAATTGCACATTTGTAATTTGCATGAATGCGGCAATGCATTTTTCCTATTTGTCCAGAAGAATGAAATGCCGCCGTAACATTGTTGTAAACTGTTACATCTTAGCTTAGACTAATTTGTGCGCCATCACATGACAGCATCACACCAAAAATAGCAGAACTACAAGCTCAAAACCTGTTTCACAAGCTTGTAGGTCGGCTATTTTCGTCTAAGTATGAATTGGACAACAATGTTCTTTGACTCCCGTATATGAGCTATATTTGTTTTGGCAAGACTGAGTACACTTATACTGTAAGTAGGTGAAATGTGCTTTCCGGTTATTGCGACCTATATTTAATGTCTGGGGGGACCACAGGAAGTAACAAAAGTTACTCCAAAACCTTTGATTTGTTTTTAATTGTTTTGGGGCTTTTTTATGGCTTCAATAGTAGGGAACAGTAAACCAAACTCGTGCACACGGTCAGGCCAAAACAAAAATCTTCACTGTAGGAAATTGTCAAGTCTACACATAATCAATAATAAAAAAGCTATACTCTACAGTATAATTCAATACAAAGTAAGAGAAAATAATGAGTGGCAGGAAACCTCTGCCATTAACTAGTCAGCAAATACCTGGGATAAAACAATACACACAACCACATCAGCGATGATATCAGCCCAACAAACAGCTCAGTGGCCAAATGACACGGAGCTACCGCTGGTTCTGCAGGGCACTGACATCCAGCTCCACCACGGGAGGTGTAGGTGTGAATGATGCAGGCACTGGATCATTCACACATACCACACAGTGGTGCAGAGAGTGGGAGAGATCACCCTCCTCCAAATGGAGACCAAAGACATTTCAGTAGACATTGTTGTTAAAGGGGAACTCCACCTATTTTCAACATTTTAATACGTCATTATTATACCTTAGAGATGTTGTGTGGACATGATAAAAAGGTTCCCCCAATTCTGTATTTCCTAAAAATGGAGGTCTGAAAAAATCATCATCAAGATGTATTTCACCATGTTAATGATTTTTGTTTCAGACCCCTTTTGTACCCCTGAGAGGGTACAAATGGAGCTGCTAGGGTCCATTTGGTTCACATTTGTATCCTCACAGGAAAATTTTGAAAATGGGTGGAATTCCCCTTCAACTGGTCTCTCCCACTGGTCTTGGAATTTTCATTCAGACTGATAAATATACGTTCTTATTTAGTTTGTTGATCCGAATTCATTTTAAGATTATTTGAAGTGGGTCGCCCCGGGATTGCCTATTGGTTAATGTTTGAGCCTGCTGACGCAAACATACGACACACAGTTCTCCATCAATGATGACTTCCAAGTATAGCACCGAGATCTACAGTAGAAATTCAGAGAAGATCAGAGCAGATTCAGTGTCTCGCAACGGGAATCTGTCTTGAGCTTCAATCCAGTGCATCACACAGTACAGTATGCGGCAACAATGTCACACTGCACATACGTACATGCCACTGGCAGAAAGTACAGTACATGCAGTACAAAATCAGTTCTGTTTCCTTTTTTCTTAGAAAGTGTTCTGATAGAATTCATGCACATGTCTCTGGACAAAATAGTTCTGCCTACATGCATACAACAGGTAATATGTTGTACAGTACATGCATCCAACTCTACGTGTTGTGCTTACTGTGTTGACGTAACAGTGTGAGACGGCAGGTCATTAAAAAATAATGAAAGTCAATAAAATGAAATAATGTTGGTCAGTGGTCAATGAAAGATAATCACTGGCAAATGAAAAGACAAATATTAAACTGGATATAATCAAATCAGACTGCAAGTATAATAAAGCACAATATCGTAACCCCATCATAACAATGCCACTGCTGTGGTGAAGCTGTGGAGGACGATGAGTGTCCAGTTTAATCACGAATGGCGTCTGTGAAATAAAGACTTATTCCACCTCACACCTATGTCTCATCACCAACTCATCACCACATCTTTTCTGTGTTACACGTGTGTTGGTCCTAAAATAGCACAGAAAAATACAGGGCATTCACAAAGCTGACTGAGTAAACAACTCTGAATTAACAGAAATGTCACCAAATGCTAATATGAGCACAATTCATTAGCATTTGCATAAGACCATCCAAAAAAAAAAAAGAAATCCAGCAAACATTTGTAGCTCAAGTGAAAGAATTAGTTGGTCTTTTGTGCAACTCTGCTGTTCGAGTTGTTGTAATTTAATATCTTGATAGAACGATGTAATGAATACCTTCTTGTAGCGCTTTATTTGGCATTCTGAATGATCTCCCTGAACGTGTTGGATTGTTCAGAATCACAGATTGAATATAGTGATGTTCTTTTCCATTCCCCTGTTCAAATAAGATGTGCAAGCTTAGACCTTAACTTTAAATACCTTACGTGCATACCATATTGAATTACTCTCTAAAATGATTTAATACAACAGGTGAATAAGCTGACTAAATACTAGGGATGTTCAGAGGTCATGTTGTCTTTTGTTGTTTCATTTGCTCCCGCTTCCATGCCGAACATTTGATTTTAGGTAGCCTACCTGCCGATAGTGATTTTTTTCCCAAGCCGATATTTGTATTCATGCCATATCACAATAGTACATCCAAAATCTCAAACATTATCTAGTCTAATATCATGATGTGGATATAATATTGCTATAGATGTACTGTATACCGATCACACTTTTTAGCTCCCAATCCGATTCCGATCATTTGGAAATGATGTAATTGGTCCCCGATTTCTGATCACGTGATCAGATCGGAAAAGGACAACCCTACCAAACACTGTAGAGCCGAAGCCTTCTCCAAAATAACCACACTGTGGTAGAGCGAGCTGTCAACGTGGACACCAAGGGACCTGATTTATGGGTACATTGTGAACACATCTGTTAGTTCTCCCTTAAACATACGGAGAGGCTGCTCTCTCGTTTCACTCACCTCACATCAGCGGATGTGAGGGCGGACGGAATCTGTTTAAGTGAAAGTGACAGCTCAGACAGTTCTTACCCTGCCTTGGCAATCTGTAATAACAGGTTTTGTCTTTGTGTGTGTGCCTGTGTGTTCGTGTGTAGGTATGTGTGCGTGTGTAAGTGCTTGAGAGTGTGCGTGCGTGAACCGTTTTACTTCTGTTGTTGTTGTCATTCCACTGCCATCTAGTATAATCTGTTCCTTATCTATCTTCCTTTAAAATACAAACTTAGGCCTTTTTTCCATGTATTGATAGCAAGGTGACAGGAAATGGCGCAAGAGAGGAGGGGGGGCATATAGCAAAGGTCGTTGGAATCAGGACTCGAACTAGCCTTGTTTTGCGGAGAAATATTCTCGTAAGGTGCGCTGAGACTTGGATGGTTAAAGCGGCGGCGGTGCAATTACATACAAAGTCAAAACAAAGAAGAGAAGTTGTGCGATCGGACACGGCAACGACCCGATCTGGCGTGGCGCAAACAGGGCAAACCCAGTGAATGAGCGGGTCCATTTGGTTAGTCATTTAACACTTCAATGTTAAATGACTGTGTTACATTACAGCCAATCTGCACGTGATGTGACCAAAGCAGCCTCTTTTTCCTACCAACATTGACATGCACGACCAGAATGAAGCAATGGAAGCATATGTATTTACTCAGGTCTGGACGCACCTTTGTTGTTATTTGTCACTTACCAAAGTCCCTGATCTTTGTGATTTCGGTTGACCAGCTGAGTGGGGTGTGGACTGTGGTAGGCGAGGATTTGCAGAGTTGCACGTGTTGTGCAGAGAACACTGTTTATTGCGACTGAAGGTTGCATTTACATGAAAACATGCATTTCCCCATCAGTCAGTCCGTCTGTCCCATCACCCACCTCATGCCTCCATATATGGCCGTGCCTTGTGACTCTCATGGGACATCATGAAACACACCGCAAGCTCCAGACACGCTCTATATGTATGCAGAATTCATTCCATAGATGTACTGTATGTATGTATGTGAGCTGACCCTTCATGTCATCCTGCCCTGCAGGCGTACGTGTGCACGTAAACCTCGCCCTCTTCTCACCCTCAGGGTGTCTTACTACTCAGACAGCCACGCGGGAATATATACAATATGAACAGTGGATACAAGACGCCTCTAGCAGATGATGGGAACAAAAGGAGAATAAACGGCTACAGAGCATGCGTCTCATCTCATTTCGCACATACAGTGCAGAGTCTCTCTGGCACAGCGGTGGTTGGTGGTCATCGTATATCAAAACGCTTACGTACAGTAGATGAGTGCTTTGCCACCGAGTCGAGCATAAATCACCACACTTTGTCCGCTTCCTCTAGAGGGGGAAGAAAAACCCTCTACACCAACTTTCTATCGTTCCCCAGGCTTTGTGGTATTTTTCATTGGGACGGACAGAAGGGTTGGAGGCAGGGGCATAGAACACTCCCCCAGCCATCAGCCTGGGATGGTTCAGCTGGGATGCATGTGTCTTAACCTCTCAGCACCAACTGACAGCCCTGAGCAAGCGAGAGCTGCTGCAGCACGAGATAAGGAGGCAGGTTTTAATAATGTTTCTGCCCCTCTTTCTGTGTTAGTAGATGCAGGGGCTGATGATGAAACGCGAGGCTCTCGCTGAGGCGTAAAGGCGTCCTATAGAACGGGAAGAACAGAACGGAATTGTGATACCACACATGAGACCGAATCGGATGATCATTACGGCGATTATGTCTCCGGGTCTGTGCTCGGAGGTCAGGTGGACGCTTCCTAACATCTGTCGTCGGATCACACAGATGGTCTGTTGTACATTAGAGCAGCCTGTGAAGTATAGAGTCAAATAGACTGGAAAGACTGGAGTAAAAACGTAGCAGTAATGCAACAATTCGTTCCCTTTTTTGTTGTTTTTTTTTGTTTGTTTTCTATCTCTAGCCAAGCCAACAAACACCAGACAAAAGATGACATTCACGGCTAGACATGGTCTAATAATAGTGTGTTCTCTCTGTCCAATCTTAGACTAACCATAGTTGGTTTACTGCAGGGTTGGACTGACCGCAGGTCGTAGCGGGTGTATTCCCATTGGGCCACCAGCGTAGTGGGGAGCGCTGTGGGGGGTGCTAAAAATAACACCACCTGTATGAGTGAGTGACAAATAAAGCCTCTTCTATCTTGGGAGAGCAACAAAAGTGGTGGTATTAGGGTTTCTTTGTGTGTGCGCTGAGGGAGCAGGGGAATGAATGAATGAACCTTTATTTGTCCCCTTAGAGAGATGCGGTTTGTCAGTTCAGCAAACAGCAACATAAGTTAAAAGCCTTGTCTTAGACCCTGGGTCACCCGAGGTGCCCAAAAGGTAGATCATGATCCACCAGTTGAACAAATAAAACACATAAAAGCAATTAAAAAAACAGTAGGACGGTTAAAGAGAAAAAAACAGAAAGAATACCATAATGTTAAGTGCAAGTCATGTGCAAACCAGCAAGTTGTACAGGTGCAAAAAGATGCAGTCTTTCATTAGGGCCCTCGCCCTGATCTCTGATGTGCCGTTTCTGCTATCTGCATGCTGGTAAATAATTTTCGTCCCAGTCGAGCCCTGGTTTACTATATGTAGTTTTGTGATTGAAGCCACACAACGCTCAGTGGTGAAGCTGCACTAGACAGGCTGGCTGCTTGTGTGCACAGTGTCCTAGCATGCTAATGGTCTACGCCTCATTAGACCTAAATGGAAAATCATCATCTTTATAGCAGTACATATACTGTACTTCACCAACAAAAAGTGCTTCGCAAGAACAATGTTGGTGTAGCCGAGAGATTCCAGCGGATAATAGACAATAGATGGCTCGTAGCGGGGGTAGATGAGCAAGCAAATATTGCGCCGGTGGCTGCTGCGAAAGACACCGAACTAATAACGGATATAAGTGAGAGCCGATGAGTGTTTTCCACTCGGTCGCACGTGTTGCTAAACCGTGAAGCCCACAAGCATAAACACACACTGGCAACCTCCACTAGCTGTAACTGATGCCAGCAACTCCTGTTTTAAATATTGATGTGTGCTTACAAATTCCCTTTATTCTGTGTATTGTACCTGGAATTTTGAGAACACATTATTCCTGGCTCGTAGGGTGTGTGAGAGACACTCAGTCACGGTTTGGCTCTGTCGTCATCTTCGCAGCAAGCCAACTGACGTCCTCCGGTGACTCCGCTGACATTCTGGACGAGGCCAGATGTGCCGATCTGGGGATGATCCTTACGTCATGCTGGATCTCTTTGCCTTTCTAGTAGGGATGGGAGAGTCTGTGTAATATCGGATTTGGGAGTGTGTCGAGAAATTGAAAAAGAAAAAAAGAAAAAGTGAAAAAATCAATAGTGCATCCCTACTTTCTGGGCCAGATCTGACTAGTTATGATGATCTGGTCTTGATTGGACTACTACTTTACACTGGCAGCCAAATCCAGCCTGAATCAGATCTGATTTGTTTAAATGAGTCATGAGACCTGAATTTCTGTTGTTTGCAATCAGGCGGTATTCTGGACCAGATCTGATTAGTCATGGTTTGAATTGATCATGGCGGCTGGTCCCTGATAGAGGCGTCACCAGTTGTTCCAGGTCCTGGCCATCCCTGTGGGGCTCAGTTTGTGTTTTTTCTATTGTATAATCAACATTTGCCAGTTTGTATTTTGAATTTGATCAGTACTGAACCGCCTGATGGATCAGCGTGTTAAATGTTACCAGTGTCAGGTCGTCCTGACTGGTGTTATAATGCCTTGCTTTGTCCTTGCCTCAAGCTTTGTGTGTGTGTGTGTGTGTGTGTGTGTGTGTGTGTGTGTGTGTGTGTGTGTGTGTGTGTGTGTGTGTGTGTGTGTGTGTGTGTGTGTGTGTGTGTGTGTGTGTGTGTGTGTGTGTGTGAGCACATTGCACACACACACAGTAGGTAGGATGGCTCATTACCTTCTATCCTCAGTCAACAGCTTATCTTCATTCTTCGGTGATGTGGATGTGCATCGGAGCAACGCGGCCACACCTACTAACTTGATTATGAGGTCATGCACAGCCGCTGAACTCTATCAAACATCTGTTTATAGCTCCATCGGCGGTGCTTTATGGGCCCATTGACATCTGGAAATTGTGCATGCACATACGTTGAATTTCCTTTTAAGATAAGGTCCGTGGGAAGATTGTTTATCTACGGCACTATGCATTCAAATGGTCTGCCAGTAGGTTATCCACGCTAGGAGTATGAGTCTAACATGCATGTTTACCTGTTGCCTGCCAGTGGTGGAAAAAGTACTCAAATGTATCAATACCGCTATATAGAAATGCTCTGTTAGTATTAAAAGACTGGAATTCAAAATGTACTTAGTACGGTAAAATTATGAAAGTGTTATTGAATTGTACTGTCTCCTATATGTTCTGTACAACTCCTTCAGTACAGCTATAGAGCCAGGAAGGATTAGCAATCTGCTAAAAGGTTAGGTCTGAACGTGTGCCGTATATGCTACAGTACCGCCCACGGCACTGTGTGAGACCTCTGACATAGAACCCATGTTATGTACCTTTTCCAATCCATACCAGGGTCATGTCAGAGGCGTCACAGTGCTGCCAGCTTATTGCCAGATATTGTTGTCTTGGAAGCAATGTAGCCTGGTAACCATTCCTTTTTGTGTTCATGATCTGGTCAGGACTGGATGATAACTTAAATGTCATGTTGTAGTCACTGGTTTGTAGTCAACAAAACATTGCATCATCCACTACCGACTGGATAATGCATCGATTTTGTACCAAAGACCATGCTATCCTCCAACGTGGAAAAGCCTGGTGACGCAAGGTTAACATTAATGTACCAGACATCTGCATCCCTTTAGATATAAATATAGTCCATTTTCTATATGTATATTTATATCGGTGCACCCACCCTCATTCTATCCCATGCATTCAAAAG
The DNA here is from genome assembly GCA_039105355.1 of Benthosema pterotum. Lineage (NCBI taxonomy): Eukaryota > Metazoa > Chordata > Actinopteri > Myctophiformes > Myctophidae > Benthosema > Benthosema pterotum. Next base: position 22,158,557 of record CM076970.1, on the reverse strand, counting down.
GCATTATCTCAGATTCGAAACCTGAATGTCGCTTACATGGGGAAAAAGAACGGGGACTGAACGTCACTTTCGGGACCCCTGACTTGGAGATTATTGCTCAGAGGGTTATAGAGGACAGAACGGTCAAGACACCAGAAACGCCATGACGTCATCATACATCCGGTTTCAGAGATCTGGTGCTTCAAAATAAGGGTTGTGACCGAAAGCCGTGGTCAGAGCCGTGGCATGTAGCATAGAGCAGAACACAACACCGTTGTTCTGTTCGGCGCAAGGTGGGTTAAGTGTCTTTGAGCAAGACATGAACCCCTAACTGCTCTTGAATCAACCACTTGGTGCCTTACGTGTAATGCATTGCCTCAACGGTTAAGTGTGTGAATGGAATGAAGGCACATAATTGTAAAGCACTTTGAGTGGTCAGAAGACCAGAAAAGCGCTATTCTGTTGATTGTCTCACAGTAGGACTTTAAATTAGACCCTCATTAGACTAGCTCTGGGCCACACATGCATGCATGATTGCACATACACGTGCACACATACGTACCCAACACACACACGCACGCACTCATGCACACGCGCGTGCGCACGCGCACACACGCACACACGCGCGCACACGCACACACACGCACGCACAGTGGCTCACACACTCTCTCTCTCTGCCAGCTCCCTGCGCTACATATCCTGGCTGGTGTTGACAAGCACTGCTGCATTTTGATGCCATTATGCTATCTAGGCATTATGTTATTATATTTTTCATGACAAAAGCTGGTAAATATAATTCCCTCAGCTCGGCCAGACAGCCAGACGCAGACGAGACTTCATGTATGCTTCGATTTCCCATGTTTATTTCCGCAGGCTTGTTGGCTGTGTGCCGGTTTTCATGGAGTGTAGATATGAAGTGACAATGGAGCGGCCGCTTCACTGAAGAAACGAGCAAAATGGCTGCCAAGTGGGCACATAACAACACAGGACTTCTTTCCTGTTGACTGACGCCCAGGCAAAGTTCACCGATGTTGAATTCCAAGCCTGGAATTTTCCAAGCTCCCTGTGCTACTGTATATCCTGGCTGGTGTTGACAAGTCCTTCTGCATCATAAAAGCTTTTTACCTTGTATGACATACCAAATGTCGATGCAATGTGACATACTGTAGCTCTGTTTACAAAATGCTATACCCACTCCAACTCTATATACCTTTCCCCATTTTCAATAGTTTTATTATATTTTGACACTTGCTTTGGCATAATGTAAAAATGTTTTTCTCATGCCAATATAGCTACTTTGAATTGAATCAAATTCATTCCAAAATAATGCCTTTTTCAATGATGTCGACACAAGCGCATTTCTGCTGGATGCTCACACAGGGTTGTACCGACTGTACTCTGTACGCCAATGTCCGTTACACCTTCCCAGTAGAATGACCTGCAGCCACTTACAGACCCGCTCCCTTTCCTATTAGATAGAGTGGTTCCTGCTGGTCCTGGCTCACTAATGTGTCGCTGGCGTGGGCTGCTTGGACGGACTGGCTCGGTGCATGGCCATGCTGGCTCCTTTGTAAAGTTGCTGCTATAGCTGAACACGGTTACCCTCAGTGGCAGTGTTGATTTTGGTTTAGTAGTCTTTAGTAGTCTTCGCAGCAGGGCCGAATCTAGGCATGGGCATGGGGGGAAATGCCTCCCTAAATGCCATGACTGCCCCACCGAAATGATGGCATGCAAAGCAACCCACATTTCAAAGATATTTCAAATTAAAGTTCTTAAATTATTTGAAACGACCTGCTACTAACTAACTACAATCGTGGCGCCAGTAAACCAACACCATTTCATCATTCAAAACAGAAAACTCTCTGAGTCAGACTTTTAGCTTTATGCATGCTGCGTGTTTGTTGTAACTTCAACAACAATTGATGTTATTATTGATGCTTATACTTGCCTAATAAAAGTCCTGTAACAGAAAATGGTATGGGTGCGACTTCCCGCCATAGCCGATGAAGTCGCACTCATACCATTTTCGCTTGCCCCCCCAATTGGGAAATGTCACATCCGGGCCTGCTTCATAGACATTTGATGCAAAGCTTTTGGCTGGCCTTGATGTCATCACAATGGATGATTTTGCAAGCTCACAACGTGTCACAGCGCAAAGCACTGTGAGCTTGTAGATCGGCTACTTTCGGCATGCACCCATAAGCCTAACATGACTCGTCTTTTAGTTCTACTGTGTCTCTTCACCACTAGTTCCTAAAATGTCAGAGTTTATAAATACGTCTACGAGAATCTCTAAATCTTAGGCTGCACAATTTCTACCTACTAATGGCCTATACATTATGTGCGCCAGCCCAGGCGCACAGGGCCACGTCGGATGTTAAGTCGTCATTAGATTCGTCGTTTATGTTATATTGTTGTTCTATTTTTGCTGTGGTGTTACTACTTATTCTGTTCTTGTTCTTTGCCCTTTCTGGTGCCTTTGTTCCATCCTTACTGCGGTGCTGCTATGACAACTGAATTTCCCTCGGGATCAATAAAGGTCTATCTATCTACACGCATGCAAGCGACGCCACACACACAGACACACACGCACAGAACCCTCTCATGCTCACATATCACCCTGCAGCTAAAGCTGTACGGCTGTATACTGCAGTAGAAAAGGATGACTTTCTGTTTAATGTTTTCCCATTCATTTAACACTGGCTCTTTAGGGAGATTTGTTTTTGATACAAAAAAATGAAAATAATCTTTAGTTTTGTTTTCACATTCATTCCTTTTGCAGGCCCACTTGGTTCACACCATGAAAAGCACATTTGTGTTTTTGGAGGCACATTGCAGGGCAGGTTTATAATCCTAAGTAGATCCTGTGTGTGGTTAAGGCGTAGAGGTTTAGGGACAGGGTTGGTAACGTGGGTCGTTAGGGGGCGGAATGGTGGTGCATCGGAATAGCGGGTGCTTCGGAATGCCAGCGTTGTTGACAAGGTATTCACATGCATATACACACGCGCCCGCACACACACGCACATCCTGTACATGCGCACAAACACCAACCACCAACCACCTCATCTCATATTTCTCTCAACGTTGACATTGCAGGCCTTCTAGAGATGACTCCTGTTAAAGCAATGTCATGGTAAAAGCGTACACATATGGAGGGAGGAGGGAGAGGGGATCGGGGGAGGGGGAGGGGGAGGGAAGAACGGGCGGACAAGAGAGGGAGGGCCAGGGTGGCATTTGCTGGTGTGTATACACGACCCAAGAGAGATGGAGCGAGAGAAAGACACAGCACCACATGCACCATCCACTCCAACTGCATTATTCTAACACTCCCCATTCCCCACCTATAGGCACACACAGCACAGAGCTGAACACGAGGCTTATCTATGGCCACGCGCGGGAGGGAGGCTCTTTAAATGGAAGACTACAGTGGGTCTCTACACACACACACACACACACACACACACACACACACACACACACACACACACACACACACACACACACACACACACACACACACACACACACACACAGAGCGCAGAGGAGGAGCAGCCTCATACATACATACAGCCGGCATCACTGCAGAGAGACATGAGTACTAGAGAGGCCTGGAGGGCTCTGTGAGCCTTTAACTAAGTAAGTCCCCCAGGAGCCCAGTTTGCAGCATACACACACACACACACACACCCACACACACACACACACACACACACACACCTTTAAAATCCCCGCAAGAGGGTACAGATGCGAGCAAATGGGACCCTTAAGTGATTTTGGTTGCATTTCCAGCATTCTCAAGTTACAGTTGAAAGTGGGGAGGGAAAAAAACATCCAACTGAGGATTTCACTAGGGTTATGTGGAGCACACAGTCGCTTATATCGCACAGCGGGAAATGTAGCGCGTTGAGCACGGTAATGTATGTGTGCTGCATGCGTGTATGGTAATGTGGGAATCCACCTGAATCCTCGAAAATCAGTCGGATGGCTTGATTTGTCGAGGCCCGCGCCCGGTTTTCCCGCGCGCCTGATTTAACGACGCCTGTCCAAAAGCGATTCACTCGCGTAATGCGCAAAATCCACCACGCGAAAGGGAAGTCGCGCTTACGCGATCGCATCAAATAATAACATCCAGAATTCTCAAGCTCTCGGTTCGGTAATTCGACGCCCATTTCCTTTTGATTACAGTTTGTGTTATATTGTTTTTTGAGAGCAACAAATCATGCAGGCGTCGTTTGTTTGGGCAAAGTACACGCTCTGTCCCGTGGCGCTCAATTACTCAAAGTGTGCGCGCACGCGCGTGTGTGTTTCTGGGATATTCGATGGTTTTGATGAAGCGATTCCCAGATTGCTGCAGACCTGTGATCTGTGTAATGTACGGTGATATTTTTTTCTTCTTCTTCCAGCTCTTTGGTTTATAGTCACTCTGTAGTGCTTGATGTGCAGTTCGGTGGCTTTGATTTCCCTTGTGCTCCCATCATCATACCTCCCTCTATCTCATTCCTCTTTTAAGCCTGTCTTTTTCTTTCTTTTTTTTTTCACCCGAAACCGATCTATTCCTACTCACTACCTTCCCTATACTTTCCCCGCTCACTGTTCAGCTCGATATAGAGGCCTGCAGACCATGCATAGAGTATAGGATGCGGTAGAGAGAGTGATAGCTGGTCTTCCTTTCTCCACAAGGGCAAAACAAACTCTAATCTAGACTCTTCAGCTCAAAGATACTTCAACAGCACCACCAGTGAATTGACTTTCTTTCCGTTCTACTATTCCCTCCTGCCCAACCGATCTTTTTCGTTACACTCCATTTCTCTTTCTTTTTCCTCTGTCTCTGTCTGTCTTCCTAATGGTCTCTCTTCTGCCTTTTTTGTTTCGTTGCAGATGTCTCTTCGTCCACGTCGTGGTGTCCACCTGCCAGTTGTCCCCCTGCGGGTCATCTTCTCTCGTAGGCTTGGTGTCTCGCCTGTTGGATAGTAAGTCCCTCCACCTCCACAAACCCCTTTGCCCTTAGATCGTCCTCAACCTCTTGCCCGGTCGACTTCTGCATGGCTGCCATGGCGACCGCTTCATTTCCGAGGTTCGGGAGGCTTTGCTGCATGCGCGGCGGCACTGAGAGCGAGGAGGGAGGAGAGACAGATGGAAGGAATGAAGGAAGGAAGACACTCTGTATCTTACTTCTTGGCTGCGTCAGACACGGGTCATATAACGATACTGCGTGCTTTACGACGACAATCATTTGGATTTTCATGTCCCTGCTGCTTGGTAGGGGGTGGGTGGGTGATTGGGTGGGTGGGGGGGACCCTGAAGTAAAACCAGGCCCAACCAAGATGCACTGTTGCTGCTGGAGTGTAGAAAACAGTTGCTTCATCCCATAGGCTTAATTTGGAGGGGGAACACTTTGGAAGACGGACTTGCTGTAAACTGCATTGTCTGTCGCAAAAAAGACAATAGTTCAAGTTCAAGTTCAATTTTTTTGTGTCCCTCAGGAGAAATTAATCTTGGAGACAGAGACAAGGTCTGCATACATATACTGTAACATAACACAGTACAAAAACACAAACACATTACACAGAGAAAAGAAAGAAGGAACAACATTGCACACGCCCCTCATTAAAGTGCTTAAGTTGGTAAAGTGCATCTAGTCATTTGCCAACCTCTGATTCAGCATTTTGATTGACAAAGGTGCAAATGATAATTTGATAATTTGTCTGGGTGGTAAAGGGAGTGGCGGTCCATTATCCTCCCAGCCATAACTACCAATCTGACTGCTAGACTGGTGTGCTTGGCTATGGAAGGATTA
>CM076970.1:22102781-22147781 GCA_039105355.1 Benthosema pterotum | reverse complement strand
ATATCTTTGAAATTTGGGTTGTTTGCATGCCATCATGTTTGGTGGGGCAGTCAGGGCATTTAGGGGGGCATTGCCCCCCCATGCCCATGCCTAGATCCATCCCTGTCACAGAGGGAACAAAAGCAGATCATAGATGTCCAGCGACGGCTGTCTCTCGGAATGGAGAGACGTGTTTTCGTGGGTACAGTAGATGTGGTGTGTGGCTGAGAGGCTGCTGTCCTTTTTCTATGGGGGTGTTTCGTGTGTGTGTATGCGTGTGTTTGTTTGTGCGTGTGGACCGAGACCTCCTCTGTCACCGTCAGTGGCAGCTCACTGCTGGGTCCTGTCGATAATTGGGGGGGAACCATATTGATATTCTGCTCGGCAACCCGAGATGAAAGAAAATCGGCCCCGTTGGCCGCTAATCGCACGCTGTTCGAGCAGATAGAAATTGGGCAAACATCGGGGGCGTGAAGAAGTCAGTTTGTTCTGGATTCACTTGACTTGCAGATGTGCGCCAAAGTGTGAAGAAAAAAAAAACCTGCAGGCCCCGTAAAAACATGGCAAAACGAGGAGGATTTACCTTGAAATGGGATGACACGTCACACATCGGGGTTGGTGCGAGGTGTGTGGTCGAGGTGGCAGCACGGCGGCGAAGAGCGGAACGGAAACCTGTCGAGTTCAGTCCTCCTGGCGCCGTGTGTCGTGTCACCGGTGTCCTTGAGATCACCCTTTCTCTCCATTTGAAGTCCCTTCTGCAGTAAATTATTATAGAGTTGGCCCGAGTCGTGTTTGTGAATGTGTGTTATGACACCATTGCGCAGTGACAAATCACTGCGGTCTAAGCTGTCCAGTTGCAGTTCAGTTGGAGTTTTAGGATTTTGTTTCTCCTTATAGGTCGGGTTGACAAAAGGGCCTTTCTGTGGAGTTTGCATTGGACAGACTGGGCCCGATTTTCATTCCCCCCGTTGTCCCTAACGTTACCCGATACCCGCAGCGAATTCCCTTATTGCTATTTTGGTTACCTTTTCTCTTCCCTTAGCCACTATTCTTTATGCCGACACCGTTATTTGTGGCTGGAGGTGTGTTCATGGGCGTGTTTGTCGCGCAGTCCCTTAAGTTGCTAATTTCGTCCAATAGATTAGGGAAATAGATAACGGGATTCTAAAGCACCCGTTGTCCGTTCGGTTGTTTCACAAGAGCGCGCCCAGCCGGTCGATGCGCGTCCATTAGTCCACCTCGGCGTGCACAAACGGCCCCACCTCCTCCTCGCATATAAAAGCCGAACCAAACTCGAAGTTGAACCCCTGAGATCATGGCGGAGCTACTGCTCGAGAGGCTGGACCGTCAGCAGAGGAGAGAGGAGCGCATCTATAAAGTGCGAAACACGTACCTCGGCATGTCAGGTAGGCCTACTGAAATAGCCCTTTCATTCAGAACTTCGCTGCTGTCATTGTAATAGACCTATAGAGGTGTTGTTGCTGCTGCCAATAATGGTATTATTTCCCCACAGAAAGAGAATGCCGGGCAAAGCTGCGCCTCACGCGCCAGGGGGTGACAGAATTATGTCACTTGGTTGCAGATGACGTGGACACCAGTACTCGCAACGACCCTCACGTCTTGCCCCTGGCTGTCAAGGTTACTGTTGCGCTATGTTTCTATGCGACTGGTACATTCCAACAGACCGTCAGCACAGCCGGAGGCATAAGTCAGCCTGCCGTAAGCTCGGCTATAACTGCAGTCACAGCCAGCATAGTACGTCACGCCAGTAGGTACATCCCAGGAATACCCGTTTCGCCCGAGAGACAACGCAGGGCGAAGCAGGCATTCCTGGCTAAATGTGGGTTCCCTGGCGTTCTCGGCGTAGTTGATTGCACACATGTTTTAATTCGGGCTCCGGATTTGAACAGTGGCGCTTATGTGAACCGCAAGGGAACCCACTCCATCAACGTCCAGGTGATTTGCAATGCACATCAATACATCTTAAATGTGTACGCAAATCATCCTGGAGGTAGCCACGACGCTTTCATAATGGAGCAGTCGGTCATTCCAGCAGTCTTCGAGAGGAACCCTCCTCTCGATGGGTGGCTGCTGGGTGACAACGGCTATCCATTAAAGTCGTGGTTGATGGTGCCGTACATAATGCCAACTCGTGTGCGAGAGATGGCTTTCAATAGAAGCCACTCTCGTGCACGAGCTGTCATTGAGCGAACATTTGGCCTGCTCAAAATGCGGTTTCGCTGCTTGGACAGGTCAGGTGGGACCTTACAGTACGCTCCTCAGAAGGTAGCATCATTCGTTGTGGTGTGTTGTGTTCTGCACAACATGGCCCTCCGTCATGGAATGAGGCTGAACATCAGCGAGGAGACATTAAGGAGACTACGGCGTATGCAAGCTGAACTGCAGGTGCCGGCTCCGGCTGATGTAGTGCCAGCAGTAGCCGGGGCAGTCAGGGATCGGTTGTCAGTGGAGCTACAACGCCGCTAAGCCACGTCATCTGCAGCCATATGCCTATACCAACTGGACGACCCGGTCAGTAGCAGTGTTTGGAAGTGGGAATATTACTTTGTCTTTTTAATATATTACTTATCATTACCTCAATTTTAAAGTAGACTAATAGGCCTCTATTAGGCCTAGTAGGGAACTCTTTATAAAATATAAAGGCCTAGTGCGGCAATGCAGAAAGAAATGTATAATAAGATTTCTGTCAAGTACCGGCAATATATTCATTTTACAAGTCAATGCATTTTGGTAATATAGCCTAGTTACGTATAGTGCACATGTCCCAACACTGGTCAGTATGGCTAATCATTGCCAGCATGCAGCCTTATAAAGGCCTGCAGTGATTTAGAACAGGGGTTTTCAACCTTTTTCATCCCAGGGACCACCATTTATTCAGCATTTGAGCCACGGACCACCAATTGATGACATTTCCCCCCCAAAGACCTAAAACTAAATTCCCTTGGTTTTGTTCACAATTCCAGGCTAGATTTGGGAAACAAAACCGTGTAGACTTCTTAATTAAATGGTGCTAATTCAGATGAATATTATATAACTTTATATAACTTTATATAATATTTATATAACTATTATATAACTTTTGAGAGTGTGAAAATGAAAACAAATGGACCCAATGGACCCGCAAGGGTCCATTTGGTTTCATTTTTACATTCTCAAGAGTTAGGCTACATCTGGTTAACGAACTTTGCATCATTTAGCCTGGGGACCACCTGGAACCCTCTCAGGGACCACTGGTGGTCCCCGGACCACCTGTTGAAAACCCCTGATTTAGAATGAAGAAAGAAATCAGTTCACCAGCCCGACGGTAACATTTCGTTACATTTCAGGCGGGAGAGATCGATCGTGCGTGCGCGGTTACAATACTGCGCAGTTCCAATATGCTGCCATCACAGGGAAGGGGTACGACTGCCATTTTTCATTATCATTTATTATAATTAATAAATCATATAATTACAGAACAAAAAAGAACTTTAACTTAAATCATTGTGGAAATTGAAACTTAAATAATACAGTATAAACAAAATAAATAAGAAAGTGCTCGTGCATGAGGTCAAACTGACTTTCGACCCCCCCTTGTTCGCAGGCGTGGGCCCCGGCGCGACGGCTGGCCACGGGGGGGGCGAGGAGGAGGAGGAGGAGGAGAAGAAGGAGGAGGAAGTCGCTGGCTGGCGGCAGGTGGTGGTGATGCTGCTGCTGCTGCTGATGCTGTTGGTGGGGCCGAGGAGGAGATGCGCTCGAGTGCGGCAGCACTTCTCTCGAGCGCATCTACTCCTCGGCTCAGCAGCGCTTCGTAGCGCGCCAGCGACCTCCTGGTGCTGCTGTTAAGCGCGCAGAGACCCCGCCGAAGACCACCCAATTCCCGCTCCAGCATGCGAAAACCGGCTTGCTGGATGTCGAGAATTGGGTGGTCCTCGGGCCGCACGATGGTACGACGGCGGCGGCGGGGTCTCTGCGCGCTCCTCCTCGTGCTGCCCGTCGAGGGGATCCCCGACCCCCCTTCTCCTGGACTGTCCTCGGCAGCAACGTCCCCCTCCCCGCCAGGAGCAGGCACCGGATCCAGGGGCTCATCTGCATGTGTAAAAAATGAACGATGTTCATAAAAGCCAGTCATTGTTTAAAAATTATTATTGTTATTTATTTTGTAATTATATTAAACATTTGAGTTGTTAGGCTACATTTGTCGTGCTTCATGATTTCCGCTTGGTATAATCACATGTTTGACAAAATCGTCTGATGATTATCTTGGATTATTAGGTTTGTATTGTGTTATGTTCTACTAGTAAAAAGGAATACTCACATCCAATAAAAATAAATTAATTAATTAAAAAAAAAAACAATTTGGGTATAGGTGCTGGATTAAGAATAGAACATAACTAAACAAATGAAAGAAAATCCGCAGACCATTTGATGCTCCCGAATATTAACGTTACCAGCTAAGTAAAAATAATATTCGGGAGCATCAAATGGTGTGCGGATTTCTTGAATTTGTTGTAGCCTATTATTTTGTGTTGCCATGGTTATTTACAGAAACATTGTCAAACCACATGATCGGCACACGCCGACCATGATAAGCTTGTTTTCTCTGAACTTTAGTAAAACTACACGGGTCCACAGTAGGCCAATGATAGTAGTTCAATATCCCGAGAATGAAGCTAGACCAAACAAATCCATGAATGCAATTTCTATTTGAATAGAATGTATTACCTCCTTCGGCCCCGCCAACCTCCACTGGTCCCCCAATCCCAAATATGCTTTCGGGAAAGAGGGTGGAGGCGGCGAGGTCCTCGGATGGGGTGAGCTCCTGGATGGTGGCCTGTCCTCCCCCGGTGGCCAGCCGTTGCCGGCGGTTAGCGGCGGCCTTGAAGAAATCATTGATAGGCTATAATTTGTTTCATTTAAGACACACTTCACTGTTTAATATGGCAATGAAAGGGGGTTGATTAAACCTGGACAATTTACCAATGACACTTGTACAAGCAAACATAATGAACTAATGCAAAGAATCTGCACACCAAAGCCCAAACTTTGATAAACGTTGCAAGGGTTCAAGTAAGGTTATAGTATGAGAGCATATATTGGCGTGCAGATTTCGCAAGTGTTGATTTCAGTTTTGTGGTTTAATCAAACACCCTTACTACTTGAGCTTTTGGGTGTGCGTGTTTTTCACCATTATATTTGTGATCACATAGACGGCGGGCCTACCTTCTTCTTTCCGGTACGTTTCTCACTGTCGAATTTCTTTTTGCATTGATCGACAGTTCTCTCTGTACCGGAGCAAGCTGTTACGGCCGCCGCTACCTCGGCCCACGCCCGTCTGGCAGTGTCGCGGTTGGGGGGGTGCGTGGAGGTGCCACATATTTGGGTTTGTCTTTGTTTGACCTCATGCACGAGCACTTTCTTCTCTTCGTCTGTGAATTTTACGGCTCTCACTCTCATGGGATCCATAGTGGCGTTGGGATTACGCACAGCGGCAGCCTGCTCTTAAAGGGGATGACAGCCGAGTCACTGATTGGTTTGATTGTTTGACGCCCCGGGAACGCCCGAACCACACCTATGCATAATTTAACGGGTAAAGGAGGTATTTAAGGGAGATGGCATGGTTACGAAATTAGCGACTTTAGTGGGGGAACGCCTCTTCTCCAATGCTATGTGCGTTAATTGTGCATAAGGGCTAATGTAACCAAAATCGGGCCCCCTATGTCCACTAGCGTACGTACCCTCATGCAGTAATCTTGGTCTCTATACTGCCTCCCTCTGGCCTGCCTGAGGTGTGTGATGGAGGGGAAAGGAGCTGGTTAGAATAACGTGTTCCTTACACACATTCCTCCACTACATGGAAAGAACTCTCCCCTATCAGGTGAAGATAAGCTGTATGTGCAGTGAAAAAGACACGGGGATAGTCCATCGCTCTCCCTAGGTGGGCAGAGAGATAGTATTAAAAAGGTAAATAAAAATGGGTTGCATAAATCATAGGAATACATTAAAAAAAATGAAACAAAACGAGGAATTGACGAAGAGGAAATCAAAACCAAAATACCCAAACATATTCTGTTTATTGGAATTCTTACTAATTACTCGTATGTCTTTCAAAGTAAGTCGCTCTCTGTGCTTGTCACGGCAGGAGCGTTTTCACAATGGTAGAAAGGATTGTACGCAGAGCGCATCCACTTTGAATGTGATCCCATATTAATTGATGACCGAGTGCACGCACAAATGAGAACATGCGTGCGCACACACACACACACACACACACACACACACACACACACACACACACACACACACACACACACACACACACACACACACACACACACACACACACACACACGCACGCACATGCACAGATGCACACACAAACATGAAATATATTGTAGACTTCTGTTGGAGGCAATTTGTATGCACAATGTAAGAGAAGCTAATAGCTTTCTGTCTATATTTATCCATGACCCGGGTGGGCTCATGTTTTTTTCACAGAACTGCACTGTAGAAGTACACTACAGATAATTATCTGTGACCCAGCAGCGCGACAGACATAACAAAAAGCTAAGAGGGAATTAAACAGCTGTGAGGTCCGGGTACATGTGGTTCCAGAGGTGAAAATGTTGAACCAATAAGGCTAGTTTCAAGGACGACTTAAAGCTTTTGTTCTATCACTGTTCCTCTTTGTCTTTTATATGGATATTCCATTTCTCTTAAAATGCAATATGTCAGCGGAGATTGCTCGAGTCGGCGACGAGATTATATTCGAATCGCTCGCCGCGATTGGCATAAATCATAAAGGCGGCGTAATGTTTGTCGACTCTGCAAGGGAGAACGCGTCAGCGAGATTTATGTCAGCTTATCAGTGCACGACATCCGGCAATAATGCAGGACCTCGGCGTGTGCGTGTGTACGCGCACGCGCATGTATATTCATTCGCGGTACGCGGGTGCATAATTCTTGCGTTTCCCGAGCACATTTGCCATGAAGGTCAGGTTGTTGGCGGTTTGTTTACATAAACTGTCACAACAAAGCGTCGCTCGGTGCCTTCCATGTCTTTTGAAAGCAGAGCTTCGCCAAACTCACTTTTTAATTGATACTTTTGACCTGCGTTGTTAAGTTAAATTGCATTAACTTAATCTTCACTTTTTTTACTCACAGATTAGTTTAAATATATTAAATAAATAAATTGTATAAACATTACAACAGCAGATTGTTCAAATTTGAAAACAGACCTATATTCTCATCTCTCTCTCTTATCTTTTACCGTCGTTTGGATCCTATCTACCGTCTCTTATTATATTTACAGTAATCCCATCCAATCGTCTCATCTCGTTTTCCTTCAGCCACAAACCTTGTATCTCCACATGTCGGCTTTTCATGTTGCTGCATACGTGAATGCCCCACTTCATCATACAAGAGTGCTGCATCTAAGCAAGCAGTGAATGTAGCAGATCTACAAGCTCATAGCACACGTTGGGAGCTTGCAGATGTGGCTGTTTTAATAATAATACAAAATAATGTTTTTAAACAGACAAGGTTTACATGTGACAAGCATCGAGATGGTATAGCTTTGTTTGTTTTATGATTCATCTCATCTGGTCTCATTGTCTACATCACCTCATTTGGCAGCAGCTCTAGCGGCGTGCAGCATGCCGCATGTGTTTACTTGGTGTTGCGGGGCTGCTCTGCTCCGTGATGGATGTGTCCTCAGCTCTCTCTGCTGTGATTTAGTCCTATGAAGTCATATCCATTTCATTACAGATGGTAGGAAGGCCCAACACAGCTCCTTGATGGGGATATCTATCAAACTGTGCACACACTTGCGTGCGCGTGTGTTATATGCCCGGCCCATACCAATTATTGGCGATGCAAAGACGGCGCGGCACGGCGAGAAATCGACCTGGATTGCCCTGTTGCAGTTTTTGGTATTCTGTTGCAAGTGGTTGCAATTCATGGGATTTTGCGTCATTGGCGTGGACTTGGCTTTGCAACACAACTGTATTTGTGACTCATACTGTATTTGTACAAAATCGTCCCCACAAACTGTATTTTGTTATCAACCAGGTCAGAATGATCAGAGACAGATTCTTCTAAAAGTATTTATGCGCCTACAAGGAATTTAGTGTACTTTTAATAAGGATGGTGGAATTACTGTCATCCACACTTAACGGATGCCATGCCAAAGCAGGACTGACATTTTATACATGGTTAATATACATCAAAAGGATTACAACTTTCACTTTTAAGGTTGCGCCTGGCAAGGTGTCAGAAGGGGGGCGGGGCATAGTTGTAAAGTCATGTTGAAAGCATCTTTTTGTCTCACTGAATAGCGAGTTACTGTATCTACAAAACTGTTCACTTATCCACTTTGCTCACACAATGAACAATACACCGTACCATATTAGCACAACAAAACAAGGGAGGATCAATTGGCTGAGACACAGAGATGGAAATAATTGCATTAGAATGGCGGTACATCTGGAGATTCAGCCATTAAGTCCTCCGGAGTCCCACCTACTTAGCATCATGTGTCAGGGAAAGTGATAGACCCTGAGGGTGGGCTACAGAGGAACAGTGGGATAATTCCAGGGCCGCATTTCCATGGGGAATGAACTGCTAAAGGTTAACATCAAAGGTCAATGGTTTTAGCGTGCTGTGGTGTGTTATCTGCTGGTGACAGTGTGGACCATTAGGAGCCATGTCCACAGAGGCCCCTCTAACACCAGGGTTGAACCGGCCCCAGCCTAACAGCCTTAGTCCATGAGCCAGAGCGACAAAATTGGAATGTTAATCATAAATTGAGGGGGCAAAACCACATATGTATTTGTTATTACATCCAGATACCTCGTCACAGGACAGGCTTCAGATGTGTCCGCGCTGGAGACTTTTCCCCAGATCTCAGGGCCATTATGGTGTTAGGAACCCATGGTGATCAGGCGGGATTCGAACTAACAATCTTCACCATGAAAGTCATTATGCCACCCACTAGCATAGGGCCTGAAGTGGGCAAAACAATTAATGTGATAATCCTCCTGTCGAAGTAGCTTTTGCTGCATGCCTCTCCCCTTTTCTCCCTCCCACTTTGTTGTCTGTCTTCACTGATCACTATAAATAATGTGTTTTTAGCAAATGGCCAAAAACAAATCCTTTAAAATTCCCAGGTTATTGCTTACATGAAGACAAAGATTTATGGGATTGCAGATTTTCTGAAATTGTACATTTAAATATGCAAATTAGGCATTATAAAGGAAAACAGTGAAATACTTTTGAAATATGTATGAGCTACTACTGTATGAGGATCATCACAGTTTACTTATATCTGATCTACAAACAATTGAATGGTTTTGTCTGATCTACAAACAATTGAATGGTTTTGTAGATCAGATCAATTCATAATTAACAACCAATTCATAATTAACATTCCAACTGTGGCGCTCTGGCTAACGGACTAAAGAATCTGGCTGGTCCAAGTGCAACCCTGGCGGAAAAGACCCACAAAGTGTCCACAGGCAAATGTGCTGGAACGCTTCTTGGGGTTTTTTGAGCGCTGAGCCTAACCTCCCCAATAATTGCTTAAATCCGTGGTTTTCAACCAGTGGTCCGGGGACCGCCAGTGGTCCTTGAGAGGGTTCCAGGTGGTCCCCAGGCTAAACCAGATGTAACTCTTTGAGAACGTAAACATGAAACCAAATGGACCCTTGTGGGTCCATTTGGTTTCATGTTTACACTCTCAAGAGTTAAAATATTCCTTGTGAATTAGCCCAAGTCTACATAACCAGAGAATGTAGAAGATTAATGGTCATGTTTGATTGATTTGATTTGTTTGCAAAAATCCAGCCTGGAATTGTGGACAAAAACAAAAGAAGTTTTGGGTCTGTGGGGTGAAAATGTCCCCAAACGGTGGTCCGTGGCTGAAATGCTGAATAAATAGTGGGCCCTGGTTTAAAAATGGTTGAAAACCACTTGCCTAGAGTACAAACAGCTATAATACTGCTGAGTGACCTAAAGTGGTTCTGTGGAGCAGCATAAAAGGTCCATTCACACAGACTACGAGGGCTATGCCAGCCAGGGTGAATTGTTCTGGTAGGAATTCCATACCAGGCACTGTATATCCAGTATCCTGTGTATATCACGCTTCAATCTCTTAATTGTTGCAAGGGGACGATTTGGCTAGCAGATGTCTTACTCAGGTGCAGGTCTTTCTTTTCCTCCCGAACATCACTTCAGCCCCACACGTTTTACTGCAGAGCATAATGTGCCGGTGAACACCTTGGGAGAGGTGTTTATAAGGACGTCGAAGGGGAGTTTTATGAGCGCACGCAGCAGTGCGCCGTGCCGTGCCACCAGAAAATTGCCGGGCTTGTAGATCGGCTGGCTATATATGTTCAGTTTCAGGACACACCATGATGCGGCTATAAATCAGGCCTCACACGCAGACAGATTTATCTAGCGTACATGCAAGTAGTATATTCTAACATGCAGACACCGTAGTATGCACGCTGCTGACTTCTGCACGCACGCACGTGCACACACAAACACACCCACACACACACACACACACGCACGCACGTGGAGTTGTGTGGGGTGCTTAGTCAGTTGTGTTCAGTGGAGCGGTACAATGCTGCTATCTTCCTTTATTGAAGCCCACTGGGGTCAGCATGATGCACAGACACTGCTGAGATACACATCCTGCTGGTGCACATGCTCGCACGCACACACGCATGCACGCACGCACACACACACACACACACACACACGCACGCACGCACACACACACACACACACACACACACACACACACACACACACACACACACACACACACACACACACACACACACACACACACACATTTTAAGCGCTTTATTTGAAACCACTAAATTACTGTGTGTCATATTTAATCTCTGCCAGGAAGATTCATGTTTTCGACCCCGTCGGTGTCCACACTAGCTAATCTCGCGTGCTGTACAGTTCCATGCTTGGCCGATCAGCATCGTATATTTATTGTGCACCGCTGATGGTATAGGCCAAAGATCTTGGTCAACAGTGACTGAATGTAATTAAAAAACTATATTTATATATTTGCAGCACAATTGTCTGTCGAGGCTAATAGGATAAACATCGGATTATACTAACTAACCAATTACAACAGCAGTCACGCTACCGTCCCTCCGGCTTATGGGATATAGCAGAACTAACCATTTGCATTCATTGAAGCCTGATGTCAGATTACAGTAAAACACTGCAGCCTATACATTTACAGTACATGGACACAACAACATGCCAGAAAACCAAAGGCTTTTGCACACCGTGGCTGTATTTTTCATGTCGGTATTTTGAATCCATCATCCAATAAAAAAGTAATTGTAACTAAATGGATTTACAGTATGGCCCTCATGCATTGTTTTCCCTGTCTATGAGCACTTCTGCTCACGCTGCACTCAAATCATTACATTGTTAAAATATTCTCAAAATGGTGCATTTGAACCAATTGCACCATTTTGCTGTATGTTCGACGTTGAAAATAAGGATAGTCAATGACGATTCCATGTAGCCTGCATTGGCAGGTAAATTTAAGGAATAAGCTCACTCTGTTAATTATGCATAATATTTTTTATCAGAGTTGGCACACACTTTCACAAGTTTTGTAAAACTACAAAATGTGCAAAGCAGCAAGATGTACAAAGCCTATTTTGTCAAGGAGTTAAATGGGATCCGGAAAGTGTCAATGTTAACATGGTTATTGCTGCTCTTTGACATCATCTTCCAGATGCTCAGGCGCTCCTCTGCATAGTAAGACACAATTATTTTCATGCTTTCCATCTCCAAATCAAATTAATCAAATCAAATTTATTTGTAAAGCACATTTAAAAACTATAATTGAACCAAAGTGCTTCACAGTGCGTCAGAGGAAACCAAACACAGTACAGTACAATACAATACATTTAAAAACAAGACAGTTTCAGAACTCAAACATTAGAAAGAATACACGAAGCGCAGCAAAGGCTTGTGAATATGAAACCATTTTTAGTCTGGATTTTAAAAGACCCAATGGGAGCAGACCCATGCAATGTGAATGCTGTTCCACAGTGTAGGTGTAGGGTCTGTGATGCCAAAGGCACGGTCGCCCTGAGCCTCATTTTTTTGTTGGTAGAGTTGCCTGCCTGCTCACCTAAGTGTTGAGGTTGTGGTGTAGGAGCTAGGGGGACCAGTTGTGTTCTAAAATTGACATTCAAAAGACAACGGCATGCAGATCGTGTTGTGAGGGTAGGTGTTAGACCCAGAGTAGTCTTGCGTTATCAGACTGTTGCATCCCATGCACCCCAGTTTCCAAATGCTTTCATCATACAGTCTGTAGCAACAGAAAACCACTCATGAGTAAGCAATAACGCAGATGTGATGCCTCCCCTCATTTGGTGCGGCTGCCAAAACTAGTCCTAAACAGTGTGTGGATTGTTGAAGCTAAGATGGTGAGTTTGCTTTAACTAGTTTTGTCAAGTGAATTCCTTGGTACTGTTCCTTGGTTCTGTGTTAAACTATCCGTGCACAAATCACATGAATCTCCCATTCGTAAGTCTCACTCTGTTTCGCTCTCACTTGTGTTTCCAATGTTACTACAGTTTTGTGAGCACTGTGTTGTGATTGGCTGAAAATCTTTCCGTTCTGAATGGCGGAGCAAGATACTACTTCTGTTACTCAGCTAACGACAGCGGGCCAATGAAATCGTAGGAGAAAAAACAAGTCCAGCTGTGTGGTAGGTTGTCATGTCAGTGTTAATGTAGCCATTCTGGTGTACTTTGTAGCACTTCGCTCAACTGCTTGCTCATGGAGCGGCAGTGCATCAGGGGTAGAGCAGTCGGATGGGAACCATGTGGTTCCCAGTTTGATCCTGGGCTCCCCAGAGTTAGTGTTGAAGTGTCCTTGGGCAAGACTTTGAACCCATAATTTCTCCCTATGTGCAGGTTGGTGCCTTGCATGCTTTCCTCCGCCATTGGTGTAGGAATGGGCGAATCTATTGCGCAATGCACAGGATAAAAGTGCTGTATAAATGCATATAAATTTAACTTTAGGTCCATAGAGTTTCAGTTATTTTCAGCCCGGTGAAATCTCTGGGAGGACACTCCCAAAAGATATCACTGTGTGGGCAGTCCATCGTTGTTTGCAAAAGCTGCAGCACTGAGAGTGCTAATCCTTATTAGCCACAGGCATCTCAGGAGGAGTAGCCTCCTCTCCATGGCCCAGCAGGTTCTAGACAAGGCAAAAGACATCTTTATCTTGAATCCAAATCCCCAAGGAAGGAACCCAAACGTTCAGGGATTCCACAGCAAGTTCGCTAAAGGTCAACGTCGAGCGTGCGTTTTTTATTAGCCTTTTGTAGGCCCTGCTATGGCCAGCCCTTGATGGACCATGCTGTCCACATGGCACAACAAGACATTCCAGTCTTTGTGGCCGTCTCGCACCTAAATAACCAGGTTCTAAGTCCTGGCTTCTGGGCCCTGCATGGGCCAACTGCTGGGTCATTGTTGCAAGTAGACATCTAAATAGTTAGCAATTATTGATAACATTCACATACGACAAATCATTTCTGAACACGCTCAAAATGCGTCGCAGTGCGACACTTTTTGAGCTTGTAGGTCATATCCTGTACTAACGTTCATTCATTCAAACATCAAAAACACTTTGTCGTGTCAACCTGCCCCTAATGCATGTCTCACAAAGATGCTTCTGTTGCCATGGACACATTGAGGTAGCAATTGAAATCAAAGCCTGCGAGCAGCGCAAAAGTGAACAATAACATCATCACTGCAGCGTGAAGCAGTATGAAGTCAACACCATGCGCTCATACGACCTATAGCACATGACAATGGACACTAATGTGCGCTATTTAGCATACCACAATGGGCATAAATGTGTACTATTAGCCTGCGACAATGGACAGCATTATGGCTTGATGTGAACACCTTAATAACTGGAGATAGACCTACCACCCGTGGCCATGTGGGGTGAGGGGGGGTAATTTATGGTAATTTATGGGTGGTGTTCCAGGGCCACAATAAAACTCCCTAAGGACCGGCTGTCGAATATTGCCAAATATACTGTAGTCACTGAAAATAACAGCAGTGACTATATATATTTTTATAACATGTCTTACAAAATGCTGTAGAATGCTATGAGGTTTGAGTTGTTAGACTTACAATACAAATGCACACACACACACACACACACACACACACACACACACACACACACACACACACACACACACACACACACACACACACACACACACACACACACACACACACAGGACAGGTGGAGGACGAGTTCATGGCGGGACAGTAGTGGAAGGACATGGCTTCAGGTCAAAGCATACCGTCTCTCCCCCCATGAGGCCGTCCAAGCCAGCTGAGGTCCTTCACTGTGTGTGTGTGTGTGTGTGTGTGTGTGTGTGTGTGTGTGTGTGTGTGTGTGTGTGTGTGTGTGTGTATGGTTGTTTTGGCTGTTTGTTACCAAGCCCCTTAATGTAGTTGCATGGTGAGTCTGTTGTGGCCCCTGACGGTGGTAGCGATTCTTTACAATTCTCAGGATTCTGTACTACTCAGACAGAGCTGCAGTCGGCTCAAAACTTCAAAATGTTTGCCACGGTAACTTGCTTGCATTGCTTTAGCTCGCTCCGTGTTTCTCCATCACGGTTTTTGGGGAGGATTTCAGTATGGATTTGGGGGTTTTCTAGTAGTCTATGTAGAAGAATTGCCAATCCGTGTTGTTATTTCACTGTGTTTGGGTGAGACCGAGTTGGAAATAGACGGGACACGCAACACTATACAGCACTATAAGTCAAAGTCAAAGTCGTCAGATTAGTCACTCACGTTACCGCAGTGAAATTATTTCTCCGCTTTTGACCCATCTCTTGGAGCGGTGAGCTGCAGCGTGCGCCGCGCTCGGGAATCATTAGTTGATTTGACCCCCAATCCATCCCTTTGATGCTGAGTGCCAAGCAGGGAGGCATTGGGTCCCATTTTTACAGTCTTTGGTATGACCCGACCGGGAATCGAACCCCGGCCTCCCAGTTCCAGGGCGGACACTCTAACCACAAGGCCACTGGTCTGGAGTTGGTGTGTAATTGCAGAGAGAGAGGGCGAGAGGACAGATGGATTGGTTTGACAGTACTCTGTAAGAATGAATGCATTTGCAGCCTGGCCTCACTGCAGTCAGAGAGACTGATGTACTGTATATATACTGTATGTGAAGATATACTGCATATGCAGAAAGAGTGAAAAGGGTATGAGTAGGCACCGAGGCAATGGAGTCAAATATGCAAACGCAGATATTTGTCTGTCTGAATACTATACTCTCTCTCTGTCTCTGTCTCTGTCTCCCTCTCTCTCTCTCTCCCTCTCTCTCTCTCTACATAAACACAGTCATATACAACGTACGCGCACACACGCATGCACACGCACAGTTTATTTACCGACAGGAGTTATAGTGCACACAGCAACTTGTTACACCGATCTGCCCTGATGTGTTAGTATTATTTGGTGGTAATTGCCTTGGATTAATGTGTGTGGAAAGCATGTGCATAATGAGTATGCTCAATCGGCGCGTTATGTGTGTTTTCCCGAGTGTTTATGAATGCCGGTGAAAGCGTCGAGAGCGTGTTTGTGCATCCCTCCGTCAGGGTGTAGTGAAAAGGTACGTCAACAAGACCATTTACTGTGTGTGCGTGTGTGTGTGTGTGTGTGTGTGTGTGTGTGTGTGTGTGTGTGTGTGTGTGTGCTTGTGCGTGCGTCTCTCTTCATCTCTGCCTGTGTGAACGATTACGCCCACCTCCGGTCACACGCACATTTGAAGCTAGCAGAGATTTGTGGAGAACACCTGCAGTGAAGCAGAAGGCTTGCCACCATTCGCTCAGCTTTCATCGTGTTACCTCAGGTTTTCCTCACAACGCCAACTTGGCTCTGTGAGACAGCAGCACAGTCTCATTCACACACACGCACGTACACACACACATGCACACGCAGACTCGTGGCCACGCTGTTTGCACATGCTGTACAGTGTACACACACTTTGTTCTCACACATAAAAACGATGTACATTTCAATGCTGAGGCGCCGTGTGTGTCAGAGCCTGCATGCTGCTTTCCCGCGTGCGTTCTGTGTTCATTCACTCTTATCTTGCTCTGGAAAGCTATTCAGCGTGGTGAATGGAGGTGCGGTAGGTTGGACGCCCAGGGAGTTGGCTGCTGGCAAAGAGGATTATTTAAGGAGTCTGACTGCAGGATGAATGTTCAAGGATTGCGCAAAGAAAAAAAATATTCGGTGAAATCCAAAGGTGTTGTCGGGTCATGAAGAAGTTTCCCACAAACTAGATGCACTGTTTGATATATATTGTATTTGCATACTTAATTCATTCATTTATCATCCAATATGACTAGCAAAATGATTGGAGATGGTCTCCCTACTCTGGTATTAAATATTTTGTCCCTGGTGTTGGGTACTAAGACACAAACCGGCTCCGTCAGAACTGCAGTCTCACTTCCAATTCCCCGCCGTCTGAAAAATCCACCTCTTCTCCAGATCCATCTTGGCCCTAGCCCAGCTGACGTTACATGTGTGTGAAGGCTCAGCTTATATTAATTTAAATAGCACTTTAGAAATAGCACTATAGTATGTATTTGTAGTTTTATTATACATATTATTCTTAGCTTACGTATCATTCATGATTACTATTCATGATTACTACTGGATCTTGCCTCTCCTGTTAAGATTGTCGCAAAAATAACATTTACAGCTATCAGGTGACAAAAGGTTTCCTTACGTAGAAATGGTTGCTAAACTATTTGGATTGGCATTGAACTATTTGTTTTTGGGGGTGGAGTTTAGCAAAGGGATAATTGTTATACTGGCAAATTAAACAGCCATGACATATAGCAAAATAGTGTGATTTATAACTAAAACATCGTAGTGTGTTAGAAGAATGCTATGGATGGCACATCACGGACAACCTCTGAAATGTATACCTTCTGCAGGTCTCGGACAAGGTCAGTGAGAGCAGGATGGTTATACAGCAGTAGAGGATTCTGAATAGAGGATAGAAGTTTGTGGTATTTTGTCATCTTCTCACTCACACAAAACAAATCTGATATTTCCGTGTATTTTAGTTGCAACGTAGCAATCCTGCAGCTTGCTGTTTCAGCACCACATTATGCTCAGTGCCTTGTGCTAAAAGCCCATAAAGAATGCATTTGTTTTACCTTTCTCTGTGTCTCTTGTATCCTGGAGTCATTAGTCTAACAGTAACCTTTAAGTGTAGCTACTGTAAGTGCAGAGTGATCATCATAATCACCTGGGCGCTCTCGTTCAAAGTGGGACAGAGAGGGGTGGCATTTCGTCACAGTGTCTGTCTGTAGCTCATTAGGAAGTCAGCCTGTAGTCTCAATGTAGTGGAACTACTGAGAGCATTTGCTCTTTTCTACTTTTTTCCCACCCAACTCTCTAATGTGTCTTTCCCTTTCCTCTGTCTGTCTGTCTCTGTCTGTCTGTCTGTCTGTCTGTCTGTCTGTCTGTCTGTCTGTCTGTCTGTCTGTCTGTCTGTCTGTCTGTCTGTCTGTCTGTCTGTCTACTAAACCGTTTAGCCTTAATGTTCTCGATAGAGGTTGACCTTGACATAGCATCTATGGTGGTCGCTCCATATAGGCCTGCTGTTTATGGCGATAACATCTCACGGAGTGGAAAATGCCAAAACCTATTCACTGCGTCACCTCCATGAATGTTAACGGTAAAGGTTCATTGAAATGTCATGGCGAGTCACAGAGCATGTCGGCTTTTTGACTAGAGTCTTCAGATGGCGGACTTTCTGGCATCCGGGACATTTAGCTGTCAGTTAAGCTGTCCGCAACAGAGAAAGTGCAGTACAGTACAGTACAGCTACAGTGCTGACTGGTGGGAGGTATTTCTCACATTGCCTGTGGGAAGAAGCAATTTGAAAAAGGAAGCGATTCGTGGGTTCAGTACAATAGGAGACATATAGCCAGAGTCATACCCACTGAATCACTGCTAGTGAACTAACAACCCGAGGCCTACACACACGGTGTAAAGTAACCAAGTACATTTACTCAATACGTAACTACAATTTTGAGCTAACTACAAAACATGCATTAACCACTTTAGCCTTATATACATTTTGCACAATGACTACTTTAAAGGTATAGTAAGTGATTTCACTTAATTCATGTATGTATAAGGAGTTTCTCCTTGTCCCTAGTGAGCCCCTGGGGTTTCAGTTTCAGCTTTGGGAGAGAAGCTTTTCTGCATTGCATGCAATGTTGGCCTATTGTACCCCCGCAGGCCCGCACTGTAGTAGTAGTAGTAGTGTGTGCATGTGCAAACTTGTTACTGGGGAGACCAAATCAAATGACTGAAAGCTTCTTTAAAGGGGATCTCCGCCCATTTTCAACATTCTAATATGTCATTAGTATACCCTAGAGGTGCTGGGTGGACATGATAAAAAAAGTTCCCCCATTCTGTGTTCCCAAGAAATGGAGGTCTGAAGAAAACCACTAACATCTTTTTCTGAGAGCGTACAAATGGAACCAAATGAACCCGTTAAGGTTCATTTGGTTGCATTTGTACACTCTCAGATTTTTTTTTTTAAATGGGTGGAATTCCACTTTAAGTACATGTTGACCTTTACATTTGACATTTACACCTTTACTTACTAGTCATTCAAATTAACAGAGTACTGTAGTCATAGCTATGCTGCTGTATTGATACTTTCATGTAAGGTAAAACTTTTTCCACCACTGCAGTACAGAAGCTGACACAGCCAGTCATACTCTCTGAGTCACTGCTATGGTGAACCACAGTACCAAAAGCCAGGCCTAACATAACAAGCCTTAATCAAAGCTCAGTGACATCGAACAAACAGCAGTGTGTAGTCCCAGCAGCAGCGTCAGACAGGCAGATGCGGTGGTGAGGTCTGCTCTGCTCTCAGTGACAACAGGACTAACGTCAGCTAATCATCCCGGGTCCGGGGTCAGCTGACGCGGCCCGCTACGGCGATGACACCAGGGCTCCCATTATGGCCAATTAGCACTGACATACTGTCGGGACATCAGACGCATGAAGCACAGTATGGTCGTGACACCAGCCAGCGGCGTGAGATGCTGCGGTCGTGGGTGTGTACGCATGTGTGTGCGTGTGTGTGTGTGTGTGTGTGTGTGTGTGTGTGTGTGTGTGTGTGTGTGTGTGTGTGTGTGTGTGTGTGTGCGTGCGCGTGCATGCGTGTGTGTGTGTGCGCGTGCGTGCGTGTGTGTGTGTGTGTGTGTGTGTGTGTGCGCGCGCGTGCGTGTGTGTGTGTGTGCGTGTGTGTGTGTGTGTCTGTACGTGCAGCAGCTGGAGCCTGTGCATTTGATGTGTGTGTGTATGTGTGTGTGTGTGTGTGTGTGTGTGTGTGTGTGTGTGTGTGTGTGTGTGTGTGTGTGCGTGCCTGTGTCCACCACCACCTGTTTGAGAGAGTGATCCGTGACATCAGGCGGCCGGGGCGTTTGATCTCTACTGCATTTTCTTTCTCAGATCTTTGCTGATGTGGATGCTGGATATAGCAGTGTTTGAAGAGGTTCATCATCAGGTTCATCAGGTTCATCCTCACTGTCTGTCTGCTGGAAACCTTGCATGTTTAAAAACCTTACTTTTTTTTCTTTTTTCGGGACACGGAAGGAAAAACACAGCCTGTGTTCTAATGCAGTGGTTCCCAAAGTGGGGTCCTTGAGGGAGTTCCAGGGAGGCGTCCGCCCAGCTAGATGATAGTTTGGAACCAAATGGACCGTTATGGGGCTGCAACGCGTGTAGAGAGACCAGTGACTATAGACCACTAGGGACTATAGACCTGGCCACAATGTGGACGTGGCTATAGGTGCTTGTGGTCACGACTAGTGAGCAACTATAGGTGCAATCTGGTGGCGTCTACTAGAGCCCAACCGATGCCATATTTTTGGGGCCAATGCCGATACCGATTTTTGGAAAAAAAAACTACACCGATGTTACCGATGTTTTGGACCAATGTTTAATCATGAATTAAAATAATACATCTGGTTAACCAACTCCATCATCTAGCCTGAGGACCACCTGGAAACCTCTCAAGTTCCACTAGGGGTCCCCGGACCACTGGTTGAAAAGCACTGAGCTGTGATGTGGTCTATAGTCGCTGGTGGGTTTCTCCCTTCCTGCAAATGGAACCAATTGGACCTGTTACATGGTCTCAGAGTTAAATTAACATTGGTTTTGCATTGCAAATTGATAGATAGAAATACCATTAAATCGGGGGTTCGGAGACTAATGCATGTCAAAATGGGGCTTCTTTAAATTAAATGGGTTGATAGTAACTGCTAGAGCTGTAAAATATATTATTATGGGGGTACCTTTTCGAATGGAGATCCGCAGGCTAATATAAGTGTCAATTTGGAGGTCCTTGACATGAAAAAAGGATGGGAACCACTTTTCTAATGGATCTGATGTACTGATGTAGTTACTGTAACCGCAATCTTACACTTCTCATTGGTTTAATATTTATAAAGCCCACAGATATTCAGCCTGGCTTCCTTATTATATTATGGGCATGTCATTATGCAACATAAATTGTGAAAATAGTAGTGTTATTTTTTTATAATGCAGATAAAGTAGGGCTATGAAATTACATTTGTGGGGAAAAATGATGTGCAGGAGAGAAGGCCTTCCTTAGATATGATAACCACCTTCTTCAAAATGTCCTATTTTTGGGCTTTGTGGATTGTCACTATGCAAGTTAGCTGGGAAATTTACAATTACCCCACTAAAAATCATCAAATACATCTTTGTTTGTTTGATGTTTTGTGCACAGCCTGAAAGTTATTTTGTTTATGCGCTATTAAATAACATTTACTATTTTGCATGGCTCTGAAGTGCCTAGCTCTGCCTGTATATAATAGGTTGCATGTGTGTGTTTATCTATCCATAGCTAACTTTGCAAACAATTTCCCAATAAATCTCAACAAACCTGTAGGCCAGTGGAATGTGACGATATTGCTTCTCAAACAATTGGCAAAACAATTAAATAAAGATAGATACAATTGGATGGATGGACTTAACCCACATTTGAAATAATTTTGCATCAAGCATTAGAGAACCAATTTCAATTATTCCACAATTTTGAATAGGTTCGATTATATTTGAGAATAGGTGATGTAGAAAGTCACTCACAATACATTTTGTTTGTGATCAAACAAAATGCTAAATTATACCAAGTGGGTAAAACGTTGATGCTATCAACTCATTTTGCAACGTCACTTCCATCTTACGGTTGTATGTATGCTCAAATGTATTTATGACAGTTGTATGGATGCAACATAGTGTTCCATGTGGTTTCTATTGCATGCAGTAGGTAGTTGGCATGGAGAGATTTCTGCAAACTGAACAGTGGGGGGAAGTGCAACAGGCCAACAGCACGTGCATTGAAACTTTTTTTTTACCCCTGGGGCTCACTTATATGGTCAGCACGTTCTATATTAGGGAGAATTATCAAAAAGAAAAGAGAAAAATAATACTATTTGAATTAAGTAAAATCACTGAATATACTGTAGCTTTAAAGTGGTTAAAATGCTTGAGGCGACACAGATGCGTCCTCGGGTGTAAACAGGTTAAAGAACAGACTGCGATAGCACAAGATATTGTTATTATAGTATCAGTCTTTCTTGGATAGTGGTGGTTATGATCATATCCAGGCCCCCCTTGGTATCCTACAGACCTAGACAACTGCTGCCATAGAATGCCCACATGCACCGTTATAGATCCCATCCTGTTGCTCTAAAATCACTAGGATTTACAGTTTGACCTCCACTATCACACTATTCAGTACTGTGCACCCTGGAAAGGCTTGGAAAGGAAAGCTGCTAAATCAGTGGTTTTCAACCAGTGGTCTGGGGACCACCAGTGGTCCCTGAGAGAGTTCCAGGTGCTCCCCAGGCTAAATGATGAGTTCGTAACCAGATGCACCCTTGTAGATGATCTTTAACTCTTTGAGAGCAAAAAAATGAAACCAAGAGTTATGTTATTGTTAAACATTTATTAATTTACAAGAAGTTACACTAATACAAAATGTAGAATAATTCATTAATTCATTGGCTTGTTTATATTTATCCGAAACAAATACAGTGTGGAATTGTGGACAAAAACAAACACAACCCTTTAGTTTTGGGTCTGAAACCTCATCAAATGGTGGTCTGTGGCTCAAATGCTGATTTAGAAAGTGGGCCCTGATGTAAAAATGGTTGAAAACCACTGTGCTAAATGATCAGCCTGATTGTACTGCGTGCAGCGGCGCTGTCTCATTCCTTCCTTTCTCTCCCTTTGTGACTCCTACTTTCACTCCTCGTCCCTTTAGGGCCTGCAGTTCTACTCTAATGCCCACCAGTTTGTCACGCACAGGAAAATGAAAGAAAAACAGCCGACCTGCAAGCTCACGCGACACGTCGCGCCGCGCTGCTTTGTGAGCTTGTAGATCCCCTCGATTTTTCCGGGTGACATCAGCGCGCCAACTGAAGTATAAATCACCCTTTCCTGTTGCCGTCCCTCTCTTGACTATATACCATCTGCTTGGGGAGGTGTGTCCCGTATGAGTGTGTGTGTGGGTGAGTGGGGAGTGTGTGTGTGTGTGTGTGTGGGGGGGGGGGGGGGTGTTGGCCTTTTTTAATTATGTGCTGATTTCCCAAGGCTCTGGTCACACTGTCCTCTCCTCCACTCATCATCGCGGTCCGGCCTTGGAGGAGAGGGCCGGTCGCTCATCTGGGCAGGAGGGAGGAGCGATAAGGGAAGGGAAGGAGGGCCTATAGCTGGGCGGCTAGATAGAAAGCACTGACAAATCAATGGCTGCGTCCCCCGCGGGGACCTCAATGGGTCCCTTGGCACATATCTGCTTTTCACCAGCGCAGGACAAGAAGGCAGTTAGCGTAGAGAGAGAGAGAGAGAGAGGTGGACCACTAGTATTCTGGACTAAACCCACACGGCCTTGGGGGTGAAGGAACAGCTGTCTGTCTGTAGACATTATACTGTACATGGCTGTAGTCCCACTGCTACATCAGCACTTTTTATACGAGCATTTCTTTTACTTTAATCAAGGGATTAAAAAAACATCCTGTGTGAAGCAGCAAGGGGCGCTCTCATCATCATACATCATCAGATTCCTGGCCAATCACTTCTCTGTCCTCATCGCTGTTGGGGAACATGCAGACGCACAAAGCTGGGCATGGGAGGAGCCAACGTACCTAAAAAATGTGTCCCACATGGGCCATGGAGTAAAGCAGGGGTTTTCAGCCATTTTCATACCAGGGCCCACCCACTATTTATTATGCATTTGAGCAACGGACCACCCTTTGATGTTGAGTTTAGCCTCTCGGACCCAAAACCAAGGATTTTCAAGTTTGTGCCCACAATTTAGGAGAGATAAACTGGCAAAACGTTGGTCAGAGTTACGGACCAGTAAGGGTCCATTTGGCTACCAACTGTCAATCATTTAGCTGGGGACCACCTGGAACCACTGGAAGTCCCTGGACCACTGGTTGAAAACCACTGTCATACACTGCCCAATAACTTTTCTGCACTTACTTTTTAAGCCCTCACAACCCGGGCGTGTTACATTCAGTGATAGTAGATTATAAGTTTCAACAAATGACTCCACAGAGAATAACTTTGTTCGGTCTTTTTTTTCTCCGAGACACTGTCAATATTTGCATAACATCATAAATAGTCTAATGAGCTTGAGTCGGGCACTGTCTCTCCACAACGGCAGGAGAGCGGGGTTGGCAAACGAATAAGACAGAGGCTTATTTGCGTGAGAGGAGAAGAGAAAGAAACGTGTCTTGCAGTAGGACGAGGGAAAGGGAGGACGAAAGCAAGTTTAGAAAGGAATGACAGAGCCAGTGGTCGGTGCTACTGCGCGTTGGGGAGACAACGAGCTGGAGTTAGAGAGCTGGTGACGGGCGGCAATAAATCAATGCATGGCACGCTATCTTCCACCCCCCACCCCGACCCCACCCACAGTCCATTCAACCATCCTCTCACCATTCTGAGGTCTTTTCAGGCCAGCTCACTGTAATATACCCTGCTGGCGTAGCCCCAGCCACTGTGTTCTGTGAATTTGTTTTGCCACTACCACTACTCAGTCGGTGAAAGTTCTCCTATATATTCAAGGTAGGAGGAACATGAACTGAGAATTAGACTCAAGGCTTCTGATGTGGTGGTGATGGTTGTTGGGACAAAAACACCAGTGTGGGGTACTATGCTTAGAACACCGATATACTGGTGTTGTTCTGCAACATACTGTATCTATTCAATAAACCCGCAAGACTTGTAAGAAGAAGGCTGCTTTTTGGACAATCTACCAAATTACTTTTTAGCATAGGTTTTTACTCTCAAATATTGAACTGCCCATTGTTTCGCTGTACATGTAGGAAAACAAATCCGCTGAGTGGAGAACGTGTCCTAATTGACACACAGCACGCACACACACACACACACACACACACACACACACACACACACACACACACACACACACACACACACACACACACACACACGCACACACACACACACAGACGCACAATGTTGCACATGCACAATGGAATTACGATTATTTTTTTTCATTAGCATTCATAACACATACTGGTAGCATAAGGCTGCAGTCGATATGTGAACAACAGCTCAACATGTTCCTCTTCACACGTCACACACACACACACACACACACACACACACACACACACACACACACACACACACACACACACACACACACACACACACACACACACACACACACACACACACACAGCTTCATGAAGAATGACATTCTGCTATACGGTTCACTCCTGCAGGGCCAGGATCCGTTTTTTTTAAACAAGGTCGTCACGACAACCGGTGCCGTGTTAGGAGCCAGTTGGGGGGGCGGGGCCGGGCCGCGACAGCCAATCAAACGCCATCGATTATCTGTCAGCATGTTGCTGCACTCTTTACCCACCCACAGCCTCCCTGATCCCACACACGCAACACACACACGCACGCCCCCCCCCTCCACACACACACGCACGCACGCCCCCACACACACACACACACACACACACACACACACACACACACACACACACTAAATGCAAGTGTCTACGTGTTACTCACAGAAACTGCGAGCCAGCAGTCATCCAAGGGGTGGAAGGTGGAATGCAACTAAAGGGTTTTTATTTTGTATTTTTTGGAGCTGGTGCATTCTCTTCTCTTCTCTTCTCTTCTCTTCTCTTCTCTTCTCTTCTCTTCTCTTCTCTTCTCTTCTCTTCTCTTCTCTTCTCTTCTCTTCTCTTCTCTTCTCTTCTCTTCTCTTCTCTTCTCTTCTCTTCTCTTCTCTTCTCTTCTCTTCTACTGTCTGCGTGTGGATGATACTGTACATACAAGGGAAGGTTTCTGAGGTGAGTCATCCAATTAAATTGACACTGAGACTGCCTATGGTTTTGTGTATTGTCTGATGATATTCACAGAAAAGAAAAGGGCTTCCTCTTAGGAATTAACGGCTCACTGTGATCACTGTGTAATGGAACGTTGTATATTTACTTTTATGTTTATTTTATTATTTTTCTGAAAACATGACCATTCAGAGTATCTGTGTGCAGATGGTTTGTTGTTCTCAAACTGTACTGTAATCAAGTAATATTTAGAGGTAATTGTCAGTACTTTTAATTTCCTTCTACTCCACTACAGTGCACTTCAAAGGAAAATATTGTACTTATTTATACCCACTATATTTGAAATAACCCTGTAACCCTACAGGCAGGCTGGGGAAGATGCCTGTCAACAGGGAGTGTTAGATGTGAGGTTTAGAAGGAATGTCCTCCCGGTAGGGGATCCTCACTGGCAGGTGAACCAGTTGAATATACAACAGCAGCCACAAGAGTGTAGAGAGAGAGAGAGAGAGAGTGAGTGAGATAGAGAAAGAAAGAGAGAGAGCAAGAACTTCATTGTTTCCATGGTGGGAAAATAATCTATTGATTAATTGATTTGATGCCAAGCTTTGATTTATTTTCATTTTCATTTGGGCCACCTTGAAAGGATTGTGATCTGAAAGGTTGATTTTAATTATACATACGGTACATAAAAAAATAAAATTCAATTCAAAACTCAATTCAGAGGTGGCGACTATTGGGATGTGCTTTGTTGGCGGCTTTGGATTCCCTGCACCACAGAAGAGAGTAAAGCAGTCAGGTGTGCGCATAACAACAGGACCGACAAATATTCTAAACTTTCAGATATTGTGCCAGTAATCATATTGTGATGTTGATCCCCTTTCTCTATTCTCCCATTCTGGGGCATGGCACCGGTATGTGTGTTTAGATAATCAAATTATAATCAAATGTGCATGTGATTGAAGGAAGAAAGAAAGTAGTGCATTAATTTGGTACAATAGTCACGCTAAAGCCCATGTGAAGACTTTTTTGCAACTGAGTGGCTGGAAAATGGAAATTTAGAGTTTAAGGGCTCCATTTTCGTAACATTGCTTGTCCCTAACGCTGCCTGCAACCCGTAACGAATTCCCTTATTGCTATTTTTGTCGCCTTTCCTCTTCCCTTAGCCACTATTCTTTATGTCGATACCGTTATTCGTGACTGGAGGTGTGGTCATAGGTGTGTCACGCAGTCGCTTAAGTTGCTAATTTCGTCAAATAGATTTGGGATATAAATAACAGGATTTCAAAGCACCTAACCTATACCAGAAGGCAGAGCCATGTGCGGGCATCTGTGCAGCTGCTGCGTCAGTTCAGTACGTCTTATTGATTGTCCTATAAACAGCTGTAGATTGCCTGCTGTCGGTCACTTCCTTGTGTTTAGGTAACATATATAATATAATTAAATACATTAATTAACTTGTGACGCATTGCTGCTGCTTTCCACCAAATTCCCAGCAGTTATGTTTTGCTTGATCACGCTTCGTAGAGAAGACCTACTCGCATATTCTATACATCATCTGAGAGAGTGATGCTTGTCCGTCACACTGCATTTTGAAATGTAAAAAATGGTCCAGAATTGACCGACATATGAATTAATTAAATATGAATCAAAAGAAGTCTGTTTTGGACAAGAATTTCATACTTTTTTTTTTCAATTTCTTTATAATGTTTTGTAGACTTCGGATAAATGCAGTGAGGCTTCGGGCTTAGGAATAGGCATAGCAGTAGGGATAAGGGTAATAGCTATGGGATGAATTAATGGCAATGGCAAGACCAACATGGATTGGATGAAAGCTAAAAACGCCCAAACCACACACATGTGTATACTGTGTATATAAACACACACATTGCTGCACCAGTATCCATTGAGGCGGATACTGGTGCAACAGACCTAGCTCTTGCTTGGTGGAAAGAAGTATAGGTTTCATGGAACTTGCTGTGAAAACATTTTGTTTCGTTGAGTTTGTGGTCTTCACAGACGCTATGACTCATGTAGTCTTCAGTTAGCATTTTGCTGTTCTTGACTTTATCATTCACCAGTGTTGACTTTATCATTCACCAGTGTTGACCACTTCCTGTATTTGCCGTTTCAAATTAAAAGACTTTTCTTTTTCCTTTTTATCTTGTGTTCCATATGCGCTCCAGCGCATGTACTGTACTAGGTTCTGAGTGCTACAGTAGGCCACGCTATTTTTGACTCGCAGATTGCTTTGGCATTACTGGGCTTTTAGGAAAACATGAAACAGAATCATTTTACATAAAATGCAAAACAGCCCCATCTGTCAAACGTTTTCCGAGACAAATGTTTTAGCAGTTTGCACAATATGTGCTAACACATAACAGTGCATAGCAGTGAACTGTTCACCCCACCGGCTCATAGCTCCACAGAGTCACCGTGGGGCCATAATGCAAATGCAGTCAGCTGTCACACTGTGGTGTACAAACACGCCGCCCGCCCGCACGCACACAGAGACTTTATTTGTCACAAGCTGTCTCATTTTGCAAAAGCGCGAGGCCTCAGATGAAACACGTCACTTTCCTGTGCATACAGAATCGGCGGGGAAACACCGTCCTATGCAAACAGTTTGCTTCTGAGACCCGTTTTAACCCATGACAGAAGTGTGTGTGTGAGTGTGCTTGTGTACTCGTGAGTGCGTCGTGTGTGCATGCGTGCATGTGTGCTGGCACAAAAAACATTCAGAGTTTGATTTTCAGCGACCACCACTGCGATGGTGAGTAATATCAGAGCGGAGGGCTGGAAAGAGCAATGGTTGTGGTGGTCATATAATATTTTTTCTGTGGTGGCTGTGGTCCCCGAAAGTAAAACTCTGAATATGCCTTAAATGTTTGGTTGCAATCTCAGTGGAACATTGCATGCCAGTGCCATTCATCATGCGAGACACACATATTAGGTATTTTGGGGTGCATCACGAAACATACCAAATAGTTACCGTGTATTGTTTATTTCAGCCATAGTGTAATAGTGTTTTGTTGTAGTATTGTAGTGCAGGTGCAGTGCAGTGACAACGGTACTGCGGCACCGTAGTCAAGTGTCCTAAAAGTTCAATCATATTCTTTGAACCACACATCCATGTTTTTGCAGGGTCAAAGGGGTGAGCGATACAATTGCAACATTGTACACTGTACAATATTCACAACATTCAACTTCTCAAGGTTATACCGCTATGCCGCCGTTCATTGGCAGATCTGAATCGCAAATACTGTAACTTCTGCAGTCTACTAGACACGCTTGACACTTTTTCATTTTTATGGCATGGCCCCAACCATGCAGTGCCTTGACAATATTATTCTCAACTGTATACAGGGAAAAGCATGGTTCCTACAGTATATTTGAAATCCGGGCATGTACCCTGTGCTTATACAGTACACGCATCCAAACGCAAGATGCAGCCGTCAAAATCCCATATAATATGAGATGTTTACTGGCATTTATTTTGTTACCCGAAAGAGGAGTTGTTGTTAAATATAGATATAGGCCCTCAACAGAGAACAGGCTGAAAAGGCCACTGCAGTAGCGGAGGATGAATTGATAATACTATAAAGCAGTAACTATGTGTAACTCCATAAATTGTGCCCCTTACCGAATCACAATGGCTCATGATCGCATTACTCAGCAGATTTCTATAGCTTCAACTTCGCACTGAGCATCAGCGATTCAGCAGTTCGGCAAACTGCCGAACTGTACTAAACCCACCTGTGCCAATGATGAGATTCTCGTCATTCTTTGATTTATAAAGCAGAATAGCTTCTTTTATGTTTACCATACATTAGCTTCCCCGTCGGCAGGCAACGGTTGCTTCGGCTGTGGTCGGTCGATGAAATGTTTCCCCTCTGTCCACTTCTACAGTTAGCGCGAGCTTTACGGGTGTTTTTTTATCGGAACTAAAGCTCAGATTGAGGTGATACTACAGGAGGTCGATGTTAAGAGCTCAATAAAAAGTAAAGTTACGGTTGGCTCAAGTAGTGAATAATAAATAATGGGCCCTGATATGAAAACGGTTGAAAGCCACCGGTGTATTGAAGTTTGGGGTTTGCTGGTTGTAATGTTCTCTCTCGAGGGTCTGTGGAAATGCTGAAACAAAAACCCAGACACTCTTGTCATCACTGTTGCATCATAAAACAACACTAACAACAAAGACGCTGCCGTTGAGTTTTTCTGTTCTTCTTGTTTTTTTTTTTTTTGTTTTTTTCTTTTGGGGGACCACATTCAGAAAACCCCATCGGGGGCTCAGGGGAGGGGCCTTCCCAGTCGCATTCCTCTTCTTAGAGAATGTTGGTTCTAATCCACAACTGCAGTGAGAGCACGTACAATAGGATTTCTTTGGTTTTTTTGAGTAGCGTGTTCGGACCATTTGTCATATCTTTTGAGTGTATATCATGAATAAACATAAGTCCTGTGTGATTCAGAGAGATGGAGGAGGAGGACACTTGGATACACAGAGAGAGAGAGAGAGAGAGAGAGAGATATTCCATTGCGTCCCTATGGTGTGTGATCCTGTGTTTGCAGGTGGATTTGATGGTGTACAGTTGTAGTGTAGGGAGTTGTAGTGTAGGGAGTTGTAGTGTAGGGAGCAAACGTAGAGTGTGTGGGTGTTTCTCTTTAACATACAGCACCAAACACACACTTGACGAGCAGGCAAGAAGGAAAGGGCCGGCGGTCAAATCGGGGAAACCTCTCAGTTCCCAAACGTCAACACTCTACCTCCTCCTGAGCCACTGATTAGGTTTCTGTTTGCTTGCATGCAAACGTGTGCGTACCCCACCGTGTGTGTGTGTGTGTGTGAGAGTGTATGTGCATGCGTTGGACTGCGTTCATTTAGAAGGGCCCTGGTGAAAGCACTCTCCCACAGCGGAAGAGTATCTCTTCTCTTTCATCTACTTTTTAATTAATTAAAAGATGGGTAGAGGGGGGCTGGGGTGGAGGGATGGGGGGACAAAAACAACGGTAACGTTGCTTAAATTGATTAGACATGGTCAGGGGTCGGCAGACACTCAGAATAGCTCATCATCCCGAAAATAATTGCGTGCTGTTCGCGAGTACAGACAATTACCCTAAAAAATTAGCCCTCCCCCACAAAAAAAAGAAGAAAACATAATAATAACCACGCATGGCATATGTTGTACAATAGAGAAGAGCTGTGCAGATTGCTGGACGAATAGAACATAGCGTGCTGTGATCCTCGCTAAAAACATGATCAAGTACTATGATTATACTAAGAGGAAGATGTTTGGCTTCAGCCCTGAATCACCAACTTAAATTATTTTCCCCGGCGGTTCAGAATAATGGATAATTGGATAATGACGTGAAACGGAATGATAATTCAGACTGAGTGTCAGGCAAAGGAGGAAGAGATTTTTTTTTAAGTGTACATGTAGTGTTAAAATGTTTTTTGTGGCCACAGCCACCAGTCCATTAGGTGGTTTTTACCTTAGCACAAGAGTGCCCACACTTTTTTGACTTGAGAGCTACTATCAAAATGAGTGGCTCAACAAGATCTACACATCAAAAATGTGATTGTTCCATTACTGAAAATCCATTTCAAGGCCCCCTAGAAAGTTTGAGCTTTGAAATAGTGGTGATGGTGTTATTTGCTGTTATAGTGTTTAAGGTTTTTCTGTACATGCTATTACTGACGTTTGAAAACAGTATTAGAGGTTTGAGTTGATGTTGAGTTTAGTCTCTTGCACCCAAAACTAAGAACTGTCATGTTTTTGTCCACAATTACGAAATAGAACTGGCAAAACGTTGGTCAAAATAACAATTATTCTCCATTTACTAATTGTATGAACTCTTGAAAATTAGGTAATTCAAATGTTTAAATATAATTTAACTCTTGAGAGTGTAAAATGAAATGTTTCATTTTAATGCTCTCAAGAGTTACAGATCTATACATTTTATGGGACTGTCATGTGATCTACCTGCATGGCCTGTGTGATCTACTGGTAGATCACGATCTACCTTTTGGGCACCCCTGCCTTAGCACCACCCACCTGAGCCTCGCCCACACCTGTTATATGACAGTGAGGGAGGGGTTGGGGGGAGGGGTGGGAGGTTATGATGTTACTACATTGGTGTATTTTGATTGGGCGATTTGGCTTTCAGCTTTCAGGAAGCCCACAATACACAGGGAAGATATGTTTGAACATTATAACTCGTCTATGGAGTAATGTTAACTCCACAGACACATGCAAAACAGAAAAAGTACACAAATCACGGCACACCAATGCTTAAGTTATGTGTACGGCCTACTGTATATCCACATAGTACCTGCATGTGATGTACAGTAGTACTGTACAGGACAATAGAACCCTAGACAGCAGACACATACATAAATAGAGGTATAATGTATAATATCTGGTCCAATACTGAATATGGGACCAGATGGAGTGAACAAATGACACGTGTTGGAACGTTCCAGGGTGTGAATGTTTTGGTGTGGGTGCCGTAGCCATTGTTCAACACACAGTAAGGTTCCAAGTCCCGAAATGGAGCCAAATACACCCTGGTGTTAAAGTAGCACTCTGAATTGTGCAGTTCTTGTGGCATTGCACTGTGTGAGAATGACTGCAGGCCTCCATGAAATTATAATGTGAACTCATTGGGACTGGAGTATTGAGCCTCCCTTGACCCGGTCTGACCCTCCCTGCCGTCTCAATGCCAGAACTAATGAAAAAATATATATACACACAGGCGCGAAATCAAATTCATACAACTCCATCGTGGTTTTCACAGCATGTATGTTATAGTCTGCCACATGTGTGTGAATGTGTCTGGATCTGTATGAGGATTGATGTGGACTTAAGGATGATTCTGTCAGTGTGTGCGTACGTACGGGTGTGTGTGTTCATAAATATTGAAGGAATCAGGAGTACTTGGAGGGTTCATTCTCAACGATGAGGTCACGATGAGGAGAGAGGTTAGAGTGACTCCTCCATGCTCTTCCAGTTTTCTTACGTTGAGCAAACCTCTGGAAATCTGTTAATAATCCTTTACCATGAGAACTACTTTTTTGCCTTCATGGCCAACTTTCCCTGATTTCTGAATGCTTGAATAGCTTACTTGTTTGTGTGATTAACAGTGGAAAATATCTAGTGAGGCCAGATATTAAAATATCTTTGAAAATGTTTGAACATTTTGATGTGAAATGACAAGCCGAAAATGAAGAGATCGGGCTGAGAGTGCTCAGCGCAGCATGTGAAATTCACACCCTGAACCATCTCTTGTATCTCTTTCAAGGCAACAGCTCTCCTGCTGTTGCCATTATGCAAAAATGACCAAACATGTAAATGTCTGGCCCACTCCTCCATAAAAGAAAACACAGCAATTTTTTATCAAAGATCTGTCAAAGAGGAACCGTTTAGGCCGGCAATCTGTCAGGAAGCAGCATACAGGCTCCGTAGCATCTTTCAGAAAGACGACATGACGTCCGCGTCTTTTCAGAAAGGCTCTTTCTGTGCGACTCTCTCTCACTTTGTGACATGCAGTTAGCCTCTGCCATATGACAGGCTCCAGCCCCATCCACGCTGCGCCACTTGAGATCAGATCATCCATGTGATGTGACGGATCAAAGCCATCTGCACACTGTGAGGACCCTCTGCGTGGAATTGATCCTGGAAGATCTTTGCTCGGGGGGGTGAGAGATATCAGGCCGCCGATGTTAATGATCCACCCACGCTAATGTTGCCGCTTCCGAGGTGGTCGCGGCTTCACATTGCCACTCAGAGGGGGGAAATCTTGGGGAATGAAAGGAAGATGCTTGAGGGCTCTTGAGAAAATATGGGATTATAAAGGGATTCTCCTATAGGCTAGAGAGAGGGAAGTGTGTTATGTTGCGAAAGGAAAATATGATACGCACGCAGCCGCATGTAATATGTTAATAGTATTTTCTTCTCACGGTGACGTTCTTGTTAGGTGAAGAGCTTGCCATTGTAGTACCACAATCCAGAGGGCCACATATATTGTCGAAGCAAAAAGCAGATCAAAACATACAGAACGTACAGAGCATTGTCAAATAGCTAAGTCACTAACAAACTAGCTAGTTAACTAACTGGGGTTGTGTCACTTTTGTCCATTCTTGTTTAGATTTTTCAGAAGAATATGAATGTCAGAATGACAGCCAGAATCCATATACCGTATTGTCCCGAATATAAGATGACTCGGTTATAAGACGACCCCCATTTTTCAAAAGCTATTTACAGGAAAAAGAACATTGAATGTCAACTAGTATAGTCCCTGAATATAAGACTACTCCATTTTTGGGATATTTTCATTGGGAAAAAATCATAGTCTTATATTGGTATTTACAAACTGTCTGTGTTTAATGTCACACATGAAAGCAGCCAGTGGGGCAACTAACAAAACTTGGCTTGTTTAGTTTCTATGGATTTGTAACTGGGTCTTGTAACCAGTTATTGTTCTCAGTTGCACTAGTGAGATTGTACTAGTCAGATTTCAAGTCTGCAGATGGTGTTGTGGATAAATTCCCTAGCTCTCTTATTCCTAGCTCGCATAATGGTCTTCTAGGGAGATCAAAGTTTTGTCTTCCCCATGCTTTCTTTCTCACAATTCGCTCTACTGTCTGTCTCGGAAAAGACAGTCCTTAGGAATGTGTAGTCCCTATTCTTCTGTAAAACAAAAAAAATACAGATTAACAGACTAAAATACTTAGAGATTTGCTCATTGCTTGGTATCTCAAATTATAGTTTTTAGCATACCACCATGACACCTTAATTGTCTCCACAGGATGGCTTATTGGCATTTTTTTCTGTAGTAGGCCTATAATTCAAAAAGTGTAGCTTTCATATTATGGTATATAGATTAGATATATAGATATAGATTATGGCATACATGTCATGAAAGTCAAAACATCCCATCTCAAAATACCATATTATAATATTACACCAGTCAATATTTGCATAATATTAAATTTTTTGAGATTTACATATTTTATCTGATACCAGAAATGGTATCATCTGATACCATTTACATCTATACATTTCCTTACATTTATAGGCCTACTTTTATTATTTTTGATAATAATCCATCCACATAAATTTAACAATTGCCTTCTTCCCATTTGCATCACAGGATGCTAGGAGTGGGCCACGAAATTCTAGTATTATAGTTTGAGTGTGCACTTACAGTAAATAGTAAATTACACTACATCATGGACCGGTACAAACGTAAATATAATAACCACAGTAAATAACATCTCTTTTTACTGTACAGTAGATTGTCTAATTGGCTTTATTAGTGTATTATCATCACAAGAACCCTCTCATTCCCCACTGTGGCTGCACAGAAGGCTATGATGAGTACAAAGTATGTACGGCCTATCCTTTTATGACCCACTACCATTTAGATGATTTTGATTCTTACTAAGCTTAGCAGGAAGTTCAACGGGTTCACAGCCTCGCGTTTTAAGGGTTAGCAAGGTGGAATACGACCGATTTGTGATATGCACGACTGTAATAATGACATTCTATTGTCATGGACGAGTGGCCTATCGCATGTTGCACCGGAAAGCATAATAGATGTCTTAATGGAACTAAAAGCCTTACAGGGTCAACAAGGTGGAATAATCTTTACGATAAAAAGGATAAAAGGTTAATATATGCCACGGAGGCTCAGAAATCCTTAGCTACGGTATACTGTAGGCGCAGCCTTGATTCTCGGTTTCATTGGATTGACACCGCCCAAGCATGCCGAGGGTGTTACTAATACTGGGGGAGGTTTTAAAGGGGCTAACAAGTCAGAATGCCCTTGATGATATAAGAGCCTTTTGTAGGCGAGGTCTTGAGGCTCCAGATCTTGAGGAGGCTTTTGCTTCCAAAGCATAATGATGATCTTATTGCTGTGACAGACGGTGAGGGCCATTTCATTCATACAGAAACACCCTGAAGATGAAGGGATCCTTTCTGCTAGTGCAGATGGTGACTTCTATAACTTTACAGACCAAAGAGTGTTACGCACTAAAAATGGGAGCTGGAGGCTCTTTTTCCATGACCATCACAGGTCCACTTGGTTATGTTTACGAGTGTCCGAGTTGATATAGTTGGGTATTTTTTGGGGGTGGGGGGGTGCTGTAACTTAAGAGCGTTAAAATGAAACCAAATGGACCCCTTCATTTCATTTTACACTCTCAAGAGTTAAATTATATTTAAACATCTGAATAACGTAATTTTCAAGAGTCAATGCAATTAGAAACTGTAGAATAATTGTTATTTTGACCAGACTCAACTCAATGATAGTCCTCCGTAGTTAAACTGCAGAATAAATTGTGGGCCCTGGTTTGAAAATACACTGCTTTAGAATATAATTATATGAGCATATAAATATGCAAGATAACGGTAAGTACATGATTTTCTAGACACTGTGATTTATCTAAATGTTTTGGACGAAGTTCTTTCCACCCCCCGACACCCTCCTAAAATCACCAATGTTCAAGTTAAATTAAGACTGCGTAATCGTTTCCCATCCAATATTCTTGATTATAATTATGGTGTCTCACATTAAGAAAACCTGTCTAGGAATAGAGAATAAAGAATTATGTATTTGTACTAACACTGGATGTCACTGACATTTTACACAGCAATCAATTCCTGAAAGACTACAGGTTTATTTGCTTCTCAGCCCATCGGATAGATGCACATCTAATTTACATCTTTATTTTCGCACCATTAAAAGAAGCACAAAGGAGGGTAGAGACTAGAGAACTGATGTTTTATTTCCTCCCACTCCGACTCGCCTTATTCTTTCTCTCTCCTCTGTAAGATCAGTCAGCGGACAAAGCTAAAGCCCGCATTCAGCTAGAACTGAAATCCTGTGCTTCTCACCAATATGCCCCCATAGCAATCTACCGTATCTTCTGGACTATAAGGCGCAGCTAAAAGCCTCTCATTTTCTCAAATACGACAGTGCACCATATAATGAGCACTGAGCAGTTCTAAAATAGGCCAATCATTGAAGGTGCAGAAGATAGTGCAGAAAATACGGTACTTCCAATATACCCCCCATAGCAACCTTCACAGTCTGGGTTGTTTTGTATTGTCATTTTCTGCAACATTTGGCATTTTAGGAGCGTCTCAGGAACCACCTCACAGTCATTCGTCAAAGGACCTTGGACATTTAGATTTCCCAATTAATTTATTATTGCTCATAGGCATGGTTGGCTGCAGAGTTGACAGCGTTGACGGACAACACCTTCAGCCAATAAGCGTAACAAAAAGGTTATGCCATATCCTGTCTCCAACCAGCTATTTAAAGGACAACTATGTTTTCTTTTTTCAACCAAGGCTCATGTTTTGTAGGTTGTTATTAGAGAAAGTAAAATATGTGTGTTAATTGTTATACATTCCTTGCTTTCTTTTAGTTGCTTGATGCAATTTTCAGGCCTTTTTTGCCCATGTCATAGAAATTGCATTTCTATAAATGCAAATGACGTTACGGGACTATGGTGACAAACAACCGCTTCAGCTAATCAGTGTAACCAAAAAGGGCTCTGACCATTACTGCAATGTAAAGTCTCTACTAGTCTACTAGGTATGGATCTGACTCTGGGTCTGAGCTGATTCAGGTGGCAATAAATTGGTTGAATCTATCAATGGTTCTTTGGGCTGTGGTTCTTCTGCAGCTTTGCGGATACCACTGAGGACATGCTCTGGGTTGGTCAAATCACTGTGTTCAGTGCTGATGACAACCTCTGTTGCCTCCCCCCCTGGTGTATCTACCACCCCTGGTGCCTCCGCTTTTGGTTCCTTTATTATTTCTGATGCTACCTCTGTTGGCACCGCCTCATGTTCAGTGTAGAGATCTACCTCTGCTGCATCCACTTCTTGTGCCACCTCCCCTGGTGCGTCCATTGCAGGTTCTTTTCTTTCTGGTGCCCCCACCTCCACTTCTGGCGCCTCTGCCTTTGGTGCCACCCCCTCAAGTTCACTGCGGATATCCACCTCTGGTGCCTCCGCCTCCAGCGCCTCCATGTTTACCTCTGATGCCACCACCTCAAGTTCACTGCGGATGTCCACCTCTGGTGCATCTGCCTCTGGTACTTCCATGTTTACCTCTGGTGCCTCCACCTCTTGTGCCACGACCTTGCACTCAGTGCCGATGTACACCTCCTGTGCTACCACCTCACACTTAGGCAACACAAACTCCAAAGGCTCCAGAACCGTGACCACATCAATATGCCCCGGGTTTCCATATTCCTGAAGCTGTGCTGGAGCAATGCCCAGAATGAGAGCTAACCGGGCTGGAGGGAACAAGGCTTGCAAACAGTGGTTTAGGAAAGGAACTAGGTCCTCTGCAAAAGCATTGCAGAACTGGACAAATCGCTCTTTATCCTTGCTGCTGAAGGCAGACGCTTCTGCTCTATGGAACACCAGAATCCACTCGGTCACAGTCTTGAGTGCATCCTCGAGGTATTTGGTGACCTCCTGGACCAATCCAATAGGACAGTAGAACCGCAGCTCATTGAAGGCAGTCAGGATGCTGTTAAGGAAGTAGGCCAAGGGCTGGAAGTCTAGAAGAGCCATTGGAGGTTGCAGGGTGTCCGGCTGCATGCTGGGCACTTTCACTGGGATGTTACCACTCAGCATAGAAGGCAGGGAAATCATTGTGTACCGATTAACGTCTCTTTGGAACGTGTCGACCGCAACCTGGACCGATTGGCGGAAGGTGTCTGCCGCCACCCTCTGGAACATGGGCGGAAGCTGCCCCCGGAAGTCCAACCCGACTCTGCTGAGAGACTGGCCGAAATACATGCACTGACCCAGCACAGAGTCAAGTCGTCCACCCACCCCTCGGTAGAGGTCCCTCTCCACTGTCTGAAGGAACTCGGCCACGTTCTGTACCACCCAGCCATGGAAAAAGGCACTCTTATTGATCACTGGTCCTACACGAGGCAGGTCTTCATCAGAGAAGATGGTACGGTACTGGATAATGATGTCAAACAGATGGACTCTGTACGCATCTATGGTCTTGGTGAT
The DNA here is from genome assembly GCA_039105355.1 of Benthosema pterotum. Lineage (NCBI taxonomy): Eukaryota > Metazoa > Chordata > Actinopteri > Myctophiformes > Myctophidae > Benthosema > Benthosema pterotum. The sequence goes on along the minus strand of CM076970.1, from coordinate 22,109,267 downwards.
GTGGAAGTACGGGTCGTCGCTGGGTATAACAGCAAGGACGGAGTGCAACCAGCTGCCACGTGCTTGCAGGAACTTCACTCTCAGCTCCACCTCTGTGAACAGATCCATCCTGCGGAGATAGTTGATAATGCGAAAGCAAACAGCAACCTGGCAGTTGCTGCTAAGCTCCTGCAACAGTTGGTTCAGCATGAGGTTAGTGGACCGTTGCACCTCTTGGGCAATTCCTTGGATTACTGGCAGTGACGGGTCCTTTTTCTCAAGTCTCTTGACATGAGCCGCCATCTCTAGAGCGCCCTCATAGTCGTGATTGCAGACGTGGGTGTCCATGAGGTGAGGGATCTCCAAAATTTCTCCCTCCTTCCTCCGGTTTGCTGAAGCTAAGGTGATCTCATCATCCACATTTACAGCTTCCATGTTGGTGACTTGCAGTGGTCCAGAAACAGAATGAGCATCCATGAAAAACACTGCTTTTCTTTCCAATTCTGATCATTTCACTTCATCATTTCACTTCAGCATTTCACATAATAGGCCCCTGGTGCACTACCTTCCGAATGTACCCTCAACTTGACTGTTGCAATATCATAGGTTTGCAGGTCTAAAAACTAGGTGAAAGTATGCTTTTGTATAAGCTGCTATATATAATGGATGTAAAAGTTACATCTACTATATCGAGTTGTAGTATGTTATGCCCAAATATGCACATGCCTGACGTCACAGCACAAATCACTCTTTGGTGAGTGACACCAGACCAGACCCCGGAAAGCCAGAGACAGAGAGGGAGAAGAGTATAGAATTAAGGAGGTTGTGTGTGGCATCAGACCAGAGCTGGAACAGAGAGAGACGTGAGAGGGAAGGAGGGGGAAGAGAAGCGAGGGAGTGGAGGGGGTTTGCTGAGGGAGGGAAAGAGTGGAAGAAGGAACCTAATTTAACAATGCTTGAGAGGAAGAGAGCAGGAGAGTGGGAGTGAGGGAGAGAGAGTCTATTTCACACACCTGAACATGTCGCGCTTTGTGACGTGTTGTCAGTGCAATAACCCCAGCAATGCTTTGCAAGCTGTTTTTGGTACAGCATATGTACGGCATAATGCTCATGACCAGTTGCTAGGTGCCAGTGTTGCCAACTGCGACAAATGCCTCACAACCGGCCCCAGAGAAAAAAATGATCTCACATTGCACCAGGCAGCTTGGATTAGGCTCTTTGTCTCTGCAAGCCTTTGTTTTTCCACGTGAGTGACGTGTGGGATGTGACATCTTGTAAATTCAGATGGATTTTGAGCTTTCAGTGTTTGTCAAAATGATCCCAACGATATTCTTCACTGCTGTCGTTGTGGTATAATAGAAGCTTGTGTGCCTGGGGCGCCATCTTAAACCGTGTGGAATTGCGATCTGATTGATACACACACAAACCGTACACTTTTTGCGGGGGGAAAAGAAAACAGTGATGAGTCTGTCCATACCGGTTACCCTCTGCGTTTTTCTATGGCTTGACCAACCGAACTGTGTACAAAACTCTATGCGGTGAGATGTGTCCTCTTCTCAATTTCATAGATAGATTAGAGCTGTCAGCCGATTACAATATTTAAGTACGATTAATCGCATGATTGCCCATAGTTAATCTTTGATTTTTTTTATTCGGTTGTAAATGTACCTTAGATGAGTGTTTTTCACATCAATTTGAGCCACAGAGCACCATTTGATGACATTTATTTCGACTTCCATACGTACTGTAAATTAAATTATTTGTCCACAATTCCAAGCTGTATTGATGTTGGTATGGAAACTTTGTGGTATGGTATGCAAACTTTGTAGAATGTTTCCTACATTCTCTAATTGTTTAGACTTATTAATTTAGATTTAAATTAACTAGTAATGTAGATGTTTAACAATTATTCACCTGCATTTGACGAAATTGAACCAAATGGAACCACTTGGCTTTTGTTTTTACTGCGAGTTAATCGTGCACTAAATAAATGAATCAAGTTAACTCATGGGATGAGTTAACTCATGGCTGAGTTAACTCGCGATTAACTAGTTAATGCTGACAGCCTTTAGACAGATAGATAGATAGATAGATAGATAGATAGATAGATAGATAGATAGATAGATAGATAGATAGATAGATAGATAGATAGATAGATAGATAGATAGATAGATAGATAGATAGATCACATTGTAAACAATGCAACTTCTGCTGTATAGACTCCCCCAGCATTTCTTTATAGAATATCAAATGCATTTAGTTATGCGTGTTATCTTGAATACTGCAGTAATTACGCTACATAATTATATAGACCAAAATAAAGTGTGTCATGTTTGGATGTTTGGATTTGTTGCTGAAAACAATATTAAACCACTATTGTGATATTAACCTGAGGGCCTCCTTTAGTAAAAGGAAGGGCCCCGCTCCTGGGTCACCAGAGCCCCATGTAGGCCGTAGACCATCCACTTAAGTGGATAAACAATTTTATAGCCATCATTCTTGGTTTGACAAGCCTTTAAACTTGTCAATTTACTGTCGGTCTCAATGGCATTTTAGCTACGCCTATGCTCTTTGAAAGCATAAAACAACAAATGTCTCCCAGGCACTTAGAGTGAAAGAGGAATACCCCACCATGATATCATACAGTATATTACAGTATATCGGCTATGGCACATTCTCTTTCACTGTGCCATAACTCTGCATTACACATCCAAGCCACTGTGACATTATGTGTCCGAGCTGGAATGACACCGCCGTCGTAACGCAGTAAGTTATGATGACTCGTCCTCGATGGCAATTCTGTTTGGCTGCATTGACTGCATTGAAGGTCACAGCTTTTGCAAAAGAGGGAGATGTGAAGAACTATAAATGGAAACAGTGAAGTAGCAGTGTTGTCCTGTTCTGTGGAGGTGGGGTTTTGTTTGTTATTTTAAATTCACCTCTGTCTGTTAATGCAAGGTGTGTAGGAATTAGCATTGCCTGCGTGCTTTTGAGCTGGAGCATGTTGTGATTTAGTGTATTGCTAATGGTCAGAATAGACCTTGCAGTACGCCCTGCCCCAACTTGGGTTGGACACTTTCCATCTGGGCTCATTCCTTTCAATGTAAATATAATATACATTACACATTAAATAGTGGTTTATTTTTGGAACAAGTCCTTCAAAATCTCTTCTAATCAACACGGCCTGCCATATGCAGTGGAAAAATGTGTGTGTGACATTTATTTTTTAAAACAATGTTTTATCATGTAAAAATACTATTGGCGGAGAGGATTCTCATGTTATAACATGTTATGCTTAGCTGTGATTGAAAAATAGCAGTTTGTGGAGGGGCTTACTGAAAGACCTATTGAGGGAGGGCATTTAGGTTATCCTAAGGAGCTTTGGCCTTTACCTTTTGACCTCTGACCTTAATTTCACATTACATGACTAAATGCCTATTTGTATTCATAGTCCAGTCTTAGGTGAAGAGGTGCCCACCGAAACAGTGGTTAGTAAAAAAAGATATATATTGTGTGAGTGTTGACCACCGTGGTGTTAACATGTTTTTGGGGGTCTCTTCTTCGCAGAAAAGTTTGACTATGAATACGCCTTTAGTTCTTCTGAGCCGGTACAAATTCCAGTCCAGTGGCAAAAAAGTCTTGTTTTCCACATGAATAAATAAAAAAATTATCAAGACAAAGTGATTTCATTTACAAACACTAGTATCCAATCCTGTTATCCGTGGACATTATCTCCGGAACATTTCACAATAGCGTGCCATAAATATCATATTTTTTGTGCTCATCTGTGGTGTTGATGAGTTTACTGTGCACTGCTACTGTTTGTTGAGGTAATTCGGCATCAGATATTGATGTCAGGCAGTGAGTGACTGCCACAACAAGAAGCATGCCGGGCAAAAACACCAAGTTCTCGACAAAACAACAACCGATGCACGCAGAGCGCCAACAGGGAACCTGCTGCACTGTGTACACTGCGTGAGTGTGAATTACTCTCTGTGTGTGTGCGCACCCGCGTGTGATGTATAATTTGTTGTCTGAATAGTAAATAATTAGATGATGAGAAACGAGAGAGAGGAAACTGATAGGAGAGGAGATGGAAAGATGAGTGAGAGAAATTAGAGGAGAGAAGGGACATGGGGGGAGGGGCAGATGGTGGGAGCGATAAAAGATCTGGGATTGAGATAGTGGGTAGCATATATGCCTGGCGCGTGGATACACATTCCGGCTGGGCCAATTAGCATTGCGATGTGGGGGGGGAGGGTTGTCATTGCTAATGGGGGGGCTGTTTAAAACAAAGGGGCTTGCTGTGGTTGGCTATACAACAGATATTTGCATGCACTGGGGTGCAGAGGCTGCCAATGTATCTCGTCAGGGGCTGATGTAACATTTCCCAATTGGGGGGGCAGGATGAAATGGTATGGGGCGACTTCATCGCCTGCGTTGCTTCGTCGTAACCATTTTCGGTTACAGGACTTTTATTGGACAAGCTAAAGTTCGGACTCAGAGAGTTTTCTGTTTGGAACGATGCTGTTGGTTTATTGGTGAGACGATTGTAGTTAGTTAGTAGCAGTAGGCCCTAGTAGTGTTTCAAATACTTTTAAACATAAGCACTGAAATACCTTGGGTTGTTTTGCTAGCCATCATGTTTGGTGGGTCAGTCTGGGCATTTAGGGGGGCATTGCCCCCCCCCATACCCATGTCTAGATCCGCCCGTGCATCTTGTTGTTGTGTTTTTTTTTACTCAGTCGACTGGGCGTATGTCCGAGGTGCCCAGTGGACCTTCTGGCCCACGATCACTAACTAGATGCAATGAAAGGAGAGAATGACAGACAGACAGAGAGAGGCACAGGCAGCAGGGCAGACAGAGGGAAAGAGGGAAGGAGATAATGAGGAGGCCTTTTTTAAATGTCAGGGTCACAAGGTCCCCCAGGTAACAAACTCTATGAAATGACCACAGCCTATTCATAATATGAAAGCCAATGGAGATGGACGTATGGTACATGATTAAGACATCATGCATAATAGGGCCCTGAGTGTTAATTTAAATTAATTTGAATCTAAATTAAGACTGACCTTTGAAGTAAGGGCTGTACTGTTGTATTTAACATGCATATCATCACATACAGTAGAATGCTTGGACATATAATATACAATGAAGCCTGATCAAGGCTTCATTGCCTGAGGTATCTTTCAGTCCTTTCAGTTTAGGAAACGCAGAATGAATGTTCAAGTGCTGATTTGCCGTTCTTGGGGTATGTATACTATCTGCCTGTTAAAAAAGAGACACACCTTTTTAGAAATTTACAAAAAGGGTACTGCATCTATATAGTCTGTCTTTAAAAGCTTGGTGCTGGTCCGTGGGCTGTTTTTTGGCAGAGTGGAGTACTTAAAAAAAAGTTGAGAATAGTTTTTCAGCCTGTGAAGGCTCCCCTTAAGAATTCCTTCAAGGCTGGACTGGAAATGCCTTTTTCACCCTTCAACAAAATCTATCCATTAAATTGCCTAGTATAATCGCATCGTTTGCTAAATTCATGCTTTGGTTGCATTTTATCACTTGGGTGAGCAGAGCAAGCGCAAGTAAAGCGATCAACTTGTGGACGTCGACCGTCCCTCGAAGTATTCCAATTGGCTGACTAAGGTGATGATGGAATGGTGACATAATTAAGATAACTTTATAACTAATATATTATTAATATGGTATATCTCCTGATGGAGATTCTAAAGAGATTAAAAATAAGTGTTTTTGTTTGTCTTTGGTTTGCTTGCTCTGCTCACATAAAAGTTGTACTTGTGCACAATACGTAAGTTGGCACTCCACTCAGTGCAGATCTAGTTTTTAAGGCACTGATCTACAGTAATGTCTGGCAGACCGCGGCCGGCCAGCAGCCGGGGGGACAAGAGACAGATATATCTGGGGTCCCTCTCTGGGAGCTGTAGGAAAGGTTATGGGGTCACTCAAAGGGTTCAGGTCCATCTTCCCAGGAGCACCAATGAGTTCAGCAGAGTTCAGTTTTTGAGATGAGTGCAAGCTGGAAATCTTGGCCTAAGGGCTGGTGCTAGACGAAAGGCTATGAGGGTCAAGACAATCAGTAATCGCTAAAGTGCATGGCACTCAGTAGGGTTTTTTTTATATCTTGTTTGGAACTGTGTTGGATACTACATTTTGTGCCCTGCCATTAGCAGGGATAAAATGATAGAGCTATAAAGAGACAGACAGCCTCTTGTGTCTCTCATTTATACTATACAGCTTTCTGTTACCGAACCATACCCTGCAAACATTCATTTTCTCCTCTTAAAGTGTAATGTTACACATTTCATTGTCATTGGAAAGGAGATTTAGCATAGCTAACTGCCCACTTAACCACTCTGAGCCTCCATCCCCATCCAAGGCTGGAGGTGAGGAATGTTGTTTTTAAGCATGTAAGTTGCAATGGGATTTAATTGAAGGACTTAGAAATGGAAATAGACTACTTGTTATGTCTGTACAGTAGACAGGCTAGAGTTATA
>CM076970.1:22052781-22097781 GCA_039105355.1 Benthosema pterotum | reverse complement strand
ACCAATGTTTTGCCAGTTCTCTTTCCCAGTTGTGGACAAAAGCGTGAAAGTTCTTAGTTTTGGGTGCAAGAGACTAAACTGAACATTACAAACTGTCAACTCAAACCCCAAATTCTGTTTTCAAACGTTAGTAGTAGCATATACAGGAAAACCTTCCAATTCTCTCCCTCTATTTTTCATTTGAAGCGCATTATTCTTAAACACTAAAACAATAAATAACACCATCACCACTATTTCAAAGCAAAAAATTCTAGGGGGGCCTTGAAATGGATTTTCAGTCATGGAATAATCACATTTTTGATGTGTAGATCTTGTTGAGCCGGTCATTTTGAAAGTAGCTCTCAAGTCAAAAAAGTTTGGGCACCCCTGCTGTATATCAATACCGCTTGTCTATTCCACTTGCTTATGTGCATGTGGAAGTAACATTGTGATTCAGCTGCTCAGAATCATTTGTATGTACAGTGTTTGTGTCCTCATTCAGGGCACTGAGCCTTGCGCCTCAGGCTGTGAGACACCATCACAGTTCCGTTACTTATTTCTACAGTGGTTCTCCACCTGTCAGGCATTCCCACAGCATCCTGAAGGTGGGGGGGATGAGCGTGGGGAGTGGACTCGCAATTTGATTTTTATATACAGTATACAATTACTTGAATGGTGAATTAACTGAGACGATTTCTATTTATATTATAAGGGAGGCGGGAGAGGCACCACCTGCACTTTATTGCCTAGACCAGGGGTTTTCAACCAGTGGTCCGGGGACCACCAGTGGTCCTTGAGAGGGTTCCAGGTGGTCCTCAGCTAATTTGGTTAACCAGATGTAACTCTTGAGAACGTAAAAATGAAACCAAATGGACCCGCCAGGGTCCATTTGGTTTCATTTGGTTTCATCCCTGAGATGAAAAAGGTTGAAAACCCCTGGCCTAGACTCATGACGTCGCTTCCGTTGCTACAGACTGCATGACGAGACATAACAAAATTGCGAGAGGCAACTGTCTGGCCACGCAAGACGCATTGTCGCATCCCAGCACCTGCTTCTTGTATATATAATATACACTGTATGCCCTGCAGGGCTCAGCTGACCTCATCACCTTCCACAGCTCTCTGAGGTCCAAATGAGCTCCTCCATCTTGATGTCATACAGATGGGATATGGCCCCTGGCAGGATCATGAGATCTTCCATCTCTGTGTCATACTGCTGGAATGGACCCTGGAAAGATCATGCTCTGGGTGTAACCAGTGGTGAAGAAAGTGCTTGATTGTTACTTTTAAGTATCAATACTGCAATAATGTAGATATATACAGTACTCCATTTCCTTTTGGCTTTTCTCTTTCAGCACAGTGAATCATCTGTCTCTGTCTCACCCTGCCTCCTCTTCTCTCACATTATTTCACCCAGATTCAAAACCTACTTCAGTCAAAGTGCAAAAGTATGAGCATGTGGATGGGTTATTTTCAAACAGCCAGAATGTATATGCCTAGAGTGCTTAATGTACAGTTTTGTACCTCAATTCCCTAGTAATACAAATAAATGTGAAAAATAACTAAACTACACCTAAAGATTGTAATTAAGTACAGTTCTTAAGTAAATGTACTTTACACCACTGGTTGTATAACTGAGCAGAATAGATCCAAAGTACCTGAGTGTTGGTACAGGTGCTGCCTCACCTTCTTTATGTTGTCCTTCTTTATGTTGTACTTTTTCCCCCCAATGCCTCGACATTTAAACTAAAATAACGTCAGCGTTCATCAGTGATCAGCTCCTCCTTTGCAGATCCAAATTTCCAGACCATAAGTCATCATCTTATTATAGGTTTCTTGATGATGTTTACTCACTCCCTGTTTACATTCTCAAGTCATCCTAGTAAGATGGATGCCACCATGGTGACTGCTCTGGACCGTGGAATGTAAACTGTTTTGACCAATCTGGGACAAGGAATAGGAGATGTAGACAATTAAAGGAAACAGATTGAATTGCTGTTTATGGGCACAATATTGATGCACGATCCTGTGTTATTGACAACAGATAGCAATCAGAGGCTAGCGGGGAGTAGTATTATGACTTGATCAATCCAGAGGACTTTAAAGGAGTGATTGCCAATGTGCGGCAGTGACGTTGAGCGTAGAATTATTTGATATCGTTTAACTGGCAGATATGTGTCAAAGGCGTAATACAAATTATTACTAAACTGAAATCTCAAAAACAAATTGAACTGTACTTCTGAAATAAACTAAAATACCGGTAATAAACTAAAAGTAAACTTTCCAATGACAATGGAAGGCATTGCCATCTTCACTGTGGTGGGCAGGAACTGTACCCCGGCCTGCGCCACCCTATGTGTTTTTTTTGTGCAATGTTTCTCCACAACGACTGCGAGACATTTTGATGTCAACCCTGCCTTGCTGAGATATTTCTCTGACAGCCCTGACTCATGAGTTTCATAAATATTTGATCCACGTGTTTGTATATAGACAAACAACTTGGTGCTCCCTTGCTGTTCTTTTACACACACAAAGAAATTGAAGATGAATAAACTTCATTGGGCGTGGTTCCACTTCTAAAGCAAATTGAAGTTCCAATACCCGGTGCATCGAAAGTTAGAGACCGAGAGTGTCTTGAAAACGCAACATGACTTATTGAACAGATGGCATCGACAACAATAGAATCACAGAGAGAATACAAATCAAGTAAATGGTTATGGGGAGATCAGTTTCTACTGACAGAAACTGAGCATGTGGGGCTTTGGGGAGTTTCCTTTCAAGATGATCTCTTTTTGCTGTTGCTGATTGGCGAAACGCATTAGTGTAATGCCTTATGACTGATTCATTCTTTTTGTCGTTTTACTGGATATCGTTGCAACACAATAGTGCTTGTTGATTGGCTAATATAGACCCAGTAAAAATGGAAGTGCTAGAGTTGAGAGCCTCTTCTCTAGTAGTGGTTTATTAATAGCGTGTGTGCTCGGAGCACAGTCCAAACAGCAATTCACTCTGAAACAACACTGTCAGATTTATTGTCTCAATCCACGGTGGAAAATGGAACATAGTCAAATGATTTCACACGATAAATTTAACTCTTCTAATCTGTGTCTAATCAGGCTTTCGCAGTGTATAATTTGCGCGGGTGCAAATCGGTGGTTTTGCGAGTCTTATTATCAGCCTCGCATTCAGTTTTAAGTGGCATTTTTGTCGGGCTCTAAACTTCAGAAGCGTTGCTTTGCAATGATCATTAATATTGTCGGCGGTGATAGGAAACACAGAATTGCAAATTTCAAACAACCACCAAGCTCACAAAGGACTCCAGGCTGCCTCATTTCCCTCTGCTTACAATACATGCTGAGATGGAGCTCTGTGGCCCCCGAATTGGAACAAAGGAATTAGTGAATGCATTTGTTAATTAGTAAAAACAGTTAAGAATGCATAACTTTCTGAATTCACTGCCTTTGTAAACAACTGTTAAGCAGTGTTGCACTTAGGCCCCTGTAGTTAAAGTACTTACTGCTAAAGTATGTTGTTGCATGCAAATTATAGTAAACACATAGGCTGCAGTATATCAAATTGTTGGTATTCAGGATTGATTTCAACACTATGTTTTTTATAGTGTTTTTATATGGTAACTGAATGTATGCCCTCTCTATTCTTGTCATCTCTTAGCCACTGCACAATAGAAGTTTACGAATGGTAAATAAAGTTATTTGAAGTTGAAGTTGAACTGACAAACAAATACATGCAAAACAGACAAGGGAGATCTAGACAAGGGCAGACAGAGAGAGACACAGAGTGACAGAGAACACAGGCAAGGATTGCAGAGAGAAGCCACAGTAAGAAAAGGTGGAACGTGGCACATTTGAAGAGAAGACAATTTATTTCGCGACTTAGAAAGCTGACTATTTTTGTATGTAATTTGCAGTTGATTGTTCTTGATTACTGCAAGTCGCTCTGGGTTAAATCACATGTGCTAAGTACATAAATTACAATTGCCAAAAGAGGAATGAGGTTAGGATGGATAGTACTGTAGATGAAGAGGGAACTGGGGGTGGGTGGATGGGTGGATGGGAGGGTTGGCTGGAATAGAGGAGGAGGAGGTGGAGAGAGAGAGAGAGAGGGTGGGCCCGGGCAGCCCCTGAGGCCATTTGTTTGCCGGCGAGGTGCAGAGCAAGGCTGACAGTAATAACAATGGCCCAACGTGAATGAGAGCCATAATTAAATGTGAGCCTTGGAACCGGTGTAGCCTCCTCTGCGGCCGAGTGCTTCTTGGAACAGCCGTAAGCGTGGATCGAGGGGGCAGCAAGCACAGGGCGCTGGAGGGAAAAGGTGCTGCGGAACGCTGCCAAAACCATCGTCTGACTGACACCTGGGAGGAAGAGGCTTATTTGCGAGGAGGAGTCAAGGTCGCTTTTGGGGAGGTCAGGATGCTTATCTTTGAATGTTTCTTTTTAGCTAATGTGGCTTTCATAACCTCGGCCAAGGGAAACGTGTTGACTGGGTAAACAACAGGCATTTCATCAGCACTGCCACTGCCATACAGCCATACTGTTACAGTACAGGCATGCACACACGCACACACGCACGCACGCGCGCACGCGCGCACGCGCACACACACACACACACACACACACACACACACACACACACACACACACACACACACACACACACACACACACACACACAACCTCAGGCAGAAAACTGTTGGAATGATTGATGGTAGAGTGGAGCAAGCAAGGAAAGCGTTCTAAACGTTGTTGTTGTTTTGGAGGTATTTGTACGTTTGCGTATAGGCGTACTGTATGCGGTGTTGTGCATTTGCTTATACTAACTAGTCCAATGTCAAATGTATCCTCTGTGTGCTTACTCAGCTGTTCGGAGCAGTGGACGGACACTATAAAAGTTTGCACATTCTTAATGTTTTCAGAACAGTAACCATGTACTGTATGCTTCGCCTACGCAAGCACACAAGGTGTCACAGACTTGTACTGTAGATCTGCTATTTTTACGATCATCGATTGATTACTTCTAGAAATCCAGGAAAAATCTTCGCATTTTGGGTGGAACGTGCCTAAATTTCAAAAACAGCAAGAAAATGCACTTCACTCCAGCACTTCAGTGCAAAGTGCAAATCTGACAGAGCAACTTTCCACTTAAGTGCTCTGTCCGTCAGTGAACTTAATGGAATGGTTGCAGTGCCCTGTCACATTCAACAGTAATGGTTGGCCGGTACCGCTTGAGATTGACATGAAAGGAGATCATTGATATTAATATTATTCATAGGTAGACAAACCAGTAATAACCAGGGTGTGTGTATGTTTCATTTGGGTGTTTCTGTATGCCGGCGTGAAATATAGCCAAACATAATATTACCTTCAGCTGCCACCAGTTCCCCATCCATCTGCCAAAGAGTTCCATTCCTCTGTTTTGTATGACAAGCTGTTTATATTTATAAACCCCAACCAGGAGCACCAACAATCCTTTCTGAATAGGCAGTAGGCCCTGTGCATAAGTGCATGTTTTTTCCTGAAGGTGAAGCACATAAAACACACATTGGTCAGGAGCCAAAAACATCGTTTCCAGCCTTCAGCCATCCAGCGTTGAGGAATAAAAAGTTACGTCATTCCATTAAAAAAAAGTTACGCAGCATAACTTTAAGTTCCCTTGCCGGAGGATCGGAGGGAGCTCTAATACACATGTTTATCAGACGAAAGGATCTGACAGAAATTCTGTTGTCTGCACACTATTCCTCGTTCCTTTCACAAAATGTAGACTATTGTGAACGGCCTTACAAAATGAGTTGTCTAAAAAAATAACTACGGTACACTGTTTCGCTTGTATTCTCATCGAAGGACATGATATTTCTTCCACAAATCCTGTTTTCAGCAGTAATTTCCTAGAAGAGCGCATTAGATCTTTGCACGCTTTTGAAGGCCGATTTTGAGTTGGTTACTGCAGTTGTCTTTTTTTTCCTATTTTGTATTGATCCAGACACAGTGTTTATCCTAACCACATGAACCCTATAACATCATTCTGTGGAGCACTAATTCAGTGTTCATAATTAGATTGGCTTTTCCCACTCAAAGGTTTACAGAATAAACAATTTGATGGTTCATGTTCCTAAAGAAAAACATGTTATGCTTGTGTACATGTTGCGCTCACGGATTCCGATTTATGTTTTTGCCGGAGGGTGTGAGTTTTCCGTTACACTTTGGGGACCACCAGTGGTCCCTGAGAGGATTCCAGGTGGTCCTCAAGCTAAATGATGGTTAACTAAATGTAACTCTTTGAGAGCGTAAAAATGAAACCAAATGGACGCTTGCGGGTCCATTTCGTTTGCTTTGACACTCTCAAGAGTTAAAATATTCATCATCTGAATTAGCCCAAGTTGCACAACTAGAGAATGTAGCAGATTAATGGTCATTTTGAATGAATGTATGTTTGCTTTGTTTTACTTCTAAAATCCGGCCTCGAATTGTGGACAAAAAAACAGACTCAAATGGCTCAAATTCTGAATAAATAGAGGGCCCTGACATGAAAAAGGTTGAAAACCACTGCACTAAGTACATTAGAGCAGATGTCCTGGAATGGGAAGGCTCTTGGTTCGAAGGCTAACGCGGCTGAAGTGACCTTTATCCAGACATGTAACCTCTAACTGCTCCCTATGAGCAGCTTGTTGATGAGCAGCTTGTTGCCTTGCATATGGTATTGATTTCGTTCATCATTCGCGCGTGAATTGGTGAATGCATGCATCACATTCACATTCAGGAGCTTTGGAGAAAGGTGCAATATAAATGTACCATTTTTACAGCTCACCATTCTGCTCACACAAATGCCAGCAGCCATAAACATTGTTGACTTATGCATGCCAGGAGAGACAGCTGAAGCTCGGAATACAAAGGACCACCTGCCGGCGCATCGCACTTTTGTTATTTAACCGATTGTCTTATTTTAATCAGAGGTTTTCAACCCTTTTCATATCAAGGCCCATTGTTTATTCAGCATTTGAGGATTTTGATGAGATAATGAGTAGAGAAAAAAAAAAAACCTTGAACACTTTATCCGGCTTGGATGCGGTTTTGTCTACAATTCTATTCTGTATTGATGTCGTACTGCAGGAGAGATAAAAGGCAAACGTTAATCAAGAATAACAATTAATTGGGGTGCCCAGAGGCTAAGTGGTCCAGGCGGATGCCACATAAGAATAGCCCCTCGCCTGACAGCGTGCCGCGTGTTCAAGTCCCGCTCATGACGACCTTTGCTGCATGTCTCTCCCCTTCTCTACGTCCCTCTTTCCTGTCTGTCGTCACTGTAACTATGAATAAAGACACAAAAGCCAAACAAAGAACAACCACAATTGTTCTACATTCTCTGAGAAACGCTTAGCTGATTTAGCTGATTATCCTAACCAAACGCAGGATTCTAATAGTTAGATTTTACAGTACCACATGCAATTAGATTGTGTGGTGTGGTGTGCTGCAGCAAACTAGTGCAGCTTTAGAATGCTTCAGTGTCCCACTGACACGGTGCATCACAACGTTCCTGTAATGAACCAGATAATAATTACAGTTGTGAAAGTTTAGAACAGGGGTCTTTTAACTTGGGGACTCTTCTTTTAAGGTTTTAGTTACTGTAAATCTGGTCGTCCGATAACCAAAAGGCAACACATCCGCAGTAGAACAAGTCTGCGCCTTACTGTGCGTACATGAATTAGAGACCCCAAACATAGAGTGATGGCATTTTAATTAAATAAAGCTAAGAAAGTATTAGGCATTAATTAAAGGAGAGAGTGAGAACGAGAGAGAAAGAGACAGACAGACAGAGAGAATGGTCACAGAGATCAGACTTAAATGCTGTTGCAATTTATTGATTGTAACTGTGCAGTGCACGCATATTATACATGTACACATCATACACTTTCAGTACACACACACACACACACACACACACACACACACACACACACACACACACACACACACACACACACACACACACACACACACTAGGTCAGACATCTACTGGTTCCCTTGGAGGCCTATGGTGGTGAGGGATAGAGTAGGTTGTAGTTATCTGACCAATGATATTTCTGACTAAAAGCATGCACCCCCCCCCACACACACACACACACGCTCATGCAGTGGCTGCCTATTGAAATGGCATTTGGCGCGTTGCTGTTGTGTTTCTCCCCCTTTCTAACCGCAATGCTCTTCTATCCTCTCTGTCTCCTGTCCTCGTCTCCTCTCTTCTCCTCCTTTCGCCTGTCCTCCTCTCCTCCCCTTCTCCTCCACCACGCTCTTTTTCTCCTCCAGCTCCCTCTCTCTCTCTCTCTCTTTCCATCCCTCTATCACACCTCTTCACACTGCTGCCGTGGCAACAGCATAGAGAGGGGAGGAGGGGGAGCAGAGGTGGTGGGGAGGGGAGGGGGAGGTTGGAACACAGACAGAGAACGTAACGAGTCGAAACAGAGAGACAGAGAGAGAGAGGGACAGAGACAGAGACGCGATGAAAGAGAAAGATTGGTAAAGATGAGATTTGATTCAGGGACCAGAGGCAGTGTGGAACAGACACGGAGAGATGGAGAACTGTGTGTGTGTGTGTGTGTGTGTGTGTGTGTGTGTGTGTGTGTGTGTGTGTGTGTGTGTGTGTGTGTGTGTGTGGGTGTGGGTGTGTGTGTGTGTGTGTGTTTGTGCGTGTGCATGCGCATGCGCGCGTGTGTGTGCGAGTGCAGGCCATGCATTCTCTCTCTCCCTCTCTAGCTTTCGACAGATTTTTTTAGATTCCCGTTTTTTAGTCTCGTGTTGTGACCAAAAAAAAGTTTTTGTCACGTTTAGTCAACTTTCTCCTTCATAATATTTTTCTGTCCTTATTCGTCAAAGAGGCATACTATCTGCGCCGCCGTTTCGACATGACATTCTGTGAATTCGGCGGCGGGAAGGCAGGACGGGTAGCTGCTGTGTCACCGGCGTGTTTGATAAGCACGATGCTTAAACAAGCGAGCACAGTGTGTGCTTATTCCAGAGACAGACGATTCTCTCGCTCTCTCTATTCCGTTTTACCCAGACTTGTTACTGCATATATACACTATTACTTATAGCTCAGGAAATTCACTCACAGCCGTAACAAATGGATGTCAGTCCACTCTGTTCACTTCAACAAAAAAATAAAATCTCACGACGAATATTTGTCACCTTCTTGCATGAAATATTGCTCAATGTCAAGCGTTTTCATAGACAGTTTCTAGTAAACTACACAAACGCACCTTCAGGCTGAAGTATCCTACTTCCAGCAGCCTAACAAACACAGTGGAGGCAAATGAATACCCTGGGAATCTTTGTTCTCTCAATTTAGACGTGTTTGTCTTGTGTTTTTTAATCAATGATAATGTAATGTGTTTTTGTTTCGTTTCGTTCCGTAGTCTCATGTAAGGGATATTATATATGCAACACGATTGTGTGTGTGTGTGTGTGTGTGTGTGTGTGTGTGTGTGTGTGTGTGTGTGTGTGTGTGTGTGTGTGTGTGTGTGTGTGTGTGTGTGTGTGTGTGTGTGTGTGTGTGTGTGTGCGCGCACACGTGCAGCATCTGCTGTTTAAGGGCTGCACACATCTCTCTCCATAATTAAATGTGAATGCAGTGCGCTTTCATTGCAGTGAGCCAAGGCAACATAAAATGCTTCTATATGAAGCCACTGGCACATACATATGCATAAGCAGGCGCGCAGGTGCACGCAGGTACACACACACACACACACACACACACACACACACACACACACACACACACACACACACACACACACACACACACACACACACACACACACACACACACACACACACACACACACACACACACACAGATTTATGTGTCTGTGTGTCTGAGAGGGAAACAAATAGAGTTAGATTGAGAGAGAGAGCATACAGTGGATACAGTTCATTTGTGGTTTAGCTGTACCTTCCCGTATATTATCTTAACAGCTATTTTCCGCTAAGCAATGTAATTGGTCTGGACACCGTCCAGCCATGCCAACCATCAATTCCCATAATGCCTGCTGCTGTAGCCAGGGCTATACTTGTTTGTAATCCTTCAGTTCAGTCCAGTTCATCTTTTATTTCCTTTTACGTATGCATCATGCATGGAAATAGCACTTTGGATTGAAAAGTTCCTCTTGTTAAAAGGAAACTCCACCCATTTTCAAAATGTTCCTGAGAGGATTCAAATGTGAACCAAATGTACCCGCCAGGGTCCATTTGGTTCACATTTGTATCCTCTCAGGAACATTTTGAAAAAGGTCTGAAAGAAAAGTCATTAACATGGTGAAACACAGCTTGATGACATCAAGTTGTGTTTGACCATGTTAATGATTTTTTTCCGACCTCCATTTCTAGGAAACACAGAATGGGGGGGGACTTTTTTATCATGTCCACACAACATCTTTAAGGTTTATTAATGACATAGTAGAATGGGTGGAAAATGGGTGGAGTTCCCCTTTAAAAGTCACAATATTCGCACATGCCTGAGTGCGATAGTGACAAAAGGGTCTCATGGTGACCCAATGAAAAAGGGCTTTCATCAATATTCTTTCCAAGGCCTATATTCTATACTTGCCTCATGCACGCGATGTGTCGCAGTGTGACGCTTGCTGCTGAGCTTAGAGATATTTTTCTAAAAAGCTGCATTTCACCTGAAATGACATCGTGCTGGGGTTGAAAGTGAGTCATTACTGGTACAAACACACACAGGCTTTCCTTCGCTTGTCATTGATTGCACGTGATCGCCTCACACATCATGCACCCTCTAACACACTGTTCCTCAAACGCTGGACTCAGATTTTTATGGGAAGTAAAAAAAAAAAAATAAAAAAAATCTTTTCCCTTTTTTTCATTCCCTAATATCAGTGGTTTTCAACCTTTTTCATACCAGGGCCCACTATTTATTCAGAGTTTGAGCCACGGACCACCATTTGAGGACATTTTATCCCCACAGACCCCAAAACTAAAGATTTCTTTTGTTTTTGTCCACAATTCCAGGCTGGATTTGCGAAACAAAACAGTCAAACATACAGATCAAAATGACCGTTTATCTTCTACATTCTCTAGTTGTGTAGACTTGGGCTAATTCAGATGATGAATATTTTAACTCTTGAGAGCGTAAACATGAAAGCAAATGGACCTGCAAGAGTCCATTTGGTTTCATGTTTACACTCAAAGAGTTACATCTGGTTAAGCAACTGTCCATCATTTAGCCTGGGGACCACCTGGAATCCTCTCAGGGACCACTGGTGGTCCCCGGACCACTGGTTGAAAACCACTGCCCTACATGACAAAGCAAAACAAGACAAAATCTAGCATTTAATATTTTAGCAAATGTATAAGAAATTTTTTGGGGATCACCAGTGGTCTTTTGAGGGGGTTCCAAATGGTCCCCAGCTAAATGACATGAGAATTACAAGCTAAATGGACCCCCTACAATAAATAGATGTTTACCTCTTGTGTAAAATGAAACCAAGTGGACCCAGGTCCAATCGGTTTCATTTTACACTCTCAGGAGGTATTATTAGAGATATGTAGAGAATGTAGAAGATAATGTTATTGTTCTCAGTGCCTGTTGTCTCTCCAACTACTGTATGGCACCGCAATCAATACAGCATGGAATTGTGGGTAAAACCTCATAGAACGACGGCAAAATATTCTTTAGTTTTGGGGTCTGAGAGGCTGGAATCTCATCAAATGGTGGCTGGACCGTGGCTAATAATAAATAATGGCCCTTGATATGAAATGGGCTACAAACCACCGTAGTATAAAGGCCAACGTGGTCAGGAAGTACATGAAGGTTTCACTGCAGTATAGAATTTCCATTCCCATCATCTTATTCCTGCATACACCGGCATCAGGGTCACTTTTGCCCCCATAAAACACTAAGAAGTATTATTTTTTCCCCCATCTTCTTTCTTTTTCTTCATCCATGCTTTCAGTAGGGCGGCTGTAGGTTTTTTTTTAATCAACATTTCAGTAATATCGCGGGAGAGAGTGATGATTTATGCCCGGGTATTTTTTTTGCTGAGTCAGACAATGGCGTCTCTTATATGTCCTTGTGGGGGAGCGAATTCCGCGGTGGCGCAAGTGTGTGCGTGCGTCCGTGCGTGTGTGCATGCCGTGCGCAAGGTGCCGTCTTTGCATGTAATGTATTGCACACCCAACCCCCGTAAAATCCATAGTGTTAATGTCACTCCCCCGAGAGCGTTTAATTGGAACCAAATGGACCCGTGAGGGTCCATTTGGTCACAATTGCACACTCTGGGGAGTGGAATTAAGACGGAGTGTTCTTACCGTGCGTGCAGGGTGTGTCGGGGTGACCCCTCCCCCTCCCACACAGGGACTAATGTGATGTATCTAATCCACTGTGATGTCACTGTCACCGTTGTCCTCTCTCTGGCTGCATTACAGTGGCTGTCACACTCTGCGCCTCGCTCGCCTCGCCTCTGTGTACCATACATCAGTGGGTTCCCAAATGTCTTCATGTCAAGGACCCCCCCCCCCCCAAATTGACACAAATTAGCCCCTGCCCCCATTTGAAACGATATGCCAGCGACCACCCATTTTGCCATGCATTAGTATACGGCAGGGCTTTTCGATGTTTTGATACCAGGGCCCACTATTTATTCCGCATTTGAGCCACGTACCACCATTTGAGGACCTTTTAGCCACACGGACCCCAAAACTAAAGATTTATTTTGCTTTTGTCGACAATACCAGGTTGCATTTGGGAAACAAAACAGGCAAAATGAAAGATTGAATTGACCATTCATCTATTAGTTGTGTAGACGTGGGCTAATTCAGCTGAAGAATATCTAGAATATCTTTACGCTGGAACCCTCTCAGGGACCACTGGTCGAAAAACACTGGTATACAGGATCCATTTAGTGGCAATTCTATCTCTGCAGGCTCCCGATTCAGGGCACATTTGGTTCCATTTATACACTCTCAGGTTACGGACCCCACAGACCCCATAAGGGCCATTTAAATGATAGTAATGCTTTGGTACACTGCCCCTCCTCGTAGGGAAAGTCTAAAGTTTAGACTTTCTTCATGAGGAGGGGCAGTCTACCAACTACTAAAGCATTATGGTTATTGTAGGAATTCAGCATGCCAGCCAGTAAAACTCTATAGTCACACAGGCATGCAGGCTTCATTATTTTTTCCAGGCCATATAGGGTGCACATTTCAAACAGTGCTACCAATATGTACTGCAAATGCTATTAACACTGAGCGACTGCAGTTTCTTCTTCCAGCAGTGAAATGTCCCTTTAATGGTTTTGTGGTTGCGGTGCCCGATGGCACAGGCCATATGGTCTCTGCTCTCTCTCTCTCTCTCTCTCTCTCTCTCTCTCTCTCTCTCTCTCTCTCTCTCTCTCTCTCTCTCTCTCTCTCTCTCTCTCTCTCTCTCTCTCTCTCTCTCTCTCTCTCTCTCTCTCTCTCTCTCTCTCTCTCTAACTCTCTCGCTCTCTCTCTCTCTCTCTGCCCCCCTCTCTCTCTCTGTCTCTCTCTCTCTCTCTCTCTCTCTCTCTCTCTCTCTCTCTCTCTCTCTCTCCCCCCCCCCTCTCTCTCTCTCTCTCTCTCTCTCTCTGTCTCTCTCTCTGTCTCTCTCTCTCTGTCTCTCCCCCCCCCCCCCCTCCTCTCTCTCTCTCTCTCTCTCTCTGTCTCTGTCTCTCTCTCTCTCTCTGTCTCTCTCTCTCTGTCTCTCTCTCTCTCTGTCTCTCTCTCTGCCCCCCCCCCCCTCTCTCTCTGTCTCTGCCTCTGTCTCTCTCTCTCTGTCTCTCTCCTCTCTCTCTCTCTGTCTCTCTCTGTCTCTCTCTGTCTCTCTCTCTCTCTCTCTCTCTCTCTCTCTCTCTCTCTCTCTCTCTCTCTCTCTCTCTCTCTCTCTCTCTCTGTCTGTCTGTCTCTTCCCTCTCTCTCCCTCTCTCTGCCCTCTGTTTCTGTCTCTGTACACTGACCTACCTGAAATGAAGCCAAATGTGCTGGCATAATGTATTCAGCCATTAGGATTGGATTTGTACTATAGTGTCTTTACAGTGTAATTGAATTTGCGTGAATTCATGGCATGCTCAACTGTGATTCTCATTAACATACAGTATGTTAATTGTGTGTGTGTGTGTGTGTGTGTGTGTGTGTGTGTGTGTGTGTGTGTGTGTGTGTGTGTGTGTGTGTGTGTGTGTGTGTGTGTGTGTGTGTGTGTGTGTGTGTGTGTGTGTGTGTGTGTGTGTGTGTGTGTGTGTCTGAGGGTGTGAGCATACGTGCAAAGTTTGTTGCTGTGCCTCCACTGCATTTGTGCTGTATCTGTAGGTACTGTATTATTAATGAACCATGTCCGTAAGCCTAATTTATGCATTGTCACGGTTGTACTGTATAAATTAGCAGCTATTCAATTACAAATTCAATTTGGCCACATTTTAAAGCCACAAACCGTATGGGTGACATGCAGGCCTGACGGCAGACCAGAAGGAAAAAAAAAACTCTGTTTAATAGAAATAAAGTCAATGTGTAATATATATTTGTTTTCCCTTAGCCCAAAACGTATCTAAAGCAGATTTATACAGTACCTATTCCTTTGCCTCTATCCTTGAACGCAGTACTACTCCCTATAGCCTATGAATTATGCATACATTTGATCTGCCAGAATTTGGGCATATCCACAGAGAATATCCCCATATTGAACCATACTACAAAAACAACAGGCCAGTCATTTCCTCGTTGATGGTGTTGCTTACAATTCTTCTCACTCACTCAACACTCTGGCATACTTTTATTTTTTTTAAAGATATTGGGGGGGGAGCAGGGGGTCCTTATTTGACAGACGTTCATAGGTAGGTACACAACAAAGTTGGGGGGGGGGGGCATGCTGCGTGTCTGTTGCAACAACTGATTATTATTGATGCCTATACTTGTCTAATAAAAGTCGTGTAACGGGCGATGAAGCTGCACCCATACCATTTTCTCCTGTGTGAAAGTTGAAAGTTGAAAACTACTCTCTCATTACTAAATAGTACGGACTAAGTGAACGGGAGACCAACAAGAGAAGAGAGGAAAGGTGATGAGAGGAAAAGAGAAAATGTAGGTAAAGCAAAGAAGCAAAGAGGATGAACGGCAAGAAAGGAGAAACAAATTTAAGGCGATGAAAGAAATCTAGAATTGAGAGTAGGGACTGGAAGAGAGCATCATGAAGGGGAAAATGATGACAGCCCCGAATCTCAATGCATTTTCATCAGCGATTCAGTACCTCATTGCTCCCCATTTGCTTCTTCTCTGAATTCACACAACGGGGTCAGTGTTGCCAGAATTTGCAGGGGAAATAAGCTATGAAAACAAGCCCAACAGAAACGACTATATGTAGCACACATGGACAGTTTAAACCTATTAAGCGTCATCTATTTGAAATATCTTACGGGGGAGACAAAAAGGGAAATATCTTAACATTTTCATTGAAACATTTTGACAACAAAATCTGGTTCCTGACTCCAAACATTTGAAGATATTTTGAGGGGTTGTGGGTCAAATACGCAAATACATCATGTAGGTGCCCTTGACATGAACTACAACTACATTTTAAACACACAAAACATATTTACAAGCAACCTTTCAGAAGAACAAGCACAAGGTCACCTAAAAGCAGACATGGCAACACTGACTGGGCATGATCGCCTGCTGGGATCTTTCACACAGAATTAGATGTATTTTGGATTTTGGAATGGCTTAAGGAAAACATGATTAGCATTACAATGCGTCTTGACTCGATTGGATTGTGATCTCCCTGTGATCGGCTTTCAATCCATCTGCGCCTTCGGTGCATTTACACTTTGTTTTGTGAGAAACGCAGCCCAGATAGCAATCTGATCATTCAGGATTACTTTTAATGCTGCTGTAGTAAGTGTAGGCAGGGTATCAGTGTTGTCTTCTGGGACAGTCGGCATACAAGCAGGGAAAGAGATCCACATCAGAGCTATCCCTACTGAGAGCCTGTCTTTGTTCCCATGTTTCTCATCAGGGTACTACTAGCCTGGCCCAGCATGCTTTCTGCTCTAGAGGGCTACTACTGGCACACTTGGAGCAAGATTTCATATATAGACTAAGAACATTACCCTTTTGTCAATGCTGAAATTGCACATGAGCATTCAAATCAATACAAAATTGATTAAAGGGACACATTTTTGCAAAAAGAAAAAAAAAAGATATGTTTTAAGATTTGGAACACTTTTCCTGCACTCTGCACTGTGGACAAAGGACGCTGTGTCTTGAAGTCATGTTATGTGTTATGTAAGACGTTGGACCCAGCTTCCTTTTTCCGCAAGGGCAAGCGTCTCCTAGAAGCTGGCCGACACGGCACTTTGCCGCTTGGGGCGGAGCTTATTTCCCATCCACAACCATTCTAAAAATCCAGAAAGTGTGTCCACATCAGCTTCTTTTGAATGTTGTAATGTACTCATAACCCTAAGACAGTCTTCCCTTATCTACTAGGAGGAGCATTGCACCAAAGCATCATGTAGATATCATAGACATGGCTCACTGCTACAATCTATCTAAAACCACATAACCACATATCTCGCCTCTTTATATGGGAAAACTGAAGTGTTAGTCTGAAAACCTGCAGAGCCTGTTCCACCCACACACGCCACCAAATTTGGACGTTGGTGATGAAAGAGGGGGAAACGACAGCAAGTATGTATTTAGGGAAAAGGTGATATGGTGCTATTATATAATAAATAACATTATTTATTATATAATTTGAATATAAATGAATAAAATGCTAAGGGCTCAATTTTCGTTACATGCACTGTCCGTGCCGCAGACCGCAGCAAATTCAGTTACTGCTATTTTCGTCACCTTTCTTCTTCCCCCTATGCCGACACCTTTATTTGCGGTGTGGTCATAGGTGTGTTTGTCCCGCAGTGCCTTTCGTTGTTAATTTCGTCAAATAGATTTGTGAAATAGATAGCGGGATTTAAAAGCACCCGATAACCTAAACCATGTACCCAGTTTGCCTCTTTCTGGCTCTCCTTCAGGACTAGGGCCCCTACATGGAAGGAATCCTCCAGTTTTGTACATTTCCTTGTTTTATACTCCACCAGACCCTTTCTCTAACTCCAACTTAGTATGGGCTCTCACATTCTAATCCTCCCAGCTGTGAAGTCTGCTGCGGAAGACTTGGTCTCAATGTGACAGAGATCCTGTCTACTGAAAGTGTATTTTGTATTTATTTATTTAGCACATAAAAAAGAAAGCAGTACAAATGTATCACAGTATAAAAAGGGAACAGTGCTAGGAAGAGGCAGGAAGCCCTAGGGCTTATACGAGGCCTCCACCCAGATACAGTCATCTAACAATAAAACATGATTTTAGTACAAAATAGTGACATGATTGAGACATACATATTAGTAATATGATTGACATGATTGAGACATACATATTAGTAACATGATTGCGGAATACTAGTAGATAACACGATTGCGAACGTGATTAGGTATAAGTTGAGAGATCTGACTACAATATAGGCCTATAAGTTAGTAACATACAGTATAAAAGGAAAACACAGAACATATATATTTTTTTTACAGCATGAATTAAGGGATGCTGTGACATGATTAAGAATTACGACAGAATGAAGGATGATTAGAGCATGATTAGCAACTTTGATTGGCAATTTCCTTATAACAAAAACAAAAAACAAAAAAAAAAAAATGAAAATAAAAGTAGATACCAGTGAATGCCTGTAAAAGGAAAAAAATATGATAGTAACAAAGATAAGTTGAGTAATTAAATAGGGTCATTTGGGCACTCAGTGATCAAAGTATCTTTTAGTCTCTTTTTAAATAGGTTGAGCGAGGAGAGCTGCTGGTTTGTACTGTAAGTATCGTAAAGTGTAGTGCCTCTATATTTGATGGAAAACTGACTATGACTAGTACGGTATAGGGGAGGGTGGAGGTTAGTTGCTTTCCTAGTATTGTAATTATGCACTTGGGAATTAGTCATGAAATAGTCTTTAAATGTTTTCGGGATAGAGTCTAGGATATATCTAAGTTTATAAATAAAAATGCATATTTGGTAAGTATTAATCTGATGAACAGTAAGTAAATTAAGTTTTTTGAAGAGTGGACCTGAATGATCAAGACGTTTTGAGGACGTAGCAGTTCTAACAAATCTCTTCTGTAACAAATACAAGTTCTGAAGGTAAGAAACGTGGGTACTGGCCCAGACAATATTACAATATGTAAGATGGGGATAGATCAGACTGTAGTATAATGTAAGCAGACAGTTTTGAGTCACCAGCCCACTAATTTTCCTAATAACACCAATTGATCTGGATACTTTTTTGGAGATGAAATTAATGTGGTCTTTCCAGCTGAGTTTTTCATCTACTAAAACTCCTAAGAATTTTGCAGAAGACACCTGTAGTATCTGATTATGATTGATTATGATTTTACAATCGTCTTTACAGTATTTTTTATTTTTTCCACTGAATATTATAAAATTAGATTTAGTTACATTTAAAGATAACTTGTTCACTTGGAACCATGTAGATATTTTCACCAGATCTTCATTTGCCTCAGTAATGAGGGAATGAAGATCAGTGTGTGAGGAAATGAGACTAGTGTCGTCCGCGAAAAGTATAGGAAACAACCTGGAACAGACTGAGGGCAAATCATTAATATATATAAGAAATAATAGAGGGCCTAAAATTGACCCCTGTGGGACGCCCGTCAATACATTTGTCCTGTCTGATGCTATACCATTTACTGAAACATATTGTTCCCGGCCTAGTATATAGCTCTGAAGCCATTTAAGAGTGTTACCTTGAAATCCATAATGGTTTAGTTTCTTTAAAAGTATGTCAAAGTGAACAGTGTCGAAAGCCTTGGATAAATCAAGAAATATCCCCAGGGCAAACTCATGTTTATCTTTGGCTGTGTATATTTTGTCTACAAATTGGAGCAGAGCCATATAGGAGGAATGTTTTTTCCTAAAACCGTATTGATGATCATAGAGAATATTTAGGCTTTCTAGGTGTGCAAGAATGCGTTTGTAAACTAACTTTTCTAGAATCTTTGATAAACAGGGTAAGATTGAAATTGGTCTATAATTATTAAAGCAACCAGGGTCCCCCGATTTAAAAAGGGGGATAATCTTAGCAACTTTCATGCCAGAAGGAACTATTCCATTTTCTATAGATTTAATACAAATATAAGTTAAAGGAGTTACAATATATGGACTAATTTGTTTAATTAAGGTTGCACCAATTTCATCCTGTCCTGCTGCAGAGATTCTGAGTTCTGATATAATTTCTAGAACCTCGCCTCACTAGGAGGCGTAAACTGCATGATTGCCGGAAAAGAACCTGGCAGGTAGTCCAGTGGGCTTCTCTCAGTCTCCTTAATTTGATTAGCTAGTGAGGCTCCCACGTTAGCAAAGAAATAATTAAAACCACAAGATATCTCATGAGGGTCATTCAGTACTTTGTTGTCGTTCACGAAATGTGACGGAAGTACAGAGTTTGCCTTTTCTTTGTTGAGTAGTTGATTGATGATGTTCCATGTTGAGCGGATGTTATTAGCTGAATCTTGGAATCTATGTGAAAAATACATTTTTTTAGCTGCTCGTAATAAAGATGTAAATTTATTTCTATACTGTTTATATTTCATGGAATTTGATGATGATGGGTTAGATAAGTATTTTTTATACAGCTTATTTTTTTTTATTGAGGATTTCTTTAGTCCGCTGGTAAACCAAGGTTTATTATGGCCATTGACACTCTTTTCTTTGTATTTTACCAGAGGAAAGCTTTCATTGAAGGCTTTTTTAATACTTTCCATGAAGATATTGTATGCTACTTCAACATCAGATTCCCTATGCACACTCTCCCATGAAACATCACCAATCATTTTTTTGAAACGCTCCGAATTGCTTTTATTGAAGATTCTACGCTTATAGTCTACTGAAAGAGTAATCCATGCTGAGTCAATTACCCAACATATTCATGGATTGAAATATGTTCTATGTGGCTGATCTTTTTTTTTTAATTCATTATTTCTTGTACAATTGTGACCTGTGTAATGCCACAGGACTTGTTTGGCTTTGAAAGGCTAATAGCCTTCGCCTGAATGAGAGAGAGAGAGAGAGAGAGAGAGAGAGAGAGAGAGAGAGAGAGAGAGAGAGAGAGAGAGAGAGAGAAATTCTGTCAGATTTTTTTAAAGGGTCAAAGTGACAACATAGGTTGAAGATGAAGAGATTCTCCATATCTCATGAGAGCCCTGTGAAAAAAATGAGAATATCTTCACTTCACTGCATGTTTTTAGAAGTCTCAGAGAGCCAGATAGGAAATGGAGCGAGAAAACAAGTTTGCGAGGCAGTGAAGTATAAGTGCATGTAAGAGACACGAATTAAGGTGAAGACAGGGGTGTCGGAAACAACGGGGAGTACAAATAATACTAATAAATCAACTAATAGCAGATTTGGTTTAGCGTGTTTAGCCCTAAAGGAGCACAGCAAAGCAGCTTAACACGATGAAAGAGAATTCTCCTTGTCTCTCCTTGAGCCAGTGTCGCCTAAACACACACGCACGCATGCACGCTCAAACACACACACACACACACACACACACACACACACACACACACACACACACACACACACACACACACACACACACACACACACACACACACACACACACACACACACACACTCACACACACACACACACACACCTGTTAGAGCTTTTCCTCACCGCTGCATGGTTACTATAGTAACGGGGTGGGCAAAGGGGTTTCTCTGAGAATTAAAACACACACGCGCACACACACACACACACACACACACACACACACACACACACACACACACACACACACACACACACACACACACACAACCTGAAGCTTTTTACTGAAATGTCAGGCATGGGGCTTGCTTCCAAATGGGGGACCCTGATGTGTCCTATTCCCCCCCAAAAATACAAATTTGCCATCGTTTTAAGGTGTTCTGTCAGAAAATAGGAGTATTTTAGTGTTTTAGTGCGGGAGGGGCTTTGTTTTTGCTTTAATGATAGATCACAGTCAGTAGACAGGAAACAGGGAGAGAGAAGGACAGAGGCCAAAAGAGGACCGTTTTGATGAATATATTGTGTTGTATTTATATCAAACGCCTAACTCTAATGTGCAAACTCCATATGCCCATGTTGTTTCGTGGTTAGACTAGCATAATCGCCAATATCGTTATGATATGACCCGATATGACCAAATAAGATGGCTGCAATACTTTTGATGTGACTTTGATATCGGTACAGTATCGCAACACTTTCATTTAACTATTAAGCCATCCTACTTGATGCCAACGCACCTAATAAAACTGTACCCGAGACACGAACAGAACGTCTTCTTAATAGGTTAACTGTACTGAAACTTTTCTTAACCCGATAATCCCGGAAAAGCATCTGTATCATTTTAAAATGTAGTGGCAGATATCCACAAATGGCAGATGTCACAAGCTCACAGTGTGACGCATCGTGCTGTTTTCCGAGCTTGCTCCAAGTTGCTTGTTTTCAAGGTCAAAAACAGCCGATCACGAAAGTCTGAGAACCGCCGAGTTAGACAGCAATTTTGCAGAATGGGCCGATCAGCTCTTAAAGGGTTAAACTATAGTTTGTCAATGTCTATGTTTACAAGAGCCATTTGAATAATTGTGCAAACTGTTTGCGTGCTTTGATCGAGTGACGCCGTATGAAAGAAGAGATATAAAATCCCCAGTGAAGCGAGTGATTAAATTAACACCGGTGACCTTGAAAAAAGCATTACACAGCCACGTTCTTTTTCCAAACAAGCAAGAAGAGATCACAGAAAATAGAGTGGGAAGTGGTTTATCAACCCAGTGGGCTATCAAATGAAGTGTGGCGTGAAAAATCCACACAAATTGTTCAACGAGTTATGTTCCAGTCGGACGAACTTTTCCACCATATATAGCTGCCAATTAGTTATGAAAATGGCCAATTTTGAAGTTATGATAGCGATTTGAAAATAGCCGAGCTAACAAGCTCGCAATGTGTTGCAACGTGACCCGTAATGAGCGCTAGATATAGATGTTGACACATACACATTTTCTCCCTTTTATCACCAATTTAGTCCTTACGAATGTACGAATGAATTCCTCGAATCTATATTGATCTCTTGGTTAAACACATTGGCAGCATCATGAAAAAAAAAACTTTACAATGATATGATTTCAGCGGTGGCACAAATGCAGGAAAATAATGATTTGGGTAAAGGAAGCACATTCATTTTGGCTGACATAATGTGGGTTTAACAGTCACACGCAGACATACTGTACCAGCTTTATTGGACACGCATCGTTGGCATCTTTAACAAGAACCCTTTATGATTCAAGCTGTTCAATTGTGTGTTCGGGAGCAAAAGTCGTTAGTGTAAGTAGAAGTGATTGGCATTTTTAGTGGAAGCGATCGGGCCAGAGGGCTTGTTCGACACGATGGAGGTCGAGGCAGATGGCCGCCCACCCTAGGAAGCCTGCATGGGTAGCTGCCTGACATCCCTTCCAGTTAAGGGGGGAGTTTCTCTGCATTCACAAGCGAGAGGCACTTTATTGCCCGTTGTATAGTAGGCGTACACATACCGGCTTTGGTCAAAGGTTTATATGTGAAGATGAAACACGACACAAGGAAAACAACAAGACAAAAAACAACAACAACCTCAGCATACATCAGTGTGCACTGTCTGCTGTAACTGCATGTGTGACAACCGAGCTGCATGGGGCAGCATGATTAGTGAGGAGCTGGAACATTGTGTGAAAGAGGTGGTAAGCAGACCATGTGGCGATGGACCTGTACCGCGCCTGGCGGCAGGGATGGCGCTTTGTCCAAGAGGTGGCCGCCGCTGCTGCCAAGCTCTCTGCTTTGCCCTGAAGGGAGCTTCACCATTCAGCAGGTTGTCTTGTCTGTCAGTAACAGCAAAGCTAAAATCACACCCTAACATGCAACCAGTCCTTTTTTTCCAACGTTAAAAATTCCGGGTCACTGTAACAGTAATCAGTGACCTGTGATAGTATAGACCTGCCCTGTTTCGTTCAAATTGACAGCCGACAG
The DNA here is from genome assembly GCA_039105355.1 of Benthosema pterotum. NCBI lineage: Eukaryota > Metazoa > Chordata > Actinopteri > Myctophiformes > Myctophidae > Benthosema > Benthosema pterotum. The sequence goes on along the minus strand of CM076970.1, from coordinate 22,074,657 downwards.
CATGCGTGTTAAAATTAACACGTGAATGACCCTTTTCATAGCACTGGTCCAGATACAAACTGTTATAGCTGTATTATTATTGAGTGACATGGTCAGGGAATGGCACGGGCGGACGGACGACGGATGGATGGATGGATGGATGGATGGATGGATGGATGGATGGATGGATGGATGGATGGGCTGGTGGGTGAATGGGTGGACCCCCCCCCCCCCCCCCCCCACACACACACACACACACTCACACATTCACCGAGAAGATAAGGGCTACCATGTCAGGGGAGCTTCATTTAAGCAGAGTAACCCTCTGAGAGGTTTCGGCTCAGGCAGAGATTGGGGCTCAGCTGGTCTGAACACAGACGATGATGATCAGCTTGGAATTATAACAGGAGGTGTGTGTGCGCGCTAGAGCGAGTGCGTGTGTGTGGTGGTGGTGGTGGTGGTGGTGGTGGTGGTGGTGGTGTGGCGGTAGATAGAGGGGAACTGCAGGTGTTGGATTGGAGGAGAGATGTCCAAAATGTGTGAGGATATAACAGATAGACAGAGAGGAGAGAGAGAAATCATCATTGAAAGAGGGTTGTGGGCGAGACGCAGTCCTGCCAAAGAAGCCCCCCTGCTGCGTTTCATCACCATGTAATCACTATAGGGACCCTCTCCATGAAGGAAAAATAGAAAGTTGATATTTGAGAGACGTTTAGAAAGATGGTATATAGGATACTATAGCAGAGAGAGAGGGTAGAGAGAGAACTGGCAGGGAATAACACCAGGGAGATACAGCGTATAGTTTAACATACAGTATAATTGGAATGGGATGTATAGATGGTCTCTGCGTCTCCTGTTTCTCACGTGAGAGAAACAGGATGGAAATAGAGTGTCCTGACACATTATGGTTAATTGGAGATAATAAGTTCTCTGCAGTCACTCTTCATAATGCAGCGTGGCACGTTATTGCAGCCAATGATCAGGTTTCTTACAGGATGGTTTCTGACTGCACAACAATTGAGTACTTCGAAACAAATCAAATCAGCGCTTCAAGCTCTCTAGTTTTCGCTTTCTTGTTTTGCCGCCCATTCCGGGGGAGGGTTACATTATGTTTATATTAACGGTAACACCATGTCAGCGATCGTGGATGAAATCTGCATGGAAACTCAGCATTACCGCTATAGCCCAGCCCACGTGAACCAGTGGTACTGTATAGATCAACAGTAGTGGAGGCTCAGGCATTATTAAAGACCCCGTAAACCAAAATCAGCCTTTTTCTTCTAGACATGAAAATCATGTACAAAAGTCATTTTTATACCCCTGGACAAAAAACTAAAACTTTATTTTACAGCATTGTAGAATAAGACCACTTTATGTGTTTTGGTTAATCTCATGGGTAGGTTTTGTCTCATTAGCATATTCGGCTTGATGACGTAGTCAAGCCGAATTATATGCTAATGAGCCTACTGTACTACTGTATATAAATCATATTCCATATAGTCAGTTAGAAGCCGAAGCCCCGCCCCCTCTTCTTCACAGCGGAGCGGAGCTGCTGGTGGTGGTGTTGGTTGATAGCTAGCTAGTAGCTACTAGCTACCATAGACATATATAAGAAAGTGTAGTTACTACAGTGTGTTTTGCCTGTAGGCTGACAAGCACTGACATTTGTTTGCTCTCGATGCGTGATTTTGTGGATGACAGCTGAAAACTACTCTGTTTTTAGTAACTGTCGATGATGGAGAGGTTGGCGACGTTTTCACATTCAAGGACTTATCTAACGGCTGCTGCTGCCTGCCAGCAGTATTGCCAACTGCCAAAATCCAAAGTGCACTAGTGGCACTTCCAAAATGCACTCGAATGCGCTAGAGCAGTGGGTTTTCAACTATTTTCATACCTAAAAGCACTTGGATTTTCCGCCAGGAGTTTTTCCATTCATTTCGGCGGTAGGGGGGTCTCGAAAAAAAATCTAAATATAGTGACAAATGCGCGAAGTTGGCAACACTGCCTGCCAGCCCTGCTGCGTACCATCAGAGCTATCTAGTAGATGAGTTGCGACATCAAGGGGTCACAAACTGAGCGCTCCAGCGCTGTTCATGCAGCCCGAATAGGGACAAAGTGGAGATGGAAATGCATTGTTTTCAATGAGGGCAGAAAATAAAAGAGCCGCCATTGGACTAACCCTATGAAGAGGACGGAGTTGTCGTAACTCCTGGCTGTCCCATAGTCTGTAGGGACCGACCGTGACGGCCAGGCTATGGGACCATGATGATGGGACCGCTGTAGTCAGTCAGTCTCTTTTCTCAGATCCGCATGTCTCACTCACACACACACACACACACACACACACACACACACACACACAACACACACACACACACACACACACACACACACACACACACACACACACACACACACACACACACACACACACACACACAACGCTAGTGAAGTTAGCGTGCTGTAGTACTGGCTTGTTGTTGACAGTTAGGACGGCGAGATATGCTAATTAGCATAATGCTCATGAATATGCTAATGAGCTTACAGTACTGACCACGCCCCTACAGTCCTGGAGAATTAGGCCAGATTTTTTTCCATTGAATTTCACACATGTTTAAACATCATTTCTGAAACATAGCAACTTTTTCAATCATAAATATTTGGTCTGTGGGGCTATAATACATTACTCTGTGGTGTGACAAACTGGGAATACATTTTGTATCATATATTTTTTTGCTTTACGGGGTCTTTAACTTTATTATATATGTGTATGCTCACGGTAGGCGCAATGCACAAGAAAGCCAGTGGCTTTTATTTTTGTTTCAAGATCGACGTTAAGTTGAAAGTGCTTTATCGTACTTGTGCAATAATACAGAAGTAGTAAATACACGGCCATTACCTGGAATCAACATATAATATAGATATTTGGCGTTTATCCTGGCCTCTGTATCGTGGCACGTAGGTTTGCAAGCAATCCCCACCATTAGTCCAAAGAGCACAGGCACACACAGTGCCTGCACTAATGCATGAATAATCCCGGTGGGGATTCAAAAACGGTCTGTTTTCCCTCTGTCAGAGAACTAACAGTCGGGGGACTTTCATGTGTACACACAGTCCACACACTGAAGTCAGTGCAGAACGCAGATCTGACTCCACACATTACCCACGGAGGCCTAGGGATGTGTACCAGCACTGTGTGCATTACATCCATAAAGACTGCCTCCTGACTCGCATGCCCGGCTCAGAGCAGCCTGCACATAAACCTTCCTCCTTTTGCTTTGAAAGGATCAGATCAAGCTGCGTGGATCCATAACAGCCGCCCAAACACACACAGACACACACACAAACACACACGCGCACATGCACGCCCGTCCGCTGTGATTGGAAGTTCCGTTTGAATAGGATCAGTTTTGGGATTGACACAAAGAATGGAGGATCAGAGAAATAATGACTGTGTTGATAAAAAAACGCGAGTCGAATTCAGGCCAAATCTCTGGATGATGTCTGGCTGCCTTTCTGTGCTCTGTCTGCCTCTCTGTCTCTGTCTCTCTCTGTCTCTCTTTCTCCTACTGTCTGCCACCTAATCTAGTCTGCTGCTTGTATGTATTCTATATGAACCCTCTCTCTTTCATCCACCCATGTCTCAATTCAATTCACTTCCATCCATTTCATTGGTGCTTTACTGTCATGGCATTTGGATACGAAATAAAACATTTCACCAAAGTATGTGTACGTGTGTGCGCATGAAATTAAATAAAGTTATTCAATAAATTATTTCATAATTTAATATTAAGGATATTGCAAGGAACTTTGGTGTTCCAAGCTTTATTAGCATAATTAGCACTACTCGACCTACAAGCTCATAGCATGCCACGGAGTGGCGCACGATGAGCTTGTAGGTCTGATTTTTGAAAATGGTGAAAATGTGGCGCAAATCTTTTTTTCAGTTCAGAATGGGTTAATTATTAAATAAAAAATATGAAATAAATATACTGTATATTATACTGTATACAATGATTAATTTCCTCTCTAAATCTCTCTCTCTCTCTGTCTATATGTTCAGCTCCTCTCCATCTTTCTCCACTTTTCTCTTTATCTATTATGTGTCAAAGTCCCTCTCCCTCCCTCTCAATCTGGCCTTCTCTCATTACGTCTTAGATCTTGATCTAGCTCGCTATCTGTCCTATTTCTCCAGCCTCTCTCTCTCTCTCTGGGTCTCTGTGGCTTCCTCTCCATCCCCCTCTTGTCTCTACACCTCACCATCTCTCACCGTCTCCTCTGGTCTCTCTATGGTCTCCTTTTCATCCTGACAATCCTTCTTTTCATGGCGTTACTGAGCCTCCCCTTCATACTGTATGCGCTGATGTTAAAATGTACGTGTAATGCAGACTCACGGCGTCTCATTCATGCAGAGCCACCTTATACGTACGCCGGTTTGGCATCATGTTGTGGTTTAAATGAGCATTAACCGTGTGTTGGGGTTTTTGGTTGAAGAGCACTCCACAGCGCTGTCTATAGATGAGGCAGTTGTGACAGCTCCGTTCCCTTCACAGAGCCGCTCCAATGGCGGCTCTTCTACATAGATTATATTGGCTAGAAGTTGACAAAATGGACTCAGGTAACATGGCTCAGTTTTAATGATCTTACATCCCTTCATTTTTAACACATTTTAAGGGTAAACTACAGCTGAACCAAAAGTGAACCGAAAGCGAACACCTCATAGGCCCATTCTAAGGATTTTTTTCCCCCACAAAATAACAACTGGACCACTTTTTTGGGGAAATAACTCAACTGCAAACATAGTTAAGAAAGCCTTTTGTGGTGGAATTCTCCTTTAACGCTAACCCCAAAGCACAGAAGCAGCACATGTCTCAGCACATGCCCGATTGTTGTTTCCAATAATGCAACAATAATAACGTTGTAATAATGTTGTATTATACAATAATACAACATTACAGCGTATAGTTGTCACTATACAACACTTCCAAACAGTTGACATGTTGCACACATGCCAATAAAAATGCTGATTTTGAAAATGATGATTTGCGGCGCCCTTGTTGAAAACAATGCATTTGATCTCCAGCTTGTTGCAACACTTCAGGGCTATAACGTTCGAGCGCCGTGTTTGGTCCACCTCACTGTCGCCACTCTCCTATAGTCTAGAGCAGGGGTGGGCAATTATTTTTCCCAAGGGGCCAAATGAGATACATAAAATATTGTGGAGGGGTTCAGACTAAAGGCTGAACTAAAGTCTGGTTAATATTAATTTAATTTCAAGATAAAAGTAGGAGTTAGACCAACCATTTTGACACCAGGGCCCTCAAATTATTCAGTATTTGAGCCAGAGAGGACCACCATTTGATGACATTTTATCCCCACAGACCCAAAACTAAAGATTTATTTTGTTTTTGTCCACAATTCCAGGCTGGATTTGGGAATCAAAAAGGACTATTCTTTTGCATTCTCTGGCTAATCGAGATGATGAATATTTTAACTCTTGAGAGTGTTTTTATGCTCTCAGAGAGTTACATCTGGTTAACCAACTTCCCATCATTTAACTGGAACTCTCAAGAACCACTGGTGGATCCCCGGACCACTGTTTGAAAACCACAGTACCCTTTCACGGGCCGGTCAGAGTCAGCCAAAGGGCCGCATTTGGCCCCCGGGCCGCATAATGCCCAGGTATGGTCTAGAGAGTAGACCATCCTGACCGCTCCTATACCATGAGCACCCAGTATCGCTTCCTCCCTCCAACATGCTGGCGCGGGGTGACGAGATGCCGACCTCCGATGATGATTGGTTAGCAGGTCGATACGCTCTCAGGCTAATGGCCCGTAGTATAAATGTACCATCAAATGACACCATCACACTATCACCTTGTGAGTGGTGCTGACGTCATCCCCCATGGGATGGTGTAACCTAGTGGCCCTTGGTAAAGCACATCCAGCATGATCCCAGTGCTCCCTCTAAGCATGCACAATGAACAGGCCTTGGACCTCGCCTGCATGGTCTCTCCACCTGTTGGCGTTAAAGGGGAACTCCACCCATTTTCAACATTTTAATATATCATTAATATACCTTAGAGATGTTGTGTGGACATGATAAAAAGTTCCCCCATTCTGTGTTTCCTAGAAATGGAGGTCTGAAAAAATTAACATGGTGAAATACATCTGATGACATCACAAATGGACCCGCTAGGGTCCATTTGGTCCTTTTTCATACCAGGGCCCTATTTATTCAGCATTTTAGCCACAGACCAACATTTCATGTTGAGTCTAGGCTCTCGGAAAAATCAAGGATTTACAAGTTTTTGTCTTCAATTTAGGAGACATAACTGGAAACAACTTTGGTCAAAATAATCTTGTGGATGAAATTAAGTAATTAAGATGTTTAACTACATTTTAATGGACCCTCATTTTACGTTCTCAAGAGTTATGGATCTGTAAGGGTGAACCAACGTTCCATCAGTTAGCCTGGGGACCACCTGGAACCCTCTCAGGGACCACTGGTGGTCCCCAGACCACCTGTTGAAAACCCCTGGTCTAGTTAGTGTATAGCCAAACAACTATTCCACATTCTCAGAAATTGAGTATATAGGCCTTTATGCTTAGATGATTTAGACTTATATTAGCATACATTTGCACGACTGTAAAGGTCAAGGCCAAAGTGGGGACTCCCTCCGGACTGTACGACGGGAAGCATTCTGAACCCTGCGAGAGGCAAACAGTCTGGCAACGCGAGACTTAAACGGGTCCTTAACAACACGCAGGGGCAGCCCTGGAACTCGGAAGAACGGTCCTCATGACGGTCGGTTCCCCCTAAAGGTTTCCAAGAGCCCCCGTCGTCATTCTCCATCAGGTCCCATCTGGACCGCTCGCAGAACACATCAATCTACCACCGTCTGTGTGTATGCGCCGAATGAGAAATATGCAATGCTGGGAAATGTGTCGCGCCGGGGCAAGGAGAGAGAAAGAGAGAGAGAGAGAGAGAGAGAGAGAGAGATTGATGTGAAAACAATCTGTTTGTACAACTCCCGATCCCTCCGAGACACGCAGTGCTGCCGGGGCTATTCCAAGATCCTCCTACAAGTTTTTTTTTGTCTAACTACTGGGTCTGATGCAGACATGGGATGATGGGACGCCAGGTGTGTTCAATTAACTGCACGTTAGATTAAAAGAAATGGCATAGCCTGGGTCCTGAGTGCTGGAACTGAGGACTAGTAGTAATGCATATGTAGTATGCCTGTGCGTGCGTGCTGCGTACGTGTGTGTGTGCGTGTGTGTTTTTGTCAATTTTGTGCATGCACACCTGTGTGTGTGTGTGAGAGAGAGAGATAAAGAAAGCCCCTATTCTGAACAGCTGGCTATAACAACCGGCCCACGGAACACCACATAGTAAATCAGATGACAGCACTATGTGGAGAATATACTGCAATATTGAGAGAGAGAGAAAGAGGGAGAGAGGCAGGGAGAGAATGTTTGTTTGTGAGAGACAGATACGTTTGGAGCAGGTCGTTTGTACAGGCCACTAAGGAGCCAGCAGTCTGCTGCCTGCCTTTATGTCCGTAGAGACAGAGAGAGAGGGAGGGAGTGTGTACGTGCGTGGCTGCATGCGATCGTGCGTGGGCGTATACAGTAGGCCTGCGCGTGCTCTGCACACGTGCAGCACTATAGGTGTGTCAGTGCGGTTATATTGTATGAGAAGTCTTATTCTATCTATATCCTTGAAATAAATCAAAGAACGTCGAGCAAATCCTGCACTAATTGTGCAGCACATAGTGAAAGCATGCTTTTGAATGTGTGCGCGTGCGTGCGTCTGTGTGTGTGCGCCCGTAACTCGCAAGCATATCGCTAAAGAGCACATCATGCAGTACATGCAGAAGACATGTTTAAGTACATGTCTATATTACATCACGTTTAGGTAAAGGATCAACTCCTACAGTACACGACACATTCGTGGGTGTTGTGAATCTTAGGAAACAGGGGCGGATGTAACATTTCCCACTTGGGGGGGCAGGAGAAAATGGTATGGGGCGGCCTCATCGCCCGTGTCGCTTTGCACCACGGGCGATGAAGTCGCGCCCATACCATTTTCAGTTACAGGACTTATTAGTCAAGTAAAGTATCAATAATAGCATCAGTTGTTGTTGTTGAAGTTGCAACAGGCACGCAGCATGCATAAGGCTAAAGGTCTGACTCAGAGAGTTTTCCGCTTTCAATGATGAAATGCAGTTTAGTGGTGCCACAACTGTAGTTAGTTAGTAGCAGTAGTAGTGTTTCATTTAAAACATAAAAGCACTAATTTGAAATATCTTGGGTTGTTCTACATGCCACTGTGTTTGGTGGGGCAGACTGGGCATTTAGGGGGGGCATTGCCCCCCCATGCCCAAGCCTAGATCCACCCCTGCTCGGAAAGATCATGAAAGCCCCGTACCTCCAGGTGACATTTTCTTCATAATTCTAAAACGCTCGACCCTATAGCTGACCACACGATCAAATGGCAGACTGACCTTTACATTATCTTCATCACGTCGTTGAGTCTCATCACCAGCTGCAGCCCGAGGTGGGCTCCGCCTGGGCCCGGCGCCAAGTAGTGTAGTCGCTGTTAAACGGCGTCGTCGTTAAACCCTTTTAGCCGTTTCCGAAAAATGAAAGCACACTTTTTTTCTGCCATTTCATTTCTTACTAGCTATAACATTATAGATATCGACCCGCAGGTACCGGAGGCGAAACGATTTGATTCGCTGCGCTTCTCAAAGGCTATACGTACCATCTACCAGCAATATTGAAAATGAGACCTTTTTTTCTTTATATATTACGTTAAATAAGAACTACGTTCCAAAAAAAAAAAACGAACAAATTATCCTGGCGGATTTCACTCATATGGATATGAAGCATCGACAAAATGCTAATGTTAGTGTCGCTGAATTATAGTCATACATTTTCTGCCAGAAACACTGATATGAATGGCTGTCTTACAAGACAGAGCCACCTCCGGCCTCACCTCCGGTCCCCACGGCAATATCGCCTTTTTCGAACCTAGTTTTGGTTTTGAGATATGAGATGATTCTAGGATGACCCGATGCTAATCTCCCTATAGAGAAATTACTGTGAATAATATGGCTGCTGCTGTGTACAATCATGTATCACATTAAGCCCAGGCTATGCTCCATATTATGAGGAGTGTCCTCATCTCTCTCTCGGGTGATTATCGGCCATGTTGATATCAATGTCAATGAGACATTCAGCCTCAAAGAGATTGATTCTTCTTAATGGAATGTTTCATAATAGAGACAGTGAGAAATGGAGGGAGGGAGGGAGAGACGGAGTGCGATGTGCAGATAGGAGGCAGGAGAGATACAAATATTATCATTAAATATAATAATACAGTTATTGACTCATTCATTTGTCAGTCCTTACGCCGTATGTGCACGCGCTGCACTTACACATCCTGGCGCGCACGCGTCCCCGTCTATCCGCACGGCCGGCGGTGCATACCACGCGCGCGCATGCCGCCGCCGCGACACTTTTTATCACCCGCCTACATGTGCGGTGGCGCCTGCTCCTCCACGCTGTGATTAATCGGAGAGCTGGCATTTAGCGCACCCATATCTGACCGATTAGGAAAATGACTCCCGTAGTGAAATGCAGGGGGAGAGACAGTTGAAGACGTTATCGGGATTGCGTGGGAGTCAAAGACGCTCTCTCTCCTCTCTCTCTTCTCGTACGAGAAGCCACTCCATTTAACCATTGCCGGCTCCCCAACCTTGATTCTCCTCTCGACTCGGCGAAGGCTGGAGTGGAGAGAATATGTGTGGAGAGTTGAAGAAGGGCGGACGTTTATAGGATGTAATTAAGGGTGGGAAATCACTCCACCTTAACTTTTTTTCTCGAAGGTTATGGACAGGCGCTGTGAGAAGGGGCCAGATCATGCTGTTCTGGCTGTAATTAACATCTTTAACTGTTTGTGTGCGCGGGTAGCAATGACAGCCGAGGGGATAGCCGCCGCCATCACCCCTCTCTGCACGATTTAACGCCTTGTTCTCTCCATTAGGGGGACGTTTCCTTTCTTCTCACCCCCTCTGCCTTCGTTCGGCCCAGCTGGTATTAGCGTTTGAGCTAAATTGCACGTTAAAAGCTTATTAATTAAGGGTTAATAGGGCCGTGCTCTGCGTTTTTTTTTTCTCCCCTGGACAGATAAGAATAGGACACTTCATTACGGGAGCCAGAAGGCAATCTCTCTGCGAATAATAACGATGGTCCCTCACAGCAGAGCCGCTATACTACTCTACTACTGGGAGACTATTGTCCGTGTGGCTGCTAGGCTAGCATAGCAGGAAAGAGCAGTACCTCCATTCTCTCTATCTCTCTCTCGTTTATTCTCTCACTCATACTCTTCCTCTCTCCCCCGTCTCTCTTTTCCATCTCAGCACATTAGCAGTGGTGTCGATGCTCTTGGCTGACAAGTCCTTTCTCTGCCTTTTCCAGCCCTATTTGTTCTAAGTCCACTGACAGCGCGGGGAATTACAACCCGCTCCGGCTCCCCACATCTCCCAGTCTATTATAAGTATATGGCAAATATAATATCATCTCTTACTGCCGGAATTTTAACATCTCCATTTTTTTGTCATTTCTCACTCTAATTGGGGAGTGACGTGCTGCGTCCGGCGCACCGCGGTGGGGAAACACCAGTCCAATCGCCTGCGGCAAAAATCTGTAACCGCAAGCCGTACTCAAGCAGACACCGATGACAGCTGCGTTTTTTAGGATGATGTCACTGCTTGTGGCAGGTGTGATGCATCACCTGTAGCGCGGGGTTACGGAGCACCTGCAGCCTTAGGGGTTTGGGATAGTGTTGGTGTGTAACGGTCGGACCGACGGGGAGGTCGGCCCAACGTCACCAAATACTGGAGACCCGGTGGAGTGGATCAGTTTTAATAACAAGCAACCAAAACAAACTAAATAAACAAACTGTGATTTTCCCTTATGCGACATTTAGCTCCCAAAAAATACTACACCCAGGAGAAAAGTGCATCCTGAAATTGCACTGTTAAATCTCAACATAAAATCGCTGTCTCTACCCCCCCATTCCCTGAACAATGAACGTTCGCAGAGCCTTTATTGAGATGTGGAGCTTTTCATTGGAAAATAAGTGGCCTATGATGACTGACAGCCCCGCAATTACAGCATGGCAACACAATTCTTAAGTGGAAGAAAATTGAGTGCCGAACTGAGTGTGTTCCGTGCAAGGCCTTAAAAAGAAATAAAGTGCATTTGTGATGTCTGTAAGTACCAAGAAGCCCCTCCGATCACCCCCCCCCCCTCCTCTTCTCCCTCTCTCACTTCTGTCTTCTTCTCTCTCTCGGTTAACATGCTGTCCAGACTCTAGACTAGCTGCTCACAACTGGCCAAAACATTGACAATTGTCTACCGTGGCTCAGTGACATCATGTTGTAGTTTTGGGGTGAAGAGGTATAGGTGGTCAATGTCATCTTACCATCGAAAACTATGAATAAACTTTCACGCTTACTCACAATGTGCAAATAGTATATTGGTGTGTAACCACTAACATGGAAGTATAACTACTGTAGGGTTAAAGGGATAGTTCTGATTTTTGGAACATTAAGGGATACTTCAGATATTGTCAGTGGTGAGAGTTCTGCTCTGTTTTTGGTGAATATCGAATAGTTCCGGTCATTTTCTGGGGGGCACTGGGGCAACGCAGTAAAAGTAAATTAATCCAAAAAACTAACATAATTTGTATTATTGAATTATTTCTAAAATATTAGCACAGCCTTCGTTCATTTTTTTACCCCTTTGACACAACATGGAACTACTTTTTGGGTGTAGCGATACGGACACAACAAAATACAGTTTCCTGTGATGGAGGGTCAAAAATGAATGAAGGACATACTAAAATTTTGGGTCCATTTACATTTACCACAGGGCATCAATTAATACAGTTGACACCACTATATTAAGGGAAAGTATTTCATACAACTTAACTTTAAGCTCTCTTTAATGAGAGAGATGAGGAAAGCAATAAGCAGGCAGTGTAGTGGTCTACTGGAATACAAAAGGAATATCTACTTTGCACTCTGGCTGGCTTATGCAACGTAATATTAGCAACCGAACAGGGATGCCAAGGTTCAAGTAAAGCCCTTACCCCTAGGGTATAAGAGCAAGTCTTGCCATGGTCTAATCCCCCATAGGACCATATGGTATAATGAATTCTTTCCCCCTATAGTAATAATGTGGTGGATGGTTGTTATTAACTGTGGGCTGCTCCTCTAACATCTATCTGATAATCACAGCCGGCAGCTGATGGTAGTAGTTCCATGCAGGATGAAAGATATAGAGATATGTGGCTGGTGGTATACGGTATCATAGACTGGATGGTTCCATGTCCATTATACTGATACAAGAACCAAAGCGGTCTGTATTTGGCCACGCCGACCTCCGTCTGGAAACGTATTGTTCCCGGTGGGAATGGCAGGGAATCCAGCACAGAAGCAAATATTGTAGTTAACAAAAAGAAAACATTGTTCGCTGTGAGCGAATATATCAAAGGATTTGGTGACATTGTAACTGCATTTTATCCAAAGCTTTCAGAGTGCAAATGGAAATAATGGAAATGTCAAATTTAAAATGCAAAGGTGTGTGTGTGTGTGTGTGTGTGTGTGTGTGTGTGTGTGTGTGTGTGTGTGTGTGTGTGTGTGTGTGTGCACGCGCGCGCGCGTGCCTTCGTGCCTGCCTGCCTGCCTGCCTGCGTGCGTGTATGTGTGTGTGACATGGAGAGGGTTGCTCTCTATCTGTTGCTATAGGGACCTTCAGCCCTCCTCTCTCTCTTTCTCTCTCTCTCTCTCACTCTCTCTTCGCCCTTCTTCCCTCCTCCGTCGTTCGCAGTAGCTCTGGGAGGAGAGGAGGTAATTAAGAGGATGTGTGTCCTTTGCTCTCCCACAAAGGTCGTGCACGCGCACGTGCGTGTGCCTATGTGTGGTGGCCAGGGAGGGCTGTGTGCGAGTGTGCATGTTTGTGCACGTATACTGTATATGTCCCTGCGTGCGTGCGTGTGTGTGTGTGCGGGCTCCTTGTCTAAACGATGGTGGTGCATCTCTGCCTGTTCACTGTCCTCAGTATCATCATCATCATCATCATCATCATCATCTGGCTAATTAACGGCAGCTGTAAATATTTAATGTTGAGCAGTGTCTCATAAAAGTGGAGAAGGAAAACAACAATAAGGCTACATAGCAGCACCGCAGGATGGACTCCTCTCTCTCTCTCTCTCTCTCTCTCTGTCTCTCTCTCTCTCTACAACCGCCTTGCCAGCCAAAAACAAAAAAAAAGTCTCTCTCCATTTCCTCCTCCTCACTGCGTCGCCCTCCGTTTCCTCCCTGTTTGTTTCCTGCATGATCAGTATCCGGAATGCTCGCCTTATAAAACACGCTCCTCGCCTTTTTTTTACTCCCCCTCCCACCACCAACCTCGTGCCGACCGCTTAGTGCAGTGGTTTTCAACCCGTTCCATTTTCAAGGTCCATTATTTATTCAGAGTTTGAGCCACGGACCGCCGCTTGCTGACACCTAGCCTCTCGAAAGGATATTTTGACATTGTTGGATCAGATTTTGTCCACAGTTCCATGCTTTTGGCAGACGTTTATCAAAATAATAGTTCTACGTTCTCTACGTCGTTGTGTAAACTACTTTAATAGGAAGTAATGCAGATGTGTAAAAACTCTTAAGAGCAAAAAATGAAACCAAATGGACCCATACGGCTCCAATTGGTTTCATTTTACGGTCTCAAGAGTTAAAAACCTTGGTTTGCAACTCCATAATTTACCTGGAACCTGGAACCCTGTCAAGGACCACTGGTAATGGTCCACGGACCAGTGGTTGAAAACTATACTTGTTTAGTATTCCCGTTGTTGCATTCTTGAATCTATTTTATTTGGTTGAAAACTACTTGTTTAGTATTCCCGTTCTTGCATTCTTGAATCTATTTTACTTGTTAAAGGTAGGGTAAGTGATTTGAAATTCATCGTGTAGTACCAGCCTGGTGCACTAGGGGCTCCCAAGAGTAGCTACACTATGTGAACCTGCTGCTCGATCCTGATTGGAGGAGAATTCACCCTCCACCTGGAGAGCTTTTATTAGCTCCTCTGCTAACGTGGGGGAGGGGGAAACTCCATATATGGTCTGCACACCTTATAATAGAGCATTTTAACAGGAAAAAAAAATTGGGTGATATCTGACGAAAGTGAAATCACTTCCCCTACCTTTAAATCTATTTTACTTGTAATGTTAGAAAGGTTAGAAATAAGTTTCACTGTAGTTTTTTATTCAAAATATTGTCGTTCAGGTTTTTGATTGGTTGACTTGAAGCAAGGAGACAGAGAGACGGGGTTGAAGACATACAGCAAAGGTCATCGGGGTTGGGACTCGAACCTGCGTGAGTCCCAACCCCTGGTGAATTACCAGCCTTTACCAGCCAACCAGTGCGCTTGTTTGGTTCAGTAAACAGTGGTTTTTAACTTTTTTGATACCAGAACCCACTATTTATTCAGAATTTGAACCATGGACCACCATTTGATGATATTTTAGCCCCACGGACCCAAAACTAAATATTTATGCTTTATTTTATGCTTTTTGCTTTTGTCCACAATTCCAGGCTGGATTTGGGAAACAAAACAGACAAACATTAATGGTCAAAATTACCATTAATCTTCTACATTCACTCTTGAGAGTGTAAAATGAAACCAAATCGACCCGCAAGGGTTACACCTGCATGGTTAACCAACTTTCCATCAGTTAGCTGGGGACCACCTGTAACTCTCAAGGACCACTGGTGGTCCCCGGAACACTGGCTGAAAACCACTGCAGAAAACCATAGAAAAAAAACATAGACCGCAAGAGATCTATTAAATGTCAAAAGTTTGTGTTTTTTGGTTTAAAAAAGAAAAAAAGAAAGGAAAAAGAAAGTTTTTTTTGAATATCACAATTCCAGCTGAAACAAAAAAAAAATGCCATGAAATTATCCATAATAGTCTTACTGTGTAACTTTGTGTGGTTGGTTGGTATCCCACACACCCTATATAGCCTATAGTGTTTGCGTCGTGCTCCGACTTTAAATTAAAACTCTGGGACTTTGCTGCAGTGCATGTGCACGCTTCTGATAAGCAGGCAGCGACGTGTCGCGCCTTTTTCCTCAAATGAAAGACGCGCGCTGGCGGAACGAAACCCTCAGAACCTGGAACGAGCATTGTTTCTGTCATCAAGAAAAAGGGAAATTAAATCAGCCTCCATTTTATTCATTTATTTTTGTGTCCCTTTAATGTGTCCGTGACACCTCTCCATCCTCCCTCTAGTGCCTCTCTGCCTCTCCATCCTTCTTCATCTCCTTTGTTTCATTGGGTTTCTGCCCTTTTGTCTTCCCCCCACACACTTTCAGCTGAATCTCCTTACTTTCTTGTCCGTGCCTTCATCTGTCTTAATTTGGATCCTTCTATCTCCCATTAGCACAGGAGATGGGGACTGTGAGACAGAGAGAGAGAGAGAGAGACAGAGCATTAAAAAGGGAGACACACACACACACACACACACACACACACACACACACACGCACGCACGCACGCATGCGCGCACACACACACACACACACAGACACAGACACACACACACACACACACACACACACACACACACACACACACACACACACACACACACACACACACACACACACACACACACACACACAGAGAGAGAGGCAGAGAAGAAAGCCAGATCCAAGCAGAGAAGCAGCAGGCAGACATGCGACGGAGATGGCAGACAGAAACATGAGGGTACAGCTGTGGCTTTTGGGCAGCTACTAAGGCGTTTGAATCCTTCCAGAGAGATTAGGACCACGCAGGCGTCTCTGTCTCTCTCCGCTATACCGTACGCTCCTTCACGTCTTGTTAAATATGAACGTCACCACGAATAGCTCGAGTTACTGTATAGGATGCTGCTTTGGGCTGCTGTAGCTGCCTGTCACACACCTACAGACATGCGACACTCGCTCTATCAATGGAGAAGTTGGGGGTTGTTTTTCACTACTGCAGGGTGGTAGAGGATGGGATGGATGGATGGATGGATGGATGGATGGATGGATGGATGGATGGATGGATGGATGGATGGATGGATGGATGGACAAACAAAGACATTCAGGCCTAGATTTTTGTTACCACTAAACCCCTTATCCCTTAACTTCTTTGCTTTTTAAAACTATTTTCATTTTTTTTAAATGGCCAGCTCACAACATGTCAATTGATTGGCATGTTGAACTATTGCAAAAAGTTTATCAAAATAGTAAAAAAAAAGGATAAGGGGTTTAGCGTGTGACGAAAATGGATGTGTTTTCAAAGAGCCTAGCATGCAGACATACAAGGCTGCTTACACAGTGTCACTTTAGAAGATGCGACGATGGTATCGTGTCGTGATTAGCTTCACAAAGGCTTTATTATTTGTGATTATGAAATGTCACCCTGCAGTGGTTCAAGGGAGGTGAAATAGTGAGTCTGGGAGAAGGTGTCTGACATTAAGTGACATCATGAATGCACGCAAACGAGAACGAACACAGAATCCAAAAAAGCTGCATGTTAATGGTACTTTAGGCTTAAAGGAATCGTGACACACCCTCAGAAGAGACTCATGCCAAGTATGCGCAACGTCATTGAAGAGGGAGCCTTTTGTATTGTAGTCTTTCATCTCTCTCTCACTTTTCTTTCTGTTCTTTCTGGCTGTCACGATCTGGTGGTGGTGGCGACCCAAATGCAGCACAGTGAGGCAGAATAGAGTTCAAAACCCATCTTTGGAATTGAACAATTTCTGTATGCAAACACCGTGTGGTGTTTTAAGCACTTTTTTTGTTTTTGAAAATCAGATAACTCTGCGGGTCCTTGGCATGAGATATTTTGAGCATCACATTGTTTCCAAAAAATAAAATCTAGTGTCAGAACCTAGAACCTAGTGTCAGAAACTAGAATCTAAACTAGAATCTAGTGTCAGAAACTAGAATCTAAACTAGAATCTAGTGTCAGAAACTATGTTGTAGAACCTAGTGTCAGAAACTACAATGTAGTGTCACTGTGTCAGAAACTAGAACCTAGTGTCAGAAACTACAATCTAGTGTCAGAAACTAGTGTCATGGCAAAATGGGTTAACAAACAATAGAACAGAAATCACAAATACACACTAACTGAAACAGTGACACCAAACAAGACACACAACATACACAGGAGGGCTGATGATTACACATGGGCTACAGCTGGGTAAGACGGCATAGAACCAAAACAACTTCCAAGATAAAAATAAAAAGTATGCGAGTGTGACACTGGCTATTTGGAACTATTTTGAAAAAGTACTTAATATAATAGGTAAAGAAGTGGCGCAAGATAATATAGCCTCGGGGGGGTCTTTTGGGGTGGAGCACGAGTAGAAGGCATAAGGGATGAAAGGTAAAATGAATTAAGTGGATGAGGTCATTTTGTTTGTCCTTATTCATTCACACCAAGTGGAGTTCTCTGGATGGAGTGGATTTTAAAACCACTCATCCGGTCTACTCTCCTCTCTGTCAGTTCACCTCGTTTCTCTCTTGCTGTCATCGCTCACTCCCATAGTTCTACTATCTTCTATTCAGTGACCAAGGTTAGCCTTCGCTATTGGAAACGAAGCTCTTGGAGTGTTCGTGGGCACCGAGGCGCCTTTGTTCACCTTTAGCCGTTTATAACTTTGCATCAGAGAGTCTCGGTTTGTCAAGAAGGCCTTTTCCATTTCTTACCATTTCCACAACGACGGCAAGTTCACATTTAAAGAGCAAATACCTCTGAAATGTCATATAGGAAGACTATTGTTACTATAGCACTTATATACCGCTTGAGAAGCCTGCAACTAAAGGCCAACTGTAGGATCCATTATCCCGAGCCTCCTCTTTGCTCTCGCACAGTCTTATAGCCCTATAATGGTGTCCAACCGCCTCTCACACACACACATCCGTCTATACTCTCTTTCCCCCACACTTCTCTTTTTTATCATTATTGCACAATCTTTCCAACCTCCCCCGTTTCTCTGTAACTACTTTCCTCCTCTCCAATTTGTCTCGTGCGACGCACGATAGATGCACCTCCTCCTCTTCTCCTCTTCTCCTCACTGTGGTGTTTGTACCCATCCTCATCCCCTCTCCTCTGTCTCTCTCTCTCTCTCTCTCTCTCTCTCTCTCTCTCTCTCTCTCTCTCTCTCTCTCTCTCTCTCTCTCTCTCTCTCTCTCTCTCTCTCCGTCTGTCTTTTGCTGACACGGAGGTTTGTTGTTCCTCCCCTGTTGGCGTGCCTCCTGTGATTTAGCCTCAGCTTCCCCCCGGCTCAGCAGAGTCCAGAGGATACCCGAGGGTCACCGACGTGTCACCTCCACACACACACACACACACACACACACACACACACACACACACACACACACACACACACACACACACACACACACACACACACACACACACACACACACACACACACTCTACACACTCTACACATCCCTATCTTCCTCCTTCTCCATCCATCCCCCACAGCCCCCTTTCTGCACATTATTTACTCCGTTCCTCTCCATCCCGCCTGTCTGCTCCTCCAGGTCTTCTTCTTCTCCTCCTTCGTGTCAGGTTTTCTCTGTTCTCTCCCAGGGGGCAGATCTAGGCATGGGCATGGAGGTGAGGGGGGGGGGGGGCATTGAGCAGGGGGCCTTGCTCAATGCCCCGACTGCCCCACCAAACATGATGGCATGCAAAACAACCCAAGATATTTTCAAATGAAAGTGCTTATATTTTAAATGAGTTACTGCTATACTCCTACTGCTACTAACTAACTAGAATTGTGGCACCACTAAACCAACAGCATTTCATCAGTGAAAACAGAAAACTCTCTTAGTCAGACATTTAGCTTTATGCATGCTGTGTGTCTGTTGTAACTCCAACAACGTTGTCATTATTGATGCTTTGCTTGCCTAATAAAAGTCCTGTAACCGAAAATGGTATGAAGCCGGCCCCATACCATTTTCTCCTGCCCCCGCTATTGGGAAATGTCATATCCGCCCTGTTCTCTCCTTGTTCATCCACATGGTATATCCCCAGCCCTAGCTCTGGTCCCATTTCTCCTTAAGGAAGCATCCATCCATCTACCTTGGTCCCTGTGCCATCATACTGTATACATTTCCCTTGATTTTTTTGTCATATATTTCCCCTGAGGTCGGCCCCTTCCCCTCCCCTCCCCTCCCATGCACAGCTTGCATTGGCACAGGTTGTCTTCATTCCATTTTGGGCATTTTAGTAATAATATGACGGCACTGGGAAAAACGGTACAGGGAAATCGCACTTTAACTCTGTTCGGTACAGTGCTAAAAAGGACTCTGCCGTAGCGCTTTGGGACTATTATTTTACATTTTGGCCATTTTAGACGTGCCGCGGGTGTCTCGGAGTGTTACCACTAGGGAAAGTAGTAGTACTTTCAACTCCAACAAGGCGTGCGCAGACAGAGGGCTCATGAGACCCGTAGCGTTAAGGAGAGTTCCTTCCAAACTCTATGGACCAGAGCTAACCCCCAATGCTCTCCTGGCGCCGTTCCTCTGGCAGGATGAATGGCCCTCCCTATAGCCGCCGGAACTTAATAGCACATTATTTGTAAGCTGAACTAAGCGTGCTGTTTTGTTGTCGTGGCGCTGCTGCACGTGGCTGGTACACATGTTTCTTAGCAGGAATCAGGGCCAGATCTACAGTAGAGTGGGGCCAGGGCGGGCAGGGCCCACCCAAATGTGCATCCTGCCCACCCAATGAAAGGTAATATCAGTGGTTTTCATCAGTGGTCCGGGGACCACCAGTGGTCCTTGAGAGAGTTGTGGAAAGTTGGTTAACCAGATTTAACTCTTTGAGAGTGTAAAAATGAAACCAAATAGACCCTTGCGGGTACATTTGGTTTCATTTTTACACTCTCAAGAGTTCATCAACAGAATTAGCCCAAGTCTACACAACTAGAGAATGTGGAAGATTAATCCTCATTTTGATCTGTATGTTTGACTGTTTGGTTTCTCAAATCCAGTCTGGTATTGTGGACAAAATCAAAAGAAATCTTTAGTTTTGGGGTCTGTGGGGTTAAAATGTCATCAAATGGTGCTCCGTGGCTCAAATGCCGAATAAATAGTGGGCGTAGGAGTTGCCCACCCTGCCATTCTTCGTGCCCACCCTAGTAGGGCTGGCTAAATCCGGCCCTGGCAGGAATTGTACACTGCAGCAAATCATTAGCGACATTCTGGTTGTGTGTGTGTGTGTGTGTGTGTGTGTGTGTGTGTGTGTGTGTGTGTGTGTGTGTGTGTGTGTGTGTGTGTGTGTGAGGGAGAAAACTATCTGCAATCCGCTGGAGAGAGACACCCGTGTTTGTTTCGCTGATGACACACGCCGTGCTTCCTGTTACTAATTGTGTTGTTTGATGTGTGATCATAATCTATTAAAACCTTCCACAGAATTGCGCTGAGGATTAGCGTAATGTGCGCCCCCCCGAACAAAGCGTTGGCCTACATGTTTCTGTAATACTCTTAACGGAAATCACTTTAGTGCTTAGACAATAAATATGTGATGGCTTTTTGGGGGGTGATGATGCGGGGAACTTCCCCGCCCCGCCCCCCTCCCCCCTGTGTCTAGCGTTCCCCCTCAATTACCGCCGTGAGTGTATCGCCGTGTCAGTACACTGTATGTATGGTCGTATTATCCGTAAAAAAAAGTGTGCCACTACAAAACTAGCCAACGTCAGGGGCGGATCTTGGGCATGGGGGGACAATGCCCCCCTAAATAGCCAGTTTGCCCCCCCAAGGGGCAAGAGAAAATGGTATGGGTGTGGCTTCATCGCCCGTGGTGCGAAGCACCACGGGCGATGAAGCCGCACCCATACCATTTTCTCTTGCCCCTCCAACATGTTCTCTTGCCATCCCAAATAGGACATGTTACATCCGCCCCTGGCCAACGTTTCCCTCTCTGCCAGTGCTGCAAAGACATACTGTAAGGAGCCCTGCATCCTACGTTGTATGTATGCTGTACTCTGCAGTGCAAAGTGATTCTATAAAACCACAATCAATTCTCTCCAGAATTTTCCTCATAGCTCCTCTCCAACACTGGCCTCATCATCGCTGTTTCAATAACAATCCAAGATACCTCAGAGAGCAGCAGCAGCAGCATCACCACCCCCTCGCCTTAAACTGCACTGCACCGCACTGTGGCTCTCTCCTCCACTCTCCTCTTCATTTCTCTCACTGCTTCCAAACCCGCAGATCTGCCGGTGGGTTTTGAACCAGCATCACAATCATCGCGTAGCGCGGTGCTGTGTTAAGCCGCTGATACAACTCTGTGGGAATGTCAGCTATGGATCCTTTTTTCAATTGTTGTACGCCGTGTGAAACACGGTCCACGTTGGGAAGTATAGCATCCACTTGCTGGAGTATGTCTCTTCTTTATCATTATTGCACAATCTTTCCAAATCCCCGGGTTTCTGTACTTTTACTTTTACTCCACTACATTTCAGAGGCAGATTTACTGCACTATGATTATTTGACAGCTTTTGTTACTGGCTGTTTTGCAGATTTTGATTGTTATTATTATAAAACATGCATTCCACCGCACACACCGTGGATCTACAAACTCACAAGGCGCAGCAATGTGGCCCAGTGTGATCTGGTACACCTGCTATTATCTATGTATTTTAAAAAAATCTAATGTTGGAACTTTTCCCAGTCCTGATTAAATCCCATAGCGTACATAGTATTTTACGCTTCAGCTGAAATTCTTACACCTTGCCACTCTGAATTGTGTAATTTTGGCAGTATAGCT
>CM076970.1:21917781-22047781 GCA_039105355.1 Benthosema pterotum | reverse complement strand
TCACCGCTCTCATCGTTGACATTAGCATTGCCACGGCAGTCGCCACCCTCTGCACCATAGGGATCATCGTAGGGTTTCTAACCTTAGGCATGTTTTACCTGATGATATCTGAGTTACAGTGGTTAGTCCCATGTATATTGTTCACCATAGCAGGGTTAGTGTACGCATGGAATCTGGCGCTAAACTTCATTCCTCCGACGTTCCTTGTCGCTGCGCTCACCATCCAGCGGAGCAGGTGGTCGCCTTCCGGAAAACTGCGGAAGAAGCAGCTCCACAAGTACAAAGCAGGCCTGTACCCGTTCGACACGTGCCCCATCTGCCTGGAGGACTACCAGGACGGGGAGGAGCTCCGGGTGCCACCGTGCCACCACCCCTACCATGACGCGTGTCTGGAGCGCTGGCTGACCGTGGGGAAGACCGCCTACCCTCTGTGCGGGCGGAACGTCGCGGCCGTCCGGGAGGCGTCGAAAGAACCGGCGCTGGCGTTTCCTTGAGACATAGCCTCTTCCGATGCTTGCTTTCTTGTGTCGCTGCCCCGCCCTCCTTCCCATGACCCGGGAAGTCAGGTTGACAGGGGAACTCCCTGTCAACCTGCTCATTGTGAGCTCCAACGGCTACAGCCATGGTGCCCTGCAGGTTCTCCAGGCCCCGAGGGCCAGATCAGAAAGGAACAGAGTTCAAACGTACCCTCATCAGGTACTGTAGGTGTGGATACTTAGTTAACCCACAGAACGCCTTGCTATACTTTCCTATGTCGAGGTTCCTCCGTGCTGCCACCCTGAGCTGATCCAGCGCTTATTTTGAAGCGCACAATCTCTGAAACCAGATGTTATGATGAAGTTATCGCCATTTTACCTCACTTTATTATTTAGATGGGAACAATGCATATTGATGAATATTAGAAAAAGAATAGTGCAATGTAAATACACCAGACGTTCTTACACTCTGTGCGAAAACATCCAGGTCGCAAGTCTCACAGCGCCTCCTGCTCTTGGACGGCGAAAATGCCTGGTCTGCCGGAAAAGTGTACATTGAGGGGTAGAAATCTGAGATGATGCCATTCGAATGCATAGCATAGAATGGGTGTGGGTGCCATTTTTAACCCAGAGAGATAGAGATAGAGTGAGAGGAAGCGAAGTGTTGTATCACAAGGCCCAACACAAAACCTCTACAGGAACGCTAATTGCTCTCATTCTTGTGTTTATTTTTGCCCCCGCAAGCTCCATGTCTCCTCCCTGTGACTCTCCCCGCCTTGTCTTCGACTCGGCTTTCCGTCAGTCACAGTGTTTCCATCCTTGACTTCCCCCCTGATGCCCTCTGTTGTATGTCTATAGTCTATATTTCCTCTTATTCCTCTCATTGTTGCTCTTGCGTTCTCTCCCTCCTTTTCGCTGCCAATCACTCCCTTCCTCCGTTTCTTTGTTCATTTCGCCGTTGTGTCTCTTTCGGTGCCTCGCCGCTGCCTTGTCTCGCTCGTGTCCGTCAACTTTTGCACGGCGATGGCCAATTTATTCAGAATCCAATTAAAATTGACGCTGGATATTTGTTGGGGGTGTCGGCGGGTAAACAGAGCGAGGGCAGGCTCAGCAAATGAAGTAGAGAATCGAAGCACAGACACACACTGGAGATAACGCTGTCACATGATGGGTTTGAGCGCTGGAGATCTGTTCAACGCTAGAGGCAATGCACACAGTATATGCGCACACTCACACACGCCGCTACCGTTGTTTTACATGTGTCTAAACATGGCTTTGATCTGCCCCCTTCCCCGTCAAAACTGGAGCGGCCATCATAGACTTGGCCTATAGGCCCCCGGCATGCTCCTCTCTGAAGGAACATGTGCATGCACACTTGACACGCACGCCACACACGCCAAGCACACACACACACACACACACACTCGCTAATCATGAAAAAAAATCCCTCTTCGCTCTAATCTACTTTGAAGATTCAGCCTCCTTTCGTCACACCTCTTGGGCTCAGTCATTCTAAATCTCTTCTTTTCTCTTCGCACTCCTGTACTACACAATAGACGCCAACTATGGTTGGCTTTGTCTCTGTTTCTCTCTCTGATTTTGGGTATTGCACTATTGTGTTATGGCGAAAGTCATAGACACGTGGTCGGAACATCCCTTCTGTACAACGTAATAGACTATAGCAGTGGTGGAAAAAGTGCTCACATCTTGTACTATTTCAGTTTCATTACTGCAATGTAATATACTGGAGTAGGATTAAAGGTACTAGAAATATAAACTCAAATACCTCAGAGTACAATACTTGTTATAATACTTGAATTATGTAAATGCACTTTCCTCCACCATCGCCAATGCTCTTTGCATTCTCTCACCAAACCTACCTTCATTTCTCTCTTGCTCCCGTCTCAATTTAATTCTATTCAAAGGGGCTTCATCGGCATGGGAAACGACTAAATGTGAATAGAAAAACTGAGCGTATAATTACAGACATACAGTAGGCCTAAGAGAATAAAGAAATGGATAGAGAGAGTGGTGTAAACACTGCAGCATTGCAATAATTTAGGTCTTTGTCGACTTGGCTGTGTAAATGTACTGGTAGCCTGTGTTTCTGATAGATATGGAAATGCTTTCGTCATGTTTTCTAAATCTTTTGGGGTCGTTTTGTGTCATGACATTTCTCTGAAATCTTGGAACAGTTGGCAAGGTAGTTAAAGGGGAACTTTTTTTTAATACCTTAGAGATGTTGTGTGGATATGATAAAAAAAAGTTCCCTCAATTCTGTATTTCCTAAAAATGGAGGTCTGAAAATCAATAACATGGTGAAATACATCTGATGACATCATCAAGATGTATTTCGCCATGTTAATGATTTTTCTTTCAGACCCCTTTTTCCTGAGAGGGTACAAATGGAACCAAATGGACCCGCTAGGGTCCATTTGGTTCACATTTGTATCCTCTCAGGAAAAAATTGAAAATGGGTGGAATTCCCCTTTAACATGTGCAAAAGCAGCCTTTTGGAGAACATTGTGTCTTCTCTGTATAGGGACTCCCTCAGCAGCAGCTCTGTCCACAGTGGCCTCTCAATGACAGAGACTTATACTATACTGTAGTTCAAGGATTTCCTTAGTGTTTGATCAGTCACAACATTCAGCCACCAGGTGTATTCTTCCTTTAGAGCAGTGGTCTCCAACCTTTTTCATACCAGGGTCCACTATTTATTCAAGATTTGAGCCACGGACCACCATTTGATGACATTTTAGCCCCACAGAGCCCAAAAACTAAAGATTTCTTTTGCTTTTGTCCACAATTCCAGGCTGTATTTCGGAGAAAACAAAACAGTCAAGCATACATATCAAAATGACCATTAATCTTCTAGATTTGTAGACTTGGGCTAAATCAGTTGATGAAAACTCTTGAGAGTGTAAACACGAAACCAAATGGTCCATTTGGTTTCATGTTTATGCTCTCAAAGAGTTACATCTGGTTAACCAACTTTCCACCATTTAACCTGGGGACCACCTGCAATCCTCTCAGGGACCACTGGGGGTCCCGGGACCACCTTTTGAAAACCCCTGCTTTAGAGCCAAATAACACGCTCTGTTTATTTTTTGATTTCCGGTATTCTGAATCCCAATGTGCCAGATAGGCTAGATTTGTTTCTGTCTAATGGCTCTGCTTGTGCTTGTGAGTAGAGCTGTAGAACATTATAGTTTGTACATTTTTTTCTGGTTTGTTTTGGGGGGTTTTATGCCTTTATTGATAGTCAACAGTAGCTAGACAGGAAAGGGACGTTCAAATGCTCTTTTCATTATTTTGACGATTATCGTCCTAATTTGTAAATGCATTTACACATACATTTACAAGCAGAGAGCCTCGGCTCGTTGAAGAATACATACTGTAACATCCTGGTTAAAAGTTAACACCTAGACCAGCACAACCATTAAAATAAAATTGGTTCCATAACGGAGTCGTGCCGCATGGCTGAGTTCCGTGGCACTTCTTTATTACATGTGATGGAAGCCATTAGTCTTACAGATGCTGCGTGATTATTATCACCAGTGAGTGAGATGAGCACTCCACTTACACACTATACGACATAATGCACAGTAAATGGTGCGTTTTTTATGGCGCCTATATACAAGCCCGTTTGCATTGTGTTACTGTCACACACACACATCACTGACACACTGGAGGTGGAGGCAACCATGCAAGGCACCACCTGTTCTTGGCAGTGTTGCCAACTTTTTTTTCAGACCCTCCTAGCGCCAAAGTTAGTGGAAAAACTCCTGGTGGAAAATCTAGTGCTTTTTGGCTGGTGAGTTGGGGCGAAATTGGTTAAAAGGCACCAGAGAAAAACCCTTGTTTTTCACCATTATTCCTCCTATGATAGTGTCCTCCTTCCTTCCTAGAAACATTGGTAACCAAATGAACCCTTATAGATCTATAACTCTTGAGGTCAAGAGTTACAGATCTACAGATCGATTTTTTTCATTTTACAATCTTAAATTATACTATATTTAAAAAATATATTTAAACATTAAATTATATTTAAACATCTGAATTACCCAATTAACAAGAATCTATACATTTAGAGAATGTAGAAGAATTGATATTTTGACTAACATTTTACCAGTTATTTCTCCTAAATTAGTGCGAGAGGCTAAACTCAACATCAAATGGTGGGGTCCTCCGTGGCTAAAATGCAGAATAAATAGTGGGCCCTGTTATGAAAAAGATTGAAACCCACTGCTCCATAGCGCATTCTAGTGCATTTTGGAAGTGCCACTAGTGCCTTTTGGCAGTTGGCAACACTGGTTCTTGGGGGCACTTAAGGTTGGTATATCTTTGCCTCGAGGACACTTCAACACAAGGCCATGTGGAACTAGGTATCAAACTGGGAAGCTTATACGATTCCAAGATGGCCAATATACCTCCCGACCGAGCCACTAGTGCAGCCGATGTTTGTAAATTGACTTATGTTTTTTTTCCCCCTGCACACAGGTGGCGGTACAGGCAGCCAGCAGAGCATTCTCCATGAGGAGCAGTGGAAGATGCCGGCTCTGCCAGCTCTATTGCTGTCGATTTATCTCCTGCTCCTGCTGCTGACCACGGCTCCCAGCTCCTTCAGCCAGGCCAACATCCTCTCCGCTGTCCGCATGGGTGAGTTCCTTCTGCCTCTATTCGCCTGGCTGCAAGGCGGATTGCAAAGCGCTTTTTGCACATAATGTGTTTTTTTTTTTGTTTCTGCCACAAATGTAGTCCTGTATACCAGTGGTTTTCAACCTTTTTCATACCAGGGCCCACCTTTTTTTCACAGAATTTTAGACATTTAGCAAATTTTCTTTTGCTTGTGTCCACAATTCCAGGATGGAATTGGGAAACAAAACAGTCAAACATACAGATCAAAATTACCATTAAGTCGGTAAATAACGAGCATGGGTTTTCCTCAATTAACAAGGCTTAGGATGAGTGTTCAGTGCGGCTCTGTTGACAACATGTAACATAAACAATACTGCCAGGTTTATCCACAGATGCACACAGTCTGAGCATAGTAAGGTGGCTGGCGAGGGACACAATACGTATTCACTATACGTCTAGTTCTACAACCATTAATCTTCTACATTCTCTAGTCTTCTACGTTCTCTAGCGAAACCAAATCCAGATAGCAACATGCATTGATTCAACCGAAATTCAACGTTGAATCAATGCATTTTGCATTGATTCAACCAAAATTCAACGTTGAATCAATTCATTTTGCTATCTGGGAATGGACCCGCTAGGGTCCACTTGGTTTCATGTTTACGCTCTCAAAGAGTTACACCTGGTTAACCAACTTTCCATCATTTAGCCTGGGGACCACCTGGAGTCCCTGTATACCTGCAAAGTTTGGAACAAACAAGGTAGAGTGCAAACTTGTGTGTTGCACACAAGTAGGCCATAGCAGAGCAGAACACTAAAGATATTAGCTATAAAGGTCTTTTACTTAGGTCACATTATGTCATCACCTAGGGGGGTCGAGGGGCCGACCGCCGAACACCACGTACCGATCGCCTTACCTGCGCCCGCTCTGCTCACGCAAGTAATTAAAAGCCACAATAGCCATGTGCTGACCTGTGCATACAGAGACTTGCAATACACTTCTTTCTGTGTTTTCATTTTCATCAACTCAAATTAATGTCTGTAATGGAATTCAAAGGTAGTCGGACACTGGATAAAACTTTGCCCATATATTATGTCACACAGATAGAAATATCACAGCTAGGCGACTGATGTCATGAAGTGGAACATGTTGAAGCTCGAAATCCACATGGGAGCCAATCTGTATTAGACTTGTCTGGTTTTTGATGGAAAAACTATGAAAGCTCTTTGATCACAATGGCGCAAGGCACTGTTACCTCATGCAGCATAAACCCCAGTTTTCTCACTAAAACTATCATTCCTCCGCTGTCGGAGCGGGTGAACCTTTAAGGTTTATAGCGGGGTTAAATGTTAGTCCTGGATTTTACCCCTGGACTGGGTGGGATTTGTATCCAATAGCCTATGTTCCAAATCTGTTTTATCTTCGACTAAAACCTAGAACTCATTGTTGTCTGGACGTCTGTACATTGATGTGCCTCAACACACAGACTCAAAACCCTTTCCTTCGTTGGCTGCAGTCCACTGTGTAGGGTTAAGCCTTGTGTTTCTTTGCCCTGAATGCTTTCGCAGCAAATGCGGGCGAGTTTCCTCACAAATGCACGGTCCTGAGCACAGCTTAGAGGTGAACTGCGTACCTCAAACCCTAACCTAACCATAACCGCAACACAGGAGCAGTGCATGTTCGAATGCTAGTCGGACCACTGATCCCGCATGTTGGACTAATGCTCTGCCGGAATTTCCATCAGATCCCAATGACTTTTCAATGCAACAGATTTCTATCCAGGTTCTGGCCCTCTCTGCCGTATCCCTGCCTGTGTGCAATCGTGTCACATTTTGATTGAAGGATTTCATCACAGAATGACATTATGAAGACAAACTAAGCCTACACGGCGACACTTAGTTATATCTAAATGGCCAGTTCTCGGGTATATCGAGCAAAATGCAATGAATTATCATCATTCTCTCTCAAGGACAGGCAGTAACCTACATTTTTCCTTTCCTTGATAAGATGCTAATACAGGTGCGAGCATGACTCAAGCATAATTTATCCTCCATCGCAAGACATTATAATTTAGGCTTCAACCTTTGAAATATTCTCTCCCCCCCACGTGGTGCTGGGTCTTAACACGTGCAATCACACACAGTAGGTAGTAGGAAACCATCTCTCATGAATACCTTCATCAACCATCAGCAGCAGCTTTTGACTTGATTTCAGGCATGATTTATTCATGCAGGTTGAGAGGTCTAAGGATCTTTATCATACAAACCCCCAACATGTGCAGTTTCAAGATAGGCGTACAGAATAGAGAAAGAATTCAAGAACCAAGAGAAAAAGGCAGATATGTCAGGTATTCCTATTATAATACAAGCAATATCAAATACTGGTGCACACAGTGAATTTACAATTGCAAAGACATCTTTTGTGGCTTTCACCTTTATTTTATAGTATAGTGATTATGTATACATAATCCTTGTATACAGGCTGAATTCTGTGAGAAAAGAGAGGCAGGGGGTGACACACAGTAAAGGCCGTCGGGATGGGGAGTCGAACCCGCGGCACACTGCCAGACTGGATTACCAGCCAAGGTACCCAGCCACCCGGGCCACACGGTGAATTTCTTCAAGCAGTTCACCATGCGTTGGGTAAAAAAAAGAATAATCACCTTGCCTGGGAGGGAGGCAAAAGGATTCTATGCCCATGTTGGTTCTCCCTCCAAAGTATCTGACTGTCACTTTAGCACTTGCCACACACTCCTTTTGTCATGAACTGTTGACCTTGCCTTGTAGTCTTGGATCTCCGGATAGTGGTATAGCCCCCAAATTCTGAATGCAGCAGTCCAATCCATGATTTCCCTGGAGTCCAAACCTATACATTTTTGGCGGGGAATTTGAAATGCCACGGATGCACATACCTGTAATAATAAAGAACGGCTGCTGTGTCTGAGAACTCATCGACATTATTCCCAGAGGCAGGCCGCAGTGAACATTTCTCAGTCCACTTGATCAAAGCAGGATTGCATATAGAATTGGACTGTTCCGTCCCAATTCAAACCTATTATCTCAAGGCTTCAGTTTCAGGCCGTAGGCACAGGACAGTTGGAAAGAGCAGTGATCTGGTGATTGATTGATGATGACAGTTTGCAAACCATGAACCAAGTAAAAATACTAAACTAAACACATACTCCCAAGATTCTTACAAGGCAGAATACATAATATGCAACATAAAATGGAATGCTGTGAAATAAAATACACCATTTTAATTTGCCGATTGAAGCATATGGAGAAGGGCTTTGTAAGTGCCCCTTTGCAGCCGCGGGGGAAAGAATTCTCCCACCACATGTAATGTCTTGATATATTATAATTTTGGGAGAACCACTATAAGGTTCCTGCCGCAATAAAGGTATCATCGGAATGAGTGATCTCCTTCCTGCTCACTGTGCATTTCCTTTAATGCTATATCTCTGTTGCAAACAACAGTAAATTCACGAAATCAATCATCTTGGGAGATGGTACCGTCGGCACATTAGCACATCATATATTCTAGATTGGAAGAAATTGATTTCAGGGTGGCTTTGCCCATTCCTACACAGCTGGGAATTGTTTATCATAACACACATCACTCATACCGTTAGTTTACGAGAGAACTCCTGCCTCCTATCCACATCAAAAAACCCTGATGTGGCTTGATCAATGAATGTGCGATCAACTCGGTCATCCGGGGTTTCAGTGAGGCAGATAGTGGGAGAATTCCCGGTTTCATGCTGGAATGGGAAGAAAATGACTCGTACATTCGTCGTGGTGGTTTATCAGCAAGGCGTCATACCAGGACCCCCGCTCGCCTTCCTCGGCGGGTGGCATCGTCTCCGTCTGCTGGTCTTTGATGTGCTTACGGTGATGAATGGAAGTTCTGGGACAATAAAA
Source organism: Benthosema pterotum (assembly GCA_039105355.1). Classification (NCBI taxonomy): domain Eukaryota; kingdom Metazoa; phylum Chordata; class Actinopteri; order Myctophiformes; family Myctophidae; genus Benthosema; species Benthosema pterotum. The sequence continues at coordinate 22,038,746 of CM076970.1, read as the reverse complement.
CCAGACCGGGGGATGGGATTGATTCGTCTCCTCAAAGAAGTCTGGGAATACAGTGAGCCATAGCCGTCCCGATGTCAAAAAGCGATCGGCTGTCACATGTCTTTGTGCAACTGTGTGCATGAAAAGAGTAAGAATAAAACATGCAAAAAGAGAGAACCGTGCGCGCAAGCTTGCGGCAGCAGCCGTTCTCTCGATTGGCGCCATCGCGCATATTGAAAAGTGAACCTGTAGTCAGTGACGGAGTGCTCTACCTTTAGCACATTTGAAAAGAAACTCATTTAACAGCCAGGCCTGTCAGGGGTTCATGTGCTCATTTACTATAGACTCCTGCTGCCTCTGTAAGTTTCTTTCCCTCCATTGTGGATAATATTATAGCTGATGTAGTATCTCACCCACCTTTCTCCCTTCGGTGCTATCAGCACACGTTCGCTCCTACACCACCCATAAGTTAAACACCAATAGCAGAAGCGAATTACAAAACACTCGGGTTCAAATCCCTCCGTCTCACAGTTCTCGCAAACCCTCTTGCCCTCTCCTGGAGTAGATAACATTCGTATTCTCCCTGCTTTTCTTTATCGTTTTTTTGTTTTGTTTTGTATGATAAATTTATACACACACACACACACACACACACACACACACACACACACACACACACACACGCACGCACACACACACACACACACACACACACACACACACACACACACACACACACACACACACACACACACACACACACACACACACACACACACACACAGCAGCAGAGGAAGTCATAGCAACCAACGATCAATCACACTGCTAAGTTGGTGTAAATAAATCCCCACTTCTGGTCCTTCTTTAATAAGAAACTAGGTGCTGAAACTTGAACATTGTTCTGTTTGCTAACCGTGTCAGTTTAATCACAGTACCTGGAGGACATTTATCCCTGAGAGCCGGTAATCCCCGCGACTGCAAAACACATTTTGCAGACTGTGCACCCGCTAAGAACTTTTTGCTAGAAGTTTGAGTATGAACACTGTAGCATCCTTAAAGTTAATAAGAAACACACACATGCACAGGCACACATGCACACACGCACACATGCACACACGCACACACACACACACACACACACACACACACACACACACACACACACACACACACACACACACACACACTTGCGCACACACACGCTTGCGCACACACTCACACACATTTTTTTTTTTTTCATAATAACTTCTTTGAGACTGGTACTATTTTCTATTCTCGATTTATGTCCTTACAAAGTGGTTTCTTGTGCTTCCACTTCAATACATCATAGAATTACAGGACACCATGGTTTCAGCCTACACAATTTCACATTTCCTATATTCCCCATTGAATTAGAACCACTCGTTTTCAACCTGACGTCCTTGTTTTTTGTTTGGCTTTTCATTATAGGCCACAATGCAAGGGAAAATATATAGCCACCCAAGGACACACATTCTATGCTGTTTGCCTCAGACTAAGGGATTGCAGTTTAATGGTTTCCTTGTGCTTGTATCCTTGACACACTTCTTCCCTGGAACTATGTTGTTCCCCTGTATGACGTCTAATAGAATCTAATCAAATCAGCTGCGTTTTTTATTTGATGACGACCATCTTCTTGATGTGTCATATCTGCACGCCACCATTGTCACGCAGCACTGTTTATGCAATAGCAAACAGTGGTGAGCAACCAACCGAGTGTGTTGGGACTTTATTATTATTAGATTCCGCTGATCTTCTGTTTTTGTCGTGTGTGTGTGTGTGTGTGTGTGTGTGTGTGTGTGTGTGTGTGTGTGGGTGTGTGTGTGTGTGTGTGTGTGTGTGTAAATGCCGTTTGCACTGCAGCTGTGACTCAGAGCTGAGCTGACCCTGTCAGACCTTTCAACTGAGCTCTAGGTCGCGGGGGCATCAGGGATGAGCCCTGCACGCCAGGCCAGTGTGTGGGTGGGTGCAGCCGAGAAAAAATAAATAAACAAATAACACATAAAATAACACAGTAAAAAATAATAATAATAAAGTAACCAATGAGGGCTACTATGGATTCGAACCGCCCCTGTTCCGTACTCCCATTGGTCCGAAAATACTAACGCTATCTTTAACCCCCACACTCAACATCACACGTTGCAGTGTGGACACGTTTTTGATTTAGAAAAACTCTCACACACTACCAACTTGTTTTTAATTGATCAGAAAATGCTTCTTGGGTCAAATATTGGTATTCAATTAATTGAGATTAAGTAATTACAAAGCTTCGAATTAATTAGATCCAGTTTTTACTACCCCTAATATATATAATCTTCCCTCGGGTACACTGCATGGCCTCAAAGCGTTCTAGAAGATGCTCTCCTCCTCCCGTGCTAGAAAAACGGGTACTCCCAATCCATGTTCCTCAGTTATACTGGTTTCTCTCGTGCTCCCTCACACACACGCACACGCACGCACACACACACACACACACACACACACACACACACACACACACACACACACACACACACACACACACACACACACACACACACACACACACACGCACACACACTGTATACTGTACTCTACAGAGAGGGGGAGGGGAAGATGGTTTGCTGCTGCTATACCGTATCTGTCTCTACCAAGGCATGTGGCCAACACAACCTAGACAGCTAAAATGTCTTCCCCCAGCATAGGCTTTCAGACGGTGAACAGATGCAGGCGGTCACTGGTGGGAAACAAAACAGATAAGTGAAAGAATCAGCGTGGGGATTATGATCCATTTGAGACGCTAGACAAGACTGAGACAAATGGAGGTCTGAAACTGGGGCTGTGGTGGTTATTAACTGCATAGTTATGTACCGTACAGTATGTGCAATCTCAGGTCGCGTCCTGGCCTTCACTGAGGTCCTATGAGCCAGACCACCCGCCGAGGTGACCCCAGATCTCTGTGAGGTGTGACGGCTAGGTCGGGACAAACTGGGACACTTAAACAAGTCATATAGCAGCTGCTGCTGCCGTGCTGTCATGTCAACCTGCTTTACGGCAGAGCAGACAGCTTTACTGTTACTCTTCTCGGGGGTTCGTTTGTAACTACAGCGCAGGTCATTGTTGCCAATCCAACCAAAATACAGTGTACGCATTGTGTGTCTGGCACACACACGTTGTGTACTATCACACCATCTATTAACACACTGCATACTAACACGCCGTCTGCTATTACAACACAAACATTTGAAAGACGGAAATATGGACATTACTTTGTCTTTATTGAAAAGAAGGACAAGAATATAAAAGTAAAATGCAAGCTTTGCCCAGGTGAGAAGCTGTTGACTACTGTTACAACTTTGTTACTTTTGGGTAGTAATATTATTACCTTTCTAAAGTGGATATAAGTAATACATTACACTCCTAAGTGATATTGTCCAACACTATTGGTAAGTATTGGAGATTGGAAACACTAAACTAAAGTACAAATACCTCAAAAGTTACAGTACTGCATCTGTCAGTGCATACCGTTGTGATTATTCAAATAGATCCCACTTTTGACGAGCTGCATCGTCAAATATACTTTATTTTTTATATCAAACCGGATCGCTGTTTTTTTTTTTTTTTTTTTTTTTTTTGCTCAGCTCCCCATCTATAGTGAGTTTGTGACTGCATTGCACATCAACCTCCATTCTAACGGCAGACTAAAACGCTGAATAAGCTCTCCTTGGTATGGATAAAAGGTATGATGTTCAGGGGTCCCTGCTGATTATCCAGTGGTGCTGATGGGAACATTGGCATTTTCTGGAGCAAGGATGGGTCCATTTGAGTTTGCTAGCATTGACGGTAGCAAGACAGGATGTTTATATGCAGCACAGTTTCCGATGTTTTACACAAGCGGGTAATGGTTGGCTCGCGGTCGTAAGACGCGGCAGTCTGAGTAAATCTATTTAGTTAGTTAGAGAACGTGGTGATCCTCACCACGTTCTCACTTGTAGGCCTACATTATGTCCGCACTATAGCCATTTCTGTTCTCCTGAAGGTAACTGCACTCATACTGTACGGTATATCATGTAATTGTCGTGCCCTGCTGTACAATTAGCAACCGTTGCATGCCTGGCAAGTGTGGAGGCGTGTGAACAACGTTGCACCATGGATACTGCCGCACAGATTGACGTTAATGTTGCAAAGCTGCGCGGACAAGTAATTAAGCTACACTTATTTTACTAAGGCTTCTGCAATAACTACCACACTGAAATCCCAGGCAGTCTAAGTGGGTCATAATGACAGTATAAATCAAAATGTCTCATATGCTTATTGGTTATGGCTTAAGGATGTCAATTTTGCACATCAGCAACTCTCATTAACCGGCCGGTTGTTAACGGTACATTGATAAGCTTAGCGTTTGATACAATCCAGCTTATTATTATAGCCAGCGGATGCTCGCTGAATGCATCCATTATTCACGATAACAATCCTGGCATCGTGCATATACTGTTTGTGTGGCCTAAATAGGCTATAGTCAATCTAAGGTTTGAGCCAAAAGAAATTGCAATAGTGTGTGTGTGTGTGTGCGTGTGCGTGCGTGCGTGTGCGTGTGCGTGTGCGTGTGCGTGTGTGTGTGTGTGTGTGTGTGTGTGTGTGTGTGTGTGTGTGTGTGTGTGTTATTAATTTTAATTGTCTTTAGAGTTATCCAAATCATTAAAACTAGTGGTACAGTATTTTAAAATTGTGGATCAAATTCTGAGGCTGAAAGTTGGGGTACCATTAAAAACCAAAGGCAAATTAAAGTTTCACAGTTTAAAGTTAAGAAACATGAAATGGGTTTAGAAAAATACTCCTAAATACTCCTAAATCCCTATTGCAATTTCTTTTGGGTCATACTCATATGTACTCTGGTAGGCATGATGTCTACATTTTTGTCGGCAGTTATTGCAGCATGTCGTTGTTTGTGGTATCGTAGTATAGATGTGCACGATAAAATTAAGAAGCTATTTACATGTACCTGATGATCCACTGCTATTTGGCCCCATGAAGGGAACAGAGTTGTTACAACGCAACCTCTTGGACAAAATAAGTGTTAAGTAAAAATAATGAAATAAAAATATATAATAATAATAATCCATAACTTTTTCCACCACTAAGCAAACAATAGTGCCGTGTTCCCACATAGCATGTCTGGTCACAAAACTGGTGTTTTGGAGATTGTCCTAAAGAGGCTCTCAGCTGAAGTCCTGAGGACGAAGAAATGCCACGTTTCTAATAGATTGCTTTCACCTTGTGTTCCAGGGCTGGGTTGTTTACTCGTCTGTGATAGAGAAGGAAAAAACACAGTAGAAAGAAAAAACACTCAAGGGTTGGAGCTAAGTCCCAAACAAACAGTGTGGTATGCCGGCCTACGGTATATGCCTAAGTATGCACACAGGAGAAAACAGTAATTTGCAAACAATAATCATCCATGCCAGTGCATACTTGTGTGTGTCTATATTATACACAGTACAAGCACACAAACAGCGCTGGCATGCCTGCACTCAACTCACTATGTACAGTACTCAGTGTACGCACATGTAGGTGATTCGGCACCAGGATAAACAGGATTACAAATGGTGTGTGTGTGTGTGTGTGTGTGTGTGTGTGTGTGTGTGTGTGTGTGTGTGTGTGTGTGTGTGTGTGTGTGTGTGTGTGTGTGTGTGTGTGTGTGTGTGTGTGCGTGCACGCACATACACACACATACAGTATACTGTACATGCACTAACACGCCTTAACGTTGTGCTGGCTGGCTGGAAGTGGTTACAAATATATTGTGTAACCGGCAGCACTCAAGTCTCCAAAATGACTTTCCCTTTGATACAAAATGACACGGCTTTTCTGCATTTCTGGAGCATTGATGGATCATGGCGGTGGAGTGGGGTGGGTTGGGGGGGGGTGGACCACTAAGGCAGAGATAACATTTACCACAAGGGTAGGAAAAGCTGTCATCTTGTGTTAGATTAAATGGATTTTGGAGTGTAAGGTTACACGTTGTAATCTCGAGTACCCCCCCCCACACACACACACACACACACACCACCCCGCGTCCTTTATTGAGACGGACAGCAGAGAGAGAGAGGCAGTGTGGCGGCGAGGAGACCGAGGGCCATGCTGCAGATGGGATTAAGACCGCTGGCCAGTGTGGGGAAAAGTACTCTAGTTTACTCAAAGTACAAAGTACCCTTTATGAGGTCTTTTCAGAAAACCTAGGTTAGGCCTAAATGGGTTAATACAAAGATCTTTTAAAAGTAGATAGTAGTGATGCATTGTGAGCTTGTAGATCTCAAATGGCCAAAATGCATACTGTTAATTAATTAATATTATCACGAGTCATGATGCAGTACATCGCAATTAGTTAATTAGTCCTTTCCAGTAATATTATTACTATTAGCTGTTGTTTCTGCTCTTTATTTTTCTAACCAAATCTCTGATTGATAAAACGGCTGTTCATTAAATTGTTTATGCTATTAAATAGACTATGGTTTGGATAGTATGGCATATCAACATCGTGTGTGTAGACATTGGTATCCACTGGTAAAGTGATGATACAGGACATCAGACAGCTCATAGTATCACACACACGCGCGCCCGTGCGTGCGACCGTGACACTGGCTGTGGGCACTGATCCATAATTCCGTGACCTCCCTTTGAAGTCCCACCACTTTTTTATGTCGGCACTTTAACTCAAAAACTCTGTGAAAAGCCACAGGAATGGCGGCATGCCAGAGAGCCCCCCTACAAAAAAAAAGTGGAAAAAAGTGAATTTGTCCCACTCCGGCTATATCCAGACAAGTCTGTGATCTCTGTAACCCAGAGAGGACGATGTTTGAATGGAGATACTAATCGAAACGCTGTTAAGCTTATCTGGTCTCTGTCAAAATGTCTCCCCGCTCCTCTGAGCCCCCCTCCTCCTAACAGAGGGTCATTCTGGGTGAAAACGGGTTAGTACAGTAGGATGGAGGGCAGGATGTGGCCGTTTTACACTCCTCGAAATATCCTTCTCTTCCATTTGTTCTAATCACCACAGCTCTCTCATTTCTCTCTCTCTCTCTCCACCCCAGTGTCACCCTCACCCTTCTTATAGCTTCCTTCCTGGCGGCCACTTTATCTAATATTTTTGAATGGTGCAACCACCCAAAAATGCCACTGCATTGTCCTATATACACCTGCACACCCTTATGTCGCTATTTCAATATGTTTAGTGTGGCAACAGGGGCTGCTGTTTCAATAATGCTAATATATTATCATAAGTATTATCTCCTGGAGGTTTTGGGGGTCGATTTAGCTGTTTTGGATTAACATGCAGCTATGGGAATCAAACAGATGAATGAAATCAAGATTAATTGATGTTCATAAGGTGCAACATCATCACGCAGTACATTTTCCGAGAAAGTCATTCACATTGGCTTTTTATGGACTTTTACTACATATTACACCAATTGTTTTGGTACCTATTTTTGGTACACAAATATCTTGACTTAAAATATGCTTTAAAGTGTGAAAACATATCGTTCGTTTCACCACATGTTTAATGGATGTGCACACATGCACATGCACATCCAACGAGCGACAGACAGGAGAAAGAAGACAAAAGGCGGGGTGGGAGGCAGGATTACGACGCACACTGACAGACAAACATGGCTGTGGTTTTAATGGCTGCGCTCATCGACACGAGGGCGGGCCTGTCATCAGCTTGATTGAAGACAGGTGAGTGATTAATTGGCATGAGTGATGGGCCTGTCAGCCGCGTAAAGGATGGGTGGGAGATTGGTACGACGAGGGGGCGGGCGCCGCCGTCTCACTGAGTTGTAGACGTGCTCCCGCCGCTGTGCTTGGTCGCCCCTCCTCCTGAACTTCAGTTGTACCCAAGTAAACTCCATAACTAGAGCAGTGCAAGTGGCCTGTATGTCTGAAACACAGTCTGAAATTCTAAATGTACGTATGTACTGTTGTCTCACTGTCTTTTCTCTCCTTCTCTCTGTCTCTCTCTCTCTCTCTCTCTCTCTCTCTCTCTCTCTCTCTAGCGGCCATTTTGGACGACCAGTCGGTGTGTGGTCGCGGCGAGCGTCTAGCACTGGCCCTGGCCAGGGAGAACATCAACGGCATGCTGGAGACTCCGGTGAAGGCCAAGGTGGAGGTGGACGTCTACGAGTTGCAGAGAGACTCCCAGTACCATACCACTGACACCAGTGAGTCCACTGTCCCCTTTCTATTGATATTGTGCTAACCCAGTACCTTACCACGGACACCAGTGAGTCCACTGTCCCCTTTCTATTGATATTGCACTAACCCAGTACCATGCCACGGAAACTAGTGAGTCCACTGTCCCCTTTCTATTGATATTATACACTAACCCAGTACCATACTGTACCACAGACACCAGTGAGCCCACTATCCCCATCATATTTCTTTCTTTCTTATTTTTGTTGCCTGAAAAAAAAAAAAAAAAAACAGGGCTACCATATTGTATGTGCTGCAGTTCCACCTGAAGTGAGTGTATGCTTGCAATTGGCATTTCAGTGAAAAAACAAAATGGAAGAAGACCCCGTTATAACCTTTATTCAACTAGGCAGGTCAGATGCAGCAGCGCCGGATCTTTACTGAGCCGCTCGATGAAGCTCTGCTGTAAATACCGTACGCGCACACACGCACACGCACACGCACACACACACACACACACACACACACACACACACACACACACACACACACACACACACACACACACACTACGCATTTGTGCTGTTTGTGTAAGTAATAGCACTTAATACAAAGTGATGAATCATAGGTGATGGTGGTTTTCCAGGCAGGGGTTCTGACTTGGCTTGCTGAAACCAGTGTGTGCTGAACAGACATACAGGTATATCTGTCAATAAAAAGGATTGAAAACTATACAGTATACTGTAAGTTTAACCCTCCACAGTCAGGGAAGGCCACGATCGAGGCCATCGGTCGTCAACAACACAAATGGTTATGCTTTTCAGAGTGATCACAGTTTATACTTAATTACATTGACCCTATGTGTTATGTTTGCTGCATAGTGATAAAACTGTTGTAGGAGTTTTTAATCTCTATTTTCATATTTCATACAATTAGGAGAGAACTCGTACAGGATGCAGGATAGGCAAGTGAAAATGGAAGCGATAAAAACTAAATGAGGGTACAGTGTTACATGAGCACAAACATTGGAATCGGAAGAAAAGCTGACAAAAGACCTTTGTGGAAATTCTGTCCTTCTGTTTAATATAATTCTGTTTAATATCATTTGTAATCAACGTGAAACTCCTAATTTAGCTAAATAGCAGCAGCAGCAGCAGTGGAATTTAGGAAACATTTATCTGTTTCCTGAAAACCTTATTGATCAAAACAAGATAGCAAATTTGATGGAAAGTGCATCAATACGACCACAGCCACACCTCCAGCTCCAAATAATGTGGTGTAATGTATAGTGTACGGATGGTGTTAGCTGCAAAATGTGTAATTCACAGTTGGCGGGCACGAGTGCTCGCCGGTATAAGACTAGAGGTAAGGTCACATTTCCTCTGGGAGTACTGACTGAGTATTATGCATGAAGCTCAGTAGATATTTATTGATATCTGCTGGCGCACTGCCAACCGTCTCCCAAACACACACACACACACACACACACACACACACACACACACACACACACACACACACACACACACACACATTCACTCTCTCTCGCTCTCTCTTCATAAAGTTAGAGTTGGCTAGTTAATAAACATCATGCACTGTGTCTTACAGTATAGAGTATGTGCACATTCGGTGACACAGACATACACACTGTTGTGCACGGGCATGCACACTGCGTGCCCCTGCACACACTGTCTGTTTTTATACTCCACTTTTGTTGTGCACGATTTTTCCCTTGTTTTCCTTCTCATCCTATCCCTCCTTCACTTACTCGCACACCAACGCATGCTCTTGTTCGTTCACTTTCAATCACGCAGACACTCTGTCTTAAGGCTCGCCGTCTCGGTTTCACACGCACACACACGTGCACACAGCCATGCACACATCAGAGTTGTCAGTGCAACGTGCTGACGATTCTGATCTCAGGTCATACGGTGTGATCATTTTCTGCGGTGCTGGAAGCAGAAACAGGGACTGGCGGTGAGGGAGTGAGAGAGAGCGCGGCAAAAAGTGAATGCGAGATCGCTGTTAAGACGAGCGTAATGAATCTGCAGTGTCCTCATCCAGACAGCAGACATGATGGATGTTCAAGGACGAGGACGGAGACAGGCTACAACTGGGCCCCGTCCAAAACCCTGGATATTACTATATCCTATAGCCCCCGTTGGCCAGCTTGACTTTACTCTGTTTTTAACTTCCATAATCTCTTCTCTGTCTCTCCCTCTCTCGCCCCGCAGTGTGTCAGATCCTGCCGAAGGGCGTGGTGGCTGTGATTGGTCCCGCCTCCAGTCCAGCCTCTGGCTCAACTGTCAGTCACATCTGTGGAGAGAAAGAGGTGAGTAACTAGCACACACACACACACACACACACACACACACACACACACACACACGCAGACACACACACACACACCGATGGACGTATAGATGGATCGATAATGCTGAAGCAAGACAAAGGCAATGACGCAGCCTCCTGTCGGTATGGGTGTGCATACATTCCTGTTAGTTCACAATGGGGAAAGTAAAGTGCACTTCAAACTTCAGTCCAATTAGGAGTCCAGAATTGATTGTGTACGGCGGGCAGTGCAGCTGCACCGAGCCAAAGACATGAAGTCCATGGTTGTCAACGCAAAATGCTTGCGTTGGGCTCGTGTGTGCACGCTTTACGGAGCTTCAGGGAATAGGCCACCGAAGGCACTGGCGCGGGGTGGGGGCTTCTGCCACAGCAATGCTACAAAGACAATGAGAAAACAACACCTGAAAGCTATACCAACATGGGCACTTGGGAAGAAAAAAGACAGAGACACCTGGATGTTTGAAATCCAGAGGGGTCTGCAGAAGCTTCAAAAAGAACAGCAGCTGTTTGGAGAAACACAAAGAAAGTACCGCAAGGTCCCCTTTCTACGCCGACGAAACGGTGCCAGAAGGACTGCCACTCCCTCACCGCGTGAGACACAACAGTCACAAGACGCACGCCATCAAGGCACTCCGTAACTCAGTAGCTCCACTACACTGAGCGACCTGACCTGAAAAATGAGTCTGTCTGTCTGTCTTTCTCTCTGTCTGTCTGTCTGTCTGTCTGTCTGTCTGTCTGTCAGTCAATCGCTCCATCAATCTTCCTTCAATATGTTTCTGAGTTTGGAGCTATAAATGAGAATACAAAGACAAGATGGGATATGAAAACGCAAGTCAAAACCCATCCAGGTTGACCTATACAGTCAAACAGACCGAGATGGGATTTACCCCCCACTCAAGTTCATATATCTAAAAGGGCCGCTCCAGCCATCCATCACCGCGACCACACCAACGCCAAGGGGAAAACCGCCGAGGCCGTCTCCAACTTGCATATTACAGCCACATTACAATCCTCACATATTAGCCTGGGTGCTGTAAGTCACCTTGTGAATGTGTGACTGACATTAAGGGAGCCGTAACGCCGTCAATCACGTTAACTGTTGCTGGAATGAGTCTCTCTTCCCTCATAACCAGAGGCCTTCACTCTACTCCCCATATAATAGACTTCATAGCACGCAGGTGTCTGGATGTGTGTGCGTGCGCTTGTGCGTGCGCGGTTGTAATTTGGTGTCAGAGAGATAGAAAGAAAGTTTTCAAAAAGCCACATGCGTCGGGGGACGCCGTGCAGCGCCAAAGCAAAACACAATATTTTCTAAGCCAGCCCAGGGCAATCCCTGAGGCTCACCGCAAGACACCTGTGTGATTTCCACTGGCGCTCAGGACGGTTGATGTGAGTTAGTGGGAGCTGTATTATTTGCAAATCCTCACAAACACATCACAAGGACGTTGTTTGGTTTGTTTAACTGGAGGTAAAGTGTGCCGCTGTCAAGTCATGATTACTTTTTGGAAATCCTAAAAGCGCTGCATTACGCAGATGTAGCGTTATCATCCCATGTTCCCTTTCCTGTCTTTTATTGTCGGCTCTAATGCGAACAGCCCAACTGCTGTGCCCGGAAATTAGGCTTTTTTCCCTTTTTATTCCCTTTGATTTGTCAAGGACAAAAGCACAACAACATCACTTCCAATATATCTGCTGAAACTCGAAACCGCTGGCAAGTTGCAACCATTCTGAAAATACGCTCTCAGTCTACTTGTGGTTTTTAGAGTTGAATGGATTTGGATGAAATGGATTTCATGTGAGTACATTTGGCAAGGCTTTATGGATACACTGACCACGTCTTCTCCTCCACTGTCGCACTCTTTTTTCTAATATCCTCTCTGTCTTTTTCTGTCCTTTTCTTTCGCATCCCTACTTTCCGTCTTACCTTCTCTACACTCCTTTGCTCTCCCTGCATCCTTCATTCCTTTCCTTCAACCCCAATGACTGCGGTGTCTTCACTTTCCTCCCTGTCTCGTCCCTTCCACTGTCCTCCCAGATCCCCCATGTGAAGATCGGTCCAGAGGAGACTCCCAGGCTGCCGTACCTGCGCTTCGCCTCGGTGACTCTCTACCCCAGCAACGAGGACCTGAGCCTGGCCATCGGCTCCATCCTGCGCTCCTTCGGCTCCCCCACAACCAGCCTCATCTGTGCCAAGGCTGAATGTAAGTGCACGTCATACCCGCCGGGAGATATCGCTTTATGTTTTATAGGTCAAATGCAGCTCATAGCACCCTTCATGTCGTAACACGGAAGGTTTTCTCGAATTTGACATTCTCTTTGTTTGCCCTTAATGGAGACAGGTTTCGCGCAGGTCGTGGAAACGTGTCGGCGTGTGGTTCTGGAAGTCAGGGATCTGTCTGCTGGCTTAAATATGTATTTCAGTCAGACGGCTCTTGGTTTGAAGCACTGCAGTACTGATCGATAAGTATATACACGTATTGATCATTATATAAAAGCACAAGTATATTTATGTTGGCCTCAAGTCTATCTGAATCCAAACAAACAAATAAAGTATTTGCCAAATAGATATAGCAAAGAATTAAATAGTTAGGCATCTCTATTAGGGAATCATAAAGAAGCCCATAGGTGGGTGCTCGTTTGGTGGGAGTGCAGAACACTTCATAGCAAGAGCTTCAACAAACGGGCTGAATGAGCAATAAGCAGTCATTTACTGTAAGTAGGTTTAAATAGTCCGCCACATTCAGATAGAAGTGTGCATAGGACTGACCTCATGTGTGGTCACCTGCTTTGCATGCTTATACTGTACATGATTATACCCTTGAGGAGGCTTGAATTTGACGTTTTGAACATTCAAACCATGTCAAAGTCTGTTGTTTAGAATATATGTGGGCATTATCACTGCGCTTGAAAGTGTATGTACTTCAGGAACAGTTGACTGAATATGCTGTAGTAGTGTGTAGTAGCTGTAGGGTAGTAGTATTTCTCAATCCACTGGTCAGGACTAGCCTGGAATGAATACCTCATCTGCCATTATTATTTCATTTTCAGAGGCCAAGAGCATTTATAATATTGTATAAAGAATACATTTGCCTTGGTCATGGTCCTTGAGACATTGAAGAAAACAAATAAACAGTGCATCATCTAATCCATCCATATACAGAAGATTACTGCTTACTCTCTTAGTTCTAAAACCGAAAAAGGATAAATGTAAAGACAAATTTAAGTTTATTATCACATTGCGAGTTTACATTCGATGAGTTTTTATCCATACAAGCTCCCACCACCATAATGATGGAGTCAGACAGTGTGATGAGAGTGCCATTGTAAGAGTGCCATTGAACACGGGAAGGTCTGGTGCTTTGTCCTTTTAAACCATCTGGTCTCTGGACTGATTAAGGCTGGATGGCTGAAAACATTATGTTGGTGAATTAAAAAGCAACAGTGAATCAGAGAAGATCGAGTGCAACACTCTTTTTAATTCATTTACCGAGCAGTACTGTATATGTGATGAGACAAGTCATGTATCATTGCAGACCGCTTTGAATTTTAACTGGGAAGGTGCAGTACTACCTCATTACTCATCAGAGCGCATGCCTGCCAGGTGGCATGCATGTCCCGTGTAATCAGCAAAGAGTGATTGTTAAGATCTATTTGTATCAATCAAAGGATTAGAAATTTGTTGTGTTTTTTACGCCTGCCTACGGTACGTCAGACTGCTAATCCTTTGCCTGAGGAAGTGCTGCATTTGCATTGCAGTGTAGTGTAAATGACATGGCTCACAGGAGATGTGACCACGATGCTTTCAGATTTATCTCATCTAGTGCAAACGGGAGGGCATACGTTAGTCAGTCGTACTAACATTCCGACATATGTGTACAGTAGGTAGGGTGTCGGACTATTGTGTGCGGCGGGACTGTAAGTATGTCGGACCAAAGACTGCACACACTATAGAAAGAGCAGACACCATGTCATCTGCGTCGTGTTTCTAATGTTTTTAACTTAATGCTAACCCTTTTTTTAATCTCACCTCAAACAAATTTAAAGTGACTTAAAAGTAGACAAATCACCAGGTCACAGTGGCACAGTAGAACATCCTGGGTTCGATCGTAGGAACGCCGTTGGGGCTGGTGGCATGTCTCCTCCTCCATGTCATCAGTGCTCATACCCGAGGCGGAGTTTGGCGAGTTTGGAGTGTGGACTTGTTATCTGCATGTCCCCTAGGGTAGTTACCGTCACAAAAACATGCAAGTGCATAATCCTGGTCTCTAGACTGCCTCCCCTGGTCAGCTGGGGTGCCTGATGGAGGGGATGGAATAACGTGTTCTTCCACACGGCATGTCCAACCAGGGTAACTCCTCCACTGTCAAGTGAAAAGAAGGCAGCTTGGACTCCTCATGCATTGAAGGAAGCATGAGGCCAGTCTGCTGGTTGGAGGAGGGTGTGTAGAGCCCATGATCACATTAGGTAATTGGTACTGGGTGTAAAAAATGGGTTACAAAATCGTGGGGATTTTAAAAAAAGAAAATAGAAAAATCACTTAGACAGATAAAACTATAACCATCTTCGTGTGATGTTATGTCAGCATTGCCAGGCCATTTTTGAGACAAGTTGAGAGAGCCATCAGACAGGACAGTTCCATTAGATCCTAGTTTGAGTCGGGGCGGATGTAACATTTCCCAATTGGGGAGGGGGCATTAGAAAATGGTATGATGCGGCTTTGCGCCACGGGCGATGAAGCCGCCCCAATAACATTTTCAGTTAGAAGACTTTTATTAGGCAAGTAAAGCATTAATAATATCAGTTGTTGTTGAAGTTGCAACAGACACGCAGCATGCATAAAGCTAATGGTCTGACTCAGAGAGGTTTAGTGCTGACACAACTGTAGTTAGTTAGTAGCAGTATAGCCTCGACACCCAGGCTTTCATTTTCGTTCGCCTTGCGCGAAAACGGAAAGCCTGGACTAACGCACGTTGGAAAGTGGCCTTGAGGGGGGAGTGAACCTTCCGGGGTGGGCGTCGCTCTAAATAATGTGACGTAGAACAGCAGTGGACGGGCGTGGGAGGGGCCGGAGATGACGACACGTTAGTGAGATCAAATCAGAGCGCAGCACTTCCGCCGTGTGGATCCCACGACACCCCCGCCCCCCAAGGCCAAAATCATTGAGGGCTAGACCAGGCTAGTAGCAGTATAGTAGTGTTTGAAATCATTTTAAATATAAGCACTTTAATTTGAAATATCATGGGTTGTTTGGCCATGCCATCATGCTTGGTGGGGCAGTCAGGGCATTTAGGGGGGCATTGCCCCCGCATGCCCATGCCTAGATAGATCCGCCCCTGGTTGAGAGAGCCATCAGACAGGACAGTTCCATTAGATCCTAGTTTGAGTGTGACTGGCACACTGTGAAAACTGTCCTGTTCTCTTCCTTCATTCATCTTTTAGGCAGCGCTTGGGACAAGTGTTCCAGGCAGTGGATCGGCTAGTCTATTAGCTGTGCCTACAGTATGTACACCGCTGCACTGGAGCTACAGCTCCTGTTGTAAAGGTCAGAGGGATTTTTCCACCTGAACTGGAATGGAATCCGTTCTGGCAGCGCTATAGCCGTCGGCCCTGTGACAGACTTGTCAGCGTGTCACCTGGTCACCGGTCTGTCTCCGCGAGCAGCGCGTCAGCCAGCCACTTAGTTGAACTGTCAGTCAGTCAGTCGGTAATTTTGTGACAGTCAACCGGTTTGTCAATTGATCTGTCATCCTGTCAGAGAGCCAGCCAAGCAGGCTATGATACTGTCAGAAGGTCAGCCAGGCAAGCAGTCAGTCAGTCGGTCAGTGAGTCAGTCAGTTGTTGACGTGTATTTTTGTTACTGTAGCATCATCGCAATATCACTTGTGGGCACCAAGCACTTGAGATGCTCCTGCACCCAGTTGAGGAAGTTGGCTGAGGCATAGCCTCACTGGTTGTCAATATATTACTATCACAAGTATATTTTATTTGTAATCGGTGCATATGAAATATGTGGACGCAGCAAATGCCGCAGCATTGTTCATGTACCGGTAAGCTACTTTGTCCACGGTTATCCATTGTAATCATTGCTATGATGATCTACAAAGTATAATAGTGATGATGAGCTAGTGCTCTACCCAGGAGCGGATCTAAGCATGGGCATGGGAGGGCAATGCCCCCCTGAATGCCCAGTCTGCCGCACCAAACATGACGGCATGCAAAACAACCCATGATATTTCAAATTAAAGTGCTTATATTTAAAATTATTTGAAACACAACTACTGCTACTAACTAACTACAGTTGTGGCACCACTAAACCAACAGCATTTCATCATTGAAAACAGAAGAGTCAGACGTTTAGCTTTATGCATGCTGCGTGCCTGTTGTAACTACAACAACAACTGATGTTATTATTGATGCTTATTTGCCTAATAAAAGTCCTGTAACCGAAAATGGTATGGGTGCGGCTTCGATGAAGTCGCCCCCATAACATTTTCTCCTGCCCACCCAATTGGGAAATGTTACATCCGCCCCTGGCTGGTGGTGGAACCACCACTGCCGCCATCAAGACTTCCAGTCCGCTGCAACCTCGCCAGGCAGGCAGACAAATGAGCACCTACAACCCCCTCTCCACCAGGAAGGATAGTGATGAAACCAGGATATTTAGAGGAGAATATGCATGCACCCTGTGGGAGGGTATAAACCAGTAATGCGCCGTTGTGTGAGGCCTGCTGCTGCTGCTACTGGATTTCACCTCGCCATTACCTGTAGGTGGGGAGATAGTGGTTCTCGTAAGTTCAATAAATAATCATGAACATACTTTTTCACATGAGCAATGTAACCAAGATATTTTAGGGGAAATATATATACTGCAATCCGCTGTTTTCATTGTGAAACCATGCTGGGGAGTCAGGGACTGTGTTGAACCCACCGCCACAACCTCACTGAAACTAATTGGCTAAAACTCAGCCACAGTCCCCTGCTAACTGGTCCAGAGTGTAAACACCCAAAATTCAAAACACCTCCAACTATAGTTTTTTTTGTCTGCAGGAAAACACCTACAGCATCACTATTCAGGGGATGATAGAGAGGAAGAAAACAAGATATATTTGAAATTCCGGCTTAAACGTGCTGTCTATATCACCTTTAACCTTTCACTATATCCTAATAGGGTTCATATCCAATACTAGTCTGCCAGCCAGCCTCCTTCTGCCAGACCACAGTCATTCAATTGCACTCGACTGGCAATTTCTCAGTCAGGCAGACCAACCTTTAGTCTGTCAGCCAAACACCTATACCCACCCAATCTGTCATCGCCCTACACCAGGCAGCCATTCACTCGCTCACTTGTAGTGTACGCCAGTTATTCCGCCATCCAGCATGCCCTGTGCTAATCACCACACAGCCAGTCTTTCAGTCAATTACTTATACTTAGACAGTCAATCATTCTCTCGTTTGATCCATCACCCAATTGCTCTTCGCAGCCAGCAAGCTAGCCAGCCAGCCAGCCAGCCAAGCCGCCCAGACGCACTTCATATATCAGTCACCCAGTCGTGAGCTTGCCCCAATCCCAAAACATTAAATATGCCAGGCTGCCAACCCTTATGCCAGCCTCTCCACAATCAGTCATTCAACACACAGCTGTTCAGTCAGTCAGTCAGTCAGTCAGTCAGCCAGCCAGCCAGTCAGTCAGTCAATCAATCAGTCCTGCAGTCCAGCGAGTGGATTAGCAGAGTTCCCTGCAGACTGGATTACCGCTCTCTCTCTGATGAGCTTTGCTCGCCGCTCGGCTGCTCAGGTCTGGACCAAGGTCGAGTGCGCGATCATGCTCTGAATACTCTCCTCATTTGCAGCCAACCCCTTTTTTTCTTTCTTCCAGCTCCCACACTCCTGTACTTCTCTCTCCCCTCACTTTCCCCAGCCCATCTCTCATCACCATCTCCATGTCTTCATCATTGTCTCCTCTTCTCCTTATCCATTCATCCTCCTACTGTATTTTTACCCAACCACCCTCTCTGTCCTTCCTCCCTCCCTTCCTCCCTTCTTTCCTTTCTTCCGCCCTTCCATCCTTACCTCCCTCCTTCTCCTTCCGTACAATGTCACAATTTCTCTCTTGCCACCCGCTAATCAATTTAGATGCAATTCACATTCGGTTTAATCTATTTTAAATCTATTCAGGAACCCGGCTTTCTGCAGTTCATTTAAAATGATGTCAGATCATTTATTCATTCATGGCTTAATAAGGTTGGAGGTGACATATCTCCCCACACCCCCCCGGCCCCCCCTGTGTCGATTGCATTGGCAATCTTTGAATTCTGAATATAGAGGAACTAAAATGGAACAGTTCTCCTCTCCCATTAGCTCCTTCCATTATGTCTATTCTGTGACCACTCTTTCACTCCTTAGATTCCTGTTTCGCTCCCACCCTTTTCTTATCTAGCGAACCTCCTTCAACACCTATTAGTCTACTTGCCAGCCCATAGAGCCCCATTGTGAACCCAGGCATGTTGAGTACACTGAGGTTTTATGTTGGACTATACCTCTCTCCATCATAATGTGCCAGGCTTAAAGGGGAACTCCACCCATTTTCAACATTTTAATATGTCATTAGTATACCCTAGAGGTGCTGGGTGGACGTGATAAAAAGTTCCCCCATTCTGTATTTTCACCATGTTAATGGATTTCTTTAGACACTTCTTTTTTCTGAGAGTGTACAAATGGAACCAAATGAACCCATTAGGGTTCATTTGGTTGCATTTGTACACTCTCAAAATGTAAGCACTATACATACTGTATCTCGCTAATGTAGCGCTCAACACAGCTTGTATTGAATAGTGTACTCAAGCACTCTCTGTACGTCTCTCTCACCTTTAGAGTTTCTACCCTTTCCTCATCCACAACAGCTTCTGCATTGACCTGTACTTTTGCTGCAATATACCCATTCTACATAAAATTTTAAATCGAGCAATCAAACCCTTTTCCCTAAGGGGAAATTCCTCCACCCAGGCCTTGCCTCTCTATCATTTCGCTCCTCACTACCCTGCCAGTATCCCAAGTTCCACTGGTTGGGTGTTTGTGCGGTAGACGCGTCCTGTTAACGGCGCTGTTTACCGCTGTTATATTGCCGTCTGGGAACAGCACTGTGGCCCAGTTAAACCCAGCAACGTATGGGAGGTTTATAGTGCCGATTAGCCCCCAGACATGGCCGTTGGGTTTTACCAGCCAGGGGGACAGATGAGCTGGAAATGAGGTAAAGACTCTCTCGGGGGGAAAGTTATGACATGGAGGGGGTGACGGAGAGGTGGAAGTGTCGTGTTCAGTTGTTTTCTCTATATGCTGTAGGGTGACATGTCTGTATTCGTGCAGGCTTGAGTGTGACATTGTTGATTCAATGAGATATTGCTGTGCTCTGTCTACTTATCTGTCTGTGGATCTGGCCAGCTGTTGTCTGTCTACTTGTCTGTCTATCAGGGCCGGATTTAGCTAGCCCTAGAGGGTGGGCTGCCTTTTTGACACCAGGACCCACTATTTATTTGGCATTTCAGCCATGGACCACCGTTTGATAACATTTTAGCCCCACAGACCCCAAAACTAAAGATTTCTATTGCTTTTGTCCACAATTCCGGGCTGGATTTGGGAAACAAAACAGTCAGACATACAGACCAAAATTACCATTAATCCTCTACATTCTCTAGTTGTGTTGACTGGGCTAATTCACATGATGAATATTTTAACTCTTGAGAGTGTAAAAATGAAACCAAATGGACCTGCAAGGGTCCATTTGGTTTTATTTCTACACTCTCAGAGTTACATCTGGTTCACAAACTTTCCACCATTTAGCTTGAGGACCACCTGGAATTCTCTCAAGGACCACTAGTTGAAAACCACTGTTTTACCTTTCATTGGGTGGGCAGGATGCACATTTGGGTGGACTCTGCCCACCCCTGCCCCCCCTCTAGATCTGGCCCTGCCGTCTACTGCAGTGCCTCAGGGAGAGAAGTGACCCAATGGATGAAACCATTAAGGTTCCCAGTTTGAACACAGGCTTGATCCCCTGAGTTCGTGTCGAAGTGTCCTTGAGCAAGACTCTGAGCACTCTGAACCTCTAATTGCTGCCAATGTCCAGGTTGGTGCCTCGCATGGTTTCCTCCGGCACTTGAGAAAGAAATATGATTACAATTGTTTTTGCTCAAGCAACCCAGAGGCATTCTATGCCATACTACTACTAAATTCACAAGTGGTTACATAACAATACTTACTTAGAGTTAACTTTAGCTTTAGATGAAAATGTTACCTATAATAGAATAAAAGGAGAACTTAGAAGAAGCTAAGCTCAGAAGCTTTCTCCAGCATGAAGTTGTATTCGGGAGGGAGAGGAATGCACGGACAGCCATCAGACATTCTCTACATGTTTTAGAAATGAATGTGGTATTTATTGCAATTCGCTAGCACAATGAGCTGTCGTCACAGTTGCCATGACCACCTGTGAACTCAAAGACGATGATTATTCTGGATTTATCTGAATAAGGCCTGGGTCGGCGCAACCTATGATGCTACACTTATTCCATAGACAGTTATCAACTTCTCTGGTGACAGAAATCTCAGACAATAACTGATAACTGACAATAACTGAGTAGCGACTACGACAAAGGTTGCAGTCACAAACCGCTAGGAGACAATCAGATAATGAAATGCCAACCAAGGATATGCGGTGAAAAAATACAGTAATACAGATATAGTATATTCCAGGAGACATGATGGCATCTTAAAGTCAAGTGTACAGACTAGATCAGAGGGTATTGTGGACAAAATATGAGTTTTGTGCATGAGTGATGGCAGATTATTCACAATAAACTCAAAATTCCCCAAAACATCCATCATTTAGTAGATTAGATTAATGTAACTGTACTGTAGCTGCATCTATCTCTTGTTCTTTTTCTCTCTCTCTCTCTCTCTCTCTCTCTCTCTCTTTCTCTCTCTCTCTCTCTCTCTCTCTCTCTCTCTCTCTCTCTCTCTCTCTCTCTCTCTCTCTGCACCCTCACTGTATCTCCCTATATATCTCCTGCCTGCCTCCTTCCTGATTCTGAATCCATCATGCTATGGCTCATCTCCAAGCCCCTAGAAAGGCCTGGCAACGTTGAAACCGTGAGACGTAATGGTACTGTAGAAGCTGGAATTTGTTCACAAAAAAATCCGGTCGTCAAATGTGGAAGCAGAGCGTTCTTCTGGGTGCTTCAAAACAGAGGTGTGGGTGTTGGGGGCGGTCGCTCTGGTCCATTCATATAACTCTATGGTTATTTCACCTTCCCCTCTCTGGCCAGGCCTGCTGCGACTGGAGGAGCTGGTCCGCCACTTTCTGATCTCACGGGAGACGCTGTCGGTGCGCATGCTGGACGACAGCATGGACCCCACGCCCATGCTGAAGGAGATCAGAGACGACAAGGTGGCCACCATCATCATCGACGCCAACGCCTCCATCTCCTATCAAATCCTCAGAAAGGTACATGGACAGACTGGACTGGTGGTTGTCCTTTCCTTTGCTCTTTGGAATGATTTGTTTGTTGGTAGAATGGTGGATTGGGAGGCCGAATGGGTTATTATTGGGTGGTTTGGGTGAATTGCTAATAGGTTACAGAGTGTGGTTGATTGTGTATAGTTGCAGGTGGTTGGAAGGTTGTGTTGTTATTACTTGCGTGAGCAAGTAATAACACAACAAGTAAGACAATAACACAACAAGTAAGACCAGGGGTGGGCAATTATTTTTCCCAAGGGGCCAAATGAGATACATAAAATATTGTGGAGGGCCAAGACTAAAGGCTGAACTAAAGTCTGCATAATATTAATTTAATTTCAAGATAAAAGTGAAAGTAAAAAAACATTTGATGACATTTTAGCCTCAAAGAAACCAAAACTAAAGATATATTTTGCTTTTGTCCACAACCAAACATTCAAACATACAGATCAAAATGACCATTGATCTTCTACATTCTCTAGTTGTGTATACTTGGGATAATTCACATGATGAATATTTTAACTCTTGAGAGTGTAAAAATCAAACCAAATGGACCAGCAAGGGTCCATTTGGTTTCATTTTTACGTAGCTCGCTCCGCTCACGCACGAGTAGGCCATGGCCTACTTGTGCACAACGCGAAAGTTTGCACTCTACTGAGTGCTGATCTAGTTATTTGATTGAATGAGTGGCTTGTTTATTAATAAATGGATGGCTTCGTTCAGTTTCTAGGAACGTCTCTTAGTTTCCCTTCCATCCCATTGTATCCAATAACTCGGCTACTATTATGACTCTTCAAGGATTTGCAAGTTTCAAGGTGTCTTCATGTTATATAATGTAATACAATCTACTTATGTAATATTATATAATATTACGTCTTCTCACGGTTGTCGTCCTGCCTTTGTGAGCAGACTCTATACTACCTGTAGTCTCTCAAGCTATTAACAAGGTTGACTTCATTTGTCACAACAGTCTTCTGTTACGACGAGACTAGAGACCTGATCCATTGCTGTCAGATATGGACCAGGTCTTTACTCTACTCATAATGGAGTATTTTGACAAGAGTTGAAAAGAAAATCTCTCCTTCCTGACTAATTGTCCAGTCATAAGTCACCCCTAATGCGGCGGCTTGTCAGAGGGCAGGTGGACTAATATTCATTTAACAGTTACCAGTAGTTTATTATAACATTGCTGGTGACAATGTTGGAGATCCATGCCCCACCTTGCAAAGCCAGTGCCCGTTCTACCCATCTGTTTCCGTCCCTTTTATGCCCATATATGGTGTTTTCTGTATCTGTCTATCTGTGTCCCTTTACTTTTATACATACCGGTAAATGTACATACAAGTTCTGTGCCAGGCATACCAAAATGTCAGAACAGGACAGCTCCATATATAGAGATGATCAGGTACAACCAGACAACCGGACCTTTTTTATTTTTTTATCAATATTTTCAACCAGACAACCGGACCTTTTTTATTTTTTTGTCTATATTTTCAATTGCTGCCTTAGCAAAATGAATGCTTTATTGTTGTAATTTCTATGTCCTTTTTGTAAACTAAACATTTCCATACACAAGAACATATTTTTGGCTGACATGTCTTTCTGTTCTGTTCCTCCTCAGGCCAGTGAACTGGGCATGACCTCAACCTTCTACAAGTACATCCTCACCACCATGGTAAGAACGGATCAGCACCTTGTTTTCCATTTAGAAAGTATCTGTTCAGACTGGTTCAGCCACAAATGAGAACATACAGTGAGTACTACATGAAACAGATTTGAACCGCATGCTCTATAGCAGGGGTTTTCAACCTTTTTGACACCAGGGACCACCATTTATTCAGCATTTGAGCCACGGACCTCCATATGATGACATTTTCACCCCAAAGACCTAAAACTAGAGAATTATTTTGGTTTTGTCCACAATTCCAGGCTGGATTTTGCAAACAAAACAGTGTAAACTTCTTAATTAAGCGGTGCTAACTCGGATGATGAATATTTTTATAAACCAAATGGACCCTTGCGGGTCCATTTGGTTTCATTTTTACACTCTGGTGGTCCCTGGACCACTGGTTGAAAACTGAATGAAATTCAAGGTTTCTAATAACATGTCTCAGTGAGTACTCTCTTGACACTAAAGTTAGACCCTCCAGAAAAACGCGGGGGAAAATCCTTGATTATGCAGGCTAAAAATGTGATTGTTGCGGGCAAAATCCTTGATTATGCAATAGAATATGCAGGTTTTTACAGTATGTGCAATTATGTGGTGAAAATGCGGAAATTTGCAAAAGTTGCGGAACAAATGCGAAGTATGCGGGAAAATGCAAATTATGTGGAGAAATGCGGAAAAATGTGAAATATGCGGGAACATTTAAAAAAAGTATTTTGATTAAAAAATGATTTCTTACACCTTATAGGCATTGGGTTCTTAAAGTGCTGTCCAGGGACCCCCAGCAGTCCTTCAGGGGGTTCCAGGGGGTCCTAAGCAAAATGCATAAATATAAAAATATATTTCACCACGTTTACAGTTAAAGTTAGGGATATGCCTAGGCTTATTTAAAAATAGCCCATCTACAAGCTCACACAAAAATATATTTCAGATGGACATCCATCACAGTCAAATATTCATTTAGGGGTCCATGAATGGGTAGAGCCATAATAATAACTTCTCAATATGACAACCAAAACCACTCTGCCAAACTGCCCTTGTCACCCATTGAGTTACATGTAAAATGACAGCATTACTTCATATTAAATAATCAATCGTTTCAGAATCTAAATGGCTTCTAAATCTAGTCAAGCAGACAAATAGCCGACTATGCACTGGACAAATGTGCATGACCCATTTTTAGACCTAGAAATACGATGAGAACCTTGAAACAGCTGTACACTTTAGGCTATAAGGACTGCCCGCTCAACTGAGCTTTTTGATACTTTCTAAGAATAGGCTACACTGATGAGAATTTCCGTCTTGGAAGCCTTCCGATGGTAATATAACCTGCGTATGGAAGTGTTCCACAATACAGTCGCAAAGTAACCGCTAACCGAGCCAATGCGATATCAGGCTGTCTTGAAGAAGCACACAGACACACACACACACACACACACACACACACACACTGCACACGATGTTTGGAGAGAGAGAGAGAGAGAGAGAGAGAGCCGAGAGAGAGGCGGGCGCTCATCACCACCGCGCTTCTGTGTGAAAGTGAAGAAATGAGCGAGGTTGTAACTTTATAAACTTTATGCGAAAATATGTAGGGATTGTGAAATCAAGCGATGCTCGCATAATGTGCATATTTAGCGTGGAGATATGCAAAATATGCGGGAATTGTGCACCCTTTTAGAAATAAATTGATGGCTGCATATTGCGCGCCTTTTGGTTGCGATCGCAATGGGTTCTGTGATCGCATAATCACATTTTTCTGGAGGGCATATAAAGCCTGGTTTATGTACAGTATGTGTTTCCGAACGCACAGCAAAATAAAGTTTTTGCTGCTGAGCGGACGGATCTGAGCAAACAAATTTTCCCACCAGCGTGGTAAAAAAAATCAGCTTACTTGAATTTATTTCCAGTTGTTTTACAATTTAATTTGTTTATTTGATAATAATTAAATTAAAGCTTTATAGCGGGGTCAACTGAAGCAGGTAGTAAACACATTTCATAAGAGTTACAGTTTACCGTCATCCCTTTAATTTGCTCCAGACTCCAGGGTGTCTTCGGCGTACACTCCCTTCTCCTGCAAATCGCTCTCCCTTTCACCTTTTTTCTTCTCGTTACCCTTAACCACCATCTCATCAGACATGCATCATGGTCCGGGGCCGCCGTTTGTCACAGTTACGATGGCTCTGCCTGCGGTGGCTGTGCCCTTGTGTTCAGTGACTTACGCGGATAATAAGCCCCGTCAACTTCCACAGCCTCGTCTCCCCCCAAACCACGCCAACCACGCCAGTGTTTTTGCTTTTTTTTCCACCCCCCCCCCCCCAACCCCCCACCCAGCGTTTTATATGCCGGACACTCGCAAGGACGCATCAAGTCGCTCCTTGTAATCAAGGGCGAAACTTCACTTCTGTCCGTTAAAAGTTTGGACAGCAACCAAAAGTCTGTAAATTATGACCTGCCCCACCCACAAGTCTTCTGCTCCTCCTGTCCCTCCGTTCTGTCCGTCCACCAGACGCGGACACTTGCAGACGTTTGCAGACTTTGTGTGTGTGTGTGTGTGTGTGTGTGTGTGTGTGTGTGTGTGTGTGTGTGTGTGTGTGTGTGTGTGTGTGTGTGTGTGTGTGTGTGTATGTGTGTGTGTGTGCCTGCGTACGTGCGTGTGCATGCACTTCTGTACAACACGCACACAGCATAGTATTTTCCTCTCTGCTAATACACACCTGCGTTATTGTCATTGACCTAACTTTGATGTCGATTTTGGAGAGCACTCAAATCACGAAAGGCACACAGTGAGAGAGGGACTTGAAGAGTTTATCTGGGTTTGGCATTAGAAATTGCTATAAAGCTTCTATTAAGTTTCTTTCCTCAACGTAAAATCTAATTAGTGACCACGAGTTGTTATTTACTGTCTGTATTTCTCAGTCTCTCTAAGGGACCCTTCACACATAAGACACACACAGGTTGTATCACACACCCAAGACACAGCTTGCAGTACATTCACAACGGGTGGTTTGAGTAGTACACAAGAAGCAAGACACAAGTTTGTGTCTTCAAGCCATGTGACTCCCATTGGAGATGCGAGCTGTGTCTTTGGTGTGTGATACAACCTCTGTGTATGTTATATGTGTCTTAAGTGTGAATGGCCCTTAAATTTACTCCCCCGGGAGAAAACAGGCAATTATTTGGTGTTTTTCACATATTTCCTATCTTCTACCTTCTATTCTCTTTTTAGATAGGCTGCTCTGCTCCAGTGGTTCTCAAACCGTTTTAATTTCAAGGACCCTCATAGAGAAAGCTACTCAGTTATTGGCTGCCAGTTTTTGACTGATGGTTGAGCCACATGTCTCCTCACTTGTCCTTCAAACACAGACAAACTATGGCCAAAATGAGAAACCAAACATTCAACCGTACACGCTTGAGCTGGAAGCTGATCACAAGTGAAAATTGAACGTGAACCGAGCACCCTGTGGACTGTAGTTTGTCTTAGCTAAATATCGCTTGGTAATAAATTTCAGCCATTTACTATGTGCATCTCTTAATCTTTCGGAAGGCCACGTAAACATTTATTTGCTATAGCCTGACAATTGGAAGTGCATTGTTGGTCGTGCAATCTGTCAGGAGCAAGGACTGTTGAAGCCGGATGTGCACCAGGGTTTGTCCAAGGGAAGATTGGTTGGGTCAGTTCCCAGTTCCATCCGAAAAGGATTGCACATCAAAATGCCGTGTAGAATCACACAAATTTTGACTGGAGAAACAATTCCAATACCAAGGTTTGATATTTTTCTGGTGGTAATTTATGCTGACATACTAGTTCCTGCCTAGAGTTGTGGACATAGTATAGAGATATACAGTAGGGTTTAAGCCGTTAAAACAATTCCTGTTTCACTTTTGTATGCCGTAGATGAGGTAAGGGGAACTTCAGTTTTCTTAATGAAGTAGAATTTTAATTAGTAGTCAGTACTTTCTAGCTTAATTGTGAACCGTGTATATCATGTGGAGCATAATTGGCTACCTTAAAAAAATCCTGTGATAAATGACCGTATATTACTCCAGTGCTTTTTGCTTCCAAATTGTACAGATGATCACTCCAGGTGGTAGACGTGTTGGCAATCCTTTATCCAGCTTAATAACCTTAGCGAAAATTAATTTTCTAAGAAGGTGATTTTGCGGGGTTTGTGAGTGGCTTTCCATGCAACCCTTAAAGGTAATAGAGGCAACTTTTTAGACAAAAATCAAAATAGATATATAGCATTTGTTTATTCTTTTTGCCCATTGCTTCTACTTTGATGCTGCAGCTGTTTCCCTGCAGACAGACACTTGCTTTGTTCTGCAGACGGTCCAGAATTTTAATGTCCTCAACAAATCATAAATATAAAAACATCCGTCAGGCTCAGGGGAGGTGGCACTAGTGTGAGAAGAGGAGGGGGTTGTGTGGGGTAAGGGAAGAGTTTTAGCCAATCACAGAACAGCAGTCTCCAGCAGTGGAGGGGAAGGTGGAGTTAGATTCTGTTTTTAAACAAATCTGTTTACAAACGCAGTGTTGGTACACTCTAAAGTTTCCTCTATTACCTTTAACTATTTGCAGTACGATAACAAATCATTATGCTAACAATGTCTGCAATTATCTAGAAGCTGGGATTTTATAAACTGACAGAGCATATTAATATAAAATGGAACTGGCCAATGTGTATTACACCAAAAATACGCATTGGCCAGTAGACTCCAGTGACCATGAAAAAAAAAACCCTCACTTGACTCGATGATGACTGTGACTGTGCACTAAAATTTGCTAAATTGGTATCAATAAACAAGACCTGCATCTCAACGCTTCCTTTTAAAAAAGAAAGTATTGCTTCTCGGGCCCATCAACTTTCTCCGAATTCCACCCACATGCAGGGGCAGGGGTTGCTTCAATGGAATCATTGATCATGGGTGCCTGCCAGACACTCATGGCACACATCGAGGCTACAAACCTCTGTTTATCCTGCAGAACTCTCTCTCTCTCTCGCTCTCTTTCCTGCTGTCTGTCTCAAGTCATGCAAAAAACTATTGGCGTGTGTGGGAGGCTGGGTGAAGTCTGCCAGCAGCCTGTGTGGTGACTGCACTAAAATGGTTGACTCTGCCATGCCATTTCACATGCGTGGCGCACCCTGACTGCACAGGTTACTGCCCCTCTTGTCTTTATAGCTCCCTTGGCGCAGGTGGATCCAGACAAAATATTAGATTAACATCATTAAACGTCAGACAAATTAGCTTAAGCACTAAAGCCCCCCCCCCCCCCCCCCCCCCCCCCCCCCCCCCGTCTTGGACGCTCTCCAGGATTTATTTGCATAATGCCGTCCTTACCGATATGATCATAATAAGAAATGTGTATTTTATGAGGTTGATCGATAACTTTGGTGCACTGCTGTTGCACTTTGCTTGATGCCGAGCTCGCTCGATTTATGTCGGCATAACCAGTGGTTATACCGTAGTCACTGTACATGGTTTATACTGCGTATTCAGTATTCACAGCAAGCACAACAGATGAATAGCAGCGATTCCTAGATCACAAGTTCAGCAAGATAACTCTCAAAAATATTGAAAAACAGTGGATTTATGATATTATATTTGATCTTGGCATAGAGAGACTGCTGCACACCACTACCCTAGCTGAGAATCAGAATACAACCATTTAAGAACAGGCAGATGCAGGTATATAGGCTATCACAGCCCCCCACTCCCCAATACTCTGTCCATGTCCAATACAATATCCCCATGGGAAAGCATTCAGTGGCGACAAAGAGTGCCCCACCACTCAATTAGTGTAAGGGGTGCAACAGTGAATAAGGTGAACTAATGGGTCCCTTTGATTCAATTCTGAATACGTTGCCTGGTCCCCGCTGGCCGTCCTTCACACTGGCCTTGATTATTCCACGCCCGACTACACTTTGTTCAATTCCATTCAATGCTTTCACACTGCAGCGATCCGTATCCGAGTAGAGTTCAGTCTGTCCCGATGTCACTGCCACACGGTGCACCCTGTACCATGCCTGAAATAGTTGGCAAGCTTTATTTAGAAAAAAATACGACACCACAGATCACCAAGCTCATTAAGATTCAAATCAACTAAATCGACTGTAGTTATCCCATCTTACAGTATAAACGCAACATTAAAATCCCAACATTATGGATTGTTCAGAAAGTGAAAGATATATAAGATAAATTAGACAAATCTGAACACTTGTTTCTAGAGGTCCATTGCAACATCTGCAACGTTTCAACCAACAACTGTACTGTAGGTTTTCGTCAGGCAAAATGCAAGTGAACCTTCTAGTCACACTCAACGGACTCCAACCCACCAATTCTGTTCAGTTAATTGAACCTTGTAATTCCATATTGCTCTTGTTTCTACCACAGCCCAGTGAAGGCTAGAGCATACGGCGTGCAGAAGCAAAGTTATTGCTTTTGCAAGAACTTTTTTGCAAACTCAAGGTCCTCGTGATTTATATTGTTTAATTTCCCCCCAATTTCATCCAGGTGGCAAAAAGCAGCGCTCCCAGCACCGCATCCGCGTGGTGTCTATAACAGCAGCCGCAGTGGAGTATAAAACGATTTTCTTCCGCAGGGAAGTCGACCTGTTTTGGCAAGCCTTCTTTTGAAGTATATGCCGCAGCCTTGACACAGCAGTAACATCTAACAGCCCTTTATTCCGATGTCATCTCCGTGTCCTCCACAGCCCGAAGAGCGTGAGCTTAGTCAGTCACTTTCCCCCCCTCCTGCCGGCAGCCAACCCGCTCTCCTCTTTCACACAGCTTGGCACGGCTGCCGTCTGATGCTTTGGCTCTTGGCCGTCGGCTAGAAAATTGATTTGGCAAACAGTGACTTCATCAGCAGCATCAGCTTACACTTCTCTCAGCAAGTTGGGTTAGGATTAAGTCAATACTGTCTTCATTTTTTTTGTGGTCGGGAAAGCAAAGAACCTATAAGACCAGATATTAATTCAGGGCATGTGCAAAAACTGTTTGCTCTACCTGTTGAACAAGGTGAAGTATTTCTGAGGACACACACAGAGCTAAAGTTAAACCGTGTTAATTGAATTTGAGAGTATACAGCTGGAACAAAAACAGGCACCTCGACAGCCAGTGAATACATAGTTTGTTCCCCATAGTAAACACAAAGCCCTTAAGGGGCTTGATTTGGGTTTGTTTTAGCCAGTGAGGAAACACCAGGGCATGGCAAAGCCCCCACACAAACATAGACGGCTTTGAAGATCTTTGAAATCCTTCAGTGTTTGATGTTCATCTTCTCCTACTCCTTTTGTTTTTTTCATCTATTTGTTAGGTTTGTTTGTTTGTTTTGGTTTTTTGTTTTAGCCTTCTTCGTCTCTTCTTCCTACCCGGATGACGAAGTTTATTTGACAACTTGACATTCAAAAAAATGAAATAAATAAAAGGAAAATCACTCCTACACACACACACACACACACACACACACACACACACACACACACACACACACACACACACACACACACACACACACACACACACACACACACACACACACACACGCACACACACACACACTTTGTGTTGCCCAACAACCCTGCGGCACTCTGTCCCTTCACATATGCACTGTGCATTCCCTGTGCATGCGGCCTTTATATTTGTCTTCTGCTACTTCCGAGAATGTTGAGTTCTCTGTAAGAAACTCCGGACTGTAAAAATGACACGACCAGCCCTGCTGCTTCAATGCCCTCCCGAATCCTCTCTTCTCTGTTTCTCTCCCTCTCATGTGTCTGTTCTCTCCCCTTAACATTCCTACTGCCGCCTTTAATAAAAGCCCAAATACCTCAGGGGAAGACATAGTGCCCCCCCTGGATTTCAATCTACAGCACCAGTGTCTTCCCAATTAATTATCTCCCGCTGTTTCCTTTATTCCATCCGAAATGTCTCTCCCTCTCCTCTCTTCTCTTCTCTCCCTCTCCATTACACTCTCTGTCCCTCTCCCTCGCTGCTCCTCTGTCAGTGTTTCTCTCTTTTTTTTTTGGTGGATGCATGTTGTCTGCCAGGAGAAATGCTTAGTTGGGTTCCTCCGTGCTCTGTGTGCTACATGTATATGTCACAAAAAAGGAACATGAAATAATATACACGCTCGGCTATACAGTGCTGCCGTTGTGTGTCTTTCAGAGAAATGTTCCCAACATTTCCACGCCATTTTGTCTGTCACAGAGCATGTGTTAAGAGTCTTATCGCGTAATGGGAAATCGCTGTGAGGTTGTTTTTGCTGACTTTTTCATCAAACGTGTAGTTTTCTAAATGTAAGACCTTTCCTCGGCGATGAGCCAATGCCCTGCAGGGGGTGCGGTGAAAGAGACAGACAGTGGCGCGACAACATGAGTGTAAAACAAAAACACAATGCAGCTGCGTGCACGAGACAAAGTTCTAGCCCGTCTCTATCACGTAAACATACGTTTGTGCCGTCGCACCGCAACTTCTCAGCATAAAAATGCAGGCCTCCTTGAAAATTAACTTTATATTAGCCGTGTTATGTCGCATCCTGTTTGAAAGGCCCTTTATGCGAGCAATGAAACGATGACTTAGTTTGCATTTGTTACTCTGTTCTCAGGCGTCACTCATTAAACTGTGACACATTGGTGGATGTTAACTCTCTCTCTCTCTCTCTCCATGCAGGACTTCCCACTGTTGCGGCTGGACGACGTGGTGGACGGACACTCCAACATCGTGGGGTTCTCCATGCTGAACGAGACACACCCGTTCTACCTGGAGTTCATCCGGAGCCTCAACCTCTCCTGGAGGGAGGGCTGTGACATCAGCCCCTACCCTGGCCCAGCGGTGAGAGCAGAGCCAAGGAGTGTGTGTGTGTGTGTGTGTGTGTGTGTGTGTGTGTGTGTGTGTGTGTGTGTGTGTGTGTGTGTGTGTGTGTGTGTGTGTGTGTGTGTGTGTGACATCAGCTGAGAGCTGACATCAGGGAGAGCTGTGTGACATCAGGCCCAGCTGCGGCAAGAGCCTCGTTAAGAAAGAGGGAGTGTTTTTTGTTTTGTTATAAAACCTGATTCAGGTTATTTGGTGTATCACTAACAGTGTCACCTCCTTGCTGGGTGGGACTGTAGCCACTATACTACTTATTTGATATAGTAGCATTATTTCATTTAATGTATGCCCTGATATCCTTGGTTCTTAGAATAGACAAAAGTGGGAGAGTAGAATAGTGTAGAACACAATATACTACAGTACAAAAGTCAACCTTGTCCACAAGTAATCGATTTGTTTTGTACAGGCCATCTGTCACACCACCACATAAAGACAATAAAAAAGGCATCCTTACAATAAACGATACGAAACAATAATAATAAAAAGAAAAATACTGGAATAACCAGTCGACCTCCACATAACCCTATAAAAATGACATTGCTTGAATTTCCTAAAATGGGGTTGGGGAGGACTAGGCCTTTTAAAAGAACCTGTAAAAATGCACCAAAACGAATTGCACAGTGTTCACTGCCTGCAAAAAATTAAATTAAAATCATCCAAACAAGACAAAAACAAAGCACCTCTATTAAAAGCAAAGGAGGGTTGGGGGGGAAAAAGACGTGCGCTGCAGAAACAGATAGTGAGTTTGGAAAGTGCATACTCAGTAATGAGCAAAACTCTCCTGATCACCACATCTCATCGTTGTCCTCAGTGTCTGTCACACTCAATCTCTGTCTCTCTCATTTCTCCACTCCGTCCCCATCCATCTTTATTATGAGACACGCCATCAGGAGGAAACAATCTCTGTGACGCCCGCATATGTCT
Organism: Benthosema pterotum; assembly: GCA_039105355.1. Taxonomy (NCBI): domain Eukaryota; kingdom Metazoa; phylum Chordata; class Actinopteri; order Myctophiformes; family Myctophidae; genus Benthosema; species Benthosema pterotum. The sequence continues at coordinate 22,005,262 of CM076970.1, read as the reverse complement.
CACCATTGTGATAGATCCACGTAAAGAAAAGCAAAACTATATCACCCGAGGGAATAGTCTTTATAGGGTCTTCATATAACCACCCTCACTGATAACAGAAGATATCCCTGTCGCAGTCGCACATGAGACACATGATACAGTATATACAGTAGGTACAGCTATTAGAGTAGGACGAGAACTCCTTGAGGGAGTTCCAGGGAGTCAGCTAACGAACGAATGCATCATATTCACTTGAAACTATTTAAACCTATACTGCCTTTTGAAAATGCTCCATCTCCAGTATGCACATTCTATGTGCGTGGAATCTATAAATGCACATTCCACAAAGCACACAATGCAAACACAAAGAAATGTGTGAGGAGTCGGAATGATCTTTTAAGAAATATTAACACAAATCTAAATAATAACAAAACAAACACACAATGTGTATTTCAGAGTAGCACCTTTTATTGAAATGAGAGCATGAAGAAGAGCATTCATGGTATCATTGCGGTACTGCCAGAACCCTGTACTGTATATAACAGTCATTAGGTTTTTCTACTCCATTGAGGAGCAGCTGCACAGGAGATTCAGCAGCATCCAGGGCCTTGTAACCTCACCCAACCCTGTCAGCTGAAGGCACTTTATGTAATACAACTTGGCAGAGTGATGCCATTACACCACTGGGACAAGAACCTTGGATACAATCATCTTACCATTTAAAAACATATACAGTATATCTATTTGGACCTTTTAACATTATGCACAGCTATTGTTTGTTACATGAGAAATGTAAAGAGGGAGTCTTGCCTTTTTCATGGTCAGAGTGGATTTTCTTACCATGTCAACAATGATTATTATGTGTGTTGTGTCCCCTAATGCATATTCTGCTGTTCAGATGGTTTGGGAGCATGACTGTAACATTTTCCGTAAATGTTAAGAGATGCACACAACATAAAAAACATGTAGCTATAACAATCTACAAACAATGCATGAAAACGCTTGATCTACTGTACATCAGTGGAGTCCAAACTTCACACATACCGTATTGAAGCGTGTAAGATGAATAAAAGCGCTTTGAAACAGTCCAGCTGCCGAATCACTCTGATCTGAAGTAATATCCCCAATGTCAGAGGTTTTCTTTTTATATTAATTTTCCTGTATGTTCCATTGGCATACCATGGCATTATTGTAAACTGGTACTACAGAAATGTGGTTGCTGTTTTTTTTTTTTTTTTTATTAAAATACATATTTTATAATGAATGAACATGAAACCAGCCTGCTTTGATAGGGATTCCTAGCTGCAGGAACAGGCAACCTGAACAAAAATAACTTTTGATCAAGGCCTGGATGATTGTTGGGACACTGCAAGTTGTTTGATCATGTATAAGCAGTATACCTGCTGGGTACGTTTGCAAATGAAGACTCTATTCCATCCTGGTCAAACTGTCAGGAGGCTGCTATTGTATTGTCATGTTGGTTCACTGAAACGTTGTTGGGCTGAAAATACCTGTGTGCAAAGTTGGCCATGCATGCACTCGATTGTCGATGAGTGGGTTCCAAATGACCCTGTATGGGTGTGTACCACTTAGAGCGTCCATTTGGTTCCATTTTGGTACACTAAGAGTTACAGCGGGGTCGAGAACCGCTGCACACCAAACGGAGCAGATCCTTAATTGTAGTATCATCAATGTAACACCTGTGAAAGAAGTGAACACAGGGGCAGATGTAACATTTCCTAATTGGGGAGGGGGGGGGGGCAGAAGGAAATGGTATGGGGGCTGGAAGCCGCTCCCATACCATTTATGGTTACAGGACTTTTATCAGGCAAGTAAAGCATCAATAATAACATCATCTGTTGTTGAAGTTCCAACAGACACGCAGAATACATAAAGCTAAAGGTCTGACTCAGAGAGTCAGACCTTTAGCTTTTCTGTTTTCAATGATGAAATGCTGTTGGTTTAGTGGTGAGACGATTGTAGTTATAGTAGCAGTAGTGTTTAAAATACTTTTAAATATAAGCACTGAAATATCTTGGGTTGTTTTGCATGTCATCATGTTTGGTGGGGCAGTCTAGGCATTTAGGGGGGCACCCCCCCCCCCCCCCCATGCAAATGCCTAGATCCACCCCTGAGTGAACAGGAAGTAGGAATAGTTACTCTGTGGCCTTGAGAGGCCATTTCACAACATGCACTGACGACTTCTGAACCGCTGCTCTCTCTCTCTCTCTCTCTCTCTCTCTCTCTCTCTCTCTCTCTCTCTCTCTGTCTCTCTCTCTCTCTCTCTCTCTCTCTCTCTCTCTCCCTGTCCAGCTGTCTTCAGCGCTGCTGTTCGACGCGGTGCATGTGGTGGTGGGCGCCGTGCGGGAGCTGAACCGCAGCCAGGAGATAGGAGTGAAACCGCTCAGCTGCACCTCGCCTCTCATCTGGCAGCACGGCACCAGCCTCATGAACTACCTGCGCATGGTGAGGCACACACACACACACACACACGCACACACAAGCACGTGCACACCTACCCACCGCTGCTGGTGTGTTGGTTTAGAAGGTGCTGCTTTGTGAACGTGTTGTGATTGATGTTGAGGTGATGGAATGGAGTTGAGAGGCTCTGCAGACTGTCATATCACACACAAACACACACACACACACACACACACACACACACACACACACACACACACACACACACACACACACACACACACTGAAACAAGGTCAGAGGGAGTGGGAGAAACAAACACACAACCACAGCAGGGATGTCGCTGTCTATTTAGTTGCCCTATACTCATGTGTGCTGCCTGGTCCCCCTACCGACGACGGCGATGTGGTACTATCTCATGCACATCGGCTACTTTTACCGTTTGTGAGGTCTCACACATTAGAGAGCGTCATTACATGCCATAATTGTTTTTATGTGTTTTTATGTGACGGCTTGGCACTTTTTGGCAACGTTGCATTGCCCTAGCTACTCATGGTGCGTGTTGGGCGTACATGTAGCGACAACGCTGGCACACGCACAATACATACACACTCACAGACAGACAGATAGATACTCGACAGACAGATAGAGGACAGACCGCAATGGTAATGCAATGTAGAGAGACTGACAGGGGTCGAGAAAAGAGAGAGACTGTACTTAAAAGAGGGAGTTCTGTATTCTCTCTGTTTGGCGGAGTCCCCCCACCCACCTCCATTCATCCAATTGATTTTGGTCTCTCTCTCTCTGCCTGTTTGCCTCGGTCTTTTGATCTCCAGCCGCCAACTCTCGGCGACTCCTCCCCCACACTCTGCTCATCACTGTTTCTATCTGGCTTTATTTCTCCTTCTTTCAGTCTCTCCTCTTCTATGATAACTATTTTTTTCTTCTGGCTCTCTCTCTCTCTCTCTCTGTCTAAATGCATGTCGCACAGCTCTGCCATCATGCTACTTCCTTTTTTCTCAATCGACCCTTTCTGATCTTCTTCTTGTGTACACGTTGCTTTTCTGGCTCTCTGTGCATCGTTTCTCTCGCCTCTGTACTTACTTATCCTCCCCCACAATTTGCTCCCTCACTCACTCACTTGCTCTCTCTAATCTGTACTAACCTCACTCGCTCTCTCTCTCCCTTTTATTGACGCAACTCTCTCTCTCTCTCTCTCTCTCTCTCTCTCTCTCTCTCTCTCTCTCTCTCTCTCTCTCTCTCTCTCTCTCTCTCTCTCTCTCATGTCTCACTCAATCTCACTCTCTTCCTAGTTTGGCTGTCTCTGTTTTTCAGGATAATTTATCTTGAGACAACCACACAAACGCATGTAGCGCATATACACACGGACACTCAACGAATGCGCTCACACAACCTTCAGGCACACCCCATCCACCCACCCACCCACCCACACACACACACACACACACACACACACACACACACACACACACACACACACACACATGCGTACATTCGAACACAATTGCTTGTGCAAATTAACACGTGCAATGCCGCGCAAAAAGGGAGAAAAAAACGTGTTCCCACAAACAAGTAAATAGTCATCTAATGATGCCTCATCTACTGTAGGCTATGTAGCAGTAATTGGTAGAGGTGCATCTTGTGTCCTGATCACATTCATTATCGGCATGCATCTGGTAGATTCCAAAGGCCATGAAGTTATTCTAAGCATATTACCAGCTGTTGTTTTTTATGCGTCATATCTTCTGGCCGTGTCATCAATGTGTCAGGTCTTCTGGCCATGCAAGTGCTCTGTTGAGGTGACCTATCACTCATGAGCTAAGGTACTTGAAGTCATTAACTTCCTTCAGAGCCTCGTCTTCTGCTGTTGTGAGAGGTGTATGTTCCGTTTGGATGTTATAGGTGATCACCTTGGTTTTCTTGGCATTCAACCATGGCACACACTGACACCACTCTGCTCATGCTCCATGTTGTAGAGCAGGCTGATGTCATCCGCATAGTCTTTACCTCCTTGGTGTGAGAATGAAGGCCAGTGACCCAAAACAGCTCGCATCCCTTCAGGCTATGGGGCACAAAGAGCGTAGAGTAGCTATACACTACACGCAACGCATGGATGTTTACAAGCGTCGCTCAGCTCTGCTGCTGTACTGCTGTTTGGATTATTTCTACCACTATGTGTTCAGATATATACCAAAATTTGGTGGTCAAATGCGGAAGTATTTCCTCCATGAACGCGCCTGAAGCAAGGGATTATGGGAAAGAAAAGAATTCCCATTTTTCGGCATGTATTGTTGGGTATGGCTATATAATGGCCACGGATGTGGTCTGAAAGTGTGAAAAATGTATTTTTCAATTCACCGGCCCTTTATTATTAATAACTTTTATTTTGAACGTTTGCCTGTCAGTACCACCAACATCAATACAGCATGGGATTGTGGACAAAATCTTATCCAAGGACAACAAAGCGTTCTTTAGTTTTGGGTCTGAGAGGCTAAAACTCATTAAATCGCAGGGCTCCATTGCCAAATAAATAATGGGCCTTGATATGAAAAGGGTTGCAAACTCCTGCAATAATAATAATATGTCTCAGTGTCTCTAAGCTCTGTCACACACACTGTGAACACTAGTGATGGCCATGGCCTGTCTGCTCACCCTCTATCTCTATAGAGAGATCCTCTTATTCATGCCGTCTCTGTCTCTCTCTCTCTTTACTTCTGTCCACCCTCTCCCCTCCGTTGTCCCTTGACAGACGTTTGTTGTCCTCCCCTCGTCCCCCTCACCTTCACTCTTCTCGTTTTCCTCTGGACTTTATCGCAATCTGTCTCTTTTTATCCGCTCTGTCTGTAACTGTATCCATCCAATGTGTTTTGTGTGTGTGTGTGTGTGTGTGTGTGTGTGTGTGTGTGTGTGTGTGTGGTGTGTGTGTGTGTGTGTGTGTGTGTGTGTGTGTGTGTGTGTGTGTGTGTGTGCCCATTAACAGTTAATTTCCTCTACAATTCAATTAGCTCTATCGTCCTTAAGTGGCCATGCAGTATATTTAAGTAACCAAAGCTCTGATTGCAGTTGATTACTTTGCTATCCCAGTTGCACCTTATCAGCTCTCTCTCTCTCTCTCTCTCTCTCTCTCTCTCTCTCTCTCTCTCTCTCTCTCTCTCTCTCTCTCTCTCTCTCTCCCTCTCTCTCTCTCTCTCTCTCTCTCTCTCTCTCTCTCTCTCTCTCTCTCTCTCTCTCTTTCGTTATGTATCCCAGCAATGTACAACCTCCTCCCTGGTTTCTGTTCTGTTCTCATTACATTTCTCTATTTACCCTCATTTAATTCCACCTTCTCCTCATTACTAGTTTAATGGTTCTCACTGTACTTTCTCTCTCTCTCTCTCTCTCTCTCTCTCTCTCTCTCTCTCTCTCTCTCTCTCTCTCTCTCTCTCTCTCTCTCCCCCCCCGCCAGGTGGAGTATGATGGTCTGACAGGTCGTGTGGAGTTCAACAGCAAAGGCCAGAGGACCAACTACACTCTCAGGGTCCTGGAAAAACACCCTGGAGGTCACAAAGAGGTCAGGAGCCACAACATGGACCACATTGTGTCCAGAAATGGTTTACACATACAGTACAATATACTCACACAAACACACACATGCTTGCATACATAAATACATCCAAAACATTCATACATGTTTCGACTGCTAATCAATAGTCGTTGGAGAGAGCTGCAGACTTCCCTCCCCATGGCAACATTACTGACCCGGTGCCTGTCCAGAGCCATGATGGGATGTAATCCCTCCATTTGAGGGATTACATCCCTCAAAGCCCCAGGGTCTCCTCCCAGTCGGACATGCCACCTCCCTAGGGAGACGCTTGAGAGGTATCCTAACCAGATGCCCAAACCACCTAAGCAGTGGCTCCCTAACGCAGATGGCCATAGGCGAGAGAAGGAGCAAAGATTGCTTGGTAGACTCAAAGGTATGCAGGCCGTGACCCTAACCCTGTATAATTACATTTCGAAGATTTAAAACACTTTAAAACAAGTGTCATGGCCACGTGACTGAGCTGCGCCATGACACTTTAATGTTAGCGAAAATCTCACACCGGAAGTTACATGAATAAGCACATTGGATGGACTATCGCTCCCATGGTGCAACAAACCTGCCATCTGGAATTGCATCATAGCGGGAATGACGTTTCTGTCGCTACCTGCCTATATCATATACCTTGGGACTACATGTTCTCTCAGTAAGACAGCCCCTCCCCCTATCCACAAGTATAGGGGAAGCATTATGGAAAACCACATATTATGTTGTCCAACAGTTTGCTTAACCACTCGGTGGGATGAAGAGACTCAAAAATAGCAGATCCAGTTTAGGCAGGAGCAGACTTATACTGTAACACTATGGCGCTGCGCTGAACGCCACGTGCGTTCATTCACTGACCGTGCGAACGCACCAAAAAGTGTTGAGGGGGGTCTTATGTCCGTTATGTCCAGTCAGCGCTCTCTGTCTGTCCCATATGCACCTCCCTTTAGGGAAAGCGTTAAAAGAAAAAAATCTGAACAAAAGCCACGTCTCATTAGCTGGAGAATCCTGAGGAAGCAGTCAGGAGAACATTAAAAGAACAAAGATCAATATCCATCACCACAGGGTCAAACGGGGTCACTAGCTAGTTAAGTATGCAGTAAAAGAGATCCCTAAAATGAGGTGTAGCTCCCATTAACTCCTGCTATTTACAAATTTGATTTTTTGAACCAGAGAAGCCCTAGCTTTGTGAGGTTATGTGTAGACATGTATGCTATTTTTTGACCTGTCGTTGAGGTGGGAAAAAGGAGTGGACCAAATATAGACCACTGGGGGACTGTAGTCAATAAGCTGTAGGGTTTCAGTTTTGCTTATATTATTTATAGACACAAAAATATTAAATCGCATACAAAAAGTATAATCACTGGGCAAATATTGTTGTATAGTCTACAATTTCCAAGTTGTTGTGACTGTCATCAAGATATTTTGGAGTCTTATCAGATATTAGGTCATTTAAACCTGCCCAAACAGCGGGTATGTATTGGTTTCCATTCAGAAATTTGCTTCAAAATCAAATTAAAACAAAGATCGCAACAGCATGAATTAAAACAAGATGCAACGTATGTCAAAAAAGATTGTATGGATAAAATTCAGTTATTTCCATAAAATAAAGTATTGTGAAAATAGTAGCCTACATATGCAAACTTAAACATTAATGCACGAAGCCACGTATTGAGCTTATAGATTTGTCTCTTATTGGGTCTCAAGTTTGTTGGTTACCACTGATATCACCTTTACTATTGCAATGGTTTCCAAAGTGTAAGACACCCATGACTTGCCGGAGCACTGCGAGAGCGGTGCAGGGGAGGGGGAGCCCTCCTCACACTACTGTATGAAAACCTCCTGGTCGGTTGGTTTTCATTCGCATAGCAAACCATTCTCCAGGGAAAGCTTTGTGAAATTGGTGGGACTCTATGATTTATGCTCTCCTTGGTTCATTAATATTTCTCTTTCTTAAGGCATTAAAGTGGTGCATGTAGTAGTACACTTAAATTAATGTCCCTAGAATGATCATCACTTATGGCAGAGAGAAGAAATAAGAGCCAGCATAAAAATAAAGTAATAATGTAAATCGTTCAAGTGTTGTTGTTTCTTAGATTAAAAGGACAGTGTTAGTGAAGAATGATGCAGCGGAATGGGTATATGCGCGCGCGCGCACACACACCACACACACACACACACACCACACACACACACACACACACACACACACACACACACAGTCGAGTCTCACTTCCATTAGGATCATAATACTAAAGTAATTTAAACCATCAAACGTAGGCTGCCCCTAAAATGATGACAATAAATGTACATCACTGGTTCTAAATATGGAGTCCAGGGACCCCTAGGGGTCCATGACTCCTTGATATGGTTCGCAGTGGAGCACAATTGCTACAGAACCTTGGAATTGTGAAGATTGATTGAGGTTATCAAATGCCACTGGTGTACGTATTTTAATATCTCTGCCTGTCCCAATGAAAATGGAAAATAAGGGGAAAGCAGGCTGTCCCACTTCCCTTCAGAATACATGAAGAGACATCACTCCAGATGTCATTAGCTATAGAATCCTGCCGACGCACCCAAGAGGACATCTAAAGCCCCAGATCAATAACTATCACCACAGGGTTAAACGGGGTCACTAGCTAGTTAAGTATACAATAAAAGCCCCCTAAATTGAGCCTTAGCCTTCTATTATCTGCTTGTAATATACTTAAATATTATTTGTGTTATTTATTTTTTGCCGGGGCAGCAGTGTGACTGACTGACTGATGCAGGGCCAGATTTAGCCAGCCCTACTAGGGTGGGCTGGAAGAATGGCAAGGTGGGCAACTCCAAGGTTTTTCATATGAAGCAGTGGCTTTAAACCTTTTTGACACCAGGCCCCACTATTTATTCGGCATTTGAGCCACGGACCACCATTTGAGGACATTTTAGCCCCACAGACCCCAAAACTAAAGATTTCTTTTCCTTTTGTCCACAATTCCAGGCTGGATTTGGAGAAACCAAACAGTCAAACATACAGATCAAAATGACCATTAATCTTCTACATCCTCTAGTTGTGTAGATTTGGGGCTAATTCACATGATGAATATTTTAACTCTTGAGAGTGTCCATTTGGTTTCATTCTTAGACTCTCAAAGAGTTACACCTGGTTAACCAACTTTACATCATTTAGCTGGGGACCACCTGGAACTCTCTCTCTCAAGGACCACTGGTGGTCCCCGGACCACTGGTTGAAAACCACTGATACTACCTTTCATTGGGTGGGCAGGATGCACGCTTGGGTGAGCTCTGCCCACCCCTGACTGACTGACTGATGGAGGAATTGACACTACTGCTCGGCCAGCTCAGCAGTTGGAGTTTCCCCATTGGCGATTGCTCTCTCAAAATGACTCAAACCGTTTCCCATTGCATCATCAGGGGCCATTTACTGTACGGTGACTCCACTAGTCTTCAACGACTCCCGCCGGGGTCTTCAATTACGTCCTCACTGTCCTCCAAAGACATTACACAGCTGTTCCACTGTGCTCACTCCAAACGTATTGCCTGAATAAGAATGGAATATTGCAATATAGTGCAATATAATATCGTGGATAACTCCCATCGCTCGCCTTGGCCGAGTGTCGCCACTTCCTTTATTTCAAATGGAATGTGTCCTTTAGCAGTGCAGCCATTTATTCGGGTTTGACCTTGTGATAATGCTAACCGATTGAAAGGTCAAAATAGCTGCCCTCTCTTGTGTGTGAGAAATGTAGAAAAAGTTGACATTTTTATTTACATACCGTAAAAAGAAACTGTAGCCTACTGTGATATATGTGTGTGATTTCACCTGTAACCTGTTTTTCGTGCGGGGTGTTTTGTACGTTGTAGGATGTTTTATTGCGTTTTCACAATAGAATGGCACCGGTATTGTTTTATCGTCTGTTCCCCAGAGATACTGTAGCTCTGCCTAGCAGTCTAGTGGGCATGGAGTGACAAATAGATTTACTAGCCTATATTTTTTTCCCGGAGCTCGCCGTTGGTTCTCAGTGTTGTCTCTGCAAGTATACGGCACCCTTCTAGAAATGTCCACCTAGTCCGATCCTAAAGTTTGACCCAATGCAATAAAATGTGTCCTACAGTGGGCGTTCCCGCTGTCGTATACCCTATGCCCTCGCTTTGAAGCGCATGTACAATGATGCCGCTGTGGTCCAATAAACTTACAAGTGGAACTGTAGGAACCACATTCTGGTGTTATGGTTCCGCGTGGACGCTAAACGAAGCAACACACGTATCGCTCGGATGAATTAAAACAGAAATAGGCCTATACCTCAAAGTAGTACTCAAGTACAGCACTTGAGTACATGTATATATATATATACTTTTTTTACTATAGCCAGCAGCGTGACAGTGTATTATCCGGTTAACGGTTAATCACTTAAAGACAACACAAAGAGCAGGAGGTCCAGATAGGTCACAGGGTCAAAACAGTGTCAGCGGGAAGTCAGCAGACCTGCGACCTGCGCTGTGTGTGTGTGTGTGTTTGTGTATGTGTGTGTGCGTGTGTGTGTGTGTGTGTGCGCGCGTGCGTGTGTGTATGTGTGCGTGTGCATGCGTGCGTGCGTGCGTGTACGACCATGCTGGAGGAGATCCCCCCATTGATTGTTGCATATTGATTGGGCGTTTTAACTGCCGTTTGCTCTCCGTCTGGACAGGGAGCTGTCTGTCTGAATGTCTCTCTCTCTCCTCTCTCTCCTCTCTCTCTCCTTGTGATGGACAGATTGGTGTGTGGTACTCCAACAACACGTTGTTCATGAATTCCTCCTCACTGACCCTCAACACCTCTGAGACGCTGGCCAACAAGACCCTCATTGTGACCACCATACTGGTAAATCGCACGCACATGCACACACACACACACACACACACACACACACACACACACACACACACACACACACACACACACACACACACACACACACACACACAATTAGCGTATAGCAACTAATTACAGAATTAATTACCATAATTAACATAAAAATTCATTAGAAAAACATTAATTATGGGAATAAATAGAAAACAATGATGAATGAATATTGTTTACACATGGGAAATACATGAGTGTAACCATACCGGTATACCGTACTCATGTACTCATTTAATTTATAGTATAGCCTAAAAAAGCATTACAATGTATAAAATCGATACAACGTGCTACAGCAATATTGATGGATTGATTGACTTGTAATTTATTGTTTTTGAGTTAGTGAATGTTTGCCAGTGTGTGGACAAGTACATCGATCGGTGTGCGTTGAGCGAAAACGGAGAGCCTGGACTAATTTGTCAGCCACGGTTGCCTAGAAGTGGCAGTCAAACTTTCAGGTTGGCGTGGCTCCAAATGATGTGACGTAGCACAGCGGGGGAGGGGCATCATCACCCGTGGCGCGAAGCGACACAGGCGATGAAGTCTCTATTGGTTAACTGACTGATTGATTAACTGATTTTGCTCATTGGTTTGTTTATTATGATGGACTGACCCATTAATAGGTTGGTTACTATACAGTATAGACTGATTGCTTGACCAATATCCATATCCATAGGAAAACCCCTATGTGATGCGTAAGGCCAACCACCAGGAGCTCCATGGGAACGACCAGTACGAAGGCTTCTGTGTGGACATGCTGAGGGAGCTGGCCGACATCCTCAAGTTCTCCTTCAAGATCAAGCTAGTCGATGACGGCCTGTACGGAGCTCCAGAACCCAACGGATCCTGGACCGGCATGGTGGGAGAACTCATCAACAGGGTGAGTGGAGAGGGGAGGGGAGGGAGGGGAGGGGAGGAGGGAGAGGAGAGGAGAGGAGAGGAGAGGAGAGGAGAGGAGAGGAGAGGAGAGGAGAGGAGGAGAGGAGAGGAGAGGAGAGGAGAGGAGAGAGAGAGGAGGAGAGGAGGGGAGAGAGAGGAGAGAGAGGAGAGGAGAGGAGGAGGGAGAGGAGAGGAGAGGAGAGGAGAGGAGAGGAGAGGAGAGGATAGGAGGACAGGAGATTTGAAAGAAATAGCAACAAACAGGGGCGTTTTTGCCATTAGGCAGACTAGGCAGTTGCCTAGGGTGCCATGGGGGGAGGGGGTGGGGGAGGGGAGGGGTCGACCACCAGACATGCTTTAAAAGGATCCCAAGACTAATAGGGATAAATACATTATACTTGTCCTCTATAACTAGAGTTGAACATTTAAAGCACATATAATACAGTATGTTCTTTAGTTTAAAAATAGTTCATAATTTTAGTCCCTTGGCGGGCGCCATTTTACAGGAGATTTTCCCTGGAGCCCCCAGGGAAAATGTTGCCTATGGCTCCAAATTGCTTAGAAACGCCACTGGCAACAAAGCACATTTATTTATACATTGTTGCAGTCACCAAGGAATGTACTGGCTCACATTTATTTAAGAAACTAAACAAATAACCCTCCTGAGCATTAGCCTGGACTCAAAAAGCCAAGACCCTATAATATCCGAAACCTGAATGGATACGTGTCCAAAATCGTGACTTTACACGTGTATGATTATCTGTGTCTATTATAATTGCCACGGGTCTCGTCTAAGAAATTAAGAAATCTATTTACGTGTGCATTGATTGACCCACGAGGACCCGGACACTACATTATTTAATCCTGAGGGTTTTAAATTGAACACGTTTAACCCGGACCTACCGGTAATTTGTGTTGGAATTACCATACTGTCTGGTCTCGCATATTTGGTGGTGATGTGAATGAGCACTGATGCTTTACAGCTGAGCTGAGCTGATGGCCAGAGTTTATGTGCAGATGTTGAATTGTGAAACAGTCTTTGGCACACTGTCCGTTTTTTTATTGAATCAAAATGGAGAAGTCATTCCAGAAAAAGTCAAATTTATGCGAGGAAAGTAAATATCAGCTAATTGAACGCTGAGAGTTTTAGTGAAAATGTTTCATACCATATATATATGTTTCTATAAAGTAAATTGTTTTGAAATGTAGCCAAATACCAAATATTTATTCTCGGCCAAATGGTATAAAGCCGTGAAACCCTGCAACGTGGAAGTGAACCCATACTCTGCAACAGCGACAGTAGCAGCTAACTACAGGAGAGCCATAAGAAAAAAATGTTGGAAAGGAACGAAAAAACAGCTTCTGGGCTGCTGTAAATTATGTACATTAAAAAATATACACAGAAAAATATAGGAAAAAATACAACAATAACTAAAAGAGTGAGAGAAGCACAATATTACCGAATGGATTTTGTGGGGGTTTATAGTCATATTACAAAAAAGAAAGTAATTCTACAAGCTCATAAATGATTGCACTGTGTTTTGATTATGAGGTGAATGTACTGTAATGTTCGATGCACAGAGGACGCCGGGAAGAATTAACTATTGCTTCTGTTGGAGCTAATGGGGATCTGCATTCATAAATGAACAGACGTGATCCTGTCACTCAGGCCAGCTGTTTCCCCCCACACAACCTCTTGTGAAATAGTTCATCTTAATTAGGATCATTTGAGTTAAACGCCACTGTCCTTGAGCGCACAATGGAGGAAGGCTAAATTGGGAAATTGGAAACCGCCGAAACCACTTACCGGCTTGTCAACAGCTCCCGTTGGAACTGACACATCATCATGTGTGAGCCATTGCACGTGTCGGCATGTTTGAGGGAATGGTTTTAACTTAATACGTCATTACATTATTAATCATGTGCCTTCGTTACTAATTACACTCGTTTATGATCTAATCGGAAAAAAAAAATGATCCGGGTGAGAAATCGGAAACATTTAAATTAATCCGTGCTAATTAAAACCACTGCACCTAAACATGACGGATCCCTTGTGCAAATCCACCATTCAGTCGCGAGAAGTACTTAAAGATGCTGTAAATGATGTGAAAACATTAAATATTCTAAACGGCTTTTCACACAGGGAGATATAAAACGTGGCTCTAGTTCATTTTCAATGAGACCTGCATTTTATGCTGAGAAGAACCATGTTGTTTGTTGCACATTTGTAGCGCCTGCGTCTGATTTTAGACCTCATTCTGATTCTGTTGAGCTTTTCTACGATGAGCGATTGTTGATTGTGTGCATTTATCACTCCCAGTCTGAATAATAGACCTCCCTGCCCCTGTGTCTCTCCAGAAAATGCATTTTAGGTGCAACACCAATTTCTCCCAATCTACAACGTAGAGAGAGAGAGAGAGAGAGAAAGAGAGCGAGAGAGAGAGAACATATTAAGACCTTTTAATGAAGAGATTATTTAGAAGGAGGCGAAAAGGAAGTGGATCAATGTATAAAATGAGATGTTTGAGCAATTGTGGCGTCTTTGTAAGTTATGGTAGGAACAAGGGGAGTCTCACACACTGTCTACGCGTGCTGTTATTGACGCAGCGTTTCGGTCGGTCGGACCTTTGTCGGGCATGGCTGCCTGCCATGGACGCCTGACAATGGTCCGACCGACCGAAACGTTGCATCAATAACAGTTTTGCGAGAATCGTTCACTCCAACCGACTTTGACACACATGTTCCACACCACCACCACAGTGAGTGCTGGTGTCAGGTCGGGCAGACCCACAATCGCCCAGAACCTCCCCACATTTGAACATGTCTGACACTGTAGAGGCTCTGTTCTAGTGGTTAAATGTAATGCACCATAAAGCAAATCTTTGGATTGGTTCAGAATACCAAATCCAATACCAAATGAAAATCCAATTTTGTTTCTCCAAATATGATCTTTATAGGATATGGGCTGTCAACACTGTTTGCAACGGAGGTCAAATATGTGTATTCAGACCAACGTATCAGCAATGATTGCTGGGGTAATGATGTGCCCTAGGAATGAATAGACTTCTTTACAAACCGTGCAGAGTGCAGACAGCAACAAATTGGCAACCTGTGGAAGAATAGAGTTTCTCACTTCATGCCATATCACTCTGTCCATGAGGCTGATCCTAATGTCACAGCAGGAGGGTGGCGCACCACTTTTTGCCCATGGAGAGATTAGGAAAACTCTCCCAAGTTGTGGCATTATGCATGTCTGACATAACAGACTGGTCTATCAGATGCTCTTGATACTCTGATAAAGGGCAGCTACTATCTCTGCCTTTAGATACTATATCTGTTTGGGGAAAAGCGCTTGATTAAAAAAAAGGAATATGCGCTGTAAAAAATGATGCCAAAAATATGATTTGGGCTGCCAGTCTTAACTTAGCCAGAAGGCACCTCAGGGGGTAGATGCCTGGTCGTACTGTTAGTTATTTTATAATAACTGATGTGCTCCCAGTAACTGATCCCATATGTTTGGGTAAATTAGTTTGACACACTGTGGATGTAACAACCCACCATTAAGGTATTATACTGTAGCAAGGACCAGGGGAAATAGTATATACACAGGCCATTTTGTACATTTCAACATTGAGGCAATGACTGCCACTGGCATTTAAAGTGTAATATTTATACATTTATAATTGTCACTGGTCTCTCTTGCATGCATACGTGTGATGAAATGGCATTGACACTGGATGGCAGCTGAAGTAAGAAGCTAATGATGTGTTTCACCAATAGAGTGCATACAGCGCAACTCAGTTCACACATTGGTGTGCAGGGAGGATGTTACATTTCCCAATTGGGGGGGGGGGGGGGGGGGGGGGCAGGAGAAATGGTATGGGGGCGGCTTCATCGCCCGTGGCGCTTGACGCTTGTGGCGATGAAGCCGCAACCACACCATTTTTGGTTACAGGTTTTTTATTAGGCAATTAAGCATCAATAATAACATCAGTTGTTGTTGAAGTTGCAAGAGACACGCAGCATGCATGAAGCTAAAGGTCGACTCAGAGAGTTTTCTGTTTTGAATGGTAAAATGCTGCTGGTTTGTTCTAGTTAGTTAGTAGCAGTAGTATGTTTGTTTCAAATCACTTAAATATAAGCAGTTTAATTTGTAATATCTTGGGTTGTTTTGCATGCCATCGTGTTTGGTGGGGCATGCCTAGATCCGCCCCTGACTGCATGGACTCGAGGGTTGACTCTGACCTTGCACTATGTATGTAAGTTGAAGAGCCTGTTTGCCAGACGTAAACACATACACCGTGCAGTTCTGCAAATTGCACAGATGCTATCGCCGGCGTTATTTAATCGCACAAATGTTGCACACCAACATTCTTTTTCTAGACGTGGATCATATTATTATGTCAACTCGGTCCTGCGGTATTATTTACTATTCTGTGCCAATCGATGCGTGGCTCGAATGGCATTGAGTCGGCAGCAGCTGGTTTCACACCGAACGGTGCGGATCACTCCCCCTGGGGGTGCCTTCAGGGCTCCAAGCATGCTGAGCTGATACTGTAGTATAGTGCTGGAAAGTAACTAAGTAACTACATATACTTACATTTATGGGGCTGGCCTTTTGAAAATAGCCTATGCGACGCACAGTGTTGGGACATGTGCACTACGTAACTCAATATATTACATAATATATGACCAAAATGCAGTAACTTGTAATATAAATATATTACCTAACAAAAAATCTAATATATTATACTTTTCCTCCTGAATTACTGCATTACTTTCAATATTACTTTCTGTCAATCTGTCTCGTTCAAGTGTTCTTGTCCAATTATCAGAAGTTGCAGAAGTTAAATAATTACTTATTTTCAATAATTTGTCATCAAATTATTTACTGGCTTACATGAATTCAAGGTCTACATTTAACTCCTGTGTTAACTGTCCATAGCTGAGTAGGATGAGGTAGGTCTACATTTAACTCCTGTGTTAACTGTCCATAGCTGAGTAGGATGAGGTAGGTCTACATTTAACTCCTGTGTTAACTGTCCATAGCTGAGTAGGATGAGGTAGGTCTACGCCAGGACTGTTTTCAGGAGTGACGTTTTTTCAAGTTGATTTCAAATGGATTTGTCCAGATAGCCAAGCGCGCTTGCTTTATTGTAGGTATTCCACTGGCCTATGCAATATTTGGTTAATAGGTACTAAATATTTAAGTAATATGTAATAGTAATATTAATACATTACACTTGCTCAGACAGTAATATTGTAATCTAGTATGTTGCTTTTAAATGAAGGTAATTATTAGTTAAGTAATATATTAACAAGGTGAAGTAATATTCCCAACACTGGCGACGCATTGTGAGATTGTACAGCTTCTATTTTCAGCAGATTTCCTCTAAAAATAGAAGCTGTACAAGCTCACAATATGCATTTGAAAACTTGTGAAATTACAATAGACATTCTGCATGAATGACTATTTTTTGGTACATTTTTGCTTTTGTGCTTTTACCCAAGTAAAGGCTACATTTTGAATGGCAGACTTTTACTTGTAGTTCTACATTGCAGTAGTGATGCTTTTACCCAAGTAAAACATGTAAGTACTTTTCCCCCACCGTCGCTCAGGGATGCTTCTCAGGGCTCCAGGCAGAATGTCGTGCTGCTATAGTGCTGACAGTGTGTCTGCCTCCCGACATCGAGATGCAACGTTTCAGTGCTCTCTTGCAGAAATGTACGTCCATCATCGCCAATGTTTGTTTGTTCTCTCGCGATCGGTTCGCTTTCGATAAGATAGTGTCTGTTAAACGCATATATACGCAAAGCTCATTTCCTTAAACTACACAAAACTCTGAGGTCTTCGTACACACATTCCCATCTGCTTACCGCACTCTCTCTCTCTCTCTCTCTCTCTCTCTCTCTCTCTCTCTCTCTCTCTCTCACACACACACACACACACACACACACACACCACACACACACACACACACACACACACACACACACACACACACTAATTATGATTCTCCAGTTCTAGCCGTTTATATTTCAAATTGCCACTTGCCATGTTATTCTCAATTTTTAGTGAAAGCATTTATCTCCAAAATGCACGCCCGCACGTGCCTGTGCACACTCACACACGCATGCACATCTATGCGGCTCCCTCATCAGGGCTTCAATGACTGATGAAAGTGGGTGAAATCGTCGGAACAAGTGTCTGCTTGTTAATCAATTAACTGCTAATTAAAGGGCACACAGCTGTCTGAGATCTCAGTCCAGGAGGGGCCACTTAAATAAAGCACACCCATGGATTATATCTCCTCATTTAGTTTAGATTACAAACTAATCAACCAAGACTAAAGTGCAAACCCAAATATCATAGGTATCAGTTTCATGCCATGCATAAATAAACGGACGTTTACTGTTCATGTCTTATTATAACTGTTATAACACTATTATTAATAATAATTTATTCATGAATTGTTAACACGTCAGATAATGAAATGTTAATTAAGGGGCAGAGGTGTCTGAGGTCTTATCTAAATTAACCTAAATTAGACTGTATTTTGACCCAGATAAATTCAATCAGAACAAGGAAGACATCCACAGACTTCCACTTTCATGTGATTTTATAGGTTTCATTAGCAAATGAACTCTTGACTGTTCAGTTCAACAGTCACTTATGTGTCAATTTTAGCCGTTAAATTGGTGGATTAAATGCAGTTAAGAACAAAGAGGTGTCTGCTGGGCTCTGTTTAATACCTGATCCTTCATTAGCCTTATGGAAGCTTATGTCAGCTTAGTAACGTCTAGCTCTGTTGTTGTAAAGCAGCCGGTTGCCTTTTTGGCCCATAAAACTAGTCTCTGTTAAAGTAAAAGCAATCTGGGAACGCATCAGCAAAAAAATAAAAATAAAACAAACAAACTCTGTTGTCCAATGCTGACCTCGAATTTGACGTTAGAAAATGTCTCATGCAATCCGGTTATAAAACCGGTTATAAAACCGCCATGGCTGCCGTTGCGGTCACAAATGGATTTCGTTGTCTCTCCAGAAATTGTGCACGATTCATTGTCAATGATATTTAATGTTTGTGTAGGGCAAAGCTTTGGCATATGACCAAAGGCTGGACATTGGAAGGGGCGATTCAGCACCTTGGTTGGATTATCAGGCAAGGTGCCTGGACCAGTAAGCCATAATATAAGTTCTACAAAAGCAAATAATAAAACTATAAAGCAAGGAGACAGAAACCTGGCACTGGTGTGGTGAAAATCAACAAATCAATACAGGACTATTACATGTATGTTATGAAGTCCTGTAAGGTCCACAGAGGCCACAGGTTTCAGGTGATGGGGAGATCGTTTCATAGCCTGGAGGCAAAACTAGCAAAGGTGAGGAACTACTAGCAGGCCTTCTGGGAACGTAATGTTGGAGCAGGTCACTTTTTTGCTTTTTTTACCTTTATTGATACAGTATATGTACATTAAACAGGAAACAAGGAGAGAATTGGCCGAAGATGTATATATACCGCAGAGTTCTAGTAAAGGTTTTAATAATAATCCAAATATACCGTACAAAGTAACTAGTACCTAAAGCTGTCAAATAAATGTGATGTGGTAAAAAGTACAATATGTAGATCTGAGACGTAGTGGAGCATAAGTAAGTATTGAATGTTAGAAATACCTCAAAACTGTACAAAGAACAATACTTCAATAAAGGTACTTAGTCACTTACAGAATGCTGCACAACACAATACAAAACTATGACCTCTGCCTTGTTCACAGTACTTCTGTATAATAGAAATCAATAATCCATTAAAATAAAACCCAACCTACTGGCTTACTGAAGAGGGGGACTTTCAAACAGACGGAACGGAGAGATGCCATCATTAACCCTGGCTCAAAAACAAAAAATAAATAAAATACAAAATAATAAATATATTTGTTTTAAACCGACTGTGCTGTGCTCACCTTGGGTGAAAGAAGAGGTGTTTTTTTAATGGGAAAGAGAGTGTGCACGTCCCCATGGTCACTCTCCCACATGCCAGAGAATCACTCAGCACCGACAGTAATAGTCCTTCTCCACTCAGACCCCTGCTAGCTACTCATTAACCTTGAACACACAGAACAGGCGTGCTATTGTTCACTTTGTGAAATGATATGCAGTCGTCAAAGTTGCATACCTTGCATATCCAAAACGTTCATCAGTTTTATTGCTAGGGTATTTAAAAAAAAAATAGAATAAGTGTTGAAAATAGCCGATGTACGGTACAAGCTCACTAGTCACAACTCACTATTTTAGGGAAAAGTATAGAATAAAGGATGGAATGCGGAGATACAAGGTTAGCATCGGCCGTGTCTACCTTTCAGTGTTGTATAAGTGGACAAATTGCTCCAGATAGACCCGTAGACATTATTCACACTTCACCCTTATGTGGTCTTGCTGGGTAACAGGATTTTCTCTGGGCCTTGACCTTTAACCTTTTTTGAGGTGTTTATAATAAGCCTACAGAAGCTAAATATTTAAAATCTAGATACAAAATATAATATGTTCAATGTATAGTATACAGTATATAACTGTGAAAAGAATTTACATTATTATATAATAATATATAGCCTGCTACTGCATGCATGCTGTGTAGGCTGTACATAATCTACCTATTATCTACACTTTTTTACATCCACAGCCTGCCATTATGCCATGAAATCAACTCATTATTAAATCGGCCTATGTAAACCTCACCTCCCATTTCCAATGACACTGATAAGCTGTGATCCTTCTGGTAATAAGAAAGGGGATTACGGTGCGATATAAGGCCAGTTGGTGGGGAATTTATAGGCCTTATCTCATTTACTGAAGGATTTGATGCTGTGGTGCTGGTGGTGTACTGTGGTGTGCTTAGCATGTTTGTGATTTATGTAGATTAGTCTCATTAATGACTCTTTAATGTTCACACACACAGTGGTTTTCAAAAACAGAGTTTGGATCCCCTCGGAGGTTCTAAATGGGACATTTAGATGTCTGGAGTTTTATTGTCAGGACAAAAAAAGAATGCACATTGTCATTACTTAACGATATTGAAACTAACATTTCAGTCGCACACTGACCGCACTGATGAAGGTGAGTGAAACCCACTGAAACATTGTATTTCAAACCATATCTGTAACTGAAGTCAGAGAATCTTTTTGGTCTTCCCTTGCTTTGGCTGTCCACTCCTACACAGCCGTCTTGATCAAGTTATTTTACCAACGTTCAAAGACCATGACCATTTAGGGGCATGAGAACGAGGGCCACGTACGCCTTCAAAATACTCATGAACTGAAGAGCCGACGTCACGGGTCCATAGCACATCAAATACTAGAATAAATACACGGTGCCGTACAAGAAGTGAATCAAAGGGATTCTGTAAAAGGCACTGGCACCCTGTGAAAAGTCTTCTGCTTTGATTTAAAAGAACTGAAAGTTCTAGCAGACCTGTGATTTTCGGGGAGTTTCATTCTAGATATGTAGTGCAGCATGAAAACTAAAAGCTGCTTCTCCTCTTACAGCAAGTTTTTGACTCTGGGGTCAGAAAGCAGAGCCGTACCTGAGAGCTAGTATGGATCATAACATAACAGAAAAGATGAGAATTGTTGTCCCTCAGTCAGTCAATGCTTTATACAGTAAACTAACGTTAATATTTTTAGATCCATTCTTGGAAGCCAGTGGCAACAACTTGAGTGATATTTCTTGGTCTTTGGAGACTTAGCAGCATTCAGAGTTCACCCTGGTGGATTCAAACCTTCAACCTCTGTGGTGGCGGAAAGATTTATTTAGAGAGACAGCCGTTCCTACTTCTCTGTCTATTCTTCTCTCTCCCGGCACAGTGGAGGAAGATGGCCACCCACCCTACATATAAAGCATCTTGAGACAACTTTGACACAAATTGAATTGAAATACAGTAGAAGATTTTAAGGAAGATAAATGAATAGAAACATTTTTCCCTCCGTTCCATAACCAGCTGAGGCATAAAGTTGTCTGACTTTGTAATTAACGTGGGTGGCAGCTGAAATTCAGTCGGCCTGAGACATCTGGTCGGGTTGTGTTTTCCTTTTCTTCTTGCGTTACCGATTGAAGTCCTGACTTGCCGACTTCTAATCGTTCTTCCTCGGCTCCAAAAGCAATTAACGTTAAGTTTTTTCTCATCTCATTAAAGAAGACAAGGTTACCTAGTTTGTAAACATCTGCGGTGGCAGACAGGCTATAAAAGCCTGTGGTATTTCCTTATCTCTCCAGCCAGCCACACTTAGTTCTAGGTCTCTCTCTCTCACTTGTACACACTTATCCCAAAACGCTGAAACGTAGCACTAAAAAAGCCACGGCTGGGGATCCGCGGAAGGAGTAGTCACAAAATAGGTGGAACTTCATGCATCTCAGGTTGCTAAAAAAACCCAGAAGACAGAGCGAGAACATGACCTTAGTGTCCTCCGCGGCAGCTACAAGGCACGATGGGAAATTGGGAATACATGACCTCTCACAGTGCCTGTCACACATGTTAGCTGCTCATCTCTCTCTCTCTGTTTTTGCTCCCTCTGATTCTTTGCTTGCTCTTTAGATTTTTCTCTTGGGTTCAGGATCTTTCTCTCTCTCTCGGTAGCAGTCTCTCTCTCTCTCTAACACACAGACATGCATGCACTCACACACACACACACACACACACACATACTGTACACACACACACACTCACTCCAGGGGCGGATGTAACATTTCCAAATTGGTAGGGGCGCCAGTGTCGCTTTGCGCCACGGGCGATGAAGTCGTCCCCATACCATTTTTGGTTACAGGACTTTTATTGGGCAAGTAAAGCATCAATAATAACATCAGTTGTTGTTGAAGTTGCAACAGACACGCAGCATGCATAAAGCTAAAGATCTGTTTCTGTTTTCAATGATGAGATGCTGCTGGTTTAGTGGTGACGATTGTAGTTAGTTAGTAGCAGTAGTAGTGTTTCAAATAGAAATACTTTTAAATATAAGCACTGGAATATCTTGTTTTTTTTTTTTTGCATGACATCATGTTTGGTGGGGCATTGCCCCCCATGCCCATGCCTAGATCCGCCCCTGACTCACTCACGTCCACTCCCCGCATGCACACACACATCACTTTGACATTTCTCAGCTCTCTGCATCTTCACTCTCTCTGGCTTGTTTCTCTGTCTCCCCAGTGGCGGTGGACTATCTACAGTAACGTGTCAGCCGCTCTCTTTCATGTCTTGCGACACACTGACCCCGTTTGACCCGCTGTCTTTCTTCTCCGTCGGTGACCTCTCCGTGGCACTTGCTCCCTCCCCCCTCCTTGCTCCCTTGCTCCCTCCCTCCCCTCCTCCCTCCTTCCCCGGCACGTCGCTCCTCTTTGATGTTATGCTCCTGTTTAAAGATTTCCCGCGTCGATTGTTGTTCCAGCGCCGATCTGCTTGACATTCTCTCGAACGTCTGTTCGTCCGCTCTCTCGAACTCTCCTCTGGTTCGTTCTCTCGTGGATTAAAGTTCTGTCCGTCGCCAGTCGAGTGTTTTCAGTCTTTTTGATTCGATAATAGAAGCCAGCGGCGTGTCTGCCTTTGGAGCCGTGTTGCGCGGCAAAAACATGCAGACCTTGTGTCACGCATTGACAGCTTGTAGATCACCTTTGTTCAGTTGTTATTTTGAAAGTGTGAAGTGGTCAAACTAGCAATTGTCTTCCGAAACAACTTCCATGAATCTGTAATGGTCTCAGTCGGATATCTCATACAAAAGGTTAAAGGGGCGATATTGCCAAAAGTGGTGCACTAATGAGTGGTGCGGCTCCTTTGAATCCTGTTTCACATATCGCATATTTTTTTCTCTCCTTGACTTGGTCTTGGTCCTCCCCGCTGCAGTGACCCTATGAACCAGTGGTTCTCGAACTTTTTAGTCCGTGACCCTTAAGAAAGATCAGACATTTCCCCAACCAAGACCCAAACCAGAAGAAAATAGCAACTGTACAAGCTTGCAACGTGGTGTGAAGCGAGCTTGTGGAGTACTTGCAGATCGGCTGCTTTCACTACTTCTTAAACATTTTTCTTTCTTCCGTTTCTTAATTTATGATACATTATAATCAGTGATGGGCAGTAACCTGTTACAAGTAGCTAAGCTACATAGCTTAACTACATTTTCCCGTAACTTGTAGTGTAGCTTACTACAATTTTCTGAAGATAGCTTGTAGAGCTATAGCTTCAAGAGTAACAAGTAGTGTAGCTTAATACATTTTTCAAGAGTAACAACTAGTGTAGCTTACTACATTTTCCTACATTTTCGAATTCCACCCATTTTCAATGGGTAAAATTAATTTGTTATGACCTGTCATGACTATATATATATATATATATATTATCATATATATATATATATATATATATTATATATGGATATATTATTTATATATATATTTATTTTATTATATATATATATATATATATATTATATATATGTATATTATATATATATATATATACAAATATATATGTGTGTGTGTGTGTGTGTGTGTGTATGTAACAAGCTACTTTTGTCATGTAGCTCGTAGTGTCGCTTACTACACTTTTCTGGGGATAGCTTGCAGTGTAGCTTAGCTACATTTTTTCGAGAGTAACAAGTAGAGTAGCTTACTACATTTTCCCAGTAACTTGCCCATCACGAATTATAATAATTTGCTGGAAGAAATCACTGCATTTTATTTTGTTTTGTTTTGTTTTGTTTTTCATTTAACTGTTATTATTATTTTTTGGGAGAATGTTATTAAAACTCTTGGGGTAATAATAATAATAATAATAATTAAAAAGAAAATGTTGGAAACAAAATACAATAACAAAGGGACCCTAAAAGTTTGTCCGGGACCCACAGATGGGTCTCGGACTGCTGTTTGCGGTGCTATAAACCGCATCGTCGTCAATCTGCCGCACAAGGCCAGCAACACCATGTCATGCAAAATGACATCTCTAAATCATACGCTGACATTTGATGGTTCACTCGTCAAAGGACAAGGTCAAAAAGATCAGTTATTGATTATTATCCCATCTTGAAAGGCCAATTTCACCTCATGTGCGTTACATGTCCTACAGCAGGCTTAGAGATGAATGTTAACCAACGCTGAACCTTCACATTTGCATAAGAAAAAGCACAGCGCGTCAGACATAACGGATGGAAGATGATGATGTTGCATGTTCCGACAATATAGATGTCCATATAATATTTGTCAGTATAGGGCTATACGCATTGGAACATGAAGCCATTTTGACTGAGCATCCTCTCTCTCCCTTTGTCTCTCTGTCTCTCGTTCCTCCACAGAAAGCAGACCTGGCTGTAGCCGGTTTCACCATCACCTCAGAGAGAGAGAAGGTCATAGACTTCTCCAAGCCGTTCATGTCCCTGGGCATCAGCATCCTCTACCGGGTCCACATGGTAAGCAGGACACGGTCGATTTTAGTTTAACCATAGGCTACAGTCCTGTGAATTAAATTTAATTTAAGTTTTGTCACTTTTTAATAATCTGAAGTGGAGTTTTAGTCTAGTAAATGTGTACATTTTAGACTAAAAGCAAACATTTTTTCATCATAGTTTTAGACAATGGAATCAACAGATAAAGCAGACCTTTATGATGCTATTACTGTCGAGTGGAAACCTCACTATTCTGTCTTTTTTTAATGTAAACATTGTGATTCACAGTGTTGTAGATCTGCTATGTTCATTACTACACACACACACACACACACACACACACACTCACACACACACACACACACACACACACACACACACACACACACGCTCACACATCCTATTGTTTAAGCTGTTATGCATGCACATTAGGGAGGCTGCCATGATGCTTATCAGCGTGCTGCTCCCTTGTTTAAACAGTGTGAATTTATGTCTAGCACACTTGCTCTCACTTCTTCAATACTTACTATACTTTTAATATATATATATATATATATATATATATATATATATATATATATATATATATATATATATATATATATATATATATATATATATATATATATATATATATATATATAACAAACGCTCAATTATGTCACTAAAGGTAACAATACTCCATTAAAGAAATGGCCTTGCAAAGTGAAAGTCTGGCATTCTAAATGTAGCCTACTTGAGTATTGCCATCTAAATGTACTTACTGCTCATTATGCAGAAGGTTCAATTTTGAAAACAGAAAATCTGTTTGCTATTTTCTCCATGTATTTTTTGTAATAATATTCAAAGTGACTAATAACTAAATGTTCAAAAAATCGTGTGAAGTAAAAGTACCGGTACAATATTTGCATCTGAGATGTAATGAGCAGTACAAATACCTCAAAATTGCACTTCCACCCGGAAAATGGGTGGAATTGTAATTCCACCCATTTTCCGCATTTTACTATGTATGTGTATTGTGTACTATTCCTTAAAGATGTCGTGTGTAATTTCCCTTTAAGTAAATGTAACTTGTTACTTTCCACCACTGCTATCCATGCACAACATTTATTCATGTCGTACGTGTTGTGGACACTAGCAGATACTGTACAGTAGCAGCCTGCTGTACCTGGTATTTTCAGTGGTGGAAGAAGTTTACTCGATCAAAAGAGGAAATGCCACAATATAGAAATTCTCTGTTACAAGTAAAAGCCTGTGCCGTAATAGTTAAAGTACCAAAAGCATGAATGAAATAGGGCTGAAGTTGTTAATGTATGTTTTAATTTTTGTGGACATTTACTGTATGAGCTCATTGAAATCTTCCTTTAAGTTAGTGATTTAGTGTGAAACATCAGCCTTTAAACAAATGAAATAAAGTGGCTTTAGCACACTCACACCGCACTGTAGGCTCAAATATCATAAGTTAACTTTAGGGTATCGCGTGGGGAACGAAATGAACAGAACATGCATATTGCATACACTAACACAATTCTGGCTGAAGTGAGGAAAAATGGAAGAGCACAGATGGTCAAGCCAGAGGGCAAGAATCGACACATTCACAGCTTTTGAGCTCATGGTTCGGATTCCCTACAACCTTTTCGCTGGGGTGTGTGTGTGTGGAGGCAGTTTGAGCTTCCAGCATTGGTCCTGCCCAGCATGAAGTGAGCAGGATCCACCAGCTCTGAGCTGTTAGCCTGCCCCCAGGGACAGACCAGTCTGTGAGAGCCACTTAGCTGTTGTTCAATTAAATTTCAATTCAATCTTTATTTCAGACCCAAGGGAGATCCATAACACAATAAAAACACGAGAAAAATTAATCCAACACAATGAAAAAGACATCCACCCTGTTCGGTTTGGAACATACATCGAGATAAGTGCACCAATGGTTCCACGGTCTCTGGAGGAACTGTGCCCAGAATAGTACATACTGTAATCTATCAACACTAAAACATCTAAATAAAAATGGCGTGCCAGCCTAGTGGTCAAGGCGCAAGGTACATACAACGTAGGATTTGGCCTGACAGTGTGTTGCGCGTTTGAGTCCCGTTCATGGCGACCTTTGCTGCATGTCTCTCGCCTCCTCTCTGTCCCACTTTCCTGTCTGTCTTCACTAAGAGCTATCAATAAAGGCAAAAAGCCAAACGCGAATCTTAAAAAATAAAGACTTTATTGGGCACTCTGTGTTTCTCTTTTTAGGGTCTCCACTCTTAACAGGTTGTTGGAAGTGGCAGTACGGACATGAGAGTGAAAGATGGACGATGCTGTGAAATGGACTGATTAATTAACATTCACTTGTGTCTGCGTTTAGCAGGTGTAAGATATCCGCTAATTAAAAAAGAACAGGCCCTCACAAGGACAAGGACAAAAAGGGAGGAAAAGGGGAAAAGGGGGAACCGAGTCCTTCCTTTCTTCAAGGCTTTTTATTGGGTTTTAATTTGGGCTGTGCTCCAGCAGACGAGTCAGTCAGTCAGTCAGTCACTCAGACAGGCATTGTAAACCTCTGCAAAGAGCAATAATTAAACGTTACGACAAGGAGCCTGTAGCTCCCTGGGAACATTGTCCCGATCATCATTAATCACAGTTCACTTGAGAATCGCATAATGTGTCCTCGTGGCTGTTGATGACAGAGGGAAATCGTGTTGCGTGCCATTTTTGAACTTGTACCGTGTGTATCATCTGTTATGGAGCCTTCTGCTGTGATTTGTTTGTTGTACTGGTTGGGTTCATTGTATATACTACTCTGCCAACAGGGTCGAAAGCCAGGATACTTCTCGTTTCTGGACCCGTTCTCTCCGGCGGTGTGGCTCTTCATGCTGCTGGCCTACCTGGCTGTCAGCTGTGTATTGTTCTTAGCTGCCAGGTAATGCGCACGCACACGCACGCACACACGCACACGCACGTGCACACACACACACACACACACACACACACACACACACACACACACACACACACACACCACCACACACAACACACACACACACATTTTATATGGGACAAACACTTGTACAATCTCACAATATATTATTAGTCCTGTTGTCCCATATATTGCTGCTATGGCGAAGCCCAGAAAACCATGGGGAGAGCAACAAATTATAATCATGCAAATCCACCACACTTACATGACTTTCAGGGTTAGCATTACTCTCTCTCTCTCTCACACACACACACACACACACACACACACACACACACACACACACACACACACACACACACACACACACACACACACACACACACACACACATGCACACGCACACACACACGCCCTGCTGTTGCACTCGTGCCCAAGCACTCTCTGTCTGATTGTTATTCTGTTGAATCAGTGCTCTTTATTGGCAGCTGGAGTGCCTGACAGTGCCAGGGAAACAAACAATAGCATGGGGGAGAAATCTTTAGCAACAAACAAACAATAAAGCAATCATACAGTCTATATAAAGTGTTAGCTGCCTGCCGGTGCTGCTGCTGCTGCTGCCGCGGCGTGCATATGTCTCCCCTCTCTCTCTCTCTCTCTCTCTCTCTCTCTCTCTCTCTCTCTCTCTCTCTCTCTCTCTCTCTCTCTCTCTCTCTCTATTGCCACATTTCCAATTTATAATCACGGGCTGTTTTGCTGGCAGAGACAGAGAGAGAGAGAGAGAGAGAGAGAGAGAGAGAGAGAGAGAGAGAGAGAGTGCACAGCACGTCGATGTGTCTGGTGTGTACACTGCCACATGCACATCTGTCCCTTTCTTGTCTGTTTTTTCTCTATGCTATTGTGTCACCTGTCTGTCTGTCTGTCTGTCTGTCTGTCTGTCTGTCTGTCTGTCTGTCTGTCTGTCTGTCTGTCTGTCTGTCTGTCTGTCTTCCTAGTCCCCTACAAATACAGAACTCCATATCTCTGCACAGCATTATAGAGATTCTACGGTCCTCAGAATCAGCCCCGATCTGACTCGGGTTTTGTGCTCAATGCGAGATTATTTGCGACGGCCTGCCACCCCCGTGTACACACGTCCGTGCGTGTCCGCATCCGTGCAATAGCTATTTTCACGACTTGAAAATGGCTGTATTTTTTATTCTAATAATGAAAAGGGAACTGTTTCGGCACATACAGTACAAGGCCTGCAGTGACAATTTCTTTTAAACAAATCCACGGCAGGCTACTAAACTCTGTATCTGTCTCCATCTCTCTCTCTCTCCACCAGGTTGAGTCCGTACGAGTGGTACAACCCTCACCCGTGTCTGCGGGAGCGCAGGGACATGCTGGAGAACCAGTACACGCTGGGGAACAGCCTGTGGTTCCCCGTGGGAGGCTTCATGCAGCAGGGCTCTGAGATCATGCCCCGCGCCCTGTCCACCAGATGTGTCAGCGGAGTCTGGTGAGTTAACACATTTATTCATACCAGGGGTTTTCAACCATTTTGATCCCATGGACACATATTTATTCAGCATTTGGGCCACGGACCACCATTTGAGGACATTTCCACCCCACAGACGCCAAAACTAAAGATTTCTTTTGGTTCCAGGCTGGATTTTGGAGACAAACAGTTAAACATAAAAGAGTATGAGTATACAGGTCACTTTGTGCTATGTCTACATAAGATGCTAATCTAAGTTACATAACTTCAGCCTTTGCATATGCCTATGAGGTCGTCGAGGCTAGGGCAAGTGCTATGGTAACTGCATGGGACTCAGGTGGAGTCTGCAGAGGTAAGTTTTCACACTATGTTGGAAGATCACGGTGAGTCTGCAGCTCTGATTGCAATCGGAAGTTCATTCCATAGTTTTGGATCCAGAAGGACGAAGAGTTTGCAGAGAGTTGACAGCTTCCATGATTGGACTATTGGGAGGTGTAGTTGGATACTACGTTGTACTATACAGCATTGGGAGAATGTGGAATCACAGTGAGGACTGGCCTCAAGTCGGACCTCTGCTGCAGCTTACAAGTCACCCGTTCTGCAGGGTTGGGTTAGGGTATGGGATAGAGTTAATAGGCCTAATGGTGAGGCTAATGGGAGGTTGGACCAGGAGGTGTGTGGAGTAATGCTGAGCTACTGTGGCTGAGTGTGCTGTATGTGTGATGTGTGGTGTGATGTGCAGTGATAGTGCTGCATGCGTGCGTTTTGCTTGCGTGCGTGCGTCCATGGATGTGCATGATAATTTCTCCCTCTGGTTTTCTGGGCTTCATCATAGCAGAAAGAGACAAAGAGAGAGATATAGTATAGTTATTTACAGCGTGCAGCACCAGCATGCAACTATAAGACTATGCATGGGTCTATGCAGACTTCCTGCATAGACCCATGGGATGCAGGGCGTGTCGACACACTATGAGAAACACTGCCGTCCATCCATCCATCCAAAACTTGACAAAACCACTTCAACCGTATAATCTGTATAGATTTCACTCATTAGAAAACACAGACATCAAGACAGTTCTGGACCTGACCTCAAAGCCTCTACTGCAGTGGTTTTCAACAATTTTCATACCAGGCCCCACTATTTAATCTGCATTTTAGCCACGGACCAAAATTTGATGTTGTGTGTGCATGTGTGTGTGTGCACATGCACGTGAGCATGTGTGTGTGTATGTGTGTGTGTGCGTTCAATAAGGTTAGTGCGCCCTTTTGTTTGCTTCTGTCGTCGGCCGTTCCTTCTCCACCACCATGCGCCTGTCCTGTCCCCTCTGTCCAAGCATCAGTCAGAAACACTAACTGCCCCTGGACAGATGGTGAAGTATATCTCTCTGGTGATACTAATAATGGCTGTCCTCTATCCCGCCCCCCCCTTCCGTCCAATGAGCTCCACTCAGTGTGTGTGTGTGTGTGTGTGTACGCAGATGGCAGAGTGATAGTGAGGGAGACCGGAAAGGGACTATCACTTTCTGTCTGTAACACAGTATACGGTAGTCTGTGTGTGTGTTTTGTTTAGTCTACCTGCAGCCTTGCCTATAGCACCTGTAAAACCCCACATAGTGGTGACTCTGTCTGTCTGTCTGTCTGTCTGTGTGTCTGGTACTTCATGTGTGGCACAATGCCGGGGAGAGTCTTGACCAGCTGGCCGGCTACTATAGCTGGCTAGCAGCAACCTGTTTCTATGTCCATCTTGGCTTTCACAGGCTGGTGGTGTCTGTTGTCTGGTTAGGTTGTCTTTCTGCCATCCTCCTGGCCAATACTGTGTGCGTGTGTGTGTGTGTGTGTGTGTGTGTGTGTGTGTGTGTGTGTGTGTGTGTGTGTGCGTGTGCGTGTGCGTGTGTGTGTGTGCGTGTGCTTGTGCGCGCATCTCTGTGTCTCGTCTGTTTTTGTCTGGCCGGCTGCCGGGAAATGATATATAGCGAAAGCGAAAGGAAGAAACACATTGACTCCTGCAATTTCCAAGCCGTTAGAGGCTGCAATTTCCAGCCATCAAAGCCATTGTAGATAGCCTCCTAAACTACTGACCTGCCGGCAACTCTTCTCTTGTCTGGCTGCCGCGCCATCCCACCCCTCGCCACACCCCGCTCCCTCGCAGCCTACAGAAAACCCTCGCTGCACTGCGCCCTCGGTTTTCTTTTGATTAGAATCTGCTACATAGGCTAACCTGCCGGGCCTTTCATTCCCCCCATCCTCCCTCCCTCTTCCCATCCACATGCAGCTAAATCCTATAACCTTCCCCTGTCTGCACTTCCAAATCTCTTCATCTATAAAACCATGCCCTATAACGGCACACTGAGAATAAAGGCTTATTGGCTAGAAGGCAACAACAGTACTGGAATATGTATAATTAGTTTGGCGGTCTTGGCCTTTTTCCCCACTCTAGTGGTTCTCAAAGTGGGATACAGGGTCCTCCAGGGGTCCTTGAGGGGGTTACATGGGTCCCCATCATAATCATATTAACACTTCAGATGCACAGGATGGCCACACACGTCTTAACACGGTGGGGTGTTAACCCTGCTAAGGAAGTGTGGACCTCTTAAGGTGCACATGCACCCTTATTCATTTATCCACTTATATCTTGGCTATTAAAGAATACAACTGTAGTAGATGTTGTTAACAAGCTCACAAGGCATCCTTGACCTTACAGGTGACAGGCATTATGCAAAGGATGAACTTCTGTAACTTAGATATAATTTTGTGTAGACAGGGAACTCTGTAATGTATACTCATAGCATCACTGTATGGATAATATATTGTTAGACATTAGATTCTCAGACTATTTCTATGTATTTAGTTACAGATTTTTTTTGTAGATATTTGAACCATCTGGGAACTAAATTTGTAACAATTTAGTTCCCAGGTTTTCATAAATTTCCTAATTTGCTGTATTACCATGTGTTACTACCACGTGTTGGTTTTACATATCGTAAATTGTCCTGAATTATGGGTCTATTGCAAATTGTTGAGCAAAGACGTTCAATCAGTGACCCCCCTCTCTCTCTCTCTCTCTGTCTCTCTCCCCTCCATGTAGGTGGGCGTTCACCCTGATCATCATCTCGTCCTACACGGCCAACCTGGCAGCCTTCCTGACGGTGCAGAGGATGGAGGTTCCCATCGAGTCTCCAGACGACCTGGCCGACCAGACCAACATCCAGTACGGAACCATCCATGGAGGATCCACCATGACCTTCTTCATGGTGAGACACTGCATACGGCCATCTGTGCCATGTATGCATGTCCTGCGATCGCTTAGATTATTACTTCCTGACTCAGCAGTTTCTGCTTAAAGCGCAGCCTGGGTTCCATCCTGGTTGCCCTGCTCAACACATTGGAAATGTCACTTCGCAAATCAGTCTGGCCAGGAGCCTATCCCCACAGGTATCGCCACAGCCGAGGCTTCTGATTGGTCTGTGGAGTGGGTTCAGTCAAAACACAGTCAAGCAGCCTTTGTCCAGACTGATTTGCGATGTGACATTTCCAATGTGTGGAACAGAGCAATCGGCATGCTACCCAGGCTACTTAAAACGCCTTTCAAGTTAAAAGCTTCGCTCATTGACAATGTTCTTGTGGTGGCAAGAGCACTCCACCAGCTGGCGTTGTCGTTCCTAATGAGTTAATTTGAGTGTATTATTGTGATTATACCACATTACCTTTAAAAACAAATGACAGTAGTCACTCCCAGCCATTTTGATTAGCTGTATAGTGATACTGTTTTGAAGCATACACACACACGCACATGCACACATGCACACACAAACTACACCCGCGGACGGGACCAATTGTCTTTAATGGGGGAAGAACAATATGCTTTGTGTATGAATACTTTAGGGCAGGCACATTATTTTGTTGTATCTCTTTCTACCCCACACACAAACGCGCACACACATACAATCCCCAGCCTGGCCCCACAAGCCATATTTAACTGTTTTTTGCCCTCTAAAGCACTTTGCTACAAAGCAGTTTTGTTAAAAGCACTCTGAATAAACAAATCACCCTGGGATTTGCTCAATTTGCTCAAAAGTTATTCTCCCTCCACTCTTGCCTGTACTTTGTCTCAGAAAGCACTGACCTGTGTGTGTGTGTGTGTGTGTATTAACCGCTAGAGTCCCTTTCAAGCACAAATCAATCCAAATACTATTTTCTTTCTTTTTATTATTTTTTTTATCTCATTATTTTGTAACCCACGTTTCACCCCTGTATCTAATACGATCCCGTCTCGTGCACACGCAGAACTCGCGCTATCAGACGTACCAGCGCATGTGGAACTACATGCACTCCAAGCAGCCCAGCGTGTTCGTGAAGAGCACGGCGGAGGGCATCGCCCGCGTGCTCAACTCCAAGTACGCCTTCCTGATGGAGAGCACCATGAACGAGTATCACCGCCGCAAGAACTGCAACCTCACGCAGATCGGAGGTCTGCTGGACACCAAGGGCTACGGCATCGGCATGCCGCTGGGTCAGTACAGTGTGTGTGTGTGTGTGTGTGTGTGTGTGTGTGTGTGTGTGTGTGTGTGTGGTGTGGGTGTGGGTGTGTGTGGGCGTGCATCCTCAAAAGCTCTCTAGACCCTCTGGCTTCATGGTGAGGACAGAGGACTTTGCTTTCTTTCTTTAAAATGTCCTTTTACTGGTGTTTTTTATGGAATTTGTATATTTCTTTACTATCTTGGATGTCTTGCATTGACCTGAGCAAAATTACTTTCCCTTGTGGATCTAATTTAGCCTATAAAATATGGCAGAGGGGTGTAGGATTTGTATTAACCCGTAAATGATCAGATACCTGTTCTAACCACTCCCTGTGGTAATACTACTTTTAGTATTAGTGAAAGTGTTACATGAGCATTTAAATAAGAGTTTGTGCGCATGCATGTCGATTGAATGGAAGACTGTCGACTGAATGGAAATGGAAGCTCATGGAAAACAAGGAAGAGACCGACTAAACAAGCGATATAAGTGCTTCTGTAATGCAGAGAATCTCTGTGAGAGAACGACCATAGAGAATAGAGGGAACACCGGGGCTATGTATTGTGTGTGTGTGCACGTGAGCATGTGTACATGTGTCTACATGTACGTGTGTGTAATGGAGGGGTAAAATGGAGGGCATCATGGCTACAGTACAGTCGGTGGTGGGACTTGAGAAGCACGGTGTGACACCTGGGGACATGCCACAGGCATGCCACTGGCTTTCTGGAAGACTACAGGAAATAGTAGAGAAAGGTACAATATACAGCAGTGATTCTCAGGCCCCTGGGACCAGCACAGGACCTCGCATTAGCACACAGACCCCCTTCCCATCAGCAAACCAAGACTTCTAGCATTTTTTTTAAAGATTTTGTTCTAAATTATCAATAATTTAGCTGAGGGGGGGGTCGTTGATATCGCAGGAACCACCGCATGACACAGTTGCACTGCTCACTTCACACAGGTATGATTTGCATGATAATACTAGCAACTGAAGTTTTCAAATAAAGGCAATGGAGTAAAAGTACAACATTTACCTCTGAGATGTAGTATGTAGTAGTATTGAAATTTGAAATACTCACTACTAGAATACTCAAGTACAAATACTTACATATGTACAGTATTTAAGTAAATGTACTTAGCTACTTTCCCCTGCTGAATTCTTCCAGTGTCTCCCCATTGTGTGCCTCCCTCGCACTACCACACTGTGCATGTGTGTGTGTGTGTGTGTGTGTGTGTGTGTGTGTGTGTGTGTGTGTGTGGTGTGTGTGTGTGTGTGTGTGTGTGTGTGTGTGTGTGTGTGTGTGTGTGTGTGTGCGTGCGTGCGTGCGTGTGTGAGGTGAGAATAAACAGAGCGAACGCAGTGTGATCTATGCCAGACGCACTCTATAAAACACAGCAGCGCTCCTACGGTAGATGAGGAGATCAGGCAAAGCCTGATTCAGGGGAAGATGAGAAGGGGAATAAATGAATAAATGAAGCATCCTCCGTCCCTCGCACGGCGCTGAAGCGACGCCCATCCATTTTCATAATTTACTCGGAATCTGACGGTTTTGCAGACTGCAGTCGGGCCGCTTAGCATTTTGTCCGCTGGGGACTCTAGCATCACCTATATAACGTAGAATGCAACTACCGTGTTTGAGTGAATGATGGCATATAGGCTCACGGTCCCCACAGACAGTGTAGGTGATAGACACACCGTATAGATGCTACTAAATTCGGGGGAGTTTAATGAAAGTCTCCGGCCCAGGTCCGTGGTTGCTACGTCAAGGTTATAATAGTATACGCAGAAAAGGTCGACCAGGGCCAGTAGGTAAATTGGTGCATTTATATTGTGCCTTTATCCAAGGCACTGTACTAAAGCTAGTCCCCGAAGCTCGGGATTCGAATCATCCGCTCATTAAGGTCGGCATGAGAAAAAAGATTAATTTGTATTTATTTATTTATTTTTCTTCCCTATCTAGTAGAAGAGTCGCGACATTGAGGGGACAGAAACGCTGACCCCTCAATGACCCCTGACCCCTCACGCACAAGTGCTGTTAACAGTCTTCGCCCTGAACACAAGGATTATGTATACATGTCTGACACAGTCAGACATGTCGAAACCCTTATTTTGAAGCGCCATATATAAAACCGAATTAGGTCATCATGTTTCTGGTGTCTTGATCATGCTGCCCTCTAAACCTGCAAAAACATCTGGGACACGAGTCCCGGAAGTTCCTTGGAAATGGCTGATTTGCATTGGGGGGACAAATCTGAGATAATGCCGTTCGAATGCAAGGGATAGAATGGAAAAGAATGCAAAAATCCTTCAAAATGCCCATTTTTGTCCCAAATGAAATGGAACAAAACGACAGTCGGCAAACGATTGAATCTAAAGATGGATTAAAGAATTAATCAATTGCCGTGTTCCTCGAGTAGGGGATGGCAAGTACAGGCGGGTAATGTATTAGGTGTCTTGTTCAGGGACACACCGACTCCGGGTTCGACCATGCAACCATGTGGTTACCGTCCAGCCACGCTACCCCTGAGCCAGGAATTTGAACTCATGAGCCATGGCCTCAAAAGTCTTACTCCTAGACCACTAAAAGGAGCGAGGCAGAGAATTGTCACTCAGCTCCCATCGAGATGAAAACCACGTTATTGCAATGATTGCATTGTATTCGGCTTTTATTCCGCCTTCCAAATGCAGCGCAATCATCACAATCACACGAACTAGAAGGAGAAGGCGATGCGACAACTAGAGGCCGCAAATGAGTTTAAAAACGCCGTTCCAACGTAATGGGAAGCGTGGAAGAGAGGTGAAGGAGAGGGTGCAGAGTAGAGGCAGCGGTGGAGGAGAGGTTTTTCTCCCAACTAATGGGCAGTATAGAGGAGAGTGCAGACTACAGGTGGTGAAGGTGAAGGAGTTTTAAAACAGTGGGGAGTGTGGAAGACTGAGGTACACAGTATATTCGTTTTCTGAGCCACCTATGGAACACCATTTGATAAGATTCAGCCCCTCAGACGCAAAGCTTGAAATATTTGGTTATCGTTGGATAAGAGTTTGTCTTCCATTCCATGCTGCGTTGAGGATAACAAAATAACAACTATTCTGCATTCTATAATTGTGGCGTCGTCTTGTAAATGAGATGGTAAACAAGACAAAATCAGAATCAACTATACATTATTACTAGGATCAGTTCAGGTCAGAAGGTTTGGGTATAATAGCAATAATAGAGACATGTGGAGAAGGATGCTGATGCAGAGTGTGGCTGGTAGAGCAGCTGAAAGGTCCCTCGGGTTTGAGTCGATGCCGAAGTGTCCTTGAGCAAGACTCCCAACCTTTAATTGCTCCCTGTGTGCAGGTTGGTTTCTTCCATCGTGTGAATGTGTGCCTGTGAATGGGTGACTGTTTTGCATCTATGTGGTACATGTATTATAAAGCGCTTTGGATATAAAAGCGCATATATAAATGCGCCGTATACCATTTTCATGTGAAGGTGGAATGAATAGGAAGGCCACAAGGGGAGCTTGTAGATGCAGTGCGGGAGGACATGCAGGTGACCGAGGAAGGCGCAGAGAACTGAAACAGATGGAAAACAGAGACGATCCGCTGTGCTCGACCCCTGGTGGGAATCATATCAAAGCAGACGTATAGAGAAAGAAGGATCAGATGAGAAAGAATAACAGGAAGATTGCATTACATGTGGGGGGATGCGGAGGATTCTCTGCAACAATCATTTAACATGACACAGACTCTGAGATCACAAGCACCACCAGAGCAGAGCCTAAACATACAGCAGTTATTCCGCGGATTGTCTATTATGTACGTGATCATATGGTTGGGCCATAAAGACACATAGCCTATCAGGGGCGGAAGTAACCTTTCCCAATTGGGGGGGCAGGAGAAAATGGTAGGGGGGCCACTTCATTGCCCGCACTTCGCACCATGGGTGATGAAGTCGCACCCATACCATTTTTTGTTACAGGACTTATTTTATGCAAGTAAATCATCAATAATAACATCAGTTGTTGTTGTTGTTGAAGTTCCAATAGACACACAGCATGCATAAAGCTAAAGGTCTGACTCAAGAGTTTTCTGTTTTCAATGATAAAATGATTTTGGTTTAGTGGTGACACAATAGCAGTTATAGCATCAGTAGTAGTGTTTCATATCATTTTAAATATAAGCACTTTCATTTGAAATATCTACCCCCCACCCCCCATACCCATGCCTAGATCCGCCCCTGTACCATATGTATCATCCTTATGAACCTGACATGCTGACGTAGTGGAAAGGACGCTACTGTAGCAGCAGGCTGTGGAGGGAGGGAGGGGGAGAGAGGGAGTTTTGACATTGACAAGCTATCATTTGCGGGTCTTGACAGTGAGGGAGACGCGGAGCATATACGTAACGGAACCATTAGGATCGTGGCGGTGCGCGATTGGAGGAGGGGGTGGGTACACGGGGCCGGTCCTGATGTCCGTCCGTGATGCACACGTCCTGAAATACCGCAGTGCTCCTCCGTTTGAGAAATGGAGAGAGTAGCTGGGGGTTGGCAGAACAGAACCAGTGGATAAAAGAAGGGAAGGCGATTGTAGTAAAAGAGCACCAGATTATTAAGAATTCATGCCCGGGTCGATGGATGGTTGTAGCTGGCGGTATAGAATGGATGCTCAGGGCCTCCACACAACCATATGTTCCACCAGAGACAGCCTCTTTCTGTCTTTCTCTCTCTCTCTTCTTCTCAGATTTGTCTCGTCCAAAAAATAGGAGGGATTGGATCGAGCGCTTCTCTTTAAACCATAGTGTGAAGTGGTATTGCGTGTGTGGGTTTGGTTACTGTGTACCGTGTTGTGCTCTGTATGCATCACCAGTCTCTCTCTCTCCCTCTCTCTCTCTCTCTCTCTCTCTCTCTCTCTCTCTCTCTCTCTCTCTCTCTCTCTGCCTTCATCTGCCTGCACGCTCAGATACTTTGTGTATTTTTTGGCCGCAGGAAAAATCACCCCCCACACCAACCCACTCACCCGCATCCCCCTTCTCCCTTCATTTGTGGAGGAATGCGTTGGGTTCGTCATCATGGGAGCTAATTTAGCATTCCTGCTTCAACTTCCTTTTCTACCTCCCTTATGTTTTCCTGGTGGAAAGAAAAAAAGACTGCCAGCGGTCACGTCTCCTCATCCTGTCTGCAAGTCATGTCGGAAACGATTCCCGCTGCGTTCTTTCGGCGCCTCTCGTTCAGCGGCGTCGCGAACCTCGGCCAGGCAGGGAGGGCTGACGGACAGACAGACAGACAGGGGGATAGCCCATGGGGTATACATGTTATTATTTAATGAAAGTGTGAAAGTGTCGTCTGTCTGTCATGGCGGCAGGGGGGAACCTTCACCGTGTTGTACTGTACATAAAACTTCCCCTTTTTTCCCCATTCCCTATTAACCTAAAAAACCTTTGCCGCGTCTCGCTCGACTGGTCTTTGCATCCTCATCTAATTTTCTGCTTATTTCCTTCCTCGCCGTCCATCCTCTCTTAGCCTTACTTTTATTTACCTCGAACCGACCACCTCGTTTTGGGGAGGAAATTCTCTCAATGTGTCTCTGATCGCAGTGTTTCCCTGCCTGTCCGTCAGGCTGCAGGCTGAATTTAACATCAAACCAAGCGGGCTGCGATTGATAGTTCATTTCATCAGTGCCTGAGGGAAATTAGCATGAGGGTCAATGTTATCTAGCCTTAGACACACACGCACACACATGCACGCACGCGTACACACACAGGATATAGGGGAATAATATGGGAACTCGCCAAACTCAAGAATTGCAGGTACACAATACGCCTATAATAATGCATTTTATCTATGGCTGCCATTCAATGCATTCAAGGACAACTTACAAGACATGGATAGAAACGAGCTTCAAGGTATAAAAGAACTTATCAATCCTATATACAGTAGCAATGTATCCATCATTCAATCAAATAATGCGATGATATACAATGATTTTGTTCAATGCTAGTGTTGTAGTCACCTAAATTGTGATCAAGACAAGTCCTAGGGGGGTCGAGACCAAAACGAGACCGAGACAATCATGGACTTGATCAAACACCTGGAAGGGTTGAGAACAAGACCAAGACCTAGAGGGGTCGAGACCGAGGCCAACACCTAGATTCTTGATTGTTCTGTAGTAATATTACAACATAACACATTACAAAGACTTTAGTTGTTACTGTTACTGTACATTACTAGCAGCCGTCTTTATGAGGCGCTCCTCGGTTCGCACAATGGATATAGAACATTTCCTTTGCATTGTCTCGTCAAGTGGTCTCGGCAAAGGAGACCCGAGACATTTGCTCTGAGATCGTGACAAGACCAAGATAAAGTGAGGGTGAGACCAAGACAAGACCACGAGACAAATGAAGTGGAGAGCGGCGAGACCGAGACAAAACTAAGACAAAAACAAGACCTAGACAAAGAAAATTAGTCTTGAGACTGGGCTCTAGACAAGACAATGTCTCGAGAACTACACTATTCAGTACTGTTAGATCAATATAAAATCATACTTGGTGGAAAGCTCAATGTGAGTGTAAGTGAATATGTCGCGTGAAAAGGCATGCTGTGAAAGAGAGAAAACAGTATTAGTATATTATTATATAGTGAATGTCTTTTCCGGAGGCTATTTATGGTATAGTCCTGATCGTGGTGAGTTGGACGGCAGGAGACGATCAGAGCAGGATGGTGTGTACATTAAGGATTTCAAAAAGACACTTGGGGGTGAAAAGCCCCCGTCTGCCCTCTCCAGACCAGGGATGCAGCATTTAGCCATTTACTATGGTGAAAGGAATGCATATGCCCTCCTCTCCATTCCATGCAACAGCCGAGTTTTGCTTTCATCCTTGTAAGAAGTAGCCACTGAAGAACAGGACCATGGACAGGCTTCTGCTACGATACGGACGGCCGAATTCCGGCCCTTTCAAAGTACAAGATGACACCTGACAGTATACCCAAAGAGAATAGATTTGCCAACCCGGTCTCACCCAAACGCGGTGAAATAGCACGGATTGGCAATTCCGTACATATAATACTAGTGGAAGCTACGGCTCTGTCATGGTCTAAACAGTAGTAATGTGATATGTAGAGATTTTGGGGCTTCCTACTTGTGTATGTATAGAACTGCCTGTCCGTGCTATTTCACAGTGTTTGGGTGAGATCGGGCTGGATTTGCTGTAGTCAGGACGGGATGACGGGAGTGTGAATGAAATTGCCGGTCCTGTTATGCTGCGTTCACACTGGCAGATGCAAGAGATAAAAAGCCTTTTAGCTTTTGCCACGGTTGCAAACAGGCAAGGGTGCATCTTTGCATCTTCATGACTCCGGCTTTCACTGAAAATGAAAGGTAGCCTGCATATTTGCATCTGCCCGTGTGAACACAGCAAGCAACAGGTGAAGAAGGTTGCATAGGTTATAGAGCGTAATGTATGGCTGTTGCTTCATAGCATACATACTCTGACATGAATGGAAGGAGGAACTGTGGAATTGTCAATAGTGCTCATAATGTACTGTACTGCCCTGTACTGTACTGCACTGCAC
The DNA here is from genome assembly GCA_039105355.1 of Benthosema pterotum. Classification (NCBI taxonomy): domain Eukaryota; kingdom Metazoa; phylum Chordata; class Actinopteri; order Myctophiformes; family Myctophidae; genus Benthosema; species Benthosema pterotum. The sequence continues at coordinate 21,963,627 of CM076970.1, read as the reverse complement.
TCAGTCAGTCGATACTGCATTGTACTGTATATGAAGTTGGCTTTCATCTATGTAGCAGTGAAGTTTCATGCAGAATTTCCTGGACATAATGGGGATGCTGGTAGAAGATGGTACAACTGTTTGTAAATAATAAATAGCAGGGAGCCCAAAACAGAGCCACAAGAACACCACTAACATGGAAAGGGGACTTTAAATTGGACAGACCTGAATCGCTATCATTGGAAGTGAAATGAGATGAAAATAGTGTGTCAGGCTAACTGAGTGCTAGAATCAGGAGAGATGCTACTGCAGAGTTATGATCTAAATGATCTGAATCAGTCAAGAGAGGCACCCAATCATTCCCCCTGCCTGGAAGCTAATCTCTTCAAAGATGGTATTAAAAGGCTTCACCAATGGACTGCTATCAGTCAGCTGGGATAAGCATGGAGGGCTTCAACTGCTTTTCAGGTATTTTACAGAAAAATTATTATTAATTTGAAATTGGATGAAAATTATTCAAATTGTTTCATGTATTACAGCTTTTTTTTTTTAGACATATGAGCAGAAAAGACCAGAAGTAAGGCAGGAATATACAGTATGTACACATGTCAGCTGATAAAGAAGTCGAAATAGACAGATCTTACACTTGACTTTTAGTTTTAGAGGAACACAGAAGATTAACAGTGTATATTATTTGAGCTCTGAAGAGATCAGCTGTTGGTGAAGGTTTTTAATGTCATTATTAAAAAACAAATCCTGAATGTGTTACATTGTGCAGTTTGTTTGCGGCAAAGGCAGAAGAGTGCCTGCTGGCTGTGAAACATATTGTTTACTGTAGAAAGCACGGCTCTCCTGCTCCACTTGCCAGACCCAAATTAAATTGGCAAAAACTGGTAGATTTAGCTGTGGAAAGAGACATCCTTATTTTAATGAATGTGGCTCTTGTACATGTCTTTATGCATAACAAGGCCAGCTTGCACAGATGGCCTTTGGCTGATTTTGGCTTAAGCCAACTTAATTGAGATGGAAGCCGAGGGGCCGAGTGGGTAAAGGAGACCCAACAGCAGATCTTCAAGCTCACAACTCTGTGCCCCATGATAGGGCGCTGTAGCGTGCAGGTGCTTAATCCAACACCTGAGGCTGAGTCTACAAATGACTTCTGTCGTTTTCAAACATTTTCGTAAACCACCCAAATTGATATTATTTTATTTGGCAGCGGTCCCGCATCTAAAAATGTTGTTGTGCCAAGGGAGTCCCAGAAGAGACGATTTGTCTATTTAAAAAGGACCAGAAGTGTTTAAGGACTTTTAAATGCTCTTATAGCTCCTCTAATCCATTGTAAGGACAGGACATCTGAGTTGGATAATTGTCTTTGATGGCGAGGTTATCAATTCCACTAGAAAGAGCAGATCATTCAATATACTTAATGTTCCAGAATAAGATGGAATGCCTTACATTGACATTGAAGGATGCCAACTTGGGGTTGGAAATGAGCAGATCAAACCCGGTGCAAATTAAGAACAGCACCGGAGCAGCAAATCAGCTCAAGAATGTGATCATTAACGCACAGAGATTAATGTTTTTATGTATAATATGTAACATCACACACGCACAGGCCTCCCCCATCTGTTTACTACATCATCCCCAATTAAGTAGGTCTTTCATGTCTTCTCTTACATAGGCTACATTAAATGTAATCAAAAACATCCAATACTGCAAAACAGCACAAGTCATGATAAAAGTACTGCCCCCAGACATGTTTCTTTTAATTCCCTTTCGCGTTTATTCAATTGCTAGGCATTTTTTTCGTTATGACTTGGGGAAACTACAGAGAATCGGAAGGTTCACTTGGTTCAACTTCCTCTGTCAATGAACTGATTGTGTTTCTGATTCCAGTTTGGTTCAAGAGGGGGCAGAGTTAACCACTGCCAGCCATCAGCCCTGGGCACAAAATCCATATTTCTGCTGTTGCACCCGTCCCAGAACTGGGAGTTAGAATGCATCAGTTATATCAGTGGAGTAACGTAACTGAGTGCGTTGTTTAATGTCATTAACTACAAATTATAGATATTATCACTTTTACTCCACGACATCCCAGTTCCAAATATTGTACTTTAACACCATTGCATTTATTTGACAGGTTTTACTAGTTATTTTGTAGATTTGCGATCTTACAAAGCATGATGTTAATTCAGCCCTATATATACATTTCAGCCATTTGAAAATAGCCAATCTTTATTCGAAAACTTGCAAGAGACATACTACTTTGGCACTTTTTGATACAAACACTTTTGCACTGTGCTCATTGCTGTATTGATACTTTTAGATAAGTATCAAATGTGAGTCCTTTTTTAACCATGCAGTGCAGTCTGAACTTACATGACCCGTTGACCACAAGGAGACAACAGCCAGTGCTTAAAGGCTTTACTGTGTTATTTGGCTGCAGCTGTTTCTCGCAAAATCTCTTTACCCATTTTAAGTTTGGGCTCATTGATCTCTGCGCTGCCGAATAAATGCAGGTGGGATTAGTTTTTAAGCTGTGCATAATTTGAGTCCATTTTGGACGGCTTCCCCCCCGACCGGAACTCATCTCCGAGCTTAAGGAGATCTTCGACGGAGGAAAAACATGAAAATTGAATAATTTAAAAGCGACAAAGGCAGCAGTATCGTATTATGTTTTGGTTTTGGGGAAACGGAGCAATTAGGGATTACTCGAGTGCATATTTCACAAACACATTGAGGGAAACGCACTCTGGTGGATGTCTGATTAGAAAACCAATTCACACTACTTTGGCCTTCATTCCATTGAAAGAATATACCCAGTTAAAGAAAACATGTTTTCAATAATTGATGTAACTCTTGACTCCAGGCTTCTCTGCTGTTAGTTTACAGTGTGTGTGTGTGTGTGTGTGTGTGTGTGTGTGTGTGTGTGTGTGTGTGTGTGTGTGTGTGTGTGTGTGTGCGTGTGCGTGTGCGTGTGTGTGTGTGTGTGTGTGTGTGTGTGTAGTGTGTGAATGTAAACTAAGGAGCTGCAGTCAATTCAATCACTGAAAACCTTTCTGATGCCGTAAGTTAAACAAATCAATAATGTGCTCGTTAGCCTGTAATTGTTTTGCTGCAGGCTAAACACATTTCCATGGTCAAGCAACTGTCTGACATTATATACATCCAGTGTTATTAAGGAAGTCCTGACAGAAAACTGAACAGTCACCAATCACCATGCTGCGTTATAACGAGCCTCATGGCAACACGGCAAGAAGCAGTACTGTACCAGCCTATTTCTTCACATGCATAGTATTATAATCAGTGATTTTAGAAAAGATCTCTGGCCTGGACCATCCAGGCCAGCACTGGCAGTGTCCGTGGCTTCGATTCCTGATCTCAGTGTCCCCTTACTGTATGTCACCAGACCCCTATCTCTGTCTCCATTTCCTAGGCTACTATCTGTCCCTATAAAAAAAATAAAAAATAAAGGCGAAGGCCACAAAAAATACATAAAAAAAGATATCTGTGTATCGTTTGCACCTGCTGAAGGACCTTGGTAAAGTGCACCTGGAACAACACTTTCACCTCTACCCATAAGGTACATTACAAAGGCAACTACTGTATGTCAAAGAAATGTTATTTCCCACCACCATGAAGGCTATATTGGCAATCTCTCACCTATGAATCCTTGAAAAGCATTGTGGCCAGCAAAGCGGGAAGGAGACGTTCGGTATAGGCCAATCAGAGACTCCTTCTTTCCCAGAATAGACAGGATTTGATTGGCCAGAAGCCACAGACATCTACTGTGGCTAATGAGACATCTATTTCGTTAAACATATTTGGCGGCTGCAGCCCATGATGCATACATCCCTGGGTATATAGTCCTCCCCGTCCCGGCAGAGATATGCGCAGCAGGGGAACGCCCCCCTCCCCCTCCCTGTTTTCTAGTCTACTCTTCATCTTCCGCGGATCACAGAATGCACTGATCATCATCTGCCTGGGATACAGAGACTTAATCAGAGGCCGCAACTTGTAAATGTAAATATATTCCGTGTGAGCCGCACTGTCGCTGCCTTCACAATGATGCCAAGAGAATTTTCCCGCAGAGGACGTGATGAGTTCAGTCCCATAAATTCAATTCAAAAAGCGGTTCCCGAACAGACGGCGGTGCCTTTCCCCTCTCATCTGTCTCAGATTAGTGTGTTGGGGTCTGCGGGGGCCGACCCAATTATCTTTGGTTTGTCACGTCGGCATCACACTGTCCACACTCAGTGCATACTTGTTTTAAGCATATGCCACGGCTTTGGTTGACTCCCTCCCCTCTGGTCATTGATTTCTGTGGCCGTTTCTTTTATTCCTGCTTCTTTAAAGTAAAGCACATGCACATCCTTTTGAAATGTTTTTTTACACACAATCTGTCACAGTTATTGCCAAATTAACAATTAATTTGGAGAAAATCTGGCAAAAAACAGCATTTCTACAATGTGTATAGTGTTATGTGTGTATTGTATAACAATTTGCTCTTCTCTAAGCCCCGCCCCACCCTCCACTGTCCAATGCCAATTCAAATAGTTTAGCAATATTTTTTATCCAACACTGAGATGTAAATGTTATCCATTAGCACTGATTTATGAAAGCACAAGATGGATAGACGGGTGGAGTTGGCATATTATTTTCAGGGGCACTAGAGCATGCAGATCATACAATGAATTCATTGATCTATTCATCTAAATGGCCAGAAGTCCTTTGCCGAATGACTGTGAGCTTCGGTTCTTGAGCAGCAGGCACCACCCCCTACCATATTGTCTGGATACCGTGGTAAACAACAGCACAGAACTGCCAAAACTGTGAAAAATGGTGGCACAAAAACAATAATATCAGGAAGAAAATGCCTTGCTGAACACAGCCCTTAGGGTAGCGTCTCTCAGATTGTCTCAAAGGACCCCCAAATTGATATATTATTACCTACTCATTGTTTAGAGATTTATTTATTCATGTATCAGGGTCAAAGTGTCAGCCTTGTGGTGCCCTCTCAGCCTTGTGGTCTCTCTCTCCCTCTCTCTCTCTGTCTCTCTCTCTCCGTGGTCGGTCAGTCTTTATTGGCAGGTTAATGTATATCTTACGTTGCCAGAGAACAAACAAGAGCGCGGGGCGAGGGATCGATCGACTCAAATAAATGACAATCCTCTGTACGTGGACAATTAACAACGTGGGAAAGCCTCTCCATCCAGTTATCTATCGGCACCGCCGGCGCTCCTTTTATTTCACTCTCGTTCTTCCTTTGACTCGCGTCGTGTGATTGCTTCCTTTGAACCTCAATTTATCCGAATCCATGCCACTTCCTCTGCTTTCTGTCGCGCTCTTTCTTTCCCTTTTGTCCGCTTTCATCTGCCTCTCTGTATCTCCTTTCTCCGGAAGGCAGATGAGGAGCATTGGTCTGCCAATTAGGACAGTGATGTTCACCTGCCAGCCATTAAGGAAGAAATCCACACCAAAACACAGTGGGCATCCGTCTACCTTGATCTCTGCGGGATCATATACAGTATATTGCCCTTTTGTCATAGATGCCCCCTGGTCTATATTTACCACTTGAGGTCCCGTTCTGCACCTCCCACAGTTTGCATTGCCAAAGGTTGTCTTCATTCTGATTATTTTATACCACACACACTATATGATTAAAAATATATACACTTTATATATGTTTGGAGCTACTAAAATACCTGCATTACAATGAAGACAACCTGCAGCAATGCAAGCTGTAGGAGGGGAGGGAGACCTCAGGGTGAACTGTAGAACAGGTAGATGGATGTCAAATGTACTTTAGTATGGATTTCCCCCTTAAACCCCCATATGCGGCCCATATTTGTTTCAGCCGCACACAGTAACACCTAATAATAAATAATGTAACTCTTGCGAGTCAAAAAACTTGACCTGCAAAGAGTATTATGGGACTTTTTTTTGCTCATGTGTGGACCAAAATGAGGTGAAGACTCTTGTTATGTTTTGGTTTGTGTTGTGCCTGCTTTCAAATTGTTAAAAAGTGAATGGCTGTGCTCTCTCCCCTCTGTTCTCTTTGTTGTGACATCAAATAACAAGACTCAAATAACAAGGCTGCACTTACCCTCATTTTCTATTCCCTCCACGCGCACAGACAGTCCTGCGCCGGTGTTGCACAGTCACCGAAAGACGGAAGATCTGTAGACTCACAATGCTTTTTCCTTGCGGTGCACTGTGGGCTTGAAGATCTGGGTGGGTCAGGGGCGGATGTAACATTTCCCAATTGGGGGGGGGGGGGGGGGGCAGGAGAAAATTGCATGGGGGCGGCTTCATCGCCCGTATCGCTTCGCGCCACGGTTACATGTCTTTTATTAGTCAATTAAGTGTCAATAATAATAACATCAGCTGTTGTTGAAGTTGCAACAGACACGCAGCATGCATGAAGCTAAAGGTCTGACTCAGAGAGTTTTCTGTTTTCAATGATGAAATGCTGTTGGTTTAATGATGCCACAACCGTAGTCAGTTAGTAGCAGTAGTATTGTTTGAAATCATTTTAAATATAAGCACTTTAATTTGAAATAACTTGGGTTGTTTTGCATGCCATCATTAGGGGAGCATTGCCCCCCAATACCCATGCCTAGATCCGCCCATGGTGTGGGTGAAACAGGCATTAGACTCTTCTCTCCCCCAGAGAGAGAGACTCTACACATGAAACACCAACTCTCTGTCTCTCTCACCAACTCTCTTCCCTGCAGGTTCTCCGTACAGAGATGAGATCACTCTGGGCATCCTGCAGCTCCAGGAGAACAACCGGCTGGAGATCCTGAAGAGGAGGTGGTGGGAGGGGGGGCAGTGTCCCAAGGAGGAGGACCACCGAGCCAAAGGTGGGTTTTCCCCTCATTATCATCCCGCTTGCGAACCCTGAAACCTGCAGGCACCACCTGCCACTATGCCACAACCTCGCTATAGTGCAGGGGTGGCCAACCCGTGGCTCGCGAGCCGCATGCGGCTCTTCAGCTGGTTACATGTGGCTCTTAAGGGGCTTCCACATGAAACCATCAAAAACCTTTTTTTTATACCAGGGCCCACCATTTATTCAGAATTTGAGCCATGGACTACCATTTGATGACATTTTAGCTCCACAGACCCCAAAGCTAAAGATTTTGTTTACTTTTGTCAACAATTCCAGGCTGGATTTCAGAGAAAACAAAACAGTCAAACATACAGATCAAAATGACCATTAATCTTCTACATTCTCTAGGTGTGTAGACTTGGGCTAATTCACATGATGAATATTTTAACTCTTGAGAGTGTAAACATGAAACCAAATGGACCCGCAAGGGTCCATTTGGTTTCATGTTTACGCTCTCAAAGAGTTACATCTGGCTAACCAACTTTCCATCTCTTAGCCTGGGGCCACCTGGAATCCTCTTTGATGTGGCTCTTTGCAGTAACACAATGAAAACGTGGCTCTTAGTCTGTGACCGGTTGGCCACCCTGCTATAGTGTATCAATGTAACACCATGTGTTCACGGTCCAGTTAATGTGCCAGCAATGATATAATGCTAGCAGGTATAATGATGTTACCCCTGAAATAGGTCACTGCCATTGAAGCTGCGTTCGTATTGGTGTCTTTATGAGTGTATCATAAGTAACACACTGGTGTGTTTTAATGAGAATGAATTTGTGAAATGTGGACTGTCACTGCTGCTCTCATCTGCTCAATGCATTTCATTATTACCGAGGTTAGGACTGTTTCTTACGCTTCTGTGCAAGCAAAAAGGCAGCAAGTGGAGGCAGGGTGTCCACTTTCTCTTTTCTACTCATTTTCAGAGTTATGAAAAACAGCGTCGCCGTCATCATTTTTCTCGACCGCAGTCGAGATCATGGATCTCACACTGCCTACGTTGGACTTTTCAGTCCTTCATTGCCATCCCCGGTTCGTGCTTGCTCATGCATGTGTCCCTATAGCGATGTCATTGGCATATAACCTCACTGTCAGCTCTGTAGCCGTGGCTGGCAAACTGTGTTCCTTAGCCCCTGATCAGGGACCCTGTGTCCTTGTGCCCCTTTTGTTTAGAGAGATTTTGTGCTCTCATTAGAAGGCAGGTGTAAGTGCCATCCAACTCTTTCTCTAATTTCTTTGAAAGTGTCCATGTCTCGGAGCCATAGAGCCGTAGAATCGGCTCGACGGTCTTCCAAAATATGTTTTACTTTGAACATCTTACTGAGCTGGGATGACCAGATCTGATGCAGTTTCAGAGTAGGAAACACGCAGCTCTTTGCTGCAGAATGAAATAAATGTACCAGAAGGACTTTGGTGTGCTTTTGTGGGACGTCAAGACTAATAATTAATGTCTTTTGAAGCCTTTTCTGGTCCTTTTGCTCTTATCACCAAGATTGGCTTTGGTCATATTTTTTTATAGTGAAAAGTAGGCTGGGTTATGTTGTCTATGGGGAGACTGAGGGTGATTTTTACGCCTTCCATTACTACTTCTCCAGCGTAAGTCTGATCTCTCTGACCCGTGGTGCACGTTGAAGTTCACAATTAGGACAAAAAACGGCGTTATGATCAAAGCCACGGACAGCAACATAGATCCTGAGAAAATAGAAAAGTTTTTCGGGCCGTAACCCAGTTACATTGTGGTTTTAGCAAACACGTTTTGGATCATTAAAAAGGACCCCAAAAATGTGTTCACACATCTTCCGCCTCCAATGAAAATACTCAATCTACAATCTCACAATGTGACATTATTTATGCCTACAATTACATTCGCAATGTCCTGAATACAGGGGCACCATTGAACCAAGTTGAAAGTTGAGAAATATTGCACTTACGATTGCATCTTACGTCCCTTGTTTGGTGTCTCTGTGTTCCGATCTTGACCTTTTGATCCAAATGGTAGCCGTCTCTCCAGGACAGCCTTCTGAAATGCTATGCTTCCACCTTGCCAAGAAGCAGACAATGCCATATATATATCCCCCATCTCTCGATAAGAAACACTGGGGCGATGAGAAAGAGATAATGCAAGGGTGGGAAATGTGTGAGTGATATTCTAGCCTGTTTAAAAAAAAGGTTTGGAGCGTGTCATCCCTGTGGTACTCGATGTTCTGTTGGCAGATGAGAGAGGTGGCTGTTGGGTAAAATCAGCACCTGGATCGCTAAGGGAGAACAAACTAAGAGTCAGTCAAGAGGTGTTCCCACTATTGATGTCTGGCTCTGTGTGTCTCTCCTGTGTCTGCTGCTTCTTCTTCCGTGTGTGTGTGTATGTTTGGCTCTTGGCTTGCTGACTCTAAAACTTAATTGCGTCATGTGTCTTTGTTTCTCCTTTGTAGCTTTATCTCACTTGCTGTCTTGGTGCATTCCTGTTCCAATCCTAACACACACTCGCTGTCCCTCTCTGCCTTTCTTTATCTTTTCTTTATTCTTCAGTGTCTGTTCTCTTTGTCTCTCTCTCTTGTTTCTGGCTTCACAGGCTTTGTTTGGAGCAGGTGGATTCAGAACATTAGGCATGTAGCAAACAGGGGAATTGAGCAAAGTGCTGTGTATTTCCCATCCTGTGTGTGTGTGTGTGTGTGTGTGTGTGTGTGTGTGTGTGTTGTTTGTTATTTCGGGGACTTGCAGTACAGGTCACACACAGGGTATGTCATTTGCAAATCAGCAGTGCACTACCATTTTAGGCTTAGAGGACAGCAATTTGTGGCATTTGCATCCTGCCTGCGTGCATCAGTCTAGTGGCTGACTAGTGCCAGACGTAATCAACTTCAACCCTCGTAACCCTATTCAGGCACGTCGTAGATACTGCAACAGGTGAGCATTTGGCAACAATAGGAACTGGCACACAAGATCACAATGCAACACAATGCCTTGTGAGGCTGGAGATCAGTATTTTTAAGAATCAGCAAAGAAATTCGCTAGACGCCAGTTTGCCCTTGGGATAAATGATGTCTTCCACGACACTGTGAACGTTAACCAGTGGGTTTTCTGGCTGAGCACAGAACACTCTCCTCTTAAGGTTAATAAAACTAAATTTATAGTCATGGTTGATCAAAGTGGGGAAAATACGAAACACCAATACACCAAAGTGTTGACTAGTCAAGTCATTTCTCAGCAGCTCATCGGTTTTCCCAAGATAGGCTGTATCTTTGTGTCTGCTTCTCCTTCCCATTATGTTAACACAGGGTTCTCTCTTATGATTCTCCATGTCTCGATCCATGACTTTGACAAATTAAGCAGTGGAGTGAAGAAAGAAAACATAATTATATTGATTAATGTACAATCAAGATGATAATTTCCGTTGTGATTTTTTCCTTTTATCTTTTTATTATTATGTTCTCTCTTTTCTTATGAGCAAATGGAATGTTTTTTTTCCCTGTATTTCAAAACACGCTCCGGTCCCATTGAAATGCATTGGCAGAATCTGCCCTCTATAGGAAGACTAAAGGTGCAGTGTGAGTGCACACAAGGCCAAATACACTTTGGACACGTAAGCGCTGTAGCGAATGTGAAACTCTCAGACAGACACAACAGCCGTGCTGCCACTTCAGCTCTGCATCCACATGAATTTGCATTCTGCCTGGGCGGCCATCATAATAAACATTCAGGCCAGAAAGTGACCTCGACAAGTGGCGAGCAGCAACTTTGGAAATAAATAAATAAATAAGTCAGGCTCTTCAGGGAAAACGTACGAGCGCTCGATGTGAAACAGTACATGTTGTACTCTGCTACCCCGCAAACCACTTTAGATGTTTCGGTAGTTTGTTGTTATGAGCCATCTGGCGAACACCATAACGCCAGCCCTGTGTGTGTGTGTGTGTGTGTGTGTGTGTGTGTGTGTGTGTGTGTGTGTGTGTGTGTGTGTGTGTGTGTGTGTGTGTGTGTGTGTGTGTGTGTGTGTGTGTGTGTGTGTGTGTGTGTGTGTGTGTGTGTGTGTGTGTGTGATATCGCTAACAGCCTGCAATTCTCGTGGGAGGATTTATTGTGATACAAGTTTCATTCCATGGATTATGGTGCTAATCATGAGCACCATAATCAAACTCCTGGGAATCTTTTTTTTTTTTTCTTCGTTGTAGTCCTAGCATTTACATTGTGTGGTCTTTTATGAGGCCAATTTTGATAGGTGGTGCCAAGGCATATCCACATTTTGGTTGCAGAGTATAGTAGAATGAGCATTCTTCTTCTTTTGTTCTAAATTTGAGTGGTAGATCATGGTCAGTAGCTGTTGCTTGTGTCATTCACTTTAGTGAAGTACAGTACCATCATACAGTGCAGGTATGATGGTATTGAGGGCACTCTGCCTCCTTGTCCAATAACAATCCCAATGGCATTAACTCTGCCGTCCACTCCGAGCCATCCTTTCCTTTTATTCCATTGTTTTTCAAAGAGTGTTAGAATTATCTAATGGAATCCTGAGCACCATACACTCCCTCTCCCAACCCGGATGAACAGAGGTGGCAGCGTTTTTACCCACTTGGACGTAGTGAGTGGAAGTAACGTGTTATTCCCCTCATCAGGCACCCTGCTGGCCATTTAAGGGGAGGCAGTTAACAGTACCAGCCTGTTCTTTATGAGGGTGGTGCAGTACTACTTAATGTACCTACCTTAGGCCAGGGGACATGGTGAGAACATGCAAGTCAACACCACCAATACTGTGGGAACTGGAGATGTTGAAGCCAAGAGGTGCAGCAGGCAGAATCGAAATTTCATTGAATGAGGTCTCTCCAGCCGAAGTCTTTAATTACATATCTTGGCATTAAGTGCAGCTCAATAGTGCCAATCTTCCGCTTTTCCTATTCTCTCCGCTGACTGTACGGTTTAATAAAGCCAAGCACTGCTTTGAAATCATTACCGTATTTATAATTCATGTCAACTGTGCACACAAGCTTGTTTTTTTTACCTTCTCGCCACACTCACGATGTACCGTACTGTATGTAACTTACTTATTTTATTTTATTTCTATCCATGCGGTTTACTTATTGAGTTTCGTTCACGCATGGGCATGTTAGGAGGCCAAGCGAAAGAGGCTTTTATAATGGAGACGTGTTTGTTGTTATTGATTTAGTATCGACAAACGGCACGCTTGTTTTACAAAGATATTGGGTGAACACATAGCCTCTCTCTCTCTCTCTCTCTCCCTCTCCCTGTACAGAACAGCATAATAATGTTCCACAAAAGCATTGCTATGTGCCTATGCATTTCTCTTTGTTGGTAGTTAAAAGATAAATAGGTTATTTAAAGTTGAGAGAGTGACAGATTGATTGGAACCAATGTAAGAACCAATGTGTTTATTGTGTGTGTGTGCGTGTGCGTGTGTGTCTGTGTGTGTGTGTGTGCGTGCGTGTGCGTCCAGGTCTCGGCATGGAAAACATCGGCGGCATTTTCGTGGTGCTGATCTGCGGCCTGATCATCGCCGTCTTCGTGGCCATCATGGAGTTCATCTGGTCCACGCGGCGCTCAGCGGAGACTGACGAGGTACGCCCTCCTCCTAACTCCTCCTCCTCTTCATGCCCCGCCCCTGGCCACGCCCACGCGCCCAGGCACCACCCCCCAGTAGGTCAACCTGCAGCGATGCGACGCCACGTTTCGCTCTCTTAACTGTCTCATCTGCTTGCTTGCTTTGTTGCGTGCTCACATGTGTGTGTGTGTGTGTGTGTGTTTGTGTTTCTTTGTATGGGTGTGTGCTATTTCAGCGCTCAGTTAGCGCTGAAATAGCGCTCACTGTGCAGTGCAAACTAATAATAATACCTAAATGTGTGTAAGCCACAATAATGTATCATTAACAGCACAGAGGAAGCTGTTTGCGCCGTTCTTCGTCACTTGGCTCCAGGTTGGTGTGGTAGTAGTCTCAAAAACAAAAATAAAAACGGCAACGTGTTTTCTTAATTCATTTTCTAAATAGACCGTTTAGCTATAGTGTCAGTCTAATGGGGGAGTCACACTGAGGCTGACTGAGTCTGTGAGTTTGATTCGATCCGTTCCCGGATGCGGCCGCTTATCATGATTTATTCTGGCTTTCATTTTAGCACACCCGAGTACACTTTCACAACACTCTTTAATCCTTGGGGTGGCGGTGTGCTTGATGGCTGGCATGCACAGACACCGAGCATCAACTATGCAACATTAGTATCCAATAAATCCAGACACACTGCATTGCATTGCCTCCTTGCTGTTACCTCCCTGTCAGCCTGCTATTCTCTGTGTCAGTCAGTTATACAGTATGTGCTCCAGCCTCCTCTAGTGTCGTGTTTCATTAGTTTGCTATGGGTTCTACTTTAGCATTATTATAATTGGTCGATTTTAGGAGGGTGCCAGGCATCCCCCCACCACCACTCTCCCAACGTGAGGGTCAACACACTATTGACAGGTTCAAGAGAGAATATATAGCAAAAAAAGCATTATGGATTAATGGAAATAAGTGAATTTGAACAACATCTGATAGCTCCATTGCGAGGGTATTTTATTTATGTATTTATTTACACTACTGGACCATTTGGGTTTTTTTTGGTGTGCACATGAAATTGATATATTTAAGCATGTTCTCATTTGTCAACTCCACTGCCATATAAGCCCCATGGGCTGATCTCGCAGGTGACCAATCCACAGCAGGCTATAAAGCCGTATCTTCTCTAAGGGGTTGTTATTCAAACAGCACCTGCCCAACCAGCACAGCCGAAGCGGTCCGATTCACTGGGACCCGAATTCTCTGCTAACCTCCGAGGTCTAGAGCTTTGGCCGCGGAGCTCAGCGAAATTAGATTAAGAACTCACCATGTCAAATATGGATGAAAGCGTGGCCCCAAAACATGGTTGATTGGGATTATGTGGTGGAATTCATGGCTTAAGCTGGAGACACTGGAGTTTATTCTGACACAAAGGAGCCAAAACACCCAGCGGAAAAACGGTGACCTTCGACGGCTGCATAATTGCAAGTCTGGCAGCCAGTGGCACAAGTAGTGTTTTTATACTTTTTTTTTAATTCCCTACTAAGGAAGTCCCAGTTATAATATTTGCTCAACCGGGGGACGCTTTAAATCTCCGTACTTCTTAAGCCATAGCAGATTTGGACAGATTGTAGACCACTCCAGACGGAGAGAGAGGTCATGGGTGTTGTTTCTCCTTTGTTTTGCCAACTGCTACCCAGATTGGACAGAATTGAAACCGAATTTGGCCAGGGTCCACTCCACGGAACAAAGCCATGAGGCTTGGGACATAATTAGATTCTAGTTAATGATGCCAACGATAAACTGTCGATTCATATTCCAATAGACCTTGCTTTAAGCCCCTCCCCAAAACTGCTATGGTCCTATCACATCTAATGTGATAGATAATCCTCCCCACCAATAGTTGTTTTTTATGCGATTTTGTGTGTGTGTGTGTGTGTGTGTGTGTGTGTGTGTGTGTGTGTGTGTGTGTGTGTGTGTGTGTGTGTGTGTGTGTGTGTGTGTGTGTGTGTCTCCTACTGCCGTAACGTGCCTCTCGCTCCTCAATTGGTATTCCCATGGCAGTCCCTGCACCGTATGTGTTTTTTGTTGCTGCTTTCCTTCTTGACTTTCATTTGCTCTGCATTTATCTGCATTGCTCCGACTCCTTGCCTGCCTGGCCCTCCTCTATCGCCACTCGTGGAAATCTCGGACAAAAACTGATTACTTACAAATGCATTTTCTGTTTGTGTTTATAGGAGCTTATAGGACACTGTGTAGATAACACTTTTGAACAATGAGCTGCTGGAGAAATCTGCGGAAAGCTGAAACGCAGATACACACACGCACACACACACACGCACGCGCGCACACACACACACACACACACACACACACACACACACACACACACACACACACACACACACACACACACACACACACACACACACACACACACACTCTCACACACACACACACACACACACACACACACACACACACACACACACGCTATACACCGTCCTTCAAAAGCACAAAAAGCAAAAAGAATGGAAACAACATTTTATAAACCTCTCTGCCCTCTCTCTGCCAGGTGTCTGTGTGCCAGGAGATGCTGTGTGAGTTCCGGAACGCCATCTCCTGCAAGAAGAGCTCGCGCTCCCGCCGGCGGAGGCCCCTGGCCCCCGGCGGCGGCGCGGCGGGCGGCGGTGGCAGTGGCGGGATCCTCCGCCACCCGTCCCGCCTGGCCATGGCGGGGCCGCGGCCCATCCGCCTCGTCCGCGAGATGCGCCTCAGCAACGGCAAGCTCTACAGCGGCTCCGGGCCGCTGACTGGAGGCCTGGGGGGCGGCGGAGGAGGAGCAGGAGGAGGGATGGGGGCGATGGGGGGTGGAGGACTAGGAGGAGGAGGAGGAGGCAACCTTGGGGGTGGACTAGGAGGGCCGGCAGACCTGGGCCCCGGCCCCCAGAGGCTGCTGGAGGACCCGCTGGGCGCCAACATGGCCGCCGCCTCCGTGGCGGTGGGCGCGTCGCCCTCGCAGCCCGTGCCTCCTTCCCTGTCGGCGGCGGCAGGCTGCTGCCCTCCTCTCCCCCCGTCCCGCGCCCTCCTCCAGGGCTGCAGCCACGTGCGCATCTGCCAGGAGTGCCGGCGCATCCAGGGCCTGCGGTCCGCCCTGCAGGCGCCGCCGCCGGCGCTGACCGCCGCCTCCTCGTCCACCGCCCTGGCCTCGGTGTCCTGCTCCAGGATCCCCCCCTTGTCCTCCTCCTCCCACCCCCACCACCCGCACCACCACCACCACCAACACCCACACCACCACCACCACCACCACGGCTCCATGTCCCTGCCGCGCCTCCCGCCGCCGCCGCCGCCCTCCTCCTCCTGCTCCGACAGGGCCGACAGCGACGGGGGAGGACAGGGAGGGTGCGGCGGCGCAGGGGGAGGAGGAGGCGTGAGCCCCCTGCGGCGGCCGAAAGCCAAGCCGGCGCCGCCGCCTCGCCCGCACCCCCCCAACAAGCCGCCTTCGCACCCCCCACTGGACTTACTGGGGGGGCAGGACTGAAGGAAGGGGGAGAGAAGAAGAAGAAGAAGAAATGGACTATGGAGGATTACATGTTAACGGTGGCGGGGCGGCGCGTTAGGATCTCATCTGATGGGTCAAGGATTTTACAGTATGGCTTTTTTTACAGGAAATCCATACAGGAAGATGGCTGAGAGAGAGAGAGAAATGGCCCCGATCCAATGTTAAGGGCTCAATGGGGCTTGACTGTGGTGGGGGAGGGATCAGTTCCACTTCCACTCGGTTTGTAGGTGTTTGTGGACCGGCACCGGTTATCATTTTGACTCTTTGTTGAGAGGCGTGGATCGTGGAAAACGCTTTTGACCCATTAAGCAGGTGTACGAATTTCTCTTTCCTCGTTTTTTCTCCAAAACGGGGCGTGGTCGCGGGCCGTGCCCACTGGAGGTTCATACCACAGGAACTTAACAGGACCGTGAGGCCGTAGCCCCGTCACTCAAACATGCAGAAAGGAATCTTGGGTCTTGATCACACGACACACACCTCCCGGTAGCCCCCCGCAAAGCTCTGTGTGTTTGGTGAGATTTCCAGGAAAGCGTCGCAGCAAACTAACCCCCATTCCACCTATGTTTATTCGACGCCGGCTGCCCGATAATCGAGAGCGCCTTTTTAACGTGAGAAGGGACTTATATGCTGTACTAATCAGAATATGTTAAATGAATGTCTGGGAGAGAGGGAAGTATGAGGTTCATTCCTTCAAAGATGGTTGGGGTTTTCTTAAAGGTTTTTTTGTCGTTCGTTTGGTTACCTTGGGGAGGACTTGATCTAGCTCACAGTCCTGTGGGAAATGTCAGGGCAACGGTTAGCCCCTCAACACACACACACACACACACACACACACACACACACACACACACACACACACACACACACACACACACACACACACACACACAGTACGTGATCTTACACAGAAAGTGAATCCATAGAAGTGTTCTTGTCTCCCCAGAGCTATGGGAGTGGTATCATCCAGCCCAGAGAAGAGAAAAAACAAACAAACATAGATTTAATGTCATCAGTTTTGTCGACGGGTTTGTCACACCTGAGTGCATTTCTCTCCGTTCTTAATGTAGCCGCGCTGTTGTCATGACAACGTAACGGGGGGGCGGGACCTATAAACCCCGCCTCTCGTTTGAACCGACCAATCAAAAACCACTGAGCCAGGAAACATTTTAAAAAATCCAACAGTTCCGAGACCAGCTGTGTGCCAGCGGGGTGCCCCAGCCCCTCCTCCTCCTCCCCCCTATACAGACTCATAAGACCTTGTTATTCACATTGTGTTCAGCCGACGACGGTGTTCAGAATCCACCACATTAAAGTGCTAAAAAACCTTGTAATTGCTTCACAGTGGCCCATGATGTCACGTGGGACGGGCCAGGAGAATGTCCATTTTAAACGTATTTCCAGCAACTTTACGTCCCTGTGAGATAAAAAAAAACATACAAAAAACTATGTATATTTTGTTTTAAAAAAAAGAATGACGGTTTTAGTTTTTGCACACACAAAGTGTCCCATACTATATTTGGAGAAGGGTGCAATGATGTTAATAGAGAGCGAGAGAGGCATTGAAATTGTAATACACAGTTCTAGTTTATGGCAAGAATGTTGGTTGGTTTAAAGGGACATTTCACCCTTTTTGCCAAAACATATAAGTGTTCAAACATATATGTTTGAACACTTTCCTGGGGGTCTTTATGCGTGTAATATGTGGTTTTAGATATTTTAGAGGTTTAGCAGTGAGTCCAGTGTCTCTGATGTCATCGCCATTACTTCCTGGACTAAAATATCTAAAACCACACATTACACACATAAAGACCCCCAGAAAAGTGTTCTAAATCTTCTAAATGTTATTAAAATGTTTTTTTTTTTTTTCAAAAACGATGAAATGTCCCTTTAAGTGTGAGCTGTGTGTGTGAATGTGTGTGCGTGTGTGTGTGTGTGTGTGTGTGTGTGTGTGTGTGTGTGTGTGTGTGTGTGTGTGTGTGTGTGTGTGTGTGTGTGTGTGTGTGTGTGCGTGTGTGTGTGCGTGTGTGCACATCATGTGAGCAGAAAGTGTATGTATGCGCGTGCAACCGCACATGTGTGTGTGTGTATGTGTGTGTGCATGTGTGCCTACGTGTGTGCGCGAGTCTCGGGATGCGTTTGTGTTGTGTTTGCATGTGTGCACATGCATGCGTGTGTGTGCACAGTGGGAGGGGCTAAAAATAATGAACACTGTATCTCATTTTGTCATTATTTCCAGTCAGTTTTATTTCCTCCTCCACTCTTTCTTATTCTCTCTCAGACTTCAATGCCAGTGCTCAGTTGGATTACACGCCACAACATGAGACATGGATAATTATTCTGAGGATTATTGTTATCATTCTTGCTATTGAAGTGTGGGGTACTGTAGGAGGGCCACAGCCCCTCTTCTGTTCAATATATAGACGCATTTGGAATAAAAAAAGAGAAATCATTGTACCAAACTCCCATTGTTGTTGTTATTGTTTTCTTCTTGCAGCTGCTGTAACTTGTAGCAGTCGTGGTAGCTGTTCAGTCCAAACTGAACACAAATAGAATTTTTCCCACCCTGCTTGGCACAATTAAACATCCATAGACCGGGCCACCACAACCAGCGTGTGATGGACCTTTTCTACCTGGTATAGTTGTTAACCAGATGTAACTCTTTGAGAGCGTAAACATGAAATCAAATGGACCTTTGCGGGTCCATTTGGTTTCATGTTAACACTCTCAAGAGTTAAAATATTCATCTAAATTGGTCCGGGTCTAATTACAAAATGTAGAAGATTAATGGTCATTTTGATCTGTATGTTGGACTGTTTTGTTTCCCAAATTCAGCCTGGAATTGTGGACCAAAAAGCAAAATAAATCTTTAGTATTGGGGGTCTGTGGGGCTAAAATGTCATCAAATGATGGTCCTCCGTGGCTCAAAATTCTAAATGAATATTGGGCCCTTGGATCATAAAAGGTTGAAAACCAGTGCTTTTAATCATACCATGATACCACCACCCCCCTACGGGTCGTGGCCCACCGGGAGACCTCCCTGTACACCCAATGGTCAATCCGACCCTGACAACAACCAGCAACCCACAGGCATAAGGAACGAAGGAAGAATGCAGTCTTAAGTGAGCTATGATAGCGTCCTATAGGCATCCTTGATCCTGTAGTCACATTAAATGATTCCTTTTCAAATGGTAGGAGCCCTGCAACCAGGATAGTGTCACACTTACTAAAACAAAAATATCCAGGATTTTTATTTCACCTGCATTTTCTTCCTCCTTTTTAAAATGTAATATTGATTTTTAGGTTGATTGCATTCATCTGATGATTCATGTTGTCTAAATTAGTTCCTGATTAGAAGGGCTACAGTGTAATGGAAGCAATCTGTACCCTGGTACCTGTGTTGTTCCCTGGGAATGGAAATAGGAACTCCTAACCTTTAAACATTGATTTGTGTCCAGTTAAAATACAAAACTGGTCATGTGGCGCCACTCAGTGGCCAATAGTAGAAGTTTTCAGTTGCAACATATTGGCCTACTACTGTAGGTATAGTTTAGTTGACTCAGTACAAATTTACTGTAAATGTAGGCTAGTTAACTTAAGTATTTTTTTTATCCATACATTATATTCATTATTATCTCAAATTAATTAGGATATGGCAAGAACCACATTTGGGGTAATGTTGGGGATCAGTACAGTATGAACAGAAACAAAATGATGCTGCTATATAAATTGTATATACATTTTATTTATTTATTTATTTCCAGAAAACTTACAGTAACAGTAATTTCAGGTCAGTATTTAAACAGGGTCACACCTAAATGGTTTAAGCTGACTCGAGCATACAGTATATCTCATAACAAGTAGGCCTACAATATTGATGTGAGGCCTTGGCATGCATGAGCTGGTTCTGCTCCCTCCTGTATCCACACTCGGCTTTCAAGATTTCAAGACAAAACGTTCTTTTGGCAAAGCCTGGCAAAATCCTGGCCGCCGTACGTGCCTGAGTCTGTACACTGTGTACAGAATCTGTATTACAGACAGCTCGCCAAGATGTTACTGTAATAATAAAATTTGATTTTGAAAAAGTTCCCCTTTCAGAGATTCCAAGGACACTGTTGGAGATGAATATAGATAGGAGCTGCAGTGGGAGGTGAACATGTCGTTAGAGGAGAGGAGAGCCGTGCCGTGGCAGGCCAGAACAGGTGCTAGATGAAATGAGATTGAAGGATCGTTGCCAGGGCACTAGGCTGACACAATAACACTACAGCCTGTACCCACTATACCGCCGCTGCGCCGCCGCTGCCTGCGGTATTTGATTTTCTGATCAGTCTAACCTACAGCAAAAAAAGATATCCTACTTGTTGCCAACGCGGTAAGAAATATTTAGGCACCCCATTTACAGGTGACAAACATGATTTACTTTTGAGCAATTACACAAAATATATTGGGTTTTTCTTGGGCTTTGAAAATCCAAAGAGTCCAAATTAATATTTTATTAATAATATTTTATTATTAATAAAATATGATTCGTGTATTCTTAATACACATTTTAATATTTATTAATAATACATATTTTATTAATTGCATTTCAAGAATAGAATATAAGTAGTGTATAAGTATAAGTAAATTGTAAAATAAATTAGACAAGATGAGAGTGTCTTATTTCCCAGACACCCCGTGACCCTAGTGGCTAGTCCCCAACTTTGTTTTAAAAAGGAAAAATATTAACTGCTTTCAAAGATTCACAAAATACTACTCAGTGGGCTGAGCAGCATGAGTTGTTATTTTACATAGAGGCATTATGTATGTTTCATATCCGCAGCAGTGGAGGGCGCTGTGGTGCTGCGTAAGCAGTTTCTCAACTGAGGGTGGAGAAATTAGACGGCAAAGAAGCGCAGAGACCGGGGTTGCCACGTCTGTTTATTATAAGCGTCTTCGGGCTCCCAGCTGATGATAGTTGGGAATGAGATTCCAAATGGACCCTTATGGGTCTGTAACTCCAATTACATGGAACCAAATGCTCCATTTGGTTCCATTTGTACAAAGTTCAAAGTTAAAATTGGCTTGAAATGAACTGCATTTCTTCAAACTGTTATTGTGAAATCAATCAAGCAATTGGACTTAAAGCCTTAAAATCTTGTCTTATTGGGGTTCCTTGGTATGTAATTTCAAATGGTGGGTCCGCATGCTAATAATGAGTATCTGGTGGTCCTTGACAATGACATGACATGAAGGTGTTTCGGAACCGTTGCTTCTTTTGGGGTTTGTTTTCATACACCCCGTTTTCCTTTTTCTAGCACGCAATCTGGCAACACTGTCATAGACGCGGATGTAGCGCGCACCGGGCGCATGTTATAATAAATAGTACAGCAACAGCAGCATGTGAGTGTTGTAGATGAGAATAATTTAATAATACACAGAGATTGACAGCAGAATCATGCGTGAAGGCGTAGAAGGTAAAGTGTGAGCCGCAGGGATCCAAACCTGAGCGAGGAGACTGGAGAGGCAACATGCCTCGTTACGCACAACTAGTGATGGGACCAGCCGGCAGTGGAAAGGTAACATACAGGTCCACTTGGTTCATCTTATAGATAGGGTCCATTTGGTTTCATTTAGCTGGAACTCCCTCAGGAATCCCTAGGGATCTCCGGACCCCACTTTGGAAACCACTTAGCCATGCCTCACACATGTAACCACTGATATACAACAGTAGCCTACTCACTCAGTCACTGCTGTGTTACACACTCTGCTTTTACTAATTGGACATATTCACGAGTCCTAAACCGGTGGTTACCAAACGTTTTCACGCCAGAAACAACGGACCCCCAACTTTACATGTATTATATAAATACAATATAAATTTATCAATACAGTCAGACAACATACTGTACATTTGTCCTTCCCCACAGCACTAAATGGTATCCCAATTACATCACAACATATTTTTAGTGCTAATTTCATAAATCTCAATGCACACCATTCCTGTATTCGTTGAACCTCCCTGTAACTTGAAGTACTAATCTATGTGTGTGCCTTATTGTCATTTCAACAGAGTACCTACTGTTCCACTCTGATCCAACACGCCGAGGCAATCAACCGCTCTGTTCAGGTGGTGAATCTGGACCCTGCAGCAGAACACTTTGACTACCCGGTCATGGCAGGTCAGGACTGTATGCCAGCTACCTGGCCAGCCTTTCTTCCTATCCTAAAAATTACAATAGGTTCTTTGCGCACAGAATAATTGTTTCTACTTGAGTGTCCATTTCTACTTCCTTCACAGTTGTTACCAGTGATAGTGGAGGGTGTCTGACTGTTGATAATGTCTTCCTTCTTGCTTTTGTGCCCTTGCACACTCTCTCATAGTTATCCTTGAAATTAAGAAGTTAGAGAACCACAGAACACTAAATGGAACAGAATAAGTATCTTTGGTAACACCCGTAAAGAAGGTATGGAAGGGGCCTGGATGTAGGAAGCTATTCTTTGTGTATTCATACTGTAACTTATTGGTAGAGGCATCACCATTGAATTATTCGTCACTCATGTTCAGTTGAAGGATAATTGCTAAGGATATTTAAGCCCCTGTTTATTATTTATGTCAGAAGAGAATTTGTGGCGCTCCATATTTATTAAAACATGTCTCTCTGGGGCTGTAAAGAATAAAATGTTATGCATTGCTAACCAAACTTTTCTCCCAATATTTACCCTGTCAAGCTCCTGTTTATTAGTTATTGTCTTAAGAGAATTTGGGGATGCTCAATATTTATTAAACCATGTGTCTCCAGGCTGTAAAGACTGAGCAAACCTACAGCAAATGCTGGGACACCTTGTAGATTTTTGGGAAGGAAATGTGGTGTAGAGCATAAATAGGAGGGATCAGGCATTTGGTTTGGGGATCCTGGTAGAGTACAGGATTTAAGTGGTGAAGCATAATGTGATCACGATCTTGACTGAATCGTTCATGTTCGGTGCCAATGACCGCTCACGATTGTTCTGATGTTTTGCTTTTGTTTTGTTTATCTGTCTCCATTAAGACATCCGTGAGCTGATCCAGGTGGATGACGTGATGGAGGACGACACCCTGAGGTTCGGTCCAAATGGAGGCTTGGTCTTCTGCATGGAATACTTTGCCCAAAACTTTGACTGGCTGGAAGAGAACCTTGGTCACGTGGAAGATGACTACATACTGTTTGACTGCCCTGGTAAGGTCTCAGCTGTGGAAAATATAGCTTCTGTTTCTGTTTATATGGATATTGATTAAAAAAAATCTACAGTGGGGAAAAATCATACCAAACAAAAGCATACAGTAATCCTGATCTCTGAACTGCCTTCCCCCTGGTGGGGGTCACCTGATGGAGGGCAAAGGAATTATTTGGAATATTGTACAAGCCCGACACTATTACCAAGGCTTCGATCGGCGGTGTGATAACCCAGAACTCTCGATCATGAAAACATCCATTGCAACATTTTTCAGTTAAATTCGTTTCATTGTGATGTCTTGGGTCATGCTGCAGGTCAGATAGAGCTGTACACCCACCTACCCGTGATGAGACAGCTGGTGGAGCAGCTGCAGCAGTGGGAGTTCAGGGTGTGTGGAGTCTTTCTGGTGGACTCCCAGTTCATGGTGGAGACTTTTAAGGTAAACGCCCAGCGACCAAAAACATTTACGGATCGACATTGTTATTTTTACCGAGTTACCTAGAGCAGTGGTTTTCAACCAGTGGTCCGGAGACCACCAGTGGTCCTTGAGAGGATTACAGGTGGTCTCCATGCAGCTAAATGATGGACCATCGGTAACCAAAATGGACCCTTATAGATCTGTAACTTTTGAGATTGCAAAATTAAACCAGATGGATGCGTAATTTTACGCTCTCAAAAGTTAAATTATATCAAAACATCTGAATTACTTAATTCTCAAGAATCTACACAATTAGAAAATGTAGAAGAATTGTTATTTTGGCGTTTTGCCAGTTTATCTTTCCTAAATTGTGGACCCACACTTTTCCTTAGTTTTGGGTCCAAGAGACTAAACTCAACATCAAACGGTGGTCCATGACTAGCATGCAGAATAAATAGTGTGCCCTGGTATGAAAATGGTTAAACAACACTGATACAGATATGTATTGACTGATTTAAATCCATTAATATCTGTATGTGTAGTTTATCTCAGGAGTCATGGCTGCCCTCAGTGCCATGGTATCACTGGAGATTCCTCAAGTTAACATCATGACCAAGATGGACCTGCTCAGCCCCAAGGCCAAGAAGGAAATTGAAAAGTAAATTTGGTTTATTCTTGTGTGTTGTGAATGCTTCCATACTTTGTATGCCTGTATAGCATAATACTTTATATCATGCCCCCCTCCCCTCTCATTTATCAACTTTGGCCAAGAATGTCTCTTCATAAATAATGAAATCTAACCTGTTGGCCCTACTGTATAGACAACAGCGTTAACAAAATCCATGTAGGCCTCAATTCTTTTCCCCTATCTTTGATTTGAGGCATGCAGGACAGTAGTGCTATTTTGGGACAGTCCCGCGAAATATGTGACAGCCCTGGTCAGCCCATGAGACAAAATAGTTGTGGTCACCAGGTTGCAATTATTCAGAATTGTGGTCCCTTGGGGGAAAAAAAACGTTAAAAAGCCCTGCTTTATATGCATATATAGACAAATCCGAGGAGTTGCTGAAATAATAGCCATGGTGTCAAATTAAGTGCACAAATGTTTTTCGTTTTTGCTTTTTTCTTTTTTCTTACAGGGCTACAAACTGTGTAACACATACATTTAGGGAACCCATTCTCAAATTAAAATTGTACAGTACATATGTCCACAAGAAAGCAGGATTTTTCTCCAGTATTGAAAATGTTTTTCGAAATTTGTGCTCTTTTCCTCACCAGATACCTGGATCCAGACCTGTACTCCATGATGGAGGACAACTCTGTTACGCTAAGAAGTGAGAAGTTCAGGAAGCTGACTTCAGCCATCTGTGGTCTAGTAGGTTTACACTGCACCACACCTTATGGTACACTGTAGAGACTGACACGGGAATGGCTCCTGACTCCTGTAGAATGGCTCCTGATCCTGTCCAGCTCCCACTCAAAATTACTCCTGTCCCGCAGGATTCCTGTGTGAATCCCTTGTCATGACGGGAGTCCCGACAAAATGTCATGCTCTAGTACAGTGTACCCCTCTCTCGATAGAACAGATTGATGTAAATGATGATGTGGTGTGAATTTGCATTGGCCTCACAATTCAAATAGGATTCACCTGATTTTAATTCTACTAAAGTAATTCTACAATGTGTCTCCATCTTTCCTACATTACTGCTCATAGATACACTTCAGTTATTTTTATTTGCTATTATGAGATGTTAGACAAAATGTCTTTCCTTCAGACAAATGTTTTAATAATAAATTACTTTTTGTAAAAAATTATATAGCCCCAGTCACACTATTGTGAAAATCTTCAAAAGTAAGGCAAATGACTCTATGGTGTGCTATACATACAGTAACAGCTGTAACTTAAGAGTGAATGAACAAATGACCTTCATTTATATACTGTAGCGTAGCGTCCTTCTCAGTAAGCGTGCACACAGTGCAGTGGACAGCCATTAGCACAGTAAAAAGACAATAAATTAATAATAGTAGCAAATCAGGAGATGGCTATATATGACCGAAAGCCTGCCTGGAGGGGTGTGTTCTCAATATTTTATTTAAAAAAAGGAGGCCTCTGAAGGGTCAGTTCTCAAATCAGTCCAGCAGATGAGCATTGCAGAGCCCAGGGGCTGTCGCCTCAAAGGCTCAGTCTCCCTTTGTTTTTACCCTGGCTCTGGGGACCATGAGGAGATGTTGATCGGCAGGTCTGAGTGAGCAGGTGTTACCTGTACTGTAGGATGAATGAGTTCAGAGGTTGGCCATGGACATGGAGTGCATTGACAGTGACAGTGAGGACCAGGAGCCAGTGGAGTGAGACTAAGATGGGAGTGGTGACGAGACAAGAAGGGCAGTTCACAAACGAGTCTATAATAAACTAAAAAAAAAGTTTAATGTTTATTAAACATTAAATTCACTATTTAAAAATCTAACTTGAGTCAAATTCAAAATTTGTTGTGTGCTTGCGTTGTGTCTAGATTGACGACTACAGCATGGTGAGATTCCTGCCATTTGATCGTACAGATGAGGAAGGAATCAATATAGTGCTGCAACACATTGATTTCTCTATACAGTATGGAGAGGATCTGGAGGTCAAAGAACCAAAGGTAATACAAAGATGATGCTTGACCTACAGTATACTTTGTCATACTCGATGAACCATTCCAACGCCCAAAATAGCCTACAGTATCTAGAAACAAGCTCACAACGCTTTCATTCTGAGTGTGTAGATCAGCTGTTTTAGGCGTGCCGTTGCATCCTACAATGGGAGTATAAATTGCGCATAAGGGCACGGTTACATTTACGCATCAGTCGCATTGTAGCCAATGCAAGCCTGTTGCTTCATATTGGTTTGCTCCCATGGGAATAAAGTCAAATGGGATACGCATATTAAGAGCAAACCATATAAAATGATTTGATGTATTTAATATTTACTGTATCCCTTATCCAGCACTAATTTGCTTTTATAACTTGTCTTCTCTAGGAGATTGAGGCAGAGCCAGGTTATGAAAATTATGATGAATTCTTTCAAGACAAGACAACATGAGAAAATGAAAAGTGAACTGCTAGTCATACTGACAACCAGATGCGGAGTCATCCAATGTGCGTCAGTGCAAATGGCTTTTTTTGTTTGTTTGTTTTTTGACACACAATAATCAAAGAGAAGAGACATTTATGGTTGTGGTGGAGCCTTTTCTCTGGACATGTCAATGCACATTATTCATAGCCGACTGAGCGCTGGGAATGCCCTTTTTAGCAGGTTATTTTTACATTGGACTGTTAAGTTATTTGTACTTTGGCCTATTAGCAGTTACCTATTATAACACGTTCACATCTTTATGCATGTTTTTGATTCTTTTTGTGTTGCATCTTTTGTGTGTAGAATGCAGCTCAAAGTGTTTTATGATAATGGGAGGAATAAACAATACGGAAACAATGGTGATCATAAAAATGAGAGAAACGTTTTGATTAACAGCAGCTCACTAAAAGTGCAAAGTGGGTTAGTGTATTTTTGCATTTGTGCATTGTGAATGCCTATTCCTGAGAGAATCTTGTAAATGTAATAAATTCTACTGACGTTACATGAGTTGCTTGTTCAATTCATAATGCATGTATTTCTCAACCTCTTGTTTTCCATACATTTCCACCAGAGGTCAGTAGTGTCTTGTTGAGCAATTAACCAAACATCTATTAAGTAACAGGCTGTAGGCTGTACAATAGCTCAACTTGGTTAGTGGTACTTACTGTAATAGTAAAGTTTAATTTATGTTTTATTTATATTGATATATTTATTAATACATATGTTTTACACTGAATTGTGTGATTCCAACTGTATGGCCTACTGTCTGTGCCAAGGCATTAACTCTTCACTGTGTAAATTGTTCAATTATACATCTATAATGTGCATGTTCCTTGAAAGTTGTACATTTTGTGAATGGCTGGGTAAGTCTACGTGAAGCAACCTTTAGCCCACATGGAATGTGAGTAAATCGTGCTGAAAGAGATGACTCACCCCATGGCAGTAGTGCTTTGTAAAGAAGAGGCGGTCTGAGCTCTCACCTTGACTGGGTGTGAACCAAGACTACTGCACTTTTTATAAAGCAACAGGTAGGAGCACTGTTCACTGTCGCCTTGCTGGAGAGACTTGAATCGTTTTCAGGATGGATGTTTTTAATTTGAAGTCATTTGTGTTATTCCTATCCGTATTTGGTAAGTTTGTATTTTATTTATTTTAGCACATTGGTAAAAGGTGACATTCTACAAATGGTGCAAATATTTTTGCTGTAAAGTTTTTGTGACGCATTAATAGAAAACGTGTAGCCTATCTCTAGGCCTATATGCAGGTGTATTGAAAAAATGTGCAGCATGTCTTTAGCCTGTGCATTTACATTAACCTATCAATAGATTCCAATTGTTTAAAATGTTTAAATTTGTTTGTAAAATACATTTGCTACATTTACAAGTAGGCTTAAGACGTCTTAAGGGCAAGAAGCGTCTTTTGGTGACTTTCTTTCAAATTTCTAACTTTTGTTTAATGACTAGCCTATCATTCAACAGTCATTAAAGTTTGCATCCCTGTTTTGGCGATGCTGATTTAATTTACTAAATTTAAAAATAAATGTAGTAAATTATTAAAACAGGAATTCCAATTTCCACCCATTTAGCCTACAAGATTTTTTTTTTTCTGGGAAAAAGGTCCCAAAAGAAAAATCATTGCCAAACATCAAGTTGTCTTTCACTATGTTAGTTACTTTTTTATCTCTAAGCTACCTGCACTTTTAGGCTATTTGATTAGAAATCAAACGGCGAGGGTTCCAGTGGTCCTCAGCTAAGTTGGTTAACCAGATGTAACTCTTGAGAACGTAAAAATGAAACCAGTTTCATTTTTACACTCTCAAGAGTTAAAATATTCATCAACTGAAGAAATCAAACAGCCTATAAGTGCCATATAGCCATTGGCCAACCACAACAGTAACAGGTGCCATGATGGTGGTGCTTTCAGGATGCTGTACGGGGCAGGACCTTCTCCCGCACGACGTGCCGCTCGAAGGCGTCGTGGAGAAAACGATCACCATCACACCCAGCCTGGAACCCGGGGAGACCTTCCTCACCCTGTCCTGGAACTTTCACGGAGGGGAAGAGCTGGTTCCGATCGGCGGCCTGGCGGTCCTCCCCACGGGAGTCAATGAGAAAATCGAGGATGATTACGTTGGACGCGTGGACATCAACCAGACCACCGGCGCCCTGACCCTCGGCCCGCTGAGGATCACTGACAGTGGAGACTATGCAATCTCCATCGTTAACAGCAAAGGAGAATCGCAGACAGGCGAAAGCACACTCCAAGTTCTGGGTGAGTTGCTGTGTCAATAATCCCCTTGTTAATGCAGGATGACAAAAGTTTGTCCTATCTGCCTTTTTTTTTTTTACACAATACCTTTAGGCTATAGCCTACCTTTGCACGATCAAAGAAAATAGAAAATATAAAGCGAATGACAGAAACTGTATTCTCAAAATGGTCATAGCCTAGAACCTACATATAAAGTAGGCCTATAGCCTGCAACATGAACGCCATTCATTCAGGTTTTGTCACTGACACTGTACATTCAGGGTGTGGCCCTAGCTAGATCTACCCCCTTGGCCCTTGCCTGCCTGAATTGGAATGTAGTCAGTCACTAGTACAGGTATAGGCTTCAGAGTTGCTTGTGTGCGTGTGCGTGCGTGCGTGTGTGTGTGTGTGTGTGTGTGTGTGTGTGTGTGTGTGTGTGTGTGTGTGTGTGTGTGTGTGTGTGTGTGTGTGTGCACTTTCAATAGATGAGAAAGGGGATCATTTAGCTGGCAGATATTTCCCATTACTGAGCTGTTTATATCCAGTGCATGAAGCAATAAGGATTTGAATGATCAATGAATGCATAATAATAGTCAAGTGATATGTTTTGATAAGGTTTTCAGTTTTTAACCAGGTTAGTTGATACTTGATAAGTGGCGTTAAAAAACAAATCTGGAAATGTTACCTGTATCTTCTACTCATGGCTCATGTGGACACCTCAGACAGTTTGCATGATACAGTGTGTATATATTTGATATCCATTTTAGCTGCCCCGCCCCCTTATATCTTCTATTCTATTATTTTAACAATGATTTTCATGTACTGCTAAAATATTGTTTTGGAAAATGGAGCAGCCTCTGCTCCACACAGTGTGTTTTGATGAATCATGGTTGAAATGGAGTTTTAATTTATAATGGGTTTGTATAGGAAGGGGGCAATGCCTCCCTGCTTGGCACTCAGCATCAAGGGATGGATTGGGGGTAAGTCCCTGCGACATACTAGCGTCATGTCCAGGGGGTGTACTTGTACATCAAGCTGCCTCACGCTACAGAAACAGGAGATAGGCTCCTGACCTATATGGGCCTCAATGGCTCAGCTGGGCCTCCTGACATCATGGCCTGGCAAGGCTACTACTACTATAGGAAGGGGGCGGGGTGGCTAAAAAAAAACTAAATACTGAATGGAGTAACTTTTAAACTGTCTAGGGTGTTCACATGAGCAAGCGTAGTTTTTTTAAGCGAAATATCCCAATCAGCAATTAATTGGTCATCAATTAGTTATTAACATTTTTAGAAGCAACCCATCCATCCATCCATGCTAAATGATCTGATGCGTGGTGTGTATGCCCGGGTTTAGGGTGTATACATGATTGTTCATAGAAAGTTATTCTTAAATGATGTAACTATTGTGACGGTTGAGTACGACGGTCTTGTGACGGTCTTGAGAACGTAAAAATGGAACCAAATGGACCCTTGCGGGTCCATTTGGTTTCATTTTTACACTCTCAAGAGTTAAAATATTCATCATCTGAATTAGCCATTTTGGAATGTATGTTTTGCTTGTTTTGTTTCCCAAATCCAGCGTGGAATTGTGGACAAAAGCAAAATAAATCTTTAGGTTCGGGGTCTGTGGGGCTAAAACATCCTCAAATGGTGGTCCGTGGCTCAAATCCTGAATAAATGGTGGTCTCTGGGATGAAAAAGGTTGAAAACCACTGGTCTAGGCTATTGACCACAATTGCTGAGTCCAGACATGACAGTAATTAGCCAGGGGGAACTTGGAGATGAGACATTCGGACAAACCCTGAACCATTTGACAATATTTGTCCAGTGACAACAATCAAGAAGGAACTGAAAACGTTTGCCTGCGTGTGTAGTTCTGTAACCTACATGAAACAGGATGAAGTCTGACACGAAACTGTTGCAACTCGAACAAATCATTGGTGCAGTTTGGGCATTACAGTGCTGTATGTGCGGTGCCTCATTAGTAGTAAGAAAAATCAGCGCTGTGATTGTAACGGAAGTGAACATGCACGGCAAGACACTTTCAGACAATCATCAGACAGAACCGACGGTTTGAGAAAAAGACAAAGAGGGAAGTGAAACTCCTTCTGGACGCAAATCTGCACCACACTGTCTGGTCCACGCACGCACATCCGTAAGCTGTCATCATTCTAAAAAAGTCCCCGACATTTTCTTTTGCGCTGTTTTTCATGTCCACACCTATTTTCGTAATCTATCGCTATCGCGAGCGTCATCATTTTTTGACTGTGGTCAAGATCATGGATTTTGCAATGACACGTCAGACCTTCCAGTACTGACTGATGCATGTGTCCCTAGTCTACTCCCTACAGATGACCTCAGGGAATGACTGGACCAGAGGTGTTCTACCTCTGCTCCGTTTTGAGGCATGATTCCAGAAGGTATTAATATTACCCTCTTGTCAGCTCTGTAGCAGTGGGTGGCAAACTGTGTCTATCTGTTAGATTTATTTATATTGCCTTTAATTATTATTCATATATAACTGTAGATTTAAAAACAACTAAGTGGTAGATCTATTCCCCAAAAGCTTGTCCGTGTAGTAGGCTATACAGAAGTATAAAGTCTGTGGGCAACCAGAGAGGACTGTGAATAAAGCCTTTTGTGAGCAGAGGTGATGCTAAATTGAGATTGCACAGATAATCCATATGGGACCTTCTGATCATCTTCACTGAGCCTAGTAGAGTTCTCAGTTCTGAAATTCAGACACAGGCTCTGTACTGGAACAGTGGGACTCGTTTGATATTTTGGCCTCTAACTGGCAGCTCGGCCCCTTCAGGGTTCCATTGCTGTTGTCGCCCGCTTTGGGTTGCTGACCGACGTGCGATGAGGTAGATGTGCCTAAAGGTCTAAACAGTACCATAAATGAAATGCATTCAATTAGTCTGGAGTGCAGGCCACTGTTAGTGATCTCTCTGACCACATAATAGAGACTATGCACATACTGTAATCCACACCACTTTATCAAGAGTTTATTGATGCCACTTCCCAGTGTCTTCTAGATTAGATGTACTAGTGTACATTTACTGTGAGCTGTAGCCATTTCATGAAAAGACAGCTGAAATTTTCCTAACTATTATTCAATCTGGGGGACAATAAAACACTGGTCATACTGTACATCAGAGTCAGACACACAGACAGCTCTAATCCCATCAGAACTCTGGCTGTGTTAATCATTGTTAACCATTATGTATACAAGGAAGGGTTGCACATACAGTATGCTCTGACTGTACAGGTGATTGTGACGTTACTTTCTTTTTTCCCTCATGCCTCTTTTAATTCTTCCTTTCTTTCTTGTGTGTTTTCTTTTTCTTTTTCCTCTTGTCGGTCTCTATTACACCAGTAATCACTTAAACCCTACACTTCATTGACCGGTTTCCCAAGAGCTCTATATATTATAGGCCTCCTCGCAAGGTTCTCACTCGACGCTAAATACCGAACACATTCGAAAACATTGCAGCGAGCTTTATCTGCTGTCTTCTCACAGCAGATAAAGTCAGTCTCAATGTCAGCCCCAAAGAATATGGATGCCATAGAGTTTTTTTAGTGGTAAAAGTTGTTTTTATTTCCCTCTCTCCCTTTCCGCCATGTACACACACACTCCATTCTTTTTGCTGTTGTTGTAAACCACCTGCAGTTATGTCAACCATGCACCTTTCACAACAGCTCCTCGTAGTAGCCACTCCCTATGCATCTCTCTCTCTCCCTCTCTCTTGCTCTCTCTCTCTCTCGCTCTCTCTCCCTCTCTCGGTCTCTCTCTCCGCCAAACAATGCTCTGCTTGCATAGCAAATAACCTCACCCACCCTCTCTCTTCTTCACTCCCCTCAGGGTTTATACAGTACTTTGAATAATGCACCTCCTTTGAATGTGTTAGACCTGTGTAAATCTATAGAAAAAAAGAAAGAAAAAGGAAAACAATATGCCCAATCTGAATTGATGCCTCATGCAGTAGGTTTTGGATGATTTATTGGGGCTTTATTTGATAGACAGAGAGACAGAAAACTCTTCTCAGGTATCTGGTCACCCCACCCTCATAGAATGTTGGCACTCTCTCAAAATGTTATTGTTAAATACCTTCACTGGTATTGACACAAACGTACACAGGCACATTGTATTTCTTGCCCTGTCAACAATGTGCAACAACAAATGTGCGTGCATCTTTCATATTCTAAACTGACCAGGTGCGGTCCCTTTAGTGAAGTTGCTCGAAAAGTGCTTTGACCATTGAAATCCCAACATAAGCCCTAGATCTAGTCTGAACAGGTTACTACTCCTATACCTACCGTCATGATGAGCACATTCCTACTAATGCCTCATCACATTCCAGGATTCAGATCTATTAGAATGAATCTGGTTCTAAAATAACCAGATTTGCGCAAGCAAGGAACAAACCTGTTTTGAAATAAGGCCGATAATATCGTTGAATCACTTTATGTCATCATAATGGCATGCCCTCACAAAGCACAGGTCAACGCTATAGCATTGTGCTAAACAGAGGCGTGGTTTGTGAGGTGCTAGCTAGGTTGAAAGCTCATTGAATTAGGGTTGGGAAATATCATGTGTCTGCGTGTGCGTGTGTGCGTGTGACCATCAATGATATCTTATTTAGTAAACGTTATCGATATATAGAAAAATAATAATTGATTAACACAATATAAGGGTTTTCTCCAGCCCATATCGGCCATATCAGCCGCCAGCCCTATATTGAAGGCTTGACCTTTTACTTTGTCTAAAATGCCTATTCTGCCTATGGCTTCATCAGAAAGGCTGCAGGACACTGTTTGTATTCACAATATACAGGTATACCATGTTATAGCGTTTACTGGTGCCTCTGACCACAGCGCTACAGTACCCGTAGAAGGTGCCCCTGTACCCTGTGCACACACAGAGAGTTTGCTTGATGTTTTATGCAAAACACATCAAATCGCCTTGTCGTTGAAATGTGATATGCCAAAACCTGGCTTGTCGTATACAGTACATGCCTATATTTGACCTTGCACATGGCATCTTCTGTCCCTGGTGCTGACGAA
This sequence comes from Benthosema pterotum, assembly GCA_039105355.1. Taxonomy (NCBI): domain Eukaryota; kingdom Metazoa; phylum Chordata; class Actinopteri; order Myctophiformes; family Myctophidae; genus Benthosema; species Benthosema pterotum. The sequence continues at coordinate 21,929,624 of CM076970.1, read as the reverse complement.
ACTTAGCATTTCTGTGTGGCGGTTCTGTTTTAACCCTTTCTGTACTGAACGCGTTTTGGTGTTTTAGCTATCGAAAAATAGCAGATCTACAAGCTCAAATCTCGCCACCGAGTGGCGCGATATGAGCTTGTAGTTCTGCTATTTTTGAAAAATTGTGAAAATGTGCTGCAAATCTATGTTAGCATCACTGACACAAGAACACAGGTTTTTCAGAAAAACTAGAATCTAGTGTAAGGAACTATATAATCTAGTGTCAAAAACTCGATTCTAGCGTCAGAAACTATCATTTAGTGTCAATAACTAGAATCTAGTGTCGGAAACTACTGTAGAATCTAGCGTCAAATTAAAGCTAGAATGTTGCTGCAGCTATAATCTGGTGTAAGGAACTACTGTATAATCTGGTGTGAGAAACGAGGGTCAGGACAAAATAGGTTTTAAACAATACTTTGACTCCCCTCTCTCTCTCTCTCTCTCTCTCTCTCTCTCTCTCTCTCTCTCTCTCTCTCTCTCTCTCTCTCTCTCTCTCTCTCTCTCTCTCTCTCTCTCTCTCTCTCTCTCCGTTCTCGCCTTCTCTACTCATGTCCTCATTGACTCTCAGTGCCGGTCAGTGATGTTGCCATTAAGTCCACCGCAACGGAGGCAGTGGAGGGCAACAGCACCACGGTTCTGACCTGTACCGCCAAGGGTTCCTTCATCAAGTTCGTCTGGCTCAACGGAGCCACGCCCATAGTGTCCGGCCCGAAACTGACTGTAGCCGAGGTGGGTTTGAGGCTGGTTTGAGGCTTTCGCCATAATGATTGTGAGGTAGAAAAATGGTCTATGGATGTCAAGTTTGGACTCATTCATTATTGACAACCTTAAATGGACATTTTACCATTTTTGCCCCCAAAAATATGTTAATAACATTAAGAAGATTTAGAACACTTTCCTGGGGGTCTTTATGTTTGTAATATGTGGTTTTAGATATTTTAGAGTTTAGCAGTGAGCTCAGTGTCTCTGATGTGATCAACAGTACTTCCTGGACTACTTGTTGTCTCAGTAAGACAGCCCCCCCCCTATCCATAGGGAGGTGCAGTACACCATAGAATTGTGGGAAATGTAGTCCAGGAAGTAGTGTTGATGACATCAGAGACACTGGACTCATTGCTAAACTCTAAAATATCTAAAACCATGATGAAATCTAAAATATCTAAAACCAAATATTCCACACATAAAGACCCTCACAAAAGTGTTCTGAATCTTCTAAATGTTAACTTTTTTTTTGCAAAACGGTGAAATGCCCCTTTAAACATAACCATACAAATCTACTGTACATTTTGCTGATTTACAGTAAGCATGAAAAATATTCAAATCAAAATGTATTTGACCAGAAGAGGAAATGGCACCGGTTCTGTGGTAACCAATGTGACAGACGTTTTTCTGTCATTGCATGATAGAAACGCAGGTTATTATTTTCAGTTTAACAGAATTTACGATTGATTAAACTGTTAAGTTTAATGGAGGAATGTCTTAATGATCAATTCACAATTAACGCTGAGCTATTAAAGGGGAATTCCACCCATTTTCAACATTTTTTCTGACAGCGTACAAATGCAACCAAATGAACCCTAATGGGTTCATTTGGTTCCATTTGTACACTCTCAGAAAAAAAAAAGAAGCGTCTAAAGAAATCCATTAACATGGTGAAAATACAGCTTGATGGTGTCATCAAGATGTTTCACCATGTTAGTGGTGTTCTTCAGAGCTCCATTTCTTGGGAACACAGAATGGGGGGGGACTTTTTTTTACATGTCCACCCAGCACCTCTAGGGTATACTAATGGCATATTAGAATGTTGAAAATGGGTGGAATTCCCCTTTTAACAATCCTTGCTTTGTTTTGCAGACGGAGACCTCTAGCACCCTGACGGTGAAGAATCCTCTGAGGACAGACGTGGTGGGTCCCATCTCCTGCTCTGCCTCCAACAAACTGGGTACAGTGAAGAGTGAAGGCTTCAACCTCTCCATCAGTTGTGAGTACACTACACTACACTACACTACACTACACTACACTACACTACACTACACTACACTACACTACACTACACTACACTACACTACACTACACTACACTACACTACACTACACACGCTACTGTAGTTTCATTTCCTCTCTGTTGCGGTCATGCTGGATTGGTGCCAATCCAGCGCCACAATGCTGCTCTGTTTCTGTTCTTCTGCAAACAAACCATTTGCACAAAGATGGGCGGATATAACATGTCCCATTTGGAGGGGCAAGAGAAAAAGGTATGGGGGCGGCTTCATCTCCCGTGTCGCTTCGCGCCACACTGCCGCCACGGGCGATGAAGTCGCACCCATACCATTTTCACTTACAGGGCTTTTATTAGGCAATTAGAGCATCAATAATAACATCAGTTGTTGTTGAAGTTGCAACAGACACGCAGCATGCATAAATATAAAGGTCTGACTCAGAGAGTCTTCTGTTTTCAATGATGAAATGCTGTTGGTTTAGTGGTGCCACAGCTGTAGTTAGTTAGTAGCAGTAGTAGTGTTTAAAATCATTTTGAATATAAGCGCTTTAATTTGAAATTTCTTGGGTTGTTTGGCATGCCATCATGTTTGGTGGGGCAGGCCGGGAAATTAGGGGGGCATTGCCCCCCCATGCCCATGCCTAGATTCGCCCCTGTGCACAAAGCCATTTGCGTGGCACCCCTGATCAGAAATCACAAAGTTTAAGTTTGATGCGAAATGTGAAATAATACGGTTTCACTCATAGGCAGCCATAATCTCTTTGCGTGCAAAGGTCATCCTTTTGGCCCCAGAAAGTACGTTCAGGCGTTTTTTTCACATCCGTGGTACACACCCTGTGGTCACACAACGCCTAATCGACAGGAAGCGGCGCCCTCTGTGACTTGTTGCTTCACTGTATCATACTTTCTGTTGAATCATTAACTGACTGATCGGTGAACTTTGGGAGGAGGAAGAATTAGATCAGTGATGGATGCAACTCGAGGATGAGATATCAATGGTTGAGTTTTTCTTTCTTTAGACTTTAGAACAGGGGTGCCCAAAAGGTAGATCGTGATCTACCAGTAGATCACACAAGCCATGCAGGTAGATCACATGACAGTCCCCTAAAGTGTATAGATCTGTAACTCTTGAGAGCGTTAAAATGAAACCAAATGGACCCTTAAGGGTCAATTTAGTTTCATTTTACACTCTCAACAGTTATTATATAACTTATATAAATTATATTTAAACATCTGAATTACGTGAGTTCGAGTCCACAAAATTAGAAAATGGAGAATAATTGTTATTTGACCAACATTTTGCCAGTTCTATTTCCCAATTGTGGACAAAAACGTGAAAGTTATTAGCTTTGGGTGCAAGAGACTAAACTCAACATCACGAACTGTTAACTCAAACCCAAATACTGTTTTCAAATGTCGGTAGTAGCATATACAAGAAAACCTTCCAATTCTCCCCCTCTATTTTTTATTTTAAGTGCATTATTCTTAAACACTATAACAGTAAGTAACACCATCACCGCTATTTCAAAGTCAAACTTTCTTGGGGGCCTTGAAATTGATTTTTTTTCCTGATGTGTAGATCTTGTTGAGCCGGTCATTTTGAAAGTAGCTCTCAAGTCAATAAAGTGTGGGCACCCCTGCTTTAGAATAACCGATTATTCTTTGTTTACTCCATTTTCTTCCCATTTCAGTCGTTATGCAAATCGATCCCTCCCCACATCCAAATGGTAGATAGAGCCTTCAAGCTACTCCTCTCGCGCAGCACAGGTGCAGTCTCTAGGAGTATATGCAACGGCAAACATTACCCTACCAGGCTTCCCTCCGACAAATACGGACCGACTGTGTTCACATTAGATGCCTGACAAAACCTGTTGCAGCTGCACCGCGGTGGATTCGAACCGACAAAACCTGGTGTGTGGTTGGCCGTGCGTAGGCGTCTACACCATTCCACCCAACCACTTGACTTTTGCTTTATCGTCTTATGCATTTTGGAAACGTGTTCTGTAAAATTGCCATCAGTCAAGCAATCAATTGACTGACCTGTTACAGTATGTGTTTAAAGTAATGGAGGAAAACATAATTGATTCAAAAGACGATCATGGACAATTATGAATCATCTGCGACAAATCATCTGCCACCTAAGATATTTCCGCCCCCAAGTATATACAAAAAAGTGTGTAAAGTTGCTGCTCAGTCAGTGGCTGAATCCAGTCAGAACTAGTTGAATCGCAGCTGGCAGGAAATAAAGATGTGATTAGATCTTCCCTCTACGTACACCTGTATGACAGGAAAAGCTGGCTGTGGCATAATGGGAGGACACCAACGAGCTGCTCTTTTCACTGGGGAAATGTACACTGATTGAGACGAGCTGGAGTGAGGATCAGGATTCAGGACAGCTAGGGAACTGGGCCTGAGTAATGAATGAATGAATGAAAGTTTTCACTTTCTCTTGCCTGCAGTATCATTCTGAACAGTAGTAGCCAGGTGGCTGTGCTGGTATAGTTCCCAATGTGATTGTGCACATACAAAATCATAGCACTAACCCTGAATAATATAATAACAGGGTCTACCTCTAAAAAGTGGGGTGCGGCGGTGGCTCAGGGGTGGAGTGGCTGGATGGTAAGCACAAGGTTGCAAGTTTGAACCCTCAGAGTTGGTGTCGATGTGTCTCTGAGCAAGACACTCAACCCCTAATTGCTCAGTACCTTGCATGGTTTCCACGGCTATTGGTGAGTGAAGGGTATCCTCAATCGATGGATAAAGGCACTATATACATACATAAATTCAACCATTTTATTTTGTGAGCATTCACTGGTTGGAGGTTTTTGAATGAACAAAAGTGATACACCCCCAATACAATCACACAATTACTCTCCTTTTTCTTTGTTTACATCTAACGGGTATAGTCAACTGGCGTTATAGACCCTGTCTCGACTTACCTGAAAGCACCAGCGCCAGCTATAAACATGATTTTGTAAAGAAAAAAAATCCCTTTGTATTGTTCTCCTTTACAGATGGACCAGAGAAGGTGGCATTGACCGCCGCGCCAGTCATTCCACCCAGCATGGTCATCGCTACGGGCGGCAGCCTCACGCTGACCTGTGGTTCGCTGTCCAGCCCCGCTGCCACCATCGCGTGGCACCACAACGGAGCGGCGCGGGCCGAGACCACCGCCGCTCTGGTTCTGGCCAAGCTGACGGAAGCAGAGAGCGGAAACTACTCCTGTGTGGTCAACAACGCCAAGACGGGGCGCACCGTGTCTTCCAACATCGTCCAGTTCACCGTCATGGGTGAGTGCTTTTCCTTGACTCATGGCAGGGGCGTTTTTGCCATTAGGCAGACTAGGCAGTTGCCTGGGGCGCCATGTGGGGGAGGGGGGCACCGGGGCGACCACCAGACATGCCCACACTTTTTTGACTTGAGCTACTTTCAAAATGAGCGGCTCAACAAGATCTACACATCAAAAATGTGATTGTTCCATTAGTGAAAATCCATTTCAAGGCCCCCTAGAAAGTTTGAGCTTTAAAATAGTTAGTGATGGCGTTACTTATTGTTATAGTGTTTAAGAATAATGCACTTATAATGAAAAATACCAAATGGACCCGTAAGGGACCCGTAAGGGTCCATTTGGTTTCATTTTAACGCTCTCAAGAGTTACAGATCTATCAGGGTCCAAGTGCTGGGGGAAATGTCATGTGATCTACCTGCACAGCCTGTGTGATCTGCTGGTAGATCACGATCTACCTTTTGGGCAGCCCAGCTTTAAAAGGTTTTAAAAGGTATGATGGAGGAGCTCCAGGGAAAAATCTAATGACTGGGGCTCCAAATACTTAGAAACACCACTGACTCTGCCGCCCAGAAGAATTGAATAAAATGCGTATTTTGAAAGCAAAGCAATACTGCCTCATCAAAATTGGCATTGAGAGTGACTTTATATTGTCAATAACTTCCTTGAGAGGGGGAGAGGTGGTGGAGTTAGCTTTTTTAGCAGACAGTTTGAGTCTGCTTAAACTCAAACATTGGTTCAATATTCCAAAATGTACTTAGGTGTTTCCTCTCAACAGCACCAACTATACTTGCTATACTGTTGTACACCAAATAGATAAAATAATGTTGCAAAATGTTCACGTGCTAAGTTAATATTTGGCCTGGTGCCATGCCAAGGTCACAACACACCATGTTGTGATGCATTGTGTGTTTGTAGATCTGCTGTTATTTGCTGAATATGAGCCTGTCATGGCATGTCCAGAATAGAAAAGCTACTGTTCAAGTTGTTAAAAAAATGAAGTGCTATTTGTCGGCGCTATCAAGTTTGACACTGATTGATGAGGCATTGCTAAAACAATCTGCAGTTTGTGAGTGGGTTTGCCAAAGACAACATCGGTGACATAGCCAGAATGCTATCACTTCCTACATTATGGGACTGTGTTGGTAGAAGGCATTCATTTAGCAAGCCTATGCTTTACAATGATTCAATGGAAGAAGGTAGGAAAAAAAAAACAGATCAGAACCTGTTTTTGGCTCTGTGGCCTCCAGGCATGAAACTGTTTTGTCGACATGGAGACGGACGCACATGCACATGCACACACACACACACACACACACACACACACACACACACACACACACACACACACACACACACACACACACACACACACACACACACACACACACACACCTGAGAGCTCTCGGCCGACCAAGCCGGTTTGTATCCTGTGCAGTGTGTAATTAGTATAGGGGGATTTTTTTCTGGGTGGGGGAGGGGGGTGTCGTAGACTGTGTGTGAGATGGTGTTGTTTTGCACATGACAGCAGACAACCATTTTGCGTGTGTCTGTGTGTGTGCGTGTGTGTGTGTGTGTGTGGGGGGGGGGGGGGGGGGGGGGGGGGGGGGGGGTGCAAGTGGGATTCCAAAAACCTGCTCTACTAGAACCTGGTCTTCCCGAATGCCCTAAAGGTTTTGGCAGGGTTCTTTTCTTTTCTGAAAAAAAAGAGCAAAAAAGAGCGGAGGGAAGAGGGAGTTTGAGACCTGGGAAAGAGATATTTCCATTTCATGCGTAATATTTTTTGGCGGTTAGCCCACAATCTTATCTAGAATTTGATTGCAACCTACAGTAGTACAGTGAGGACAAATATGATGACTCAAGTTCCACCATTGCCAACATTGCAATTGGTTCTCGTGTTGATTCTGGAACAATCATTTAGACTGAGAAACGGGTGGTGTGAGGTGAGAGAAATGGTTACAGGGACCACAATGTGGGTCAGGGCAGAGAGAGAGCGAGGCAGGCAAGAGATGGTAAACAAGATTGACATTTACATTTTGCAAGTCATATTTTACTTATAAGTAAAGTTTTGTCCTGTAGACAGGTTTGCTGACAGAGAGCAAACATAATGTTTGGAATAACTCAAGAAAAAGTAACATTTTAAAACACGAGATTTTGCTGCGTCAACTTTGTTTGTCAACCATGTACACAAGACAATACATTACCTTACTTTAAACACACAGGGTTTTACTGTGTGTACAACAGTACAGCAAGGCGCAGGCACACTATTGGTACAATCCTAGATCACCAACCAGCCAATATCAATGAGTACAAGGTTCAGAATGTAATGCTGCACAATTTATCTAAAAAAAAATCTAATTTTGTGAAAAATTGTGCAGCAGTAGTTGGCCACAGTATTGCTCCAGTTGTCACATTTTAAAATGTAGACCTAGTAATGTTCAGCAAACTATGAATCATGTGAGAATCATGTTCTCAATTTTTGTTGAAGAAAAAGAAAGCCCTTTAAATGTTAAACTGATTTGCTGATTTAAACTGATTTGCAGAGCGTATTTCTTGCCAACCTACTGTAAGCTCTACAACTAGCTCAAGCAGATGATGTCCTCCATGTAATATTCTCATGCCCTATGCTGGAGTGCGGGTGAATTCACTCACATGTTGGAACAACAAACAGTGAGTGTCTGCCTGCATGGCTGCCTGGCTGAGCATCTTGGCCATTATTCCACATAACACACGACCACATTCCACTCCACTGCCTTCAGTGCCATGCAACACCTGGCCCACTACCCACTAACACAAGAAAGCCTCTTTGGGCCGAGCGGGCAACAGTTTGTTATTCGTGGTCTTCTTTACTTTTCTCCATAACCTAGTTTTTTTGTGTTTGTTGCCGTCAATAATTTAACCCCAGAATTATCTCTGCGGTTTGGAAGGGTTTTGAGCTGCAATGAAAACAGGAAAAACAGAGGAAACGGTGACATGTGCTGGAAAATCCCTTTGACATAATATGGGATTTGCAGAATGTGACATCACATTCAGCAGGAAAATCGCATCTGTTTGACCCCATGCAGAAAATTTAATGAATGTGGAAAAAGTGAGGTTTTTTGTGTGCAATTGAGCTCAGAAAACCTAAAAGAAAGAAAAGAAAATAAGAAACATGACATTTGTTTCTTGTCACAATCCCTTTAAGACACTCCTTAAATGTAATCCACTGCCAGGGATAGTAATGCAGCCTGCAGTAATATTACTGAAGGTGCATGAAGACTAGATGTTTACCTAGTTGGAGGACCCCTTCTAACACCTGTCATCTCTCTTGTGATCTCTCTCTCTGTCTCTTGTCATAATATTTACAGAGCCAGTGTCGGGTACAAAACTCACAGGCCCCACGGAGACGCTCCTCGCCGGGGGCAACCAGACGGCCAGCCTGAGTTGCCAGGCGACGGCGGGCAAGGCGACGAAGCAGGCCTGGTTCAAGGACGGCGTGGCGCTGTCTCCCAGCGACCGCGTGAAGGTGGCGGGCGACAAGGTGACCATCACTCCCCTACAGAAGGAGGACAACGGGGCGTACCGCTGTGACCTCAGCAACGCCGTCAACACCGACTCCGCCACCTACAAGCTGGTGGTCAACTGTGAGTAGGAACGACGACCGCTTGTGCACGCGATCGCTCTGTCACGCACGCACGCACATGCTTGTACACACACTCGCGCATTCGTGATGCCAGTGATCCAGCATGCACCAACAATATATTGGTATTGTACAGTATGTGTTCTCAATTGATTTACTTTCTCATTTTACTGTGAAAGCAGTGCTTAGTGAGGAAACTTTTGATTTTTGAATGTTTTTTTTTCCTGGGACGTCCTCATAAACTGGTGCCCTGTGTGTTGAAACACAGTCCAGCGTCTCCGGCCCTCGACTTGTGCCAATTGTTCTATTTTGGCCAGCCATGTGTTTGAGTTTGACATTCCTGAGTATTTTAACTCAGGAATGCATTGCATTTACACTTTACATTGTCCAACATTGTTTATTAGCTGGCATGGAATGGAAGCAAGCCTGGTTTTATCTAGCATTAGTATTATAAGGATTCAGACAATAAATAATCTGCATATCAGCGCCCCCACCACCTCAGGACATTGTGGTACTGCAGCTAAATGCTTTCAAAGTCCAGAAAGAAACGGTATTGTAGAATCGGTCTAGACGTGGATGTGACAAGCTAGACTGGGCCAAATACTGCTCCTAGTAAGAAGGGCACCTAAAATAACAAGAAAGAAACAAATCAAGTCCTCTCTCTCGTCCTCTTCGTTTTCAGACGGTCCCGAGGCGGCAGCGGTCGCGGGCGAGGGCGCCGTGGAGATCAACGACGAGGTGAAACTGACGTGCGCCGTCAAGTCTGTGCCTGCCGCCACCTACGTCTGGAAGTTCAACGGGACGAAAACGGACGTCACCACGGCTGAGTACTCCATCGACAAGGCCACCTACAAGAACTCGGGGACGTACACCTGCGAGGCGACCAACGCCGTCACCGGGCTGAGCACCTCAGCCGCGCATAAGCTGTCCGTCAAAGGTCAGAATAACACACTGTGTTATTGTATACCAGCAGGTCACAAGTCACCTCAGGCCTCATACACACATCAAGAACACATATGTTGTGCTCTGCCATGTGTTTCATGGTTGCCTCATTGCTTTTCCAAGTTGGTTGGAACATGATTTGATCAAACACGTTACAAAAACGTGTTTGATTGTGGGAGGAGGGTAATGAAACCATGTGACTTCCATTGGAAATGCATCGGCCATGGAGGCGGCCATGAAATAAAGGCAGAGCACATTTGTTTTTTCTTGTTTATTTGAGCCCTTGAACCCCAAAAAATGAATGAATGAAAAAATGAAGTTAACGTTCTTGTTCGATACATGCGGGACATCTAGCTAGTGGCAGAACCAGATTCAGGGTCAAAGCCGTAGTGCTCTGTCAGCAGATGTAATAAACTATGTAATTGCAATGTTTTGTCATTTCGTCTGTACACTAACTCTGGCTGGTTTGTGGCCCCTCCCTTGCAGGTTGTCATACTTTATTACAGGTGTGATTGTGTCATAGACAATGAATGTATTTTTGCAACATGTTGCAGTAATGATTACAGTTCACGCCACGGAAATGATTTATTTCAATTGGCGTGGGAAAACACGTGTTTACATTTTGCCAAAGCAAGTGTCAAAATATTGCATTGTGTAAGCAGGGCTGCCAGTGTGTAGTTATCGTTATGAATGTTATAAACAGGGTATAAAGCTTTTTTGAAGAAATAGCAGTGATCTTTCAATATGTTCTTCATATATTTATATCTATATATCTTCTAATATATATTTCATTAAAATGACAGTTTTCCAAAGGTATTCAGATATTTCTTTGTGAAAGGGGTGGTGCATTTGACTTGATGTTTCTATTCTATTATTGAGATAGATATACTGTATGTAACCATATATATAGTATATTGTGATATATTGATATTAATTCCCAACGTTTTTTTTTCCACAGAGGAAGGAGCGCTAGAGGAGGGTCTTTCGGACGGCGCCATCGCCGGGATCGTCATCGCCGTCTTGGTCCTCGTGGCTGCTGCCATCGGCGGCGTGTTCTACTGGCTACGGAGACCGTAAGTTCTCCTGAAACCCATTCCTTAGGTTTCTGAAAACATGCTGTAACGAGCTACGACTGATCCAGAGCTCGTATCCAAGGGCAGTGACCAGTCGTTTGAAGGACGCTGTTTTTATTGAACCCCATATGGCCTCACAGTTGTCTACTTGTGCCTTCCAGGCTGTCAGTGGTGTCTGGGACTCTGTTTTAGACCTTGCTGTAAAACAGGGCTGCCCACACTTTTTTGACTTGAGAGCTACTTTCAAAATGAAATGACCGGCTCAGCAAGATCTACACATCAAAAATGTGATTGTTGCACTACTGAAAATCCATTCCAAGGCCCCGAGAAAGTTTGAGCTTTGAAATAGCGGTGATGGTGTTACTTACTGTTATAGTGTTTAAGAATAATGCACTTATAATGAAAAATAGAGGGGGAGAATTGGAAGGTTTTCCTGTAACTGCTATTTTACTGATGTTTGAAAACAGTATTTGAGGTTTGAGTTGACAGTTCGTGATGTTGAGTTTAGTTTCTTGCACCCAAAACTAATAACTTTTACATTTTTGTCCACAATTGGGAAAGAGAACTGGTCAAAATAACAATTATTCTCCATTTCATAATTGTGTGGACTGAAAATGACGTAATTCAGAGGTTTAAATATAATTTAACTCTTGAGAGTTACAGATCTATGAAGGTCCAAGTGCTCTACCTGCACGGTCTGTGTGATCTACTGGTAGATCACAATCTACCTTTTGGGCAGCCCTGTTGTAAACAATGTGCGGCTATGGGGGTGTTGAGTGTGTTTCTGTGTGATGATGACTCTGTCATTAGTCTGCGTTGGCCTGTCATTGGAGTATTTATTGTCCTTATGACGGCTTCTAAGAGATTCTGCTCATTCCTGTCCTTGCTATCTACA